>CAWUFW010011196.1:0-632784 GCA_963921515.1 Calotriton arnoldi
TTTTTTTCTGCCTAGGGTCCTTGTGGGGACCTCTGAGCAGACCTAGGGGGTCAGGGTGTTTCTACCGTTCCCTTTGCGCTTACAAGATTTGTTTCTGTCCCTCGGTTCTACCGAGGGACAAATGGCTGCCAAACACTTCTTGAATCTGGATGGCATGGACAGCCAATTAGCATGCAGCCAGGATCGGGACGGTGCGCGCAGAGTGCGCTGAGGGAATCGCGATTCGCCGCCACAGATATACACGTGACTTTACTTGTGATTTTCAGCAACTGACTGAACGGATTTGACACTCACTTAGCAAAAAGGGCACCTGTCTGAACCAAGGGCTACCTCTTGCCAAATTCTGGGGTAATTCGCTCAGCAGTTCGGCCATGAAGTCAGGTTCAAAGTTTTCCTATGGAAAATGTGAATGGGGAAAACGCGCTTTGGGACCTCTTTTTTCGGCCCCCGCTGACGAATCACCCCGAGACTTTCAGGGTAGGAGCGGACCGGGAGCGGCCTATCAAGCTGTGAAAATTTCGCCAAGATACGTCAACCGGCAAGCAGAGTTATTGCAAATAGAATGTCGCGATTTCCTATGGATAATAGGTTGTAACTATAACTATCTACTGGCGACGCCAGTGATAATATATATATATATATATATATATATATATATATATATATATATATATATATATATATATATATATATTCACTGAAAAAACCATAGTTTTGTAATAAAGTTATAGTTAGTTAATACTTTCACTCGTACAAAACCATAGAAATTCTCCGTTATAGTTAGTTCAGCCAATTCATAACTCGCGCCCCGCAATGCACTGCTGATGACGTCACATATTACATCACTTGCGATATATTGCACATCACTGATGATATCCCAAATGACATCACTGATGACATCACTGATGACATCATCCAGTGACTGTGTGTTTCTGTAAAGTTTAAATATGTTTAACATACATAGGAAAGTTATGGTTGAAGAATGAGTGGGTGTATAAGTGTCTGAATGATGATTTAGTAATGCGACTGACCTCACAAGTGAGTGATTAAACATATTCCATTGAATGCATGGTTAGTGACTAAACTGTGTGAATGTCTGTATCCGTCTTGTCTGTTGGTTTGTAAGTTGGCTGCATGGCTTTCTGAAAAGCCAAAATGATTGTCTACATGGGTTATTGATTGTCTGAGTATCTGTATGGGTGCCTGAGTGTTTGTGTGGGTGGGGGTGCGTGACTCTGTGCATAGATGTGTGAGTTGGTGATTCACTGGGTGCATGGTTTCAAGAGTGTATCTGTGATGGGACTGGTATGGGTGGGTGCAGTGGGATGTGCATGGGTGTGTTAGTGATTGAATATATATCTCAGTGGTACATGTGAGTAACTACATATGTGAGAGGCAGTGTATATGTGTGTTGGAGTGGCCATAAATGGGTGGAAAAGTGAGAGGTGCGATTGTGAGAGTGGCTGTATGGATGAGTGCTTACTCGTATCAGTGATTGTATAAGAGCGTAAGAATGTGCTAGTATTTACATGAGTAAGTGAGCTGGTGTGGTGTATAACTGTATAGGTGAGTAAATGGGTAGTGTGATTAATTTATTTGCATGACTGACTAGGGTGTGTGAGTACCTTCTATGGATGAGTGGCGGTGTGTGAGTGTTTATATAGGTGTATGAGTGCATATGATAGTCCTGTACTGAGTGACTGTAAGTATGAGTGACTGTACGGGTGAGTGAGTGGATGTGTGTGTGTAGACCTAAGAATCAGTGAGTGGGTATGTAGTTTTTGGTATTGGAGTGTCTATGGTTTTGAGAATGGCAGTCTGTAATTTAGGAGTGGGTGTATCAAAAGTTATATTAGGGTGTGAGAAGATGCATGAAATTATCACATGGATGATGTCATCAGTGATGTCATTTGGAGATGTCATCGTGATGTCATCAGTGATGTCACTGACCATGTCATGAGTGATGTAATATGTGACGTCATCAGCAGTGCATTGCGGGCGCGAGTTATAGTTAGCTGAACTAACTATAACGGGGGAATTTCTACGGGTTTTGTACGAGTGCAATGTCCAACTAACTATAACTGTCCCTAAAACCTATGGTTTTTTCAGTGAATTTCAAAGGTTTTTTAAATGCTAATTTCTAACTATAACGTAGTCTGAAACCTATGGTTTTTTCAGTGAATTTCAAAGGTTTTTTAAATGCTAATTCCTAACTATAACATGTCTGAAACCTACGGTTTTTTCAGTGAATTTCAAAGGTTTTGTAAATGACAATTTTTAAATGTATTAATTGTTATATTTATTTTTTCCATACTGATTTACTACATTTTTAGAAACATTTTTTTACATATTTTATTTTTAAATTACATTGTAATTACATTATACATTACAAAAAATACTTTCTCAGAATGAATTACTTTAGTTTAAATACTTTGCACATAGGCAATAGACTTTTAAGTACAGTAGTTACAGTTGTTGCAATGGGCAACACATTTTCAAACACAATGCAACATTCAGCTCAATGTGAATTTCTAGTTAAATGCAATTAGTTACTTTATGGATTACTTTTCTAACCACAGGACTGGATCCTAGATTCAGTCCTGGGACATCTCCTGTAAACAGTTGAGTAAAAGCGTTTTTGGTTGCAGTAGTGATTTTTAAGGAATATTATTGTATTTTAAAAGTTGACACTTAGAAACTTTTTCTCATAGAATCACCAATGTTATCCTATGGAAGGAAATTCACTTAGCAGGTAAAAACTGTTATCGTTACTTTTCCTTACTCAGTGTTGGATCCTGGATCCAGCACTGGTGCATCTCCTGTAAACAGTTGAAAGAATGCGTTTAAGTCATGCAGGCGATTTTTAAGGAATATTTGTAGTTTGTGAAAATCGACACTTTGAAACTTTTCAGCTGAAAACCAGACAATGGATTCCTATGGAAGAAAATATAAGTTACTGGTAAGTACGGTTAAAATTACTTTTCAGGGTCAGTGCTGGGCTAAAAGATGCAGCACTGAGGTCTCTCCTGATAACAGGTGAGTAAATCGGAATTCGTATTTCGGCTGATTTTAGAGGAATATTTTAAAGTTCCAAAACTCCACACTTAGAAAGAATTTCCAAGTGAAACCAGTCAATGTTAGCCTATGGAAGGAAATTCAAGTTACTGGTAAGTACGGTTAAAATTACTTTTCAGGACCAGTACTGGGCTGAAAGATACAGCACTGAGGTCTCTCCTGATAACAGGTGAGTAAATCGGAATTTGTATTTCGGCTGATTTTAGAGGAATATTTGTATGTTTCCAAAATCAACACTTAGAAACTTTTTCAGCAAAAGCAGACAATGATATCCTATGGAAGGAAATTCAAGTTACTGGTAAGTACGGTTAAAATTACTTTTGAGGATCAGTACTGGGCTGAAAGATGCAGCACTGAGGTCTCTCCTGATAACAGGTGAGTAAATCGAATTCGTATTTCAGGCTGATTTTAGAGGAATATTTTAAAGTTCCAAAACTCCACACTTAGAAGAATTTCCAAGTGAAAACCAGTCAATGTATAGCCTATGGAAGGAAATTCAAGTTACTGGTAAGTACGGTTAAAATTACTTTTCAGGGATTAGTACTGGGCTGAAAGATGCAGCACTGAGGTCTCTCCTGATAACAGGTGAGTAAATCCGAATTAGTATGATTCGGCAGATTTTAGAGGAATATTTGCACAATGGTGAAGGTAGGGCGGGGCCTGAGGTGACATCTGTGCAAAGCGCGCCACGTGGCGGTGCTTAAGCTGGGGATTAAGTCCCCTTGAGTCATGAGGGTCCCTAGGGGCCAACTAGCCCACCAGGAACCTCCAGTATGCGCTAGGGGCTGCGTTGCAGAGACGTGTAGAGAGGCCACACCCTTTTTACACCTCTCTGCAGCGCAGCTCTGTGGTGCTTTCTGGATGTACCTGTTGGGCTAGGTTACTTGGGGACCCTCAGCATTGAAGGGGATTTAATTCCCATCTTAAAATGCAGCCCACGGGGCCTGTTTGCACACACGTCACCTGAAGCCACCCCCCTCCCTTCACCACTGTGCAACGCGCCCCGTGGCGCGTTTTAAGTTGGGGATTAAGTCCCCTTGAATCCTGAGGGTTCCCTGGGGGCCAACTAGCCCACCATGTACCTCCAAAAAGCGCCACAGAGCTGCGTTGCAGAGAGGTGTATAAAGGGCGTGGCCTCTGACACCTCTCTGCAGCGCAGCCCTGGCTCATACTGGAGGTTCCTGGTGGGCCAGATTGGCCCCAGGACCCCCAGTGTTCAAGGGAATTACTTCCCCATCTGCAAACGCGCCAGAGAGCGCATTTGCAGAGTGGTGAAGGAAGGGGGCGGGGCCTGCGGCCCAATCGGTTTTTTTTTGTTTTTTCCCTGAAGGGGGGCTGTGTGGCCCCCCTTCCTTTTTCTTATTTTTGGGCCCTGGGGACCCCATCCCCCAGACCCTTACCCCTTTTTTAATCAAATGGAACTGGAGGGGCTGCGTGGCCCCCTCCCCTGGCCGAAGACTTGCCCCGGGGACCCCATCCCCGAGGGCATGGCCACACTTTAACATTCCTTTTAAGGAGGGGGCTGCGTGGTCCCCCTCCTCAGGCCTCCTTTTGCCCCGGGGACCCCATCCCCAGGGCAGGCCTTTCAAAATAATTTCTGGGGAGGGGGCCGCGTGGCCCTCTCCCGAGCACTTATGGCCCCGGGGACCCCATCCCCGGGGCCTGGCCTCTGGTTGGGGACTGTGGGGGGTCCCCAAGCCCCCACAGTCCCGCTGGCTCCCCGTGTCCTAAGGGAGCCGGCATTGCTTTCCACACGGGGAGCAGCTAACATGCTGCTCCCCCGTGTGAAAAGCTATTGTCTTTGGATATTGGGCATGAGCAGGTTTCCCTGCTCTCTCTTCCAATATCAAAGCAATTTGCAATGACAGGACGGAGCCGCGGGCTCCCGTCCTGTCATTGCAAACAGCAGTGTCCCGGGGTAGGCACCCGGGACACTGCAGGAGCTGGCCCTTGGGGTGGCGGTCCCCAGGGCCACCACAGGCTCCAGGAGGGGGCGCGCGGCCCCCCTCACATCAGCAAAGCCCCGGGGAGGTGGTGGTCCCCGGGGCTTCGAGGTCCAAAACGGACCCCCATTTTAATTTGTTAGTGCCCGGGAGGTGGCGGTCCCAGGGCGTGTGGGGAGCTCCGAGCCCCCCCCACACAGGAAAAAGTTTTAAAAAAGAAGCCCGGGGAGGTGGTGGTCCCCGGGGCTGCGGAAGGGCTCAGAGCCCTCCGCACCATTTTAAAAAGAAAGCCCCGGGGGTGGCGGTCCCCGAGGCTTGAGAGCCCTTTGAGGCCCCCATATATAAATTTAACCCCCACCATGCCCCCGGGACTTGGGCCACCCGAGGGCAAAATACAGTCAAAGCGCGGAGACCGCCCTTCGTTTTTTTCGGCAGGATTCGCGCTCCTTGAGCGCATCCTGCCGATTTAAAAAATGCTTTTTCTGCCCGGGGTCCTTGTGGGACCCCTGAGCAGACCTAGGGGGTCAGGGTGTTCCTACCCTGCCCCCCTTTGTGCCGTTTTGCGCACTTTTTTTACTGCTTTCTGTTCCTCGGTTCTACCGAGGAACAAGATGGCTGCCAACACTTCCTGGTTTGGAGTGTTGACAGCCAATGTAGCAGACAGCTCGTGATCGGGGAGGTGCGCGCGAATCCAGACGCGTGCCATAGATATATATGTACTTTTACTTTTGATTTTCTCAGCAACTACTGAACGGATTTACACCATTTAACAAAAAGGGTTCTTTCTGAACCAAGAACTACCTCTCTTGCCAAATTTGGTGTAATTCCGTTCAGCAGTTCGGGCTGTAGCCGTGTCTAAAGTTTCCTATGGGAAATTGATTTTTTGACTCTTATTTTTAATTTTCTCCGCAACTACTGAACGGATTTACACCATTTAACAAAAGGGTTCTTTCTGAACCAAGAACTACCTCTTGCCAAATTTGGTGCTAATCTCCGTTCGGCTGTTCGGGCTGTAGCAGTGTCTAAAGTTTCCTATGGGAAAATGAATGGGAAAACACGTTTTGGGACCCCCTTTTTCTCGGCCCCCGCTTGACAGAATCACCCTGAGACTTTCAGGGTAGGAGCGGACCGGAGCGGGCCATAAAGTTTAGAAAATTTCGCAAGATTCGTCAACCGGCTTGCAAGAGTTATTTCAAATAGAATGTCGCGGATTTCCTATGGAAAATAGGTCCTAACTATAACTATCTACTGGCGACCGCCAGTAGATAATATATTTTCACACTTTCTCAAAATCTGAGGTGTGGTGGCTCTGTGGAGAGGGTTACTCTGAGGTCTCTGCTGTGATTGGTTGAACTTTGGATGTTATAAAATGAGGTTGATAGAGTGCTCAATTGAATTTTCTCTCTATGGAGGTCTATGTAATGTATTCAGTACTACTATTTCTACTGTTACCGTGGGACTCACACCATGACGATGGGGAAGATTCAAGCATGTGAATCTATAAAAGATATCAATACTGGAGAACCACAGTGTACAGGTAAGTAACTGGTTTTTTCTATCTTTCTCCCTCTTTGACATCCTATTTAATTTACACAGCCATTCTTGCGTCCTATTAACATACATTTATCCCTCTGTATATTTTTTTTCTATTTCAACCTTTCATTTACCCACTTTAGTTCTCTATTTTCCTGCTCCTTTCATTCTATCTAGCGCTTTGACATATTTCTCTCTGTTTGTCTCCATCGTGCCTCCTATCCTCGTATCTTCTTTCCACTTCTGGCCTGCTTTTTTCTAGACACCCTCTCTCCCTTCCTTCTCTTTCGTTAGCCCCCGCCCCCTAGCCCCATGGATTCTCCCTTCCCTGTCTGCTGTACCTCCGTTTCTGTCACCCATCTTCCTAAGTATTGATGACGAGAGCTTCAGATGTAAGAGATCAAGGGATTATTGTAGAGCAGAAAAAAATGGAAATATTTAGTAGTGTGAGGTAATACCTCTTTTTGTATGGGTACCCTCTAATTTTCAACTGATGGTGCTGGTTTTTTTATTCTAAAAGTGCACTGAGGCCTGCTAACCAAACCTCTGTGCCAGTGCCCTGACCCTAAAGTGTATGTGCAATTGGCTATACCCCATTGGAAAATGGACAGCTTGCCTGTAACCCTCATTTGTACTGCGTTAATCACTCCCACTCACAGATTCTTCGTCCCTCCCTAGTTGTCTAGCTTTCTTGTTCCCCAACCCACCTGTTAGACACGGGATCTCTGGTTGGCTGAGGTAGGTACCTTCAGCCAAATAGGGACCCTCGTTTCCACGTTAGGGCAAGGAAGGTCACCTTCTGAGATAGCCCCCACTCACCCCCTGGGAAGCTTGGCACGAGCAGCTAGGCTTATCTTCAAGGCGAGTGTGTAAAGTGTTTGCAACCACGCTCACAGCAACCCAATGATGACACCACACGAGTTTTATAAAACGAGTATACATTTTATATGAAAAAGTTATATGATCAGACCACACAATACAAATCCAACATATGAGAATGTGTAATATTCCTGCTGGTTGGTCGGTTCAAATCCCAACCACCGCCGACAACCAAAGGTTAGGCTCAAATCTCAACCTCTTCCAAGATGTTATGCAAGTCGTAATGCTGGAATCACACACGTTGCAATGGAAAAAGAATGCAATGCTTAACGCTACAATCCTGTGTTTGTCAATGGAGAAATAATGCAATGCGTAACGCTACGATCATGTACTTTGCAATGGAGAAATAATGCAATGCGTAACGCCACGATCATGTACTTTGCAATGGAGAAATAATGCAATGCGTAACGCCACGATCATGTACTTTGCAATGCAAGAATAATGCCAGGCGTCATACGACAGGTAGTTCGTTACGCAGCAATGATGCAATGTGTATTACGACAATCAGGTAGTTCGTTAACAGTTGCCCCCAACACGGGTAAAAGATGACACAAAGTACAGCTTTTCACTCTGGCCCCAGTACTGCCACTCCTCTGGCCAGTACGGGCCTCGATCCAAGCCGAAGCAGAGGCTTGTGCCGCCGAAGGGAGCGAGAGGCTGAGAGAGTGTCCCTCCGAGCCCGCACCCCGCCCCAGGTGTCGATCCACGTTACCTGGGGGACGCGACCTCACTCTCCTCCCCTCCTTCAGCGATTTGGGCCTCCGATGCAGAACTCCGGCAATGGGCCACAGCGGGCTCGGGCCGGCGGCTCAGCTCCTCCGGGGCTGCCGGTCCGGGCCACTTCTGTTACAAAGGCACATGTACCCCACATATCTAAGACTCACGCTAGCTCTGGGTGCATGATGACAAAAGCAATCCTCCCGGGCGTCTCTTCTGGCACGAAGCCACGCACACAATGCTGATGGGACTCACGTTGATTCCGGGTGCACGATAACCAGGCACTCCTCCCAGCGGTCTCAGTTGCACCAAGACACGCACACAGCGCTGCAGAGACTCACTTTACTCCAGTGCACACGATGACCAGCCGATCATCATCACAGTCTCAGGTTGCACCAGGACATGCACGCCGCGTCCGCTGAGACTTACTTAACTCTCGTGCACACGATAACCAGGCGCTCTTCACCAACGCCTCCCATGCACCACGACACGCACCCAGCGCGTCCGAGACTCGCTCCCACTCTGGGGCACCGACAACCAGGCGCTCCTCACCAACGCCTCTGGTGCACCACGACACGCACACAGCCCGTCCGAGCCTCACTTCAACTCCACGTGCCCAAGATCACAGGGCACACCTTCAGAGGGTCTCAGGCCGCCAAAGCACGCGCACACTGCATCGCTTGAGACTTCTCCTGGAAACTTATGTTCCTGTGTTCCCACAACAGGGAGCCAGCTCACCTCGGGCCCTTGGGGTAACAGGACACAGCAAAGTCCTTTTCAAGCAGGGGGAGTGCACAAAGCACAGTCCCCACAGCCTCTTCCTTGGTAAAAACAGCAAACTGCAGACTAGCCCCAGATCACACAGCAAGGGTCAGTCCTTCCCAGCAGTCTCTTCAGTTGTTTCTTCCTTAGCAGAGGTTCCCCTTGATCATGAAATGGGTCCAAGCCTTTACAGTCTCAATCCATTTTGATTCCATTCCAAAGTCTAGGGGTTTCAGCTCTCATAGTTATACCCCTCAATGTCTTTGAAGTCTTTGTGTTCGGGGGGGCCACTGACCCCTGTCTAAATCAGTTCTGGGTGTCTCCCTCCCAGTGACACCTTCTCCCTTTGATAATGGGGGCCTGGATCCTTAATCACTCAGCTGGAGATGGGACAATTGTTTTATAGCAGAAGCCCAGGCCTCTTCACCTCTAGGGGCTACTCCTCCCCCCTACACTCCAGATGCAGGTCAGCCTGTTGCTCTCTCACCTCCTCCCTTGGGTCAAGACATTCCCCAGATCCTATCACTTTCAAATCCAGACAGTCAATCCACATCCAGGCAGAGACGCACAGAAATGCTAAAGCTCAAAAACCCAGCCACTTCTAAAAGAGTGGCTTCTGAACACACAATGCAAAAACCACCTTTCTAGAAAGATGTGTTATGACACTGTGAGTTCATACATACTAAATTTCCCCTCTCCATCTTAAACCTAAAGAAAGATAAGCTGGAAAACATAAAACCCAGCCCCACCATTCTACCCTATGGGCAAGATGGCCTTTCAACAGTGAAAAATGAAGTGGAGTGTTTTTCACTGTCAGGACATGTCACACACCTCAGTACATATCCTGCCTTTCACATACACTGCACCCTATCCAGGGGTTACCTTGGACCTACCTTAGGGGTGTCTAATGTGCACGCAAAGGGAAAGTAAGGCCTGACAACTGGGTGCACTTGTCAGGACAACATGGCAATTTAACAAACTGCACGCAGGCACTGCAGTGGCAGGCCTGAGTTTCCTTTTTAGCGCTACTTGTGTGGGTGGCCCAATCAGTGCTGCAGCCCACTAATAGCCTTTGCATTACTAACCCTGGCGCACACAGTGCACATTACTAGGGACTTTACTAGTAAGGCAAATACACCAATCATGGACAACCAATTACCATTACACTTTATACAGGGAACACTTGCACTTTGACACTGATCAGCAGTGGCAAAGCACCTACAGCATCTAAGTTGGCAACACTATGTCAGGAAAACGGTGTGGGGGAAGGCAAAAAATTTAGGGAACTTTAGCCACAAAGGTCCAAGTCCAACACCACCCCTTTGTGTTACCTCACCGGCCACTGAATGTAGGTGATAATTGTTATGTTTTCTTAAAAACAAATAAAACAGATTTGAACAAAAAGAACACACAGATTAGTTATCAGTTACAAGCTATATATCATGTCACATTTGCAGTCGAACACACAGAATATTTGAAGCCACAAATCCAAAACCTAATTGGCACACTAATGGGATAGTGTAACTATCCACAAAATGATGGACAGCCCACTGACACAATGGCAAATTAGGAAAAACATATAGAATCCAATAGCTGATGGGGCTGACATAAAGTCCACTCTATTCATATTGCTACTAATTGTACTGTTTTGAAGCATTGGTGATACAAGGTCTTCTGCACTACAAAACCAGCTAAACCTTTATGTAGCCTGACATAAAACGGGCCCTTACAAATAGAGTAATAGATCATGCCAAGTAAAGCTTTAGACACAATGGCATATGTGTGAGAATTTTGCTTTGAAACTGTCATACCTGATGGCCCAGTGTGTGTGTGTGTGTATATGTTTTTGTTTCTCTGTCCTCACACACCAGGGCTCCAAAAATCCGCTCACATTGGCGAGCCAGATTTAATTCGGGCAAGCTATTTTGAGGTCCTACTCGCCCTTTCTGGCGAGTAGGAAGGAAGACTGACATTTGACCTCTGTCTCTGAAAGCAGAGCAAATGTGACAAAATAGCAAAATTTAAAGGCATCTTTATTGCTCACAAAGTGAATGAGCAATAAAAATGCCTTTAAATCTTGTTAACTTGTCACATTTGCTCACAGAGGTCAAGTGCATTACAGTTAGGTCGAGTAGATTTTTGAAGTTACTAGACCTGCAGGTCTAGTGAGAATTGTTTGATTTTTCGAGCCCCACTTTGAGGGTTAGTCATATAAACTGTACTTTGTAGCTCAGTGTTGGAGCCTTGTCTAGAAAAATAGAGTAGCTGCATTAATAAGCAACGAAGAAAACTAATGACCCCTTAACATCTCTGTATAGGCTCGGTCTGCCAAAAGCTATAATGAAAAAGTACAATTCTGTGTAATAGGTGAACAGATGAACTGTGTTATGGAGTCACGTTTGCCAGGCCTTACTCTAACTGCATGGGGTTTGGTCTTTGGTCACTAGTATTTTGGTTTCTGTGTTGTTGCATGCTATAGAGCAAGAGAACTAGAAAGCAGAAGTATAGACTGTCTAAACCTCTTACCATCACAGTGGTCCCCATGCATAAATTATATTACAATTTTCTTTAGCACAGTACCGTTGCATTTCAGTAAAAGAGAGACCAAACTTTATGGGTTTTATAAGAAAAAAATGTTTAAGCTCATGGGGCACTTATTCACATCCTATTTCTATTTCAGCACAGTATTTGCAACAATTCCCAGAAGAGAAAAAGGACATTCAAATCTTTTCTATAACTTTTGAGCACGACAAGCAGTGAATACGCCGACCAATCAAACCCGCCCCATGACCGTGATGGGCCGAAAAAAGTCTTCTGAGGCACATAAGCATTCAATGCCAGCTAAACAAAGTTGTTGAAAAAAAAGTGAGACAGTGTGAACAATCGCTTTCTGTGTACCGCTGGAGAGGTGATTCATGTGTAATGAGTATGACTCGTCAGTAAAGAGAAGACTAAAACGTGAAAAAATGCATAGTACACATACTGCACAAATGTACTGACTGCAACATGATTCCTTAAAAGCGGACTTTAGCATATCTGCATAGGTAATTTCAAAGCGGAGACGCCATAAAACTGCACTGAGTGCGAGAACAGTGCTTCTACATTACCTGATCAATAATTTACATGTGTACCTAATTTGGAAGCATTACAAAGAGAGGTCATGAAAAGGAAAGAAAAATGATAAAAGTCCTATATTATATCATTTAATTGTATAATGCAAATCTATCTGTGGAAGGAACAGAGCGCTGTAAAGGCAACTGAAGTAAGAAGATCTAAAACACCCACAGGAGACTAACCCAGGGAGAGGCCATATAAAATTTCCTGAACCTCGCTTCATTTTTTTTATTCTAAACCTATGTTTATTAGCTTGTCAGAGAATCTTCAGAGGTGATACCATATACTAATTGTGTCAAAAAATTAATTATAAGGAAATATGTTTGAGAATACATGATGGAGAAACGTTATACTTGTTGTGAATGTAGCAAAGTTTTCTATACACGTGGTTGTCTAAAGCAGCATCAGTTAATCCATAATGCTCCAAGAGCATTTACCTGTACTGTGTGTGACCAGGCTTTTATTAGATCGAACGAGCTACTGCTACACTATCGAATCCATACTGGTGATAAAAGATATACATGTGCTGAGTGTGGCAAAGACTTCAGCACAAATGATACTTTGAACAGACACAAAACTGTCCACACAGGTCTAAAACCATATAAATGTACAGAATGTGACAAGGCTTTCCTTACAGAGTGGCTGCTGAAGACTCATCAAAGAAAGCACGCTGATGAGAAACCATATAAGTGTTCAGAATGTGACAAAGCCTATAGTATAAAGGGCAGTCTGACGACGCACCAGGTAAGGCACACAGGAATCATACCATATAGGTGTGTTGGGTGTCACAAGGCTTTTATTAAAAAGAGTCAGCTTAAGATTCATCAGAGAAGCAGCGCTTGTAAGACACCATACAAATGTACTGAATGTGGCAAAGTTTTTGACAGAATAGAGAGTCTATCTCGGCATATGACAGTACACACCAATGTGAAACCCCACAAATGTACTGAATGCGACAGATATTTCTCTAGAAGTGACAGTCTAAAGATACATCAAGCAGTACACACA
Organism: Calotriton arnoldi; assembly: GCA_963921515.1. Taxonomy (NCBI): domain Eukaryota; kingdom Metazoa; phylum Chordata; class Amphibia; order Caudata; family Salamandridae; genus Calotriton; species Calotriton arnoldi. Next base: position 13,032 of record CAWUFW010011196.1, read on the forward strand.
GGACTGAGGCCATACAAGTGTTCTGAATGCGACATGGCTTGCATTCAAAAGTCAGATCTTTTAAGACATCAAAGAGTTCATACTGGAGAAAAACCATTCAAATGCTCTGAATGTAGCGCAGCTTATATACAGAAGGGGCATCTGACAGTGCATCTGAAAACCCACACTGGAGAGAAGCCATATAAATGTACTGAATGTGACCAGGCTTTCATTACAAAAGCACAGCTGGTGTTTCATCTGAGAAATCACACAGCAGAAAAACCATATAAATGTTCTGAATGTGACAAGGCTTTCAAAAGAATGTCTCATTTATTGATGCATCAGAAATCGCACACAGGGGAGAAAGTACATACATGCACTGAATGTGACATGGCTTTTATTTCAAAGGGACAGCTGGTGACACACCAGAGAATTCACACCGGTGAGAAACCATATAAATGCTTTGAATGTGACAGATATTTTAGGATAAGTGGTGACCGTAAGCGTCATCTGGTACACCATACAGCGATCAGACCATATAAATGTACTGAATGTGACAAGGCATATTCTAACAAAACACTTTTGGTTGCACATCAGAGAATTCACACTGGTGAGAAACCATATCCGTGTTCTGAATGTGACAAAGCATTCAAAACAAGAAGTTATCTAAAAGCTCATGAGGCAGTCCATAGTGGTCTAAAAGGATACAAGTGTACTGAATGTGACAAAGCTTTCTATAAAAAGAGCCATCTTCAGCTGCACAATCGTATCCATACTGGGGAGAAACCACATAGATGTGATGATTGTGGCAAAACTTTTCGTCTAAATGGAAAGCTAAAGATACACCAGAGAATTCACACCGGTGAGAAACCATATAAATGCTCTGAATGTGACAAGGCATTTCCTAAGATGGCACGTCTGATTATACATCTTAGAATCCATATGGGTGAAAAACCATATAAATGCATCAAATGTGGCAAAGCTCTCCGTACAAGCACTTCATTAAAAGAGCACATGGCAGTCCACGGTGGTCCAAGACCATATAAATGTACTCAATGTGATCACACATTTTATAAAAAGAGATATCTCATGCTTCACCATCGCATCCATAGTGGCGAGAAGCCTCATTAATGTGATGATTGTGGCAAAGCTTTTCGTGTAAACGGAAACCTAAAGATACACCAAAAAATCCATACCAGTGAGAAAAACAAAAAAACACTTTGATAAGGAAATACAAGGATTGTAGCATGTGCTGCTGTAGATCACATGGTCTGCATACTACTGATGTGTAGTGGTGGGCGTAGATGTGTGTATGTTGTTTTTCTTCAGGGAAGTCTTCGGTCTTCTTGTGACACTTCCCTTAGCCCACAATGCACCAGGACAAAGACTGAAACAGAGATTGTTTTTTCCTCCATTGGGTTCGGATTCAAAAGCTTGGATAAAGTACACCCCAGCACCAGATAACCATCTTTAATTGCAAGATCATGTCCATCGGACACCCTGGTCATCCATGCGGTCAGGAAAATAGCATGTGCCCAAGCAAATGTAAGAAAACTGACACATTAGGGAAGCGTGGTGCAGTGGGGGTGGCAATACAGTTGGGTACTACCAACTCTTGTTAATCTCTTCTCTCTTTAAAATCCTTATCATTGGGAAGGAATGGTGTAGTTGTTAAAACACCTGTCAGAGGTGTGCTAGAAGAGATGGAAGGAGCTGTTACTGGAAGGCAAGGTTATAATGAATACGCAAATAAGGCCGAGTTCTACATCACAACACCAAACATCCCACCTCAACACCACACAAAGAGTCAGGAACACCAGGGAGTGTTTCAAGAGGGAGCTCAAACACTTATACCAAATGGTACCATCGAGGTTGTGCCCTCACACTAGGGGGTCCAGTGAGTATACTCCCTGCATTTTGTCAGTCTATCCTTGACCTCAGTCCACTGAATTGCGAAGTCATTTCAGAGCTCTTTAATACGACAGTGCTGCAGGATGTCATCCTTCTGCACAGGAGACCAAATGGCAACCGTTGATCTCCAAGACACCTACTTCCACGTCCACATACATCCAGCACATCACCACTACCTACGGGTTGTGGTAAATGGCCAACACTACCAACTCAAACTTCTAACCTTTGAGGGTCATAACAGCCCTGAGGGTGTTTACCAAATGTCCACTTCTGGTTGCAGCAGATGTGTGCATAAATGATGCGCGTCATTCCATATCTGGATGACTGGCCGATAAAGAACAGCAGCAAAGAACAATGCCTAGCAGTAACTCGGGCAGCAGTGACTCTGCTAGACAGAATAGGGTGTATGGTAAATTCAAAGAAATCACATCTCGACACAGCAAATGCAATGTTTTCTGAGGGCTACATCAGACTTCATCACAGAAAGGCCTACCCAAACCCCTACGGTGAGGACCATGAAGAAGCTGTTGGGAATTATAGCTTAATGTTTAGCATTAGTCACCCACACAAGAATGCACGTGCCCACTGCAAGAATGTCTGGCTTACCAATGGTAACAAGAGGAGGGTCAGTCAGAAGGTCAAGTGTTAGTGGAGCAGAGTTCAGCACAGTCTCAAGTGGTGCCACAAGGAACGGGGCAGGTCATTTCTGGAGCCTCAGCTGCAAGTGAGCATTACCCTCACTCATGGGAAAGGGAACACAACTCAACCACGACTATTCAGACTCGTCTGGGTACCTGGACACGGAAACAATGGGATTGTCACATCTATTCTTCAAACTGACAGCGATTGCTTTGGCATGCAGAGCGATTTTCATGCTCATTCAAGGGATACAGTCCTGGTAAAACCACAACATGATCGCCTTGTACTGTATCCAGAAACATGGGGGAGTTGGGGAGCTCACACTCCGCTACTGTCAGCCCTAAATCAAACAATCTGGCATTGGGCCGTTCACAAACAAATCCGGCTTCACTGGGAGCGCCTGTCTAGGGTGGACGACAACTTTGTGGATCTGCTAAGCAGGATGCATCAGTGAGCCTACGAATGGGAGATGAGTCCTAAAGTTCTTCAGCAATACTTTTTGGAAATGGGACACATCCACAGCCGATCTGTTCACCACCCACAGAAAACAAACCGTGTCAAAATGGTGCCTCCTGGTATCCGCACCCACTGTCGGTGGGTAATGCACTATGGAGAAACTGGTCAGAGATCTTTGCCTGCACTTTTTCTCTGCTGCCTCGAATTCTAGTGTGGGAATGTGGAAAAGGAGATTAAGAACCATGACACTCATCCTGGTTTTCTCAAATTGGTCAAAAACTGCTATAGTGTTCAATGCTGTCAGAAATGCCTGTCCATTTGCTCAAAAGGTTACCCATCACACCGGACATTCTGACTCAGCATCAGGGTCAGCTCAGATGTCCAAACTGCAGGAAAATGAGCCTAGCAATTTGGCACCTGAGGACTTCAAGTATGGTATTTACAACTTCCTCAGGATTGTGTACAAATCCTGTGTGAGGCATGCAAACCAACCACATGGACATGCTGAGTCACAAAATAGAAAGGTTTTGTCCATTACTTTCTAAATAGACAGATCCGCTCACTTCAACCATTAATTCAGGTTATTTTTCACTACCTATTGCACTTTCAAAAGGCTGGATTAGCATACACCTGTATTCAGTTACATGTAGCTGCAGTAGCTGGCAAATCGAGAGAACATATTCTTAGTGCAAAATACAGCCCATCAAAGCCTTTGTAGGGTTATTTCTGCTATAACCTCACTGACCACTGCATGGGCCTATAATAGGGTGCTAACAGAACTTACGGGACCTCCGTTTGAGCCACTACAGTCTTATGGCATGTAATTTCAGTTGTGTACTGTAGCCTTCCTAGTTGCAATTACCTCAATGAGGCGTGTTAGTGAATTGCGAAAGCACACAGTGGAAGAACCTTACATCCAGGCTCACATAGAGTTGTCCATGGTAATCAGACTGCTCAAGTGCGTATTTACTTCTTCATCCTGAGACAGTGGCTAAAAAGGGCATTACACACATGAGATGTCAAGAGAACAGTTGTGTACAGCACTGATAGGACAAACTCCATCTTCAAGAGCAAGAACTGTTTGTTGCTTTTGAAACAACCTCACCCAGGAAATCCCATTTCTAAAGGGTGGGATTGCGAGATGGATATTGAACTGCACACAGGCATGCTATGCTTAAGAAAAACATTGCTTTCTGTTGCTAGGCACATTTCATTAGAAACCAGCATTTGCAATGCACTAGGTCTTGCATTACTGATAGTTCGAGGTATTGGCGTTGCAAATTATAATGCAACGCCAGTAGCTCATACGTTCAGAAATGCAAGACCTAGTGCATTGCAAATGCTTAGGTAGTGAGCCAGAAACCAGCATTGTATGTCTCAGTGCAGTACCGCCAGCTGCTCCCAGAGGTCACTAGTGAGCAAGGCACCTGCACTGCAAGTCTAGGTGCAGTACCGCAATCTGCTCCTAGAGGTCCCTAGTGAGCAAGGCACCAGCCATGCTTGTCTAGGTGCAGTACCGCAAGCTGCTCCTAGAGGTCCCTAGTGAGCAAGGCACCAGCACTGCATGTCTAGGTGCAGTACCGCAAGCTGCACCTAGAGGTCCCTGGTGAGCAAGGCGCCAGTACTGCATGTCTAGGTGCAGTACCGCAAGCTGCTCCTAGAGGTACCTAGTGAGCATCATACACTTTTGTTCACATATGGTACTGCACCCTGCAGAAGATATGGTAAATCCCCCTACCCATAAAGCATTGCATGCAAGACAGTACCACGAGTACATTCAAATAGCTTTGTCCATATATACAATTAGTAGCTTTGGAATGTGACAAAATAATTATTAATTAATTCCGCATTAGGTTGTACGCTATGTGGAGTTGATGAAGGGACATTTATAGAAGGTCTAATATAAATGTGAGATGTACTGGTGAGTAAAGTAACCGCTGCCAACCTAGTTTAGGACCAAGTGAGTGTCCTGTGTGAAGGCCTTTAAGAAAATAGTGCCTTGAGGTTGTAACTAAAACCTAAGGCATAACAACACATGTAACAGGGAGTGTCCTCGTGGGAGGTTACAAGAAGAGACAAGGCGGTACTAAGGAGGGACTACTAAGCCTAATGACCAATGAAAAGCCACCATTTACAAAGGACAGAGACAGGAGCCAATTAAAAAGATGGGCGGGAAGTAGGAGGAGCTTTATGCCCAAATCCTGAATACAGCATGTCTCGAAGAGACAGCGCAACACTGCCTAGATGAGACCTAAAAAGGAAGGAAATATGGCCTTCTTAGGGAACTTTACTATAGCAGGTTTCTACAGAGCTTCTACATAGTCAACACCACAACATTCCCTAAGCATTACTGTGTGGTTATTCAAGCTCGCCAAGAGACTTTGGTTGACCAAACCGTGTCTAAAACATGCGTTCGAAAGTAGCGCATGCTACAAGCATAAAATATTACTTACCCTGTAAGCATCTGTTGCTTGTACTGCTGTAAATTCAAATGCGGTTGCCACCTCCTGGGATGTGAGCACTTATATCAGATGTACGTCGTAACTTACTTATTTACAATGCACCATACACATTTGCTGTCTTGATACGTAACACTCCACTTACATTACTTACCCTCAGGGAGAAGAAAATCCAAGCTAGGTTCTTTGTCCTGGTGCATTATGAGCTAAGGGAGAAGTCACAATGTTGCTTGAGACGGAACGCTTCTTTAAAAATAATTTGCAAATGTCTGCACTGAACACTAGATGGCAGAAGTATGCACAGCGTGTAAATCTACAGCACTACAATATACAAACGAGGGTTACAGGTTATGCAACATTGTCCTTACTGCACACCACTTAGATTTACCAAATTTGTATGTTTAGCTGTATATTTTATGAAACCCTGTTATGCTTCCATCATAAAAAATATCAACGGAAATCACTCTATGCAGATTGTCACTTTCTTCATTGGGATTTCATTGAATTGTCTTTCTATACAGATTAAAAGCTACCCTACTGACTCATTGTTTGCATTTTGTCTTTTAACTGGTGGCAGGAAGCATTCGTCAAATTGGTAGTTTCTTCAAATTGACTGTTTTCTTGCATAGTTTTTTATAAAAAATGCAACTTCATTGTGAAGCAGATGTTTGCATTAATTTCTCTGATGTGCAAATGCAGTCTGCGATGCTTTCATTGTGCCATGGAGGCCTACTCCTCTGAGTTCATTTATTGGTGCCTTAATGTATAGCTCATGCCGTCCTGGGAAAACGTTACGGAATCCTTCGTCGCCAGAACATAACTATTTCTGTTGACCTGACCCATAGCCACAGTGCATTACCAGGTGTGCTGGACGCAGTGTTCGCTGGGGACCGACAGCTCCATATTGATAGCCTTATTAGTGAATGTTTTCTTAATGCTATGTTCAGTTGGGATTTGTATGCCCATGTCTGTCTGCAGTTGTGGCTGTTACCATCACCTAAAGGATGAGGCACGGTACTGTTTGTATAAAAGACTTGTATGTTTAAAAGGAGTTCTTCACATCCTGTAAGCTGGGAGGAGACACTACTACTCTCAATAACAAACCTGCCACTGATCTGAATTCTGATCCTCTCTATGCAAACAGTAGAGTAGTCTGCATAAAACCTGCCCCGCTCGTCCAACATCAGTGTTTCTTCTGTGACTATCAAAGACCTTGTGGTTCACTCTTGGTCCCCGTGGTTTCTTGTGGGCGTAAACCCCTCCCCCGCTCTTCTAGCATCAGTATTTCTTCTGTGAGTATCAAAGACCTTGTGCGTTCACTCCTGGTCCCCGTGGTTTCTTGTGGGCGTAAACCCCTCCCCTGTGCTCCAGCATCAGTATTTCTTCTGTGACTATCAAAGACCTTGTATGTCCGATCTTGGTCCCTTATTATTATTATTAATTAGCATTTATAGAGCGCATAGCTACCCAAGAGCATCCCAGCGCTGACGGCAATTAGGGCTAGTAAGGAAGGCTAGCAGTACTGTTCTGGAATAGCCATGTTTTAAGACCCTTCCGAAAAAGAGATGGGTAGTTTCATGGCGGATTAAGGGAGGAGTTCCACAATCCAGCTATGTTATATGAAAAGGACGGCCTCCACTCCGCTGCCTGTTGATTTTAGAATACATGCTAGATTTAAATTCTCCGATCGAAGAGATTTCACCAGGGAGAGTGGCGGGGATCAAATGCTGATTAATTCTGGGGCCTGTGCCATAAGGGTCTTATGAGCAGTACATAAGGCTTTGAAGGAGATTCTTTCCTTTATTGGTAGCCAGTGAAGGGCTTTCAGACTGGGGCCAGCTGACTGCCTACTACTGCAGCCTGTCAGAAGTCGTGCTGCGAGTTCTGGGCCACCTGGAGTTTCCTTAGGGTAGATTTTGGGGCTCCCAGATACAATGAATTGCAGTAGTCCAGCCGCGAAAGAATCAGGGCCTGGACTACTATCTTCTGCGCTTCAGTGGGTAATAGGGGGAGGACTTTCCGTGGTTTCCCGAGGATGCCGTGACACGCCCCGTCACTGCCACTGCCTGCTGGTCAAATTTGAGTGAGTCATCCAGCCACACACCGAGGCTCTTGAGCTTGGACTTTGGAGTTGGAGGGCACCCAGGCACTGAGGCCATGATAGTGTGGGGAGTTAGCTTGGCAGTGTTGCCCATATACATGATTTCTGTTTTTTCTCCATTCAGTTTAAGGCAGGAGTGTTGCATCCAGGTAGCTACCCTTCCCTAGGCAGAGCTCCGAGGTCTGCAGGGTCAGTCCGTGGGTGATTAAGAGATATCACCAGCTTAGTATCATCCGCGTAGGTGACCACTTTGATCCCAAATGGCTGGATGACCTCACGCTAGTGGCCTCATATATACGTTAAATAACGTAGGACTTAGGGAGGATCCTTGGGGCACTCCATAATTCAAGAGGAGGGGCTGGAAATGGATTCCTTCGAAAAGACCTGAAAAACTCTGTCATTAAGGAATGATTGAATCCAGGAGGTAGCACTTCCTGCTACCCCGATTCTCCTTAGCCGTTCAATAAGAACATTGTGGTTGACCGTATCAAATGCCGCACTGAGGTCCAGGAGGACAATGGCCGCCACTCCTCCCTGATCCACTATCCTCCTAGCTTCCTCAACCACAACCGTTATTGCGGGTTCCGTGCCATGTTGTGGGCGGAAACCCGTCTGAGATTGGTGAAGTAGTTCATGGGTTTCTAGGAAGGCTGATAGGGTGGAGTTTATATGTTTTCTAAGATCTTACTAAGCAAGGGAAGGAGGGAAATGGGCCGAGTAGTTACTCAGTGCTTCTGGGTCCAGGCTAGGTTTTTAAGTAGTGCTTTCTACAAGGTCCCTGTGGTTTCTTGTGGGCGTAAACCCTCCCCAGCTCTTCCAGCATCAGTATTTCTTCTGTGACTATCAAAGACCTTGTGGTTCACTCTTGGTCCCGTGGGTTCTTGTGGGCGTAAAGCCCTCCCCTGTGCTTCCAGCATCGATTAATCAATCGGGTTTATATAGCACGCTACTCACCCGGTGAGGGTCTCAAGGCGCTTGGGGGAGGGGAGACCGCTCCGGATCAGTCGAAGAGCCAGGTCTTGAGGTCTTTCTTGACATGTGCAGGGTCGGGGAGCGTCTGATGTTCACCGGGAGCTCGTTTCAGGTCTTGGCTGTGATGTAGGAGAAGGCTCTTCCTCCAGTTTGTTTCTGCGGATGCAGGGACCTCTGCCAGGGCAAGGTCGGCGGAGCGGAGGTTTCTCTTGGGTGCGTGGAAGGAGACTCTCTCGTTGAGGTATTTGGGTCCGATGTTGTTGAGGGCTTTGTAGGCGTGGGTGAGGAGTTTGAAAGGGACTCTCTTCTCGATGGGGAGCCAGTGGAGGCCGCGTGGGTGTTGGGTCATGTGCTCGCGCCCGCGGAGTTCGGAGGACGAGTCCAGCTGTGGCGTTCTGGATGGTTTGAGTCTGTGTAGAAGAGTTTTGTTGATTCCGGCGTAGAGGGCGTTGCCGTAGTCAAGTCTGCTGGTTATGAGTGCGGGTGACGGTCCTTCTGCAGTCGGAGGGGATAGACTGAAGGTCTTGAGGAGGATGCGAAGGCAGTTGAAACTGGTGGAGCGACGAGCGTTGATCTGGCAGTTCATGGAGAGGGAGGAGTCTAGGATGATGCCGAGGTTCCGGGCGTGGTCGGTGGGGGTGGGTGGGCTCAGAGGGCGGACGGCCATCAGGTGTTGTCCCAGGCGGTGGAGCAGGGTCCGGGGATGAGGACCTCGGTCTTCTCTGTGTTGAGCTTCAGACAGCTGTCCTTCATCCAGGCTGCCACATTCTTCATTCCTTCCTGGAAGCAGAGTCTGGTGTTTTCGGGATTCTTCATGAGGAGATGATGAGCTGTGTCGTCGGCGTGGATCACGATGCTGAGCCCATGCTGTCTGACGATGGCGGCGAGGGGGCCATGTAGATGTTGAAAGAGCGTAGGGCTGGAGAGATGATCCCTGTGGTACTCCGCAATTGATATTGGTGGGTTCGGAGTGGAAGGAGTCTGATCCCTCTGGAGTTCGGCCGGAGAGGAAGTATTGGATCCAGTCGAGGGCGGCTCATGTATGCCTGCGTCGTGAAGTCTGGCTGTGAGTGTGCGATGTGAAAGCGGTGTCGAAGGGCGCGGAGAGGTCTAGCAGGATGAGGGCCGCCGTTTGTCCCTGGTCCAGTAGCATGCGGATGTCATCCGTGGCGGCTAGGAGGGCGGTCTCGGTGCTGTGGTTGCTGCGGAATCCAGACTGGAGGCGTCTAGGATGGAGTTATCTTCGATGAAGGCGGTCGGCTGGGCGTTCACGAGTCTCTTGGTGACTTTGACCGCGAAGGGGAGGAGAGAGATGGGCGGTTGTTTTTCAGGTTCGTAGGGTCGGCCGTAGGTTTCTTGAGAAGTTTCACCTCCGCCTGTTTCCAATCATCTGGGCAGATGCCGGATGTGAGGAGCGTTGATGGCGCGACCAAGTTCGGCTGCGATGGCGGCGACGGCCCTGTGGAATATGTGCGGTGGGCAGGGGTCCGTGGGTGCTCCTGGAGTGAGTTTCGTTATGGTCGTGGTGATAGGTTCGATGGTAGCGGGAACCCAAGATGTGATGGTCGGCTTGTCGGCGGTGGTGGGTAGGGGGTGGTGTCTGGGGCTGGTTCGCTGAAGTTGTCGTAGAGGTCTTTGATCTTCCGATGGAAGTAGGAGCTTAACTTGTCGCAGAGTTCCTGGGAAGGTGTGATGTCCGTGGCAGCGCAGGCGGGTCTGTGCGAACTGCTGTATGACGTTGAACAGTTCTCTGGCGTTGGTGGTATTGGTCTGGACTTGTCTTTCATGAAGGTCCGTTTGGTGTCTGTTATGCGCTGGTGGTATTCCTTCAGGGCGTTCGTGTGGTTGTTCCGGGCTTCCGAGGTCTTCTGGTTTCGCCAGGTTTTTCTAGGCGTCTGCAGGCGCGTCTGGCCTCCTGGAGTTCTGGTGGTGAACAGGCGGCCTTGAGAGGCGTTGTTTGGCGGGGAGGCGGAGCGTGCGAGCTTGTCCGCGCAGCAGGAGATCCAGCAGTGAAATTCCCTGGCTGCGGTGTTGGCGTCGGTCATGGCGGTGGGGTGTTTTACGGAGGGTGGCGTTGAGGAGTTCCTCTGTGACCTTGCTCCAGTTCCGTCGTTAGCGGGCTTGTGTGCGGTGGTGGTGTTGTAGGTGAAATGGACGCAGTGGTGGTCCGTCCAGGGGGCTGGGTAGTGTGGCTGAAGCGTATGTTTGTTCCTCCGGCGAAGATGGGGTTCGAGGTGTGACCTGCTCTGTGGGTGGGTGTGTTGAAGAGCTGCTCCAGTCCTAGGTTGGCGAGGTTGGCGATCAGGAGTCGCTGGAGTCGGGGTCGGTGCTGTTGTCGAGGTGGAAATTCAGGTCCCGAGGTAGGAATGTGAGTCTGTGGAGGTGATGGCATGGGGGTGCGGCGAGCTCGGCGATGGCCGTTGCAGGCTGGGTGCGGGAGTCCTGGCGGGGTCTGTAGATGAGGGTGCCGCGTAACGGGTCCTGGGGCTGGCCTGCATCTGGGAAGTGGAGGTGTTCCGCGTTGAACTGTGGTGGTGGCGCTCGAGGTGGAGGGTTGGGAGGGCGGTCTTGTGTGCGCGATGGCGAGTCCCCCTCCTGAGGCGGTGTGGGTGGTCCTTTCTCTGGATCTTGTAGCAGTCGGGGATGGTGGTGGCGATGTCGGGCCGGAGGTGACGTTGGTCCCGGTCTCTGTGAAGAGAGCGGCGTCCCGGGTGAGGAGGGTGTCGATCAGGTCCCAGATTTCTATGGCATGTCGGTGCCATAGAATCAGTATTTACTTCTGTGACTATCAAAGACCTTGTGTGTCCCTCCTGGTCCCTGTGGGTTCTTGTGGGCGTAAACCCCTCCCTTCTCTTCCCGCACTCATAGTTTCTTTTGTGACTATCAAGGGCCTTGTCTGTCCACTCTTGGTCTCCGTGGGTTCTTGTGGGCGTAAGCCCCTCCCCTGTAGCTTCCAGCATCAGTATTTCTTCTCCATGAAGCTATCAAAGACCTTGTGGTTCACTCTTGGTCTCACGTGGTTTTCTTGTGGTGTGGCTTAACCCCTCCCCTGTGCTTCCAGCATCAGTATTTCTTCTGTGACTATCAAGATCTTGTGTGTCCACTCTTGGTCCCTGTGTGGGTTCTTGTGGGCATAAACCCCTCCCAAGCTCTTCCAGCATCAGTATTTCTTCTGTGACTATCAAAGAAGACCTTGTGTGTCCACTCTTGGTCCCCGTGGGTTCTTGGATACGTAAACCCCTCCCCGCTCTTCCAGCATCAGTATTTCTTCTGTGACTTTCAAAAGACCTTGTGGTTCACTCTTGGTCCCCGTGGTTTCTTGTGGGCGTAAACCCCTCCCCCGCTCTTCTAGCATCAGTATTTCTTCTGTGAGTATCAAAGACCTTGTGCGTTCACTCCTGGTCCCCGTGGTTTCTTGTGGGCGTAAACCCCTCCCCTGTGCTCCAGCATCAGTATTTCTTCTGTGACTATCAAAGACCTTGTGTGTCCACTCTTGGTCCCCGTGGTTTTTTGTGGGCGTAAACCCCTCCCCTGTGCTTCCAGCATCAGTATTTCTTCTGTGACTAGCAAAGACCTTATGTGTCCACTCTTGGTCCCCGTGGTTTCTTGTGGGCGTAAACCCCTCCCCCGCTCTTCTAGCATCAGTATTTCTTCTGTGAGTATCAAAGACCTTGTGCGTTCACTCTTGGTCCCCGTGGTTTCTTGTGGGCGTAAACCCCTCCCCTGTGCTTCCAGCATCAATATTTCTTCTGTGACTATCAAAGACCTTGTGCGTCCACTCTTTGGTCCCCGTGGTTTCTTGTGGGCGTAAACCCCTCCCATGTGCTTCCAGCATCAGTATTTCTTCTGTGACTATCAAAGACCTTGTATGTTCACTCTTGGTCCCCGTGGCTTCTTGTGGGCGTAAACCCCTCCCCTGTGCTCCCAGCATCAGTATTTCTTCTGTGACTATCAAAGACCTTGTGTGTCCACTCTTGGTCCCCGTTGTTTCTTGTGGGCGTAAACCCCTCACGTGATTCCAGCATCAGTATTTCTTCTGTGACTATCAAAGACCTTGTGTGTCCACTCTTGGTCCCCGTGGTTTCTTGTGGGCGTAAACCCTTCCCATGTGCTTCCAGCATCAGTATTTCTTCTGTGACTATCAAAGACCTTGTGCGTTCACTCCTGGTCCCCGTGGGTTCTTGGATGCGTAGACCCCTCCCCTGCTCTTCCAGCATCAGTATGTCTTCTGTGACTATCAAAGACCTTGTGTGTCCGATCTTGGTACCCGTGGATTCTTGGATGCGTAATCCCACGCCTACTCTAGCTTTTAAAATGCATAGTAGGATCATTTCCTACATGAAGTAATCCTAAACCTATAAGAAGAATTGTGTAGATGTTGTACATACAAAGTTGTTTTATATTGTATATCTAGACTACCCCACTGTACAGCACTAATGTCCGCGGTAATGGACGCTAAGCTTTTAAAGCAAATTCAGGTTAAATCGACAATGAAATGTTTTTATAAAATGCTGGTGCAGCGCCTTGTCCATCTGCAGTGACTCTGAATGTTAAATACTGGCTACAGCGCCGTTTCCATCTGCAACGTCTCTGAATGTAAAATACTGCATGCAGCGCCGTGTCCATCTGCAGGGACTCTGAATGTGAAATCTGGATGCAGTGCAGTGTCCATCTGCAGGGACACTGAATGTAAAAAAAAAAAAACACAAGGAGATGATGGACGGGGCACTGAAACTTTTCAGACACTCACCCCCCCCAGTCACAGATCTGGGTTGAATCCATCATCGTTGTTTAGCTCACTTCGCCACCCCAGTTCAGACCCAGCTATATGCAGATCAGTCTTGACCCTGTTCCTCATTGGAACAGTCCAGCCAGTACTGCCAGGCCAGGTCTTCCCTGGACAATAAACAAGCATCCTGGGACCGGTTTCTGGGTAACACCCCTCATCAGCCAGGCTAGCTTGAATCCCTTGGCAAAGTGAGCAAGGGAGGTGTTGTGAACACAGGCCACATTCCATCTTTATCAGATTCCATCTCCTGCCAGTGCTGTAAATTCCTTATGTAAAGTTTTGCTTTTCTGACTGCTGCTATTCCATGGCATGCGAGATTGTGTCAATTTGCAAATGTTCTGTATTATCCTCTTTTTATTATTTTTCTTTCCGTCTTAATTCCTTTCTTGCCTTTTTGTTTTTTTCATTGCTTTTTGCTGTTTTACTCTCTTACCTTCTTTCTTTCCTAACTTCCTTCTTGCCTTCTTTCTTTCCTAACTTCCTTCTTGCCTTCTTTCTTTCCTTCTTGCCTTTTTTCCTTTGTTGCTCGAATATGAATTTACCTTGAAAAATGAAAAGACGAGGCATTTGGCAAAACAGGAACAGTTGGTTTTTTCATTCACTTCACAGGGAGCACATTTACAGAAGCGGGTCTGAGGACTGTCTCAATGTACAATCAATCTGAACAAGGTTTTATACATTTCCTTGGGTATCATAAAGGGTTTCTGTTGATCCTTTTATGCAGGCCTTCTTTTTGAGTCATAAATAAGGCCCCGCATAATAAATGCAGGTATGTCTCGACCTTGCAAGGACACAATAGGGGCCAGTGGGTAATGTGTCCAGATGTCTGGCACGAGGTGCGCGTGATCACTGTGTGTGATGTTTCCTGATTGGCTATATGTTCCTAACTTCATGTGGCATCTAACTTTAAAAAAAAAGTATACATTCTTTTTATTTAGTTTCCCATTACAGACATGCCATAGAACAACATTGTTAGCAATTGAAATCTACAGAAGAGTTTGTATATGCATTTGGATTCATTATCATTTCAGCTGTAGACATGGTAATAGTCTTATATACTGCTCCCAAATGCTACTCTATTTTCACTTTATGCTAAAGGATGTTGCTTCACATTATGTATAGCAGCTGTATTTGGTGTCTGTCCTTGGCACTGATGAGTGTACGACTCTGTTCCGCAATGGGGAGGGTAACTATGATTGAACTGGGGAGTGGAACAAAACTGGGGTTACACTATGTATGAAGAGTGGTAGGGTGTTAGATGTGAATAAGCATTGGTGAGAGTTTTGGTCTATAAATATGTTGAAAGAGGCCTCAAGAGAGTGTGCATCAGTAAGGCTTTAGTTCTGGTGCCTTCATATGCCCTCTATCCGCGCACTGCGCATTATGCACAATGAGATGGTCATCCCGCTCTTGTCCTGGATGAGAGTCCTCCAGAGGGGTTTGTGGGGAGTTTGGCATTAGCTGAGGAGGCTCGGCATGCATCGTGGTATGCTCAAAAGTGTGCAATAATATCGTCTATTGCATGGAGATGCAACGTTTTCTGATGCCTCGACTTCCTCAAATCGTAATGCATCTTCCTCCGATGCTCCCTACTTTACTACTGCTCCCCTCCAGGTGGCTAGAGGAGATCCCACTGGGGTCCTCCAGTGCATGGCGATGCTCCGTTTGGTTAGCAGGATAGCCAGGGACGTAAATCGTGTTTCAACTTTGTGCTGTTTACAGCGCTTGAATATGCCTAATGCACTAAATTCCCATGTTGCAGTCTCTGTGAGTCCTGTCACCTCACGCAGCATGGTGTGTACTATGTTCCAGTAGGAACGCTTCAGAACATGTGGAGAAAGGACGCTCCAGGTTCTTGGTATCTCGGGCATACGAATGTTATGTCAGGGTAATATCGCTGGAGAGTTTCTGGCGTCAGATATGACCGATGCAAGATAAAGTATTGTGTATTTTTGAATCAGCAATTTCGAGACTCTAACGCCTGCTTCCATTCTTTGTCATGGAGTGGCCTCTAGACCTCAGTCTCCCATTTTTCCTGCAGGGGGCCGAGTGTTATTGCATTAAGTTCTTGGATCGCCTTATATATCCAAGTAACTATGACATCCGGGGCCCATCTGTAGGATGGCATGGAGGACGGGGTGTGTAGCCAGTTTGCTATCAGTCATGTGCCAGGTTCGGCGGCAATCTGCCACCAACCGCCCGTACATAAGAAACTGTCCTCTAGGAAGTGCGGTGTTGGCTGTTAGCTCTGCAAATGAAAGCAGGTGTCCATTTGTAAACAGTGAGCCTGCCTCCGTAAGTGAATGTGCTGTCCAGGTTTGTAGGGCTCGCGTTGTGTAGTAATCGTGACCTCTGGGAAGGCCCACCAGCGGCAGAAGGGGGAGTAAAGTGGGTTGTACGTGACATCCGGTGTATGCATTTCATGCAGGTGAGCGCTACAGTTACTTGTATTGGATACATTGATGTGGGCTTGGCCCCTGGTAGCAACATACGTCGGATCGCAGAGGTGGATATTAGTCCATTATTTGTGTGAGTCTTCCTGAGTGTGCGTCCCGCCGTCCACTGCGACATCCACTGTAGCTGAGCCGCTAGAAAGGTTGCTTCAAATGAGGGAGCTCCCAGTCCACCTCGATTCACTGGCAGCTGCTATTTGGTCAGGGCTACCCGTCTACAACCCTCACCCCATATTAGGGTGCTGAGAAGAATGTCTAGTTAAGGAAGTAGGAACAGGGAGGGACTATCAGGAGATTAGCAAAGTAGTAAAGCAGTCGTGGGACAAGGATCATTTTGGCTACTGCTATTTTCCTGATGGGGGCTAAGGGAAAGGTTTTCCCGAAATTGAACGAGGAACGAAAGCCTGTTAGTATTTTTCGGTGGTTGCCCTCGTAAACATCTTCTGGGGAGTGATATAGGCGTACGCCTAGATATCGTGTTGCTCGCTTGCTCCATACAAGGCCAACTCCTCCAGCATGTACCCGTTGTGGAGGGAGGTCGGCCGACAACGGGTATATTGCAGATTTAGCCAAGTTGACCTTTAGACCATCTACAGACTCAGTCTGCCAGGGTGGCAAAAATCCGAGTGAGGTCTGAGGTGACACCCTGTACATAGAGGAGCAGATCATCCGCATACAGTGATATGCTATCTATGGTTTCCCTCTAGTGGGATGCCCCATTGCTTGCCTTCTTTTCAAAGATGGATCGCCAACGGTTCGATTGCCAGGGTGAAATGCAGTGGGGAGAGTGGGCAGCCCTGCCTTGTGCCTCTCAGCACCGGAAATGAGGACGACACATGTCGCCTGAGCCTAATCCTGGACGTTGGCCTTGTGTACATTAATTTAGTGTATGCTTGTAGACGGGGCCCCACGCATATCCTGCGGAGCACTGTGAATAGGTATGACCATGATAATGTGTCAAAGGCCTTCTCAAGGTCCAAGACCAGGCACGCAGCACAAGGGTAATGGTCCAGAACCTGATCCAGCACGTGGAACAACCGTCGAATGTTGTGGGATGTATTTCTTCCCAGACCAAATCCGCTTTGGTCCAGGTGTATTAATTTTGGGAGAATCGAGGTGTATCGCTCTGCTAGTATTTTGCCATAAATCTTGTAATCTGCGGACAGCAGGACAATGGGCCGGTACGAGCCTAGGTGGTGGGGATCCCGGTCTGGTTTTAGAAAGGAGAGGAGACAATTAATGATTCTCGCATGAACTGTGCGAGTGTACCTTACTCTAGAGTTGCTTTATATAATTCTACCTGTCGTGGTACTAACAGGGTAGAGAATGTACGGAAGAATTCTAATGTTAGGCCATCCAGACCTGGAGCTTTATTCGTGGCCAGGGTTTGTATAGCTTGTGCCACTTCCGTTGAGGTTATGTGCTCATCTAGGGTGTTTTTATCAGTTTCCGCTATACAAAGCAGTGGGTGTGCATCCAAAAATCTATCCATTCTCTCTGAGTTTACCTGGTCAGGGGCTGTGTATAAGGCTGTGTAGTACTTGCAGAATGCATGGATTATGTCTGCCTGGGAATGGACTGGTGCGCCTGCGAAGGTATGCACCTCTGTTATTGGATGCGGAGTAGTGTCCTGCTTTACCAGCCATGTGTTACAGGGCCGAGGACGACCTGGGGAGTGAGACACCGTTCTCCCCTATGACTTGCGTGAAGAAGGTCCTCTTTCTTCATATACAGGCTCCGTATCCGGACTATCGCTTTAAGAACCCGGAGTTCAGTCTCCAGAAAGAAGGCGGTCCAAGGATCCCGGTGACGTCGCCATAGAGGGGCCAATCGGATGTGAGGGAGGAAACAACGAAAACGGAAGCAGAACAGAGCGAGGAAGCCGAGGAGAGCAGAGGAGCCGGAGGAATCGGAGAAGACGAGGAGAAGAAGCGAACCCGGAGAGGAGTCGAGGGAGCGTCACCAACACCAGACGTGGACGAAGCACCCGATGAGAACAAGAAGCCAGGAGGCCAACGACATCACGCTCCACCCTGCCACACTCCTGGAGGAACGTGGCTGAACCAGGTATGGTTCCGACTGTGGAGGTTCACGGACCACTGGGTGGGAAAATTGAAATAATAAACGGGAGGTCACCCATAACCAAAACTGGTGATAGAACCGGAGAGCACGGTGGCGGTCACATTATTTCACTTATTTTTATTTTTGACTGCAAGGTGTCACCTCCTACATGGGCCCCTACCCTATTGTCCGTTACCATCTCCCAAACGGTCACCAGTGTCTTCTTTCTTCATTTTCATCCGAGGGGCTCCAGACCCAGAGACTAAAGCAAGCCGTATAGAAGAGGCTACGAGGAAGAAGTATTCTGACCCTACCTTTATGAAGCAAGGGGACGGCCTCAAAATGGTCTTGAACCAGAAAAACTGATATACTAATTACAAATAAAGGAGAGTAAACCGCAAACAAAAGATAAAGGCCTGTCATTTTCTTCTGGGGTTTGCCCCCTCCCCCCAATGAGACGGTGACACTATGCTTGCAGTGTGCCAGCTCTGTCCCCTTCCCAGTGTGCGGTCTAAAGTTATATCGCCGGAGGCCTGTAAGTACCTCCGTATATGCAGTTTTGGCATCTGCTACCTGGGCCAGTGTTGCTTCGCTTTTGTCTGCTGCTTGTGTCAATGCTGCTAGGTTCTGTTCCTCTTCTAATATGTGTAGGAAGGTGGAATCTGACTATATGGTTGCCCCCACTTTTTTTCTGGTGTTTTGCTGGTTTATGACTTAGTTGGACTGGGATCCTGCTATTCAGGGCCCCAGTCTATCTGCTTTCTCTGTAAAATGGTTTCCATGTGCCTTAGGCACATCTCTGATTGGAATCTGGAGTGCCCTTATAAGTCCCTAGTATATGGTATACTATGTACCAAGGGCATAGGTACTTCAGAGGCCTACCAGGGGCTGCAGCATGTATTGTGCCACCCCTGGAAGGCCATCCAAAATGACACCACAGGTCTGCTACTGCAGCCTGGGTAAGGTGGTGCATGCACCCCTTACTGTGATATAGGTTACCTATATCACTACATACCTACACACATATAAACCTATAAGTCACTCCTATGGCAGGCCTTGTCAATCCTGAAGGCAGAGTGCATGGTTCCTATGTGAGAGGGTGCACCTGCATGAGCAGGGCCCCTCTGCAGCGTTCGGAGACCCTTCTCTGATGCTGTTTGTAGTGCAGCCTGACCATATACTCTTAAGTGCATTATAACCTCGCGTTAAATGCTAACTTTGGGATGGCTGCACAGAAACATGTCGTGTTTGGTGTCAAACATCTTGGAATACTACCCCCCGCCAATTCTGGCGGCGGGGGTAGCATTCCACCCTTCTAGAGGGAGAGACATGTTAACCCTGGCTTGCCCGGTAACTTCTTTCCAAAGCCCCAGCATCACAAAATGGATGCTGCTGCCACAGACACAAGTCTGGCCTCCTGCTGCTGACCGAAACTCCGGCAGGGGAGGCTTGGACAATAGGTTTCCTGTCTCAGGGAGGTGTAACCACCTCCCCAGACAGGATAGTGTGTATTGGGGCTGGGCGGGAGCACTCTCTGGTGCTTTGAAGTCCTGCACTGGGGGCACATTTGGTGTCCCTGTGCATACCCCAGTTCAAACCGGATCAGGGGCTTGCAGCCCCTGCTTTGGCGCGAACTGGACAAAGGGAAAGGGGTGTAGCCACCCCTCTGCCCTGACCCACCCATAGGTGGGACCACAGAGTAAGTCCAACCCCTAAACTTGGTATAAGTATAGGACCCCAGTCCCTAGGACTTTAGATTATCCCTGGACGAAACTCTGACACAGAATCCTGGACCTTCGACGCTCTACTTGAAGATTAGAGGTCTGAAGAATCTCCCTTGGGGTCAAGGAGTGACTCCCCTGCTTGGCAGGCACCAAAGAAGCAATTGTCCGGTCTGCATCGCTGAAGCTCCCGTCGGACGCCGAAGTCTTTGCATCACCAGAGGTGGATTTCCAGACTTCCGCAAGGCTGCCCTGAGTCCCCAGCAAAGCTGAGGCCCATAGCTGTCGTGGGTAATGTGGAACCGTGACCCCTGGACACCGAGCACATTTGCAAGTGCATCCTCTTCCTGGACTCCCACGAAGTTGTGCTTTGGGCTCCGAGTAGCCCCCGCCTCCAGCACCGACTGCACCGAAGATCACTGGCCTCCACTCCACGAGTGTCCTGTGAGCCAGCTCCACGTGCACCGTCTCGAGGCTCCTTTGCAGTCGCTAGCCCGTTGGCTAGTAGCCCTTCACGAAGGCCAATCCTTTTCTTCTTGGGCTCCCTGGTTGCTCCAGGCTTGCCCTCACTTACCCTTGCTGGGTGAGTTCCTCAGACCTTGCTGGTCTGCACCATCGTCAATCTTCATCTTCATTGAGACTTGCCGTTGCCAAGGCTTGTTGGGTCCAATCCGGTCGCCGACACCTCAGCACTCGACAGACATCGTGTACCAGCCCGAATCCTGCTCCTGGTCGCCGACAACGCCTTCTGGACCTCGTGGCTGCAGAGACAAGACGACCGTCAACCAACCTGAAGCACCCGACATCGGTGGGCATCTGTCCATCGCCTTCCTGGTCACTGGCTAGTGACCCAGACTCTGTCCCCTCTGCTTTCAGGTTCTTCAGATCTCCGATCCACTCTTGGATCCACCCGGACACTTTCCACTTGGTCGCCAGCAGCACTTTGCAGCAGATCGCCATTCAAAACGACGACGAAACCCGACCCCGAAAGGCACCTATGCTCCCGGCTTCCCTGGGTGAGGTAACAAGAGTACTCCGGTGCTCCCGTGGGTAGAGACTCTAGAACGACCTAGTTCTCAAAGGGTTTGCTCCAAGTCCTTCCTTAAGTGTCCCTTTTCTTTAAATTTCCAATTGCGACTTTCCCCATAGAAGTTAACGGTGATTCGCGGCTGTGTTTACACACTGCACTCGTCCCCCGTGGGTCCCCTGTGTCACTGCCTTGGGTGGTTCCTTGTGGTCCAAGCACTTCTACAGGCTCTAGGCCTAGTGTCTAGCTCAGTCGTGGTTCTTATACCACTTTTTTGGTATATGGTTTGGTACGCCCCTAGGGCCCAAACGTGTATTTGTGCTAATACTGTGTTTAAATAACTTATAACTTATGTACTTCGAACTCTAGCCTCATAAAGAGACTAGAGGGGTGTGTTTAGTAATAAATACATATATTTTGAATATATACCTGGTGTGGTGCTCTTTCATTTGGTCACTCAAGAGATTATAGACTGGTAAAACAAGCTGCTTTACATTCCTTCAAGACTTAGCCTGAAGGCTGCTCTCCATAGCTACCACTAGGATAGCTTTCAATAAGGTTGTCTTTAACCTATCTCCAATAAGGGGTTGTTTGGACTGGTGCAAGGTGCCCACTATAATTAGTGGACAGCATATACCAGGCCAACTTCTCACATTGGTGTGCAGCGTGTGGGATTCCAGCTTGCTATTGTTTTACCAGATAATCTCAATTGAATTGATCAACTGAAAACCACTAAAGGTACCTAAGGTACATATAAATTAAGTTTAGTATACAGTAAGTTCTACTGAACTTAGAGTTGTGTGTTAAGGGATAGCACACCCTTTCTACAACTCAAGAGAGTTTAGTAGGCCACACTAGAGTAGGTAGTGCATACACCACACCTCACTAGTGATGTCTTCAAAGCCAGGACCCAGAGAGTCCTTGCCAGAATCCACTGGGCTTCTTCCCTCCAAGTATGATACACTCCCATTCTTGGAATTGAGAGCATTATGCAATCTGAGGAAATTGAAGACAGGCCAAAGTCCCACCACCCAACATCTTAGAGAGATGCTGGTGGCTTATGATCTCAGCAGGTCCTTAGGGACTGAAGGGGCAGGAGCAGAGGTTGGGGCAGAAGAAGAGGAAGGGGAAAGGGGTAGCAACACCCCAAACCCCCCCTCTGGAGCTGACCAGGAAGGTGACAATGACCCTGACCTGGAAAACCCAATCCCTCCTGTGGAAGAGGAAGAGGAGGATCAGAATGACCTCCACTTTGTCCCCCCAGGAAGGATTATGAGTGTGCCTAGAAGGTCTAGATCACCTTCTCAGGAGTCTAACCACTCTAGCACCTCAGTAGGGACCTCTGTCTCCCCTCATAGGAGGGAATCCTCTCATGAGAGGAGAAAAAGACTGATTCAGTATGAGCAAGCCCAGCTTGAACTCAGAAAACAGCAGTTGGCTATAGACAGGGAGTCCCTAGATCTCTACAGAGAGAGAACAAAGTTGGGACTAGAGTCCCATGGTGGCAGCAATATCCCTAAAGATAGGGAAGGGTCTTATGACCATAGAAACCTAAGCAAGATTGTCCCTCCCTACCAGAGTGGGGATGACATCCACAAATGGATAACTGCACTGGAGAGGGCCTGTAAAGTTCAGACGGTCCCCCAGAAGCAGTGGGCAGCAATCTTGTGGCTCTCCTTTGCAGACAAAGGTAGAGACAAGCTCCTCACTGTAAGAGAAGAGGATGCTGACAATTACAAAGTCTTGAAGAGTGCTCTGATAGATGGGTTTGGCCTAACCACTGAACAGTATAGGTTGAAGTTCAGAGACACCCAAAAAGCTCAGACTCAAGACTGGGTTGATTTTGTAGATTGTGCTACTAAGGCTCTGGAAGGTTGGATACATGGCAACAAAGTGCATGACTTTTTAGGATTGTACAATTTGATTATGAGGGAGCAGATCCTTAATAATTGTCAAAACCAGCTTTTGCACCAGTATCTGGTGGACTCTGATCTGACCTCTCCCCAAGAATTGGGAAAGAAGGCAGACAAATGGGTCAGAACCAGAGTAAAAACTAAAAATCAGGGTGGTGACCAGAAGAAAGATTCTACTAAGTCCCAAGAGAAAGGTGGGGATAAATCTAAGGATAAGTCCACTGCAGGGCCCCAAAAGTCCTCCCCTGGGGGTGGGTCCCAAACTCCTTCTTCTCCTGAAAAGAAACCATATTGCCATGTCTGTAAAAAGCCTGGGCACTGGAAAACTGATCCCAGTTGCCCCAGGATTGGCAATAAAGAAAATGTTCCTCCCACAACTACTACCACCCCTCCTGGTACTACCAGTAGTAATCCTCCAGTTGGGAGTAGTGCACCCAAAAGGTTAGGTGCTTTTGCAAGAGGAACAGAGGTGGGCCCTAGTTTAAACAGGGACCCCTCAACAGACTCCTCTGACTCTGATGGTGGTATAGGATTTGCCACCTTTACCATGGGTCCCACAGCATTGGGCAGGTACAGATTGGAGCCAATAATTAATGGTCAGAAAGCTGTGGCATTTAGGGACACAGGGGCTAGTGTCACCATGGTGGCAGGGAAACTAGCTCAGCTTTTACCTGAGTTTAAATACCAGGTGACCAACATTGATGGTGTCAGAACAGATCACCCCATGGCCATAGTCAATCTCAGCTGGGAGGGGGTCACAGGCCCAAAAAGAGTGGCAGTGTCCCCAACCTTATCTGTAGATTGCCTGATGGGCAATGATCTGGAAATTTCAGCCTGGGCTGAAGTTGAACACCAAACCCATCTCAGGATGTTGGGTGTCCCTGTAAAGGTTAGTGGGGCTGTGATGGCCACAGCCCCAGCCCAAGATTTTGGAGAGATGGAGCCTGGAAGAAAGGCCCACTCTCCCCCAAAAGAGAGCACAAGGGTTGAAGAAAAGTCTTCTTCCCTCCAGACAGCAGGTAAGGGTCAGCCTCCTCAGGGAACTGACCCTACCCCTAGTGAAGGAACTGCCCCAGAGGTAGTCAGGCCTGGCCTGACCACCCCTGATGGCAGAGGACCCTTCCAAGGTGGTACCCAGTCTGGAGCAGGTAACCTGCCCTCTCTACCCTGCCTCAGTCAGCCCAGGGCTGCAGAGGTCAGGGAAGTCAGTGGACCCCCTAGGGCCCCCTGTCCAGAGGAACCCCCCCATCAGCAGATTAGGGGCACCCAGGCTAGTAACCCTAGCCAGGTGAAAATTCCTCTACACACTGAGGGATCCCCCATACCTTTATGTAGGGACCTCCCCCAGAAGGACTCTGGTAGGCAAGGGCAAACCTGGGACCAGAAGGTTCCAAACCTGCCATGTCCCTCCAGTAGTCCATCCAAAGGGACCCAAACCCCAGCTGTAGGCAGCCAAAGGTTGACCCTTAGAGCAAAGTGCAACTCAGTCATGGAAAGACAGGCATACATGGTGACCAGTGATCTGAGGAAGCTGAGGCCAACATTCCTAGGGCCTCACTTCCCTACCCAGACACCTCACCAGCCTTGTACTTTACCTAAGCACACCACAGGTAGTGATTCCCCATGGTGGAGACCCTCTCATACCCTTAGGGTGAGGGATTGCTTAGTGGACCATAAGACAGGGGGCAACCATGCTAGTGCAGGTGCTTCCTTATATGGCCACTTAGTCAATAAAGGCTCAACTGGCCAAGGTTAGCCTTATCTCCTTTCGTTTGGGGGGTTATGTAGGAAGGTGGAATCTGACTATATGGTTGCCCCCACTTTTTTTCTGGTGTTTTGCTGGTTTATGACTTAGTTGGACTGGGATCCTGCTATTCAGGGCCCCAGTCTATCTGCTTTCTCTGTAATATGGTTTCCATGTGCCTTAGGCACATCTCTGATTGGAATCTGGAGTGCCCTTATAAGTCCCTAGTATATGGTATACTATGTACCAAGGGCATAGGTACCTCAGAGGCCTACCAGGGGCTGCAGCATGTATTGTGCCACCCCTGGAAGGCCATCCAAAATGACACCACAGGTCTGCTACTGCAGCCTGGGTAAGGTGGTGCATGCACCCCTTACTGTGATATAGGTTACCTATATCACTACATACCTACACACATATAAACCTATAAGTCACTCCTATGGCAGGCCTTGTCAATCCTGAAGGCAGAGTGCATGGTTCCTATGTGAGAGGGTGCCCCTGCATGAGCAGGGCCTCTCTGCAGCGTTCGGAGACCCTTCTCTGATGCTGTTTGTAGTGCAGCCTGACCATATACTCTTAAGTGCATTATAAACTCGCGTTAAATGCTAACTTTGGGATGGCTGCACAGAAACATGTCGTGTTTGGTGTCAAACATCTTGGAATACTACCCCCCCCCGCCAATTCTGGCGGCTGGGGTAGCATTCCACCCTTCTAGAGGGAGAGACGTGTTAACCCTGGCTTGCCCGGTAACTTCTTTCCAAAGCCCCAGCATCACAAAATGGATGCTGCTGCCACAGACACAAGTCTGGCCTCCTGCTGCTGACCGAAACTCCGGCAGGGGAGTCCTGGACAATAGGTTTCCTGTCTCAGGGAGGTGTAACCACCTCCCCAGACAGGATAGTGTGTATTGGGGCTGGGCGGGAGCACTCTCTGGTGCTTTGAAGTCCTGCACTGGGGGCACATTTGGTGTCCCTGTGCATACCCCAGTTCAAACCGGATCAGGGGCTTGCAGCCCCTGCTTTGGCGTGAACTGGACAAAGGGAAAGGGGTGTAGCCACCCCTCTGCCCTGACCCACCCATAGGTGGGACCACAGAGTAAGTCCAACCCCTAAACTTGGTATAAGTATAGGACCCCAGTCCCTAGGACTTTAGATTATCCCTGGACGAAACTCTGACACAGAATCCTGGACCTTCGACGCTCTACTTGAAGATTAGAGGACTGAAGAATCTCCCTTGGGGTCAAGGAGTGACTCCCTGCTTGGCAGGCACCAAAGAAGCAATTGTCCGGTCTGCATCGCTGAAGCTCCCGTCGGACGCCGAAGTCTTTGCATCACCAGAGGTGGATTTCCAGACTTCCCCAAGGTTGCCCTGAGTCCCCAGCAAAGCTGAGGCCCGTAGCTGTCGTGGGTAACGTGGAACCGTGACCCCTGGACACCGAGCACATTTGCAAGTGCATCCTCTTCCTGGACTCCCACAAAGTTGTGCTTTGGGCTCCGAGTAGCCCCCGCCTCCAGCACCGACTGCACCGAAGATCACTGGCCTCCACTCCACGAGTGTCCTGTGAGCCAGCTCCACGTGCACCGTCTCGAGGCTCCTTCGCGGTTGCTAGCCCGTTGGCTAGTAGCCCTTCACGAAGGCCAATCCTTTTCTTCTTGGGCTCCCTAGTTGCTCCAGGCTTGCCCTCACTTACCCTTGCTGGGTGAGTTCCTCAGACCTTGCTGGTCTGCACCATCGTCAATCTTCATCTTCATCGAGACTTGCCGTTGCCAAGGCTTGTTGGATCCAATCCGGTCGCCGACACCTCAGCACTCGACAGACATCGTGTACCAGCCCGAATCCTGCTCCTGGTTGCCGACAACGCCTCCTGGACCTCGTGGCTGCAGAGACAAGACGACCGTCAACCAACCTGAAGCACCCGACATCGGTGGGCATCTGTCCATCGCCTTCCTGGTCACTGGCTAGTGACCCAGACTCTGTCCCCTCTGCTTTCAGGTTCTTCAGATCTCCGATCCACTCTTGGATCCACCCGGACACTTTCCACTTGGTCGCCAGCAGCACTTTGCAGCAGATCGCCATTCAAAACGACGACGAAACCCGACCCCGAAAGGCAGCTATGCTCCCGGCTTCCTTGGGTGAGGTAACAAGAGTACTCCGGTGCTCCCGTGGGTAGAGACTCTAGAACGACCTAGTTCTCAAAGGGTTTGCTCCAAGTCCTTCCTTAAGTGTCCCTTTTCTTTAAATTTCCAATTGCGACTTTCCCCATAGAAGTTAACGGTGATTCGCGGCTGTGTTTACACACTGCACTCGTCCCCCGTGGGTCCCCTGTGTCACTGCCTTGGGTGGTTCCTTGTGGTCCAAGCACTTCTACAGGCTCTAGGCCTAGTGTCTAGCTCAGTCGTGGTTCTTATACCACTTTTTGGTATATGGTTTGGTACGCCCTAGGGCCCAAACGTGTATTTGTGCTAATACTGTGTTTAAATAACTTATAACTTATGTATTTCGAACTCTAGCCTCATAAAGAGACTAGAGGGGTGTGTTTAGTAATAAATACATATATTTTGAATATATACCTGGTGTGGTGCTCTTTCATTTGGTCACTCAAGAGATTATAGACTGGTAAAACAAGCTGCTTTACATTCCTTCAAGACTTAGCCTGAAGGCTGCTCTCCATAGCTACCACTAGGATAGCTTTCAATAAGGTTGTCTTTAACCTATCTCCAATAAGGGGTTGTTTGGACTGGTGCAAGGTGCCCACTATAATTAGTGGACAGCATATACCAGGCCAACTTCTCACATTGGTGTACAGCGTGTGGGATTCCAGCTTTCTATTGTTTTACCAGATAATCTCAATTGAATTGATCAACTGAAAACCACTAAAGGTACCTAAGGTACATATAAATTAAGTTTAGTATACAGTAAGTTCTACTGAACTTAGAGTTGTGTGTTAAGGGATAGCACACCCTTTCTACAACTCAAGAGAGTTTAGTAGGCCACACTAGAGTAGGTAGTGCATACACCACACCTCACTAGTGATGTCTTCAAAGCCAGGACCCAGAGAGTCCTTGCCAGAATCCACTGGGCTTCTTCCTCCAAGTATGATACACTCCCATTCTTGGAATTGAGAGCATTATGCAATCTGAGGAAATTGAAGACAGGCCAAAGTCCCACCACCCAACATCTTAGAGAGATGCTGGTGGCTTATGATCTCAGCAGGCCCTTAGGGACTGAAGGGGCAGGAGCAGAGGGTGGGGCAGAAGAAGAGGAAGGGGAAAGGGGTAGCAACACCCCTAACCCCCCCTCTGGAGCTGACCAGGAAGGTGACAATGACCCTGACCTGGAAAACCCAATCCCTCCTGTGGAAGAGGAAGAGGAGGATCAGAATGACCTCCACTTTGTCCCCCCAGGAAGGATTATGAGTGTGCCTAGAAGGTCTAGATCTCCTTCTCAGGAGTCTAACCACTCTAGCACCTCAGTAGGGACCTCTGTCTCCCCTCATAGGAGGGAATCCTCTCATGAGAGGAGAAAAAGACTGATTCAGTATGAGCAAGCCCAGCTTGAACTCAGAAAACAGCAGTTGGCTATAGACAGGAGTCCCTAGATCTCTACAGAGAGAGAACAAAGTTGGGACTAGAGTCCCATGGTGGCAGCAATATCCCTAAAGATAGGGAAGGGTCTTATGACCATAGAAACCTAAGCAAGATTGTCCCTCCCTACCAGAGTGGGGATGACATCCACAAATGGATAACTGCACTGGAGAGGGCCTGTAAAGTTCAGACGGTCCCCCAGAAGCAGTGGGCAGCAATCTTGTGGCTCTCCTTTGCAGACAAAGGTAGAGACAAGCTCCTCACTGTAAGAGAAGAGGATGCTGACAATTACAAAGTCTTGAAGAGTGCTCTGATAGATGGGTTTGGCCTAACCACTGAACAGTATAGGTTGAAGTTCAGAGACACCCAAAAGCTCAGACTCAAGACTGGGTTGATTTTGTAGATTGTGCTACTAAGGCTCTGGAAGGTTGGATACATGGCAACAAAGTGCATGACTTTTTAGGATTGTACAATTTGATTATGAGGGAGCAGATCCTTAATAATTGTCAAAACCAGCTTTTGCACCAGTATCTGGTGGACTCTGATCTGACCTCTCCCCAAGAATTGGGAAAGAAGGCAGACAAATGGGTCAGAACCAGAGTAAAAACTAAAAATCAGGGTGGTGACCAGAAGAAAGATTCTACTAAGTCCCAAGAGAAAGGTGGGGATAAATCTAAGGATAAGTCCACTGCAGGGCCCCAAAAGTCCTCCCCTGGGGGTGGGTCCCAAACTCCTTCTTCTCCTGAAAAGAAACCATATTGCCATGTCTGTAAAAGCCTGGGCACTGGAAAACTGATCCCAGTTGCCCCAGGATTGGCAATAAAGAAAATGTTCCTCCCACAACTACTACCACCCCTCCTGGTACTACCAGTAGTAATCCTCCAGTTGGGAGTAGTGCACCCAAAAGGTTAGGTGCTTTTGCAAGAGGAACAGAGGTGGGCCCTAGTTTAAACAGGGACCCCTCAACAGACTCCTCTGACTCTGATGGTGGTATAGGATTTGCCACCTTTACCATGGGTCCCACAGCATTGGGCAGGTACAGATTGGAGCCAATAATTAATGGTCAGAAAGCTGTGGCATTTAGGGACACAGGGGCTAGTGTCACCATGGTGGCAGGGAAACTAGCTCAGCTTTTACCTGAGTTTAAATACCAGGTGACCCACATTGATGGTGTCAGAACAGATCACCCCATGGCCATAGTCAATCTCAGCTGGGAGGGGGTCACAGGCCCAAAAAGAGTGGCAGTGTCCCCAACCTTATCTGTAGATTGCCTGATGGGCAATGATCTGGAAATTTCAGCCTGGGCTGAAGTTGAACACCAAATCCATCTCAGGATGTTGGGTGTCCCTGTAAAGGTTAGTGGGGCTGTGATGGCCACAGCCCCAGCCCAAGATTTTGGAGAGATGGAGCCTGGAAGAAAGGCCCACTCTCCCCCAAAAGAGAGCACAAGGGTTGAAGAAAAGTCTTCTTCCCTCCAGACAGTAGGTAAGGGTCACCCTCCTCAGGGAACTGACCCTACCCCTAGTGAAGGAACTGCCCCAGAGGTAGTCAGGCCTGGCCTGACCACCCCCCTGATGGCAGAGGACCCTTCCAAGGTGGTACCCAGTCTGGAGCAGGTAACCTGCCCCTCTCTACCCTGCCTCAGTCAGCCCAGGGCTGCAGAGGTCAGGGAGGTCAGTGGACCCCCAGGGCCCCCTGTCCAGAGGAACCCCCATCAGCAGATTAGGGGCACCCAGGCTAGTAGCCCTAGCCAGGTGAAAATTCCTCTACACACTGAGGGATCCCCCATACCTTTATGTAGGGACCTCCCCCAGAAGGACTCTGGTAGGCAAGGGCAAACCTGGGACCAGAAGGTTCCAAACCTGCCATGTCCCTCCAGTAGTCCATCCAAAGGGACCCAACCCCCAGCTGTAGGCAGCCAAAGGTTGACCCTTAGAGCAAAGTGCAACTCAGTCATGGAAAGACAGGCATACATGGTGACCAGTGATCTGAGGAAGCTGAGGCCAACATTCCTAGGGCCTCACTTCCCTACCCAGACACCTCACCAGCCTTGTACTTTACCTAAGCACACCTTAGGTAGTGATTCCCCATGGTGGAGACCCTCTCATACCCTTAGGGTGAGGGATTGCTTAGTGGACCATAAGACAGGGGGCAACCATGCTAGTGCAGGTGCTTCCTTATATGGCCACTTAGTCAATAAAGGCTCAACTGGCCAAGGTTAGCCTTATCTCCTTTCGTTTGGGGGGTTATGTAGGAAGGTGGAATCTGACTATATGGTTGCCCCCACTTTTTTCTGGTGTTTTGCTGGTTTATGACTTAGTTGGACTGGGATCCTGCTATTCAGGGCCCCAGTCTATCTGCTTTCTCTGTAAAATGGTTTCCATGTGCCTTAGGCACATCTCTGATTGGAATCTGGAGTGCCCTTATAAGTCCCTAGTATATGGTATACTATGTACCAAGGGCATAGGTACTTCAGAGGCCTACCAGGGGCTGCAGCATGTATTGTGCCACCCCTGGAAGGCCATCCAAAATGACACCACAGGTCTGCTACTGCAGCCTGGGTAAGGTGGTGCATGTACCTCTTACTGTGATATAGGTTACCTATATCACTACATACCTACACACATATAAACCTATAAGTCACTCCTATGGCAGGCCTTGTCAATCCTGAAGGCAGAGTGCATGGTTCCTATGTGAGAGGGTGCCCTGCATGAGCAGGGCCTCTCTGCAGCGTTCGGAGACCCTTCTCTGATGCTGTTTGTAGTGCAGCCTGACCATATACTCTTAAGTGCATTATAAACTCGCGTTAAATGCTAACTTTGGGATGGCTGCACAGAAACATGTCGTGTTTGGTGTCAAACATCTTGGAATACTACCCCCCCCGCCAATTCTGGCGGCTGGGGTAGCATTCCACCCTTCTAGAGGGAGAGACGTGTTAACCCTGGCTTGCCCAGTAACTTCTTTCCAAAGCCCCAGCATCACAAAATGGATGCTGCTGCCACAGACACAAGTCTGGCCTCCTGCTGCTGACCGAAACTCCGGCAGGGGAGGCCTGGACAATAGGTTTCCTGTCTCAGGGAGGTGTAACCACCTCCCCAGACAGGATAGTGTGTATTGGGGCTGGGCGGGAGCACTCTCTGGTGCTTTGAAGTCCTGCACTGGGGGCACATTTGGTGTCCCTGTGCATACCCCAGTTCAAACCGGATCAGGGGCTTGCAGCCCCTGCTTTGGCGCGAACTGGACAAAGGGAAAGGGGTGTAGCCACCCCTCTGCCCTGACCCACCCATAGGCGGGACCACAGAGTAAGTCCAACCCCTAAACTTGGTATAAGTATAGGACCCCAGTCCCTAGGACTTTAGATTATCCCTGGACGAAACTCTGACACAGAATCCTGGACCTTCGATGCTCTACTTGAAGATTTGAGGACTGAAGAATCTCCCTTGGGGTCAAGGAGTGACTCCCCTGCTTGGCAGGCACCAAACGAAGCAATTGTCCGGTCTGCATCGCTGAAGCTCCCGTCGGACGCCGAAGTCTTTGCATCACCAGAGGTGGATTTCCAGACTTTCCCGAATCTGCCCTGAGTCCCCAGCAAAGCTGAGGCCCGTAGCTGTCGTGGGTAATGTGCAACCGTGACCCCTGGACACCAAGCACATTTGCAAGTGCATCCTCTTCCTGGACTCCCATGAAGTTGTGCTTTGGGCTCCGAGTAGCCCCCTCCTCCAGCACCGACTGCACCAAAGATCACTGGCCTCCACTCCACGAGTGTCCTGTGAGCCAGCTCCACGTGCACCGTCTCGAGGCTCCTTCGCGGTCGCTAGCCCGTTGGCTAGTCGCCCTTCACGAAGGCCAATATTTTTCTTCTTGGGCTCCCTGGTTGCTCCAGGCTTGCCCTCACTTACCCTTGCTGGGTGAGTTCCTCAGACCTTACTGGTCTGCACCATCGTCAATCTTCATCTTCATCGAGACTTGCCGTTGCCAAGGCTTGTTGGGTCCAATCCGGTCGCCGACACCTCAGCACTCGACAGACATCGTGTACCAGCCCGAATCCTGCTCCTGGTCACCGACAACGCCTCCTGGACTTCGTGGCTGTAGAGACAAGACGACCGTCAACCAACCTGAAGCACCCGACATCGGTGGGCATCTGTCCATCGCCTTCCTGGTCACTGGCTAGTGACCCAGACTCTGTCCCCTCTGCTTTCAGGTTCTTCAGATCTCCAATCCACTCTTGGATCCACCCGGACACTTTCCACTTGGTCGCCAGCAGCACTTTGCAGCAGATCGCCATTCAAAACGACGACGAAACCCGACCCCGAAAGGCACCTATGCACCCGGCTTCCCTGGGTGAGGTAACAAGAGTACTCCGGTGCTCCCGTGGGTAGAGACTCTAGAACGACCTAGTTCTCAAAGGGTTTGCTCCAAGTCCTTCCTTAAGTGTCCCTTTTCTTTAAATTTCCAATCGCGACTTTCCCCATAGAAGTTAACGGTGATTCGCGGCTGTGTTTACACACTGCACGTGTCCCCCATGGGTCCCCTGTGTCACTGCCTTGGGTGGTTCCTTGTGGTCCAAGCACTTCTACAGGCTCTAGGCCTATTGTCTAGCTCAGTCGTGGTTCTTATACCACTTTTTTGGTATATGGTTTGGTACGCCCCTAGGGCCCAAACGTGTATTTGTGCTAATACTGTGTTTAAATAACTTCTAACTTATGTACTTCGAACTCTAGCCTCATAAAGAGACTAGAGGGGTGTGTTTAGTAATAAATACATATATTTTGTATATATACCTGGTGTGGTGCTCTTTCATTTGGTCACTCAAGAGATTATAGACTGGTAAAACAAGCTGCTTTACATTCCTTCAAGACTTAGCCTGAAGGCTGCTCTCCATAGCTACCACTAGGATAGCTTTCAATAAAGGTTGTCTTTAACCTATCTCCAATAAGGGGTTGTTTGGACTGGTGCAAGGTGCCCACTATAATTAGTGGACAGCATATACCAGGCCAACTTCTCACAATATGCGCCGCTCTAGGGTTTTACGTACTCTGGAGATGTGTTGAATACATGTCCCTCTAATCACCACCCTAAATGTGTCCCATTCTACTGCCCTGGTAGATGCTGTGTTGGTGTTTTTGCAGAAATAATTCTTGATGTGAGTTTTTTGCTCTTGCGCAAACCCTTGGTCCTCCAGACATTCACGGGGCAGGCGCCATGTGGGAATCGGTGGCGGGGGAGCTGCCAAGCCAGAGTGAGCGCGTGTGCGTCATGATCCGATAGGACCCAACCCAGGTATTCTGTTTCCTGGACCACTGGAATGATGCGTGAGAAGCATACGAAACGATCGAGGCGGACCCTGAGGTCGTGTGGTATACAGTGAAATGAGTATAGCCTAGTATTGGGGTATTTAGCGCGCCATTCATCTACCAGCTTCCAGTTATAGGTTCCGTCCAGTACCCAGGGTGTCGCAATATATTGTAATTGTAATTGTAACTTGTAGAGCGCATAATCACCGTCAGGTCTCTAAGCGCTGTGAGAGAGAGCACTACCCTAGCACATGGTAAGGATATAATTGATTAGGTTGTGCCCCAGGCTTCCACAAAAAGGAGTGTTTTTAACTTCTTCCTAAATGGGAGGAGGGTGTGTTCCTTACGCAGATTCTCCGGCAGCTTGTTCCATAGTAGAGGAATTGAGGTTGAAAATGCTCTACCTCCTTTGGAGGCCATGTTACAGCGGGGACAGGCCAGCAGGCCGGCCTCCGAGGAACGGAGCGACCTGCTAGGTGTGTAGCTTACTAGACGATCTTTAATGTAAGTTGCGGCCTGGCCATAAATGGCTATGTGCATGATACAAAGGCCCTTAAACCTGGTTCTCTGCCTGACCGGAAGCCAGTGAAGCTGGCGTAGGAGGGGGGTGGCGTGGGCCCTCCTAGGAAGTCTAAAGATCAGTCTGGCGGCATCGTTCATAATCACCTGTAATCTGGCAAGCAACTTTTCTGGGAGGCCAATGTACAGAGAGTTTCCGTAGTGCAGTCGTGACACTATCATGGCCGATACTGCCATTCTGAGTGTTGCGAAGGAGAGAGGGGGAGCTAGTTTCCGTAACTGTCTTAGCAGACCAACACATGTTCCTACTACGGCAGATACCTGGTGGGTCAGGTAGAGCTATATTATTGGGCTAGCGTGCGGGAAAGGGAATACCAATATTTCCCCTGCTCTATATTTGGTGCATAAATACTGCCTAGCAGAATTGGTTGACCATCTAGGAGCCCCTCTAATAGGGTGTAGCGCCCTTCCGCATCTATCACTCTGGATATTTCCTGAAACGGGACCCTTGGTCGCAGCCAAATGAGTGCTCTCCGTGCGAACGCAGAGTATGTCATCGCACAGAATGAGCCCTGCCAACGTTTGCACAATTTTTCAAGCTCCCCTGCTACTGAGTTTCCTGCAGCATTGCAATCTGTGCATTCTCTCGTTTAATGTAAGCGTACACTGCATATCTCTTGCGCGCTGTGTGCATGCCTCTCACATGAGGATATGAGGATTGTATTATCACCTTTTCAGGCCATGAGGTTGGATGAGTGTCATGGTTCGTGCGCCTCGATGGGGTGTGGGCAGGGTTGTTGCATATGCACCTCTCTGGGTTCAGTTTTGGTGCCACATACAGGCGTATTTCTCTCACCTATTTGCGAACATGCCTTCACTGTATTAGTGGATAACGAAATTGGGGATATTAACTGGGGTGGGAAGTATTCCCAATACTGGGGACCTACCGCAACAGGCAGCATGTCCAAACTCTGCATGGTACTGAAACTCTAATGTGTTAAGGGGGCCGGTTGGCCGCATATCTACGCCGATTCCGTGGGTGGCATTTGTAGGTTTATTGTCTATGGGGGAGCCTATCAGTGGCCTAGCGTGCATCGCGCGTAGCATTGGAGCGTGTGTGACACTATGGCACTGTTAACTGATTTACAAAAGAAATACATAGCCTGTAATAGCTACAGTTCATATTAACATATCAGCTGTTTGCGGTGTCACCAGTGGCGGAGTCATCAAACCCGTTTGGGATACAGTCTCATCACTGCCTTCCTCTTCTGATGTGAAAATATGAGGGCCTCTGTCGACATCTGTTGTTGGTGGAGTAAGTCCTGTAGCCGCTGCTGCCTGCAGGGCTTTTCTTCTTTCTGCAATTATTTTCTCTAGGTACGGGGATCCTGTAAGCTGGGTGCGGGTCTCAGATTTGGGATGACTGTTTTGCCTTTTAGGGTGACGATGATTGCTCCTCGGTGTTGGAGAAAGTTTAGTGCTTTTAAAGTACGAGCATGGACGTTTTTGACAATTTTGATCTACCCAATCATGGGCCGCTTCGGGATCCATGAAGAAAGTAGAAGACCCATCATGCATGATTTTGAGTCGCTTTGGGAAGAGCAGTGAATATAGGATTCCTTCTTGGCGAAGACGTCATTTCAGTTCCAAAAATGAGGATCGCTGGCGCTGTACTGCTCTGGAGTAGTCCGGGCAGAGCATTATGTGTTTTTTCTCAATTTGAATGGGTCCGTGTTGTCTGGCGGCCCGAAGTACAGCATCTCTGTCCCTATAGTGAAGGAATTTTGCGAGTAGTGGGCGGGGAGCCCGGCAGCGGCATGCGAGCTTGCACCCTGTGTGCTCTTTCTATTGAAAAGAAAGCGGTGAGGTCTGCATCTGGCATGAATGATCGGATCCAGGTTTCCATATATTCAATAGGGTTTGTCCCCTCAATGCCTTCCGTAAGGCCCAGGACTCGAATATTGCATCTCCTCGACCGGCCTTCGAGGTCGTCTGCCCGTTCTTCCAGAGCCGCCACCCGACCCAATAGAGTCCGCAATGTTTCTTGTTGCATTTTGATGGATAGTTGTAGGGTTGCGATTGTCTTCTCTCCGTCCGT
The DNA here is from genome assembly GCA_963921515.1 of Calotriton arnoldi. Lineage (NCBI taxonomy): Eukaryota > Metazoa > Chordata > Amphibia > Caudata > Salamandridae > Calotriton > Calotriton arnoldi. The sequence goes on from CAWUFW010011196.1 coordinate 48,752, forward strand.
CACTCTGTCCGCAAGCTTGCGGTGATCGTCGCGGAGCAGGCTGAGATCTGTGGCCAGAGTGCCAAATGCTGGGGGGGCCTCTGTGTCTCCTTGTTGTGATTTAGCATCCGTAGAGCAGATTTGTGCTGTGGCGGGCATCAGAGAGCTGGTGTGGGAGCGAACCTGCCCCATTCTGTGCGCAGTTAGATTTGTTTTCTCTATGGGTCCTCCGACTTGCTTGCCTATGATAGAGGTCTGGTCGCCCTTCGTGCTTTAGTTGGGCCCTGATGGCAAGGGAATGAGAGGGGTTCCCCCGCGCGTTAATTACCTGACACTGGGCCGCTCCTCGGTGCTGGTGCCGGGCAGCACGTTTCCCGATAGTTGCCTGCGTTTGCTTCGCCCTGGGGGCTGGGTGAGTTCTCTTCCCAATGTCCGTTTAATTCACAATCACACTGTAAGTTTGGAGGGGAGAATCTGTATCTCCGCCCCTTTTGGTAGGCTTTCCTGAGTGCTCGCTACAACTTGTAGTGGCGGGTTGTGTGATGATCTCTGTTTACTGCTGGCTGCTTGTTCTGGCTTATAACGACAACATTCAGTATGCTGTGTAGCAGTATTCTTTGCCACGGATTAACGCATGGTACACTTTGGCCAAACGGGGCGGATAGTGCCGTATGATCTGCCATGCAGGCAAAGCTTCTGGGCAATAACTAGTCACTTTGTGGCTCTTATTCCTCTTTATTCCTACTTTACTCCATTTGTTCCCAGCTTTGATACCAGTTCTTATGCTTCTGTATTCTGCTTGTTAATGCAACATTGGTTTAATGTAGGATCCTCCACTCAGTGAAAATTGTGCCCTGCATTTTGGGACGTGGCTCGGCGCTGTTTATGGGTGGTTGATCTTCCTTACTGCCAATGCTCTTTACCTGCTCTCTTTGTCTGCTGCAATCCCCTTCAGTTATTCACGCCCGCTTTGTCAGCCCTGAGTGTGCTCCTGCGGGCCTTGTAAGCTGGGCGGAGAGGACCTCTTGTTGTGCCCAGTGTCTTAGCCCACCATTTTGGGATTTACTCTCGTTGGTGGTGGCGCTGCTGCACTTGCCGCTTATTGGTCCCCTTTCCTTTATAATGTTTATCATGCTCCTCAGCTGGGAGTGATGCAGGGCTCGGCAGAACTGGTGGGGGGGGGCCTTCCCCTCCCGTGTCTAGTGTCTCTAGGGCAGTTCGACTTGGCAGAGATCTGGCATGCGCTGGGGTCTCCACTCACCTGATCTCTCCAGCTACGGCAGCGGTGAGTGATGCATGTGCTTCTCCCTCTCGCGCCCCACGCTGCTGCCGCTTGGCTCCAGTCAGGCCACACACGCAGCTCCGTTGCTCTCGGAGGGGGGGATGGGGCCGACCTCTCCGCGTCTTGATCTGTGGGTCACCCTCTCCTCAGCTGGACCTCTGGAAACACTCCTCCACTCTGGATACGCTTCTACCCTCGCTGGGCCTGCGTCGAGGGTGCAGCTACATACATTCATCTGAGGCCTCATCCCAGTAGCCACTGGGTTCCTCATTACTTTATGGGTGCCGCCATGTTGATCCCGGGATTCTGCTGGCGCGGGCTCCGCGACTCGCAGCTCTGTGACCGTTGGGTGAGTACAGAGTATTCAGGGTTTCTGCTGGCGTTTCGGATCTGGGTGGGCCGGTTTTAAGGCTCCCCAGTGCAGATAGCAGGCGAGACCCGTGCCAGTTCCCAGAGCCTCAGCCGGACATGTCTGCCATTATGGCTGGCAAGGCCACGCCCCCCATGTGGCATCTAACTTTATGGTGCTTTTGGGAATGCGCACACCCCTCCAGCCATGTGCTTTACTGGGGCCAATCTCCCTGGACCATTGTGGTGTAGCTGCACTTATCTGGAGGACTGGCCTGAGTTTCCTGTTAATTTGTTTGTGTGCTGGCTACATGCCACCCCACCTGTAGGAAGGTGGAATCTGACTATATGGTTGGCCCCACTTTTTTTATGGTGTTTTGCTGGTTTATGACTTAGTTGGACTGGGATCCTGCTATTCAGGGCCCCAGTCTATCTGCTTTCTCTGTAAAAAGATTTCCATGTGCCTTAGGCACGTCACTGATTGGGATCTGGAGTGCCCTTATAAGTCCCTAGTATATGGTATACTATGTACCAAGGGCATAGGTACCTCAGAGGCCTACCAGGGGCTGCAGCATGTATTATGCCACCCCTGGAAGGCCATCCAAACTGACACCACAGGTCTGCTACTGCAGCCTGGGTAAGGTGGTGCATGCACTCCTTACTGTGATATAGGTTACCTATATCACTAAATACATACACACATATAAACCTATAAGTCACTCCTAAGGCAGGCCTTATCAATCCTGAAGGCAGAGTGCATGGTTCCTATGTGAGAGGGTGCCCCTGCATGAGCAGGGCCCCTCTGCAGCATTCGGAGACCCTTCTCTGATGCTGTTTGTAGTGCAGCCTGACCATATACTCTTAAGCACATTATAACCTTGCATTAAATGCTAACTTTGGAATGGCTGCACCTAAACATGTCGTGTTTGGTGTCAAACATCTTGGAATACTACCCCCGCAAATTCTGGCGGCGGGGTAGCATTCCACCCTTCTAGAGGGAGAGACATGTTAACCCTGGCCTGGCCGGTAACTTCTTTCTAAAGCCTGGCATCACAAAATGGATGCTACTGCCACAGACACAAGTCTGGCCTCCTGCTGCTGGACGAAACTCCGGCAGGGGAGGCCTGGACAATAGGTTTCCTGTCCCAGGGAGGTGTGACCACCTCCCCAGACAGGATAATGTGTATTGGGGCTGGGCGGGAGCACTTTCGGGTGCTTTGAAGTCCTGCACTGGGGGCACACTTGGTGTCCCTGTGCATACCCCAGTTCAAACCGGATCAGGGGCTTGCAGCCCCTGCTTTGGCGCGAACTGGACAAAGGGAAAGGGGTGTAGCCACCCTCTGCCCTGACCCACCCATAGGTGGGGCCACAGAGTAGTCCAACCCCTAAACTTGGTATAAGTATAGGAACCCAGTCCTTAGGACTTTTAGATTATCCCTGGACGAAACTCTGAAACAGAATCCTGGACCTTCGACGCTCTACTCAAGATTAGAGGACAGAAGAATCTCCCTTGGGGTCAAGGAGTGACTCCCCTGCTTGGCAGGCACCAAAGACGCATCTGTCCGGTCTGCATTTCTGAAGCTCCCGTCGGACGCCGAAGTCTTCGCATCACCAGAGGTAGATTCTCAGACTTCCCCGAGGCTACCCTGAGTCCCCAGCAAAGCTGAGGCCCGTAGCTATCGTGGGTGACGTGAGACTGTGACCCCTGGACACCGAGCACATTTGCAAGTGCATCCTCTTCTGGGTCTCCCACGAAGTCGTGCTTTGGGCTCCGAGTAGCCCTAGCCTCCAGCACCAACTGCACCAAAGATCACTGGCCTCCACTCCACGAGTGTCCTGTGAGCCAGATCCACGTGCGACGTCTTGAGGCTCCTTCGCGGTCGCTAGCCCGTTGGCTAGTAGCCCTTAACGAAGGCCAATCTTTTTCTTCTTGGGCATCCTGTTTGCTCCAGGCCTGCCCTCACATACCCTTGCTGGGTGAGTTCCCCAGACCTTGCTGGTCTGCACCATCGACGATCTTCATCTTCATCGAGACTTGCCGTTGCCAAGGCTTGTTGGGTCCAATCCGGTCGCCGACACCTCAGCACTCGACAGACATCGTGTACCAGCCCGAATCCTGCTCCTGGTCGCCGACAACGCCTCCTGAACCTCGTGGCTGAAGAGTCAAGACGACCATCAACGCACCTGAAGCACTCGACATCGGTGGGCATCTGTCCATCGTCTTCCTGGTCACTGGCTAGTGACCCAGACTCTGTCCCCTCTGCTTTCAGGTTCTTCAGATCTCCGATCCACTCTTGGATCCACCCGGACACTTTCCACTTGGTCGCCAGCAGCACTTTGCAGCAGATCGCCATTCAAATCGACGACGAAACCCGATCCCGAAAGGCACCTATGCACCCGGCTTCCCTGGGTGAGGTAACACGAGTACTCCGGTGCTCCCGTGGGTAGAGACTCTTCAAAGTACTAGTTCTCAAAGGGTTTGCTCCAAGTCCTCCTTTAAGTGTCCCTTTTCTTTAATTTCCTGATCGCGACTTTCTCCATAGAAGTCAACGGCGTATCGCGGTTGTGTATTTACACTGCACGCGTCCCCCGTGGGTCCCCTGTGTCACTACCTTGGGTGGTTCCCCTGTGTCACTACCTTGGGTGGTTCCTTGTGGTCCAAGCACTTCTAGAGGCTCTAGGCCTAGTGCCTAGTTCAGTCGTGGTTCTTATACCACTTTATTGGTATATGGTTTGGTACGCCCCCAGGGACCAAACGTGTATTTGTGCTATTACTGTGTTTAAATAACTTCTAACTTATGTACTTCGAACTCTAGCCTCATAAAGAGACTAGAGGGGTGTGTTTAGCAATAAATACATATATTTTGAATATATACCTGGTGTGGTGCTCTTTCATTTGATCACTCAAGAGATTATAGACTGGTAAAACAAGCTGCTTTACATTCCTTCAAGACTTAGCCTGAAGGCTGCTCTCCATAGCTACCACTAGGATAGCTTTCAATAAGGTTGTCTTTAACCTATCTCCAATAAGGGGTTGTTTGGACTGGTGCAAGGTGCCCACTACAATTAGTGGACAGCATATACCAGGCCAACTTCTCACACCACCTGTGACCTGTCAATCAGTAACCTCAGGCCTAGGTCTCATGGTCTGCCTGACTACGTAATTTTGAGTCAGGGTTGATGGAGAGTTCATGATGTGTGAATTTGATAATAGAGATGTTATTTCGTTCTTACATATGAATTTATCATTATAAACATTGGCATTGATTTTATTAATATTAACATTGCCCCCTCGAATTGAAACTTCAACTACATTATCTAGCCATACTTCATGACAGTGACATTATTGGGGACTTCTAGTTCTTCAGTTTTGACTATTATTATTTTCCTAGTTACTTGTAATCTACCCAAATTGAGGACTGCGTTTTTACAGCAGGAAACTCCCAATCGCAGAAACTCCCACAAAAATAATATCAAAAAGAAACGGGCAGCAATGACATGCACAGTCCAGACAGCCCCTGGGGAAGCCAGTAAAATTAGTTCGAAATCCATTCCTGCTCAGGGGCACCTCCCTGCTCATGCATGTCTCTTTGTAAGTGGTGCAGTGCTTGGATGGCAAGAGTCAGAGTCCTGTTGTCCTTGTCTTTGCCTAGAATAAACGTGCAACAGGACGCACCGATCTTGGCACACACCCCTCCCTCCATTGCGACCATTAAGTCCAACACATCGATGTTGCATCACCATGAGGCGGATGGCTCTCAGTTCTTCCTTGATCGAATTAAGGCCAAGCTCAGTGCTGTTCATCATTTTGAGCATTTCCCACCTGATTATCAGCAACCAGTGGGCTGTTCGCTTTTATTTGTAAGGTGAAGAGGGCTACGGACGCTCCCACTTTTTGCATCAGAGAATAGTCTGAATTATTCTGGAATGTCCATGTGCTGAGCCCAGCCAAAATAATCAGCAGTTCTTTTTTGATGCAAAGAGAGGCTTCTTCCATAGCGGGTGTTGCTACAAATGCAACGGTTCTTCTCCAGGAATGACCACGGTCAGGGTGTGTACGGTGATGAGGGAGTAGAGGCCATGCCATCCAGGGATGAGCTGAGTGTAAGCAAACTTGCAGCACTGACAAAAGCTATCCATCAGCATGGAGGTGCCACACTGCATGCCCAGAATGTGCAGGATTGTGCCACAGTTTTCATTGGTTCCCTGTGGAATTGTTCCTTTACCTCTGAAACACAAGGAACACAGTATGAGCTTTTATACATTTAAGCGTTGCCCCTTCCCTTCTAGCCTTGTATATCTATTCACCTCACTATCCCAGATTTCCTGACATGGGGTATCTATGCTGTTGTTCAGCCCTCCCTTACAAGACTCATTTCCCTTCGTTTCATCGAACTGGATGGCTCTACACTGGAATTTCATGTCTGGAGTCCATTTGTTATTAAAGAAGACTGCCCCAGATATGCTAAGTGCCACTCTAGGATTGCAGATGGAAGCATAGGCGGATGTGTTTTTGCACTGGTTTGGTGGCTTTGCTACCTCTAAGACTCTTTTCCCTGGAAATTCTTGGGCCAAACAGTATCCTCCTCTATGGTGCACCTCCTGCGCATCCTATCTAGCTCAGCTTTAATGTCACTGGGCTTGGTGAAAAGGTACAGTGTTGTCGATTGGTCTCATAACAGGTCAGGTTAACTACTATACTGTGAGATTCTACCTTATTGGGTTGTATTTTGCCCCTAATCCTACATAGGTAGAGAAGGTAGAGAAGGCGGTTTTCCTTCTTCAGGGGCCACCTCTTGGTGCAAGTAAACACTGTCTGCTCCTACTGCATGTGGTATCAGTAAACAGACATAACATGACCTGACTGATGTCTTGGCACCCACAGCATTCCTGTGCTCATACCTGGTGTTGTGTGAAAGTGTGCTGTGTCGTGCATGTGGGATGCTGGTGTTGGGTTTTGTGTAATATAAAGTGATATGGGAGAGGTCCCTACACAAGCGCAGTGATAGCTTCGGGGTGGGCTCTTTGGTGATGAATGGCTGCAGCAACACCCATAGTAAATAGAGGGTACATAGAAGTGCAAAAATACATAACTTATCGAACATTGCAGGTTGTGGGACAAATCCAGGGGAGGTGTCTGTAGTCCTCTTATGATTAGAGGCTTTTTGACTTAAAAGTTTGAAACAAAAAGTTCACGAAGCAGTTCAGGGGGGGGGGTTTGCCATGGAAGATTTCAGTCACACATCGGAGAGGTGGATCCAAGCATTTTCTCCTTCCATCTTGAGGGCGGTTGGTGTTGTGAAGGCTCCTGGATAGGGCCCTTCAAACTTGACTTGCATCCATTTCCTTACTAAATTGCGATGTAGACTTCTTGTCCAGGTAGAGGTGCTTGATATGGTTGCTTGGCGGTGGTGCACTTGGAGTTTCGGTGGTGGACCTGCTTAGGTAGGAATCTGGTGGTTTTGTTTAATTCAGAGACATATACATGCAATTTGTTCCCTAATGCTTGAGGGCTAGCCTCAAAACTCAATTTGGTCTGGGTTGTTGGAATGGACGGACCATCAATCTACCAGTTGTGATCTGGTGTGAGGTGGTGATCGCTGCTGGCCGTGGTTCTCAGCACAAACAAGGCTAGGGGCAGACAGTGGAGCCATTTCTTATTAAGACTGGCACAAATGTTGCTTATTTTATTTATTAACAGGCAGTTGAATCTTTAAACTGCACCGTTGCTTTGAGAGTTATACACGGAGGCCAGTTTATGTGTTATTCCCAAGAGGGTGCTGATGAGATTGAACATGGACTTGGCATAGTGCTTTCTGTTGTCTGATTGGATGACGTCTGGTACCTCCCATCTGGGTATCACTTCTCTGACAAGGAACGTCGCCGCTGCATTGGCATCGCAGTGCACACAAGGACTGACTTTGATCCTCCTAGAGTAGGAGCAGACGAATACATTCGGGTATCGGTAGTTAGCACATTGATCAATCATGTTGATAATATCGATGTGTAACACCCTGAAAGGACCCGTTGGTCTTGGGATAGGTGATGACTCGACCTTGAGTATAGGTTTGGGTGAGTATAATTGGCAGATAAATACATTGTCACTGTCTCAGAAAGGTTGGAGATAAACTTGCTGTTTTCGAGTTCTGTTGTGACACCACTTGTAAGAGGCTAGGGCGGATGTCTAACTGAGGAGGCTGAATTATAAATGAGGAGGCTGGGTTTGTTTAGCAATGCTGTCTTTAATTTCAATCTTGGCATATAGAAAACAAATAATGTGGCTGTTGGTACTCTAGGAGTTGAATATGGTTAATGTTCTTGTCTTTCTCTTTCCGTGTCATCTGTGGGTGGTGTAGAACCCAGAATCTCTGGGAAAAGAACACATCAGTAACTATCTATACAGGGTGAGGAAAATGACAAATGGTCACCATACCCTGTTGTGCTCAAGACGGGGAAAAGAGATGTGCAAATGGAAAAAGAAATAAGAGAAAATAAGAGGAAGGACAAATAACCTTTCTGCCTCCTCCCAAGGACTAGACTGTCCCAATCAGATTCAGTCGATTGGCCTTTTGATATTCGAAAGGGGGGGTTCGCGAACAATAGCTTTGTTATCTTCCTTGTGCTATAGAAAATACAACGTATTCCAGGTCAATTACCTGAAAGTGGCTTCATGCTATGCACTCTCTCATTATTTCCGGGACACCCAGTAACTTATGGCATTTGTATTGTAAAGCAAAATACAATGAATACAGTGAAACACAAAAAACTCCCAAAACCCGTGCAACCCACTCCTACCATCCACCCGACAACAGTCTCTTACTCTGGTACCCCTGGGACACACCTGTAATGCCGCAACTCTCCTCAGTTGTGGCAGCTCTTCAGCGTCCTCCGGGGTAGACCACCAGTCCTCGCACCAGGTCTTGTTACTCTCCTCCTCTTCCTCGTATTCCAGGGCAGGTCAGTTTCCACTTCTCAATCCAGCGTCTTCTCCGTGAGGACAGCATCCTCTCACAGCATTCTGATTTGCTAATCCCTTCCTTTGTTTCAACCTGTCTGGGCTAGAACTTCTCCCCACAAGGTCTGAAACATTTTCTACGTCTTTGGTCTTCTCTTCCATCCTGGTTGATGTCCCCTCTAGGTCTGAAGCCTCCTTTTCGTCCCACAAGTCTCTTTCTGATTCGTCTGTCCGTGCTGCGGCCCCCCCATCCTGTTTAAAGAAACTTTTTTTAGTGTCCTCGCTGGTGTCGCTTTTAATGTGTTGGCTTTTTCCTTCTTCTTTTGGCAGAGTTCCAGACATCGATTTGCCTCACAGCTGTCGACTTCGCAGATTGCCAGAATGGGGAGGGTCAAAGGGGCCTGACATCTCACACCCCCTTTACACGGGAAGATCTGTATATTGCAGGGGGAGGTTTCCACCTGGAGAACTCCTTGATCGATCAGTGCTTGGACTGCGGTTGCTATATCCTCATCAGCTTCCTTGGAGAGCGGATACTGATGCACTTGGGGGAGGAAAGACCTTCCCTTAATGTGATCCTTACCGGTTTGGTGTTATTAAGGAGACCCACATCAAAAGGTCCCCTTGCCCATAATTGCGGCAGCACTGCTGACAAGTCTTGCTCCTGCTAGGTTGTTAGTACTGTCATGGGTAGTGGAACCCCACTTTGCTGATCCAATTAAGGTTAAGGTGGAACTGCAAAGATAATTTCAGAGGCCCCTGGATACTCGCTGAATAGCTGGTCATCTGCTACCTCCCATATGCTAAAATCAGGTGTGAGGCAGAGGATGCATGCCCACATTGTGCTTGCTTAATCGGTAGCCAACGGCCTCCAAGCATAACAGCGACCCCTCTTGGGGTTCCAAATAATAGTGAAACCATCCCCCCCCCCCCCTTGGCGAAATGTGAATCTGCTGGGCAGCTTTAGTTTCCGTCCCAATAGTTCAGGTGCATTAGCAATAATTGTGAGGACGGCGTTAGTGAAGGCTGTCAGGTCAGTGGGCAACGCTCTTATTTGCCCACCTGTGCAATGCGGACAGGTTAAAGACATGAGTCTCATTGGGGATACCCCCAGGGGTTGAGCAGGTCATTGTCCCTTCTTTTGAGAAATGAATAGTCATGTTTAGTTTGCACAGTAAATCTCTTCCTAAAAAATTAGGCGGGGATGAGGGGTGATATAGCAGTTGTCCGTTTATGTAGCTGCCTCCCACATCAATTTCCAGCCGTTTTGTGATGGAGACCCTCATAACTGCACCAGAAAACATAGCTGTGCCCAACAATCCACACCGAAAGCATCTTGAAGGGATGACTGTAGGTAATGAAAAGATGTCTGTAGCTGAGGTAGTCAGTTGGTAGAATGAGAGGTATGTAAAATGGTGGACAAGATGCTGTTTTTAAGAAAGTAGAGAATTGATTGGCTGTTTAAGAACTTTGTACATTCAAAAATAGGGTGCATTTTACTTTCTTTAAAAAGCATGTTTCTTATTGGTTAGTAAAAAATGTTTGAAAGGTACAGTAGAAAGGATAAGGTCATGTTTTGCAAAACAACCACACCTGCTGTTTGCATTTGCAACATTGTGTGGTGAACTTGAAAATATGGTGAACTTGTGACCTGTCAGTTAAGTTGAATGTTCCATGAACTGTTACTATGGAAACTGGAATTAAGCAGAAAGGGTGAAGAAGTCAGTTGCTAAGGGTTATTATGTGGAACAAATAGAAGTGTGTTTTACGATTTGAAAAACTCTGGGAAGCAATGTTATTTGTTGCTTATGTGTATTTGTGTGGAGAAAGAGAGATAAACCTTCCATTACTGGTTTTACCTTGCTGAGTCTGGTGCATTATATTGATTGTGTGTAAAAGAAAATCCTGTCACGAGTTTGTGAGATTTTTTATTCAACACATTTATTTGCAAGGTGAGTTGTAAATTTGTGAGGTTTATTTAAAAAAATGTAACATTATTCTAAAACTGTGTTGTTTGAAATATATTATTAAATGTAGAGTCGTATATTGGAGTTTGTTTCATTGTACTTAAATGCTGTTTAAAAAAGAGTCTGTACAGTAATATGTGTATTTATTAATATGATTATTGATGATATTAATTAGGCTTCTTTTTTAAGTCTGTACAAAGGTATAGTTGAATGATGCCGCATATTTTTAGATAGTTGGTTGAAGATACAGCACAAATGTGTAGTTTGAAAGATGTTCATTTAAGGTGTAGTTTATTACGCTTCATTTTTTGTTGTCTCTACAAAGGTATAGTTGAATGATACTGCGTAATTCGTAAAGATGCAGCACAACTGTGCTGTTTCAAAGATGATCATATAAGGTGTTAATAATTAGGGGGCTTATTTATGAGCCCTTACGTCACTTTTGCGTCGCCGGTGCGTCACTTTTGCGTCGCCGGTGCGTCACTTTTTGTGACGCACCAGCAGGGTAAAAAATGCACCATGTTGCGTCATATTTACAAAGTGACGCATATAGGTAGATGCGTCACTTTGTAAACCCCTGCGCCACATTATACCTGCGCCAGGTATAATGTATGCAGGGTGGACGTTCTGACGCAAGTAAGCCTCGTAGAAGTGACGCAGTGAAATCTATGAGATTTCACTGCGTCACTTCTAGGACGCAAATGCGTCAATATCTTACGCCTGCCTCATGGCAGGCGTAAGACTGATGCAGGCGCCTTTAACATGGGACTTGCCCATGTGAAATGACCCATTGATGGAGTTGCGTCACTTTCGTGGCACACTCCAGCAATGCGTCATTTTTGCGCCTACAGATACATCAGAAATACTGACGTATCTGTAACTCCTTGCGGCATGATGCGTCATACTGTAAATATGACGCATCCAGCACGTCGCAAGGAGGGCGCAATGAAAAGTGACGCATCGCTGTTTTCACGCAGCGATGCGTCACTTTTCATAAATGAGGCCCTAGGTTTCTTTTATTAGTTTGTATAAAGGTAAAGTTAAATGATGCCACATATTTTAAGATTGAATGGTGAAATAAGGCTTCTTTTTGTAGTCTGAACAAAGGTATAGTTGAATGATGCCACATAATTTTAGATAGAAAGGTGAAGATGTAGAATAAAAGTGTGGTTTTAAAAATGCTCATAAAAGGTGTTGTTAATTAGCCTTCTTTCTTTAGTCTGTTGAGCGGTATACTTTAATGATGTCATATATTTGTAGATAGAATGGTCAAGATGTAGCTCAAAAGTAAACAGCCACATATTACCCTTGCAGGCATGTTGTACTTATCTACTTAACTAGATAATATGTAATGACTCATCGATGTGTTCAGATTGTATTTATACAGTTGTATGTATGCTTAGTGAACTATTGAGAGGTGCCTGACCGATTAGAGGAGTGCAAAGGTAGTGAGTAGGTGATTTTAAAACTACTTGAGTAATGATTGACTGATTCCATATTGTGTAATCACCCAGTTAGTATCCAAGCACTCATGAAATCACTCTGCCACTACCTAAACAGTTATGAAATCTCCCAGGCACTACCCATGCACTCTCCCAATCAGCCAAGCACTACCCATGTAGTCATGCAGTAAACCAAGCACTTATAAATTCACCATGCACTCTCCTTGCAGTACTCTAATTATCCAGTCAGTACTCATGTACTCATGCAATGACCCAGGCACTAACACATTCACTGCTATAATCCCCTGTGCACTACCATGCAGTCCTCTAATCACCTACACACTACTCATTCACTCTTTCAATTCCAAGAAGAATTCTTTTGCAATTCGGAGGTCGGAGGTGCAGATGTGCTCCCACCTGATAGTTCAAACAAAGGAGCTTTCATCCCTAATGTTAGTTTGTCATGTGCTTGCTTTCAGGAAATGTAATGTGGCTTGTTGGGGGTGGGGTTTGGGATGTGTGCGACTTTTGGATTCATGTTTGACATGTCTTGTATGTGGCAAATGTGCGGCATCACTGTGTGTTACGTTGCCTCACAGCTGCTCCTCTTTCGCTCCGAGCCTATTTACTTGTGTGCGCTGCGCAGTTGCATCACTTGCACTCCTACGGCACACCATTGTCATGCTTTTCTGCGCATGTCCACAAGCCTGACAACGACACACTAATGTTGGCCGTTGAAGGTGGGCGGCCACGTGAGTGTAGGCCTATGGTAAGGATAGGGCAGACACAGATGTAGAGTTCATGCCTGGCTGAAGTCACGCTGTGAGTAGGGCTAGGCATGTGGCTCATGGTGCGGCAATACAGATACACACAACACTTGGCATGTATGAGCCAAGACCCCGAGCAGTCTTGCATTCCTTCATTTCTCCGTTCGTGCGAGCTTGCCCTCCGGGTGTATGCTACATTGCAACATTGTCGATTGTGTGACAGGTGACGCTGACACTAAAACACAGACACACGCATTTGTTACTTCCTTGTCCAGTCCAGAACTGAACCATGGCCAGAGCCCTGGGCAAATTCTGCACACCCCTACGCTTACTGGTGTACGCCGGCTCTGCCCACTCCGCTTATGCTTACAGGGGGGGACGACAAAGCTACATGTCCAAGGTCTTAGCCACTGCCTGAGGTAACATGGTTGCTTCCACTGTCCACAACACTACAAGCACCAGCAGTATATGTCCACATGGACAGGTATGTGCTCTGCATAGTGAGGTCTGTCCAGCATATCACTGCCACACTTGGCATTGTGTGCATTCTTATTCATGGGTGACTTGCCTCCTTCACACATACTTGGTTCCTACCTCTCCCAACATTCAGCTATTGTGTGGCTGAGGGACCATGCCGTTTTCGGGACGTCCGCAGTTCTGTTCTGCGTTGCCTCCGTGGTAGTCGGGGGGGTGGTCCTGGGGGTGGTGGCGGTGGGTGTTGTGGCCCTCTTGGGTGTCCGAGCTGCATAATCAGTAGCTCCATGACATGTGTTGGTCTTCAGATGTGGCTCTGGGCTGGGCTCCCTTTCATACTGCAGGTTGTCGTCCTGCTTTACACCAGTAAAAGGCAGGTGTTAAATTCCTACTGCTAATGCGGCTTATCGCCTGTTTTTGGATCGCATCGCAGATTTGACTGGTCGCTGAAAATATCGCGAAGTGGTGTTTTCGTGTTTTTTTGCACGGGAACGCCTACTCTGCATATCATTAGCGTTAGTTGTCGCTCTCATCCGTGGCGATGTTTTTTGCAGAAGCTATCGCTGGAAAACTGGCGATATCGTCAGTTTGCACCAGGTTGAGAATGGGACGATAATTCTTTCGCCACTTTTGCTGCGTCAAAGTGCCGATATCTCGGCGATAAGTCCATGAGAATTCGCCCTATCGTTTTTCTTTTGGTCTGGATTCACGCACCCAGCCGCTTTTTTAAAACAAAAAATATGTGCTTTTTTTGGCCCTTGGGGTCCTTGTGGGATCCCCTGAGCAGGCCTAGGGGGTCAGGGTGTTTGTACCCTGCCGACTTTTCTTGTTTTTTCACCTTTTTTGTAACTCTTTTCTTGTGATTCGCATGTAGCTACAACAAACTCCTAATAAACACAAGGGCTCATTTTAGAGCCACCCTATAATCCAACAGTGGGGACTTATCCACGAGTTATCAGCACTTTAGTGCAGCAAAAGTGGCAAAAGAATTATCGCCCCATTCTCAAGTTGGTGCACACTAACACATTGCCCACAGGCTGATGGTACCAACACAGCGGACAACCAATATCCCTCTGCAGACAATGCTGCTGGCTGTGCTGCACCTGTTGGCCTCTGGTACCTTCCAACCAACAACTGCCAGAGTCGGAGGAGTCACACAGCCAGCCCTATTAAACTTCCTCACACATGTTTTGGATGCATGTCCACAAAAAGAACGGCAGGCCCCTGTATCCGCACCACACGCTCTTCCCAGTTCGTATTCTTCCTGCCCAACCAACCCCAACCCCAGCCATTGCCTTGCGCCTCTGTTCTCCAGATCCAAGAATGTGGTTTCTGAAATGGGTGTGCGCCAGGTCATGATGTCCAGTAGTCAACAGTAGTGGAAAAACAGTACTTTATTACAAAAACATAAATTAACAACAAGAAAACATCAAACAACGAGTGACATTCCCAACGGGTAACATCATCAGGACAACTTGTGGATCCAAATAACTGCAGATCGTCCTGGAAATCCCAATACAATTCAATATTCTGAAAGTTCGTATTCAGAAACCTGTTGGATAAATGGTGACAATGTTCAAGCGTTAGTATGGTCACAAACGTAATCTGGTACAATGTATTGCACTTGGACAAACCCGAATGCTTACAGTTATGATCAATCCTGCACAAAAAGACCGTAACAGAAGTTTGTGTGGTCGTAACCTTTGTAGGAAAGAAAAGGAAGGTTACGACCACACAAACTTCTGTTACGGTCTCATTATGCAGGATTTATCATACCTGTAAGCATCACGGTTTGTTTCAGCTTGATACACCTGCAGCTTCACTTCACCCACACTGCACAGGAACAGCTGGAGACCAAGCAAGGTAACCACGCCATAGCAGGCTTCCTGCACGTGTTGGGGCAATTGACTGCACACATGTACTACTTGTGCCCCCTGCCGACACTACACACAATCACAGCAACAGAAACCACACGCATTCTAACAATGTGCAGGTAAAACTGGACCACCGGGACTAATGTCGTTGCAAACTTCCCAGGCAGTGTGCATGATTCCTACATCTTCCGCAAGCACCCCAGCCCTGGGCCCCAGACCGGTCTGCCGCCCAGAGATGACTGCCCGACCCTACGCACCCAGACCTCAATGCTCACCTGCCGCCACCGGCGTGTCTCCAAGAGGGCTCACCACGTGCCAGAGCAACCTCCTCAGCCGTCGCTGAATTCTGTGCCATAGGCCCCCAGCGCATCCTGCTGAACCGCGCCGAGGAGTCATGTGTGTACAGCCTGCTGCCTTTGGTGAACACGCGGTCCAGCTGAGCTCACAATTCAAATCGGGTCTTGATTGCCAGGATGGCGTATCGAGGCCTACGCATCATCGCAGGCTGCACACCCGCTCAGCTCTGGTGGCACTAACTCAGTGTAGCTCAAGTCATCGCCACGTGGCAGGAGGCCCGTGTCGGGCAAAATGCCTCGGCTGCCACTAACTCTGTGCACCTCAAGTCATCGCCACGTGGCGGGAGGCCTGTGTCGGCCAAAATGCCTTGGCTGCCACCAACTCTGTGTACCTCAAGTCATCGCCACGTGGCTGGAGGCCTGTGTCGGCCAAAGTGCCTCGGCTGCCACCAACTCTGTGTACCTCAAGTCATCGCCACGTTGCGGGAGGCCCGTGTCAGCCAAAGTGCCTCGGCTGCCACCAACTCTGTGCACCTCAAGTCATGGGCCCTTTATGATTGAATATCGCGGTGCTGACGCCATCATGTCACCTCCGGCAGTGGGGAATGTGATGTGGTAGGTCCCTAGGCCCTCATGCATAAATAATAACTACACGGACACACCCTGATAGAGAGTGGAAATGGCGTCGAGCACGTGTGCCTGGCCCTTTTTATTGGCAGGGTCACATGTCCTGTGATGCCTGTGCTGGATGGGTGTGGTGTGGGTGTAAACCAGCCCTGAGGGAGTGGCTGTGGCATGCTGACAACTAGACCTGTGATCAGGAGATCACTACAGGGAAGTCCTGGGACATGTAGAGTTGTCGTCCCCCCCCGTAAGCATAAGCGGAGAGGGCTGGCCTGGCGTATGACAGTCCAGCGTAGGGGTGTGAACAATGACCCCGGGGCTCTAGGCGTGGTTCCGTCCTGGGCTGGACAAGGAAGTAACTAATGGGTGTGTCTCTGTTGTAGTGTCGGCGCCACCCGGAGCGCAATCGATAGTGTTGCACCCTGTGACTCAAGTCCCACAACATGAGCAATATGGACATAAGGGGGAATCACTGACCCTACATTCATCCATACTTCTACACTTGAATGATCATAGACATCTGTGTGAATTTGAATGTTTAATGCACATTCAGTGGAGTGTTGTCTTAAGGTATTTTCTTCTCTTGTTTTTGGTATAGCCAGTACTATGTACTCATCCAATCACTCCGCCAATTCCCAAGCACTTATAAATTCACCATGCACTCTCCTTGCAGTACTCAAATCATTCAGTCAGTACCCATGTACTCATGTAATGACCCAGGCACTAACACATGCACTGCTACAAAACTCTGTACACTACCCATGCAGTCCTCTAACCAACTACACACTACTCATTCGCTCCTTCAATTCCCCAGGTAGTACCCATGCAGTTCAGCAATCACCCTGTCACTCCCCATGCACTCCTCCAATCACCCAGCCAGTACTATGTACTTATCCAATCACTCCACCAATACCCAAGCACTTGCAAATTCACCATGCACTCTCCTTGTAGTACTCTAATTATGCAGTCAGTACCCATGTACTCATGCAATGACCCAGGCACTAACACATGCACTGCTACAATCCCCTGTGCACTATCCATGCACACCTCTAACCACCTACACACTACTGATTCACTCCTCCAATTACCCAAGTAGTACCCATGCAGTCCAGCAATCCCCCTGTCACTACCCATGCACTCCTCCAATCACCCAGTCAGCACCATGTACTTATCCAATCACTCCGCCAAAACCCAAGCACTTATAAATTCACCATGCACTCTACTTGCAGTACTCTAATCATCCAGTCAGTACCCATGTACTCATGCAATGGCCCAGGCAGTAACCATTCACTACTACAATCACCTGTGCTCTACCCATGCAGTCCTCTAACCACTTAGACACTACTCATGCACTCCTCCAATTACCCTGCTATTATCTATGAACTTATTCAATCACGTTGCCAGTTCCCAAACATTCATAAAATAACCATGCACTAGACTTGCATTTCTCCAATCACCCACAAAGTGTCCATACTCTCATGCAATCACTCAGGTAATTTTTCTTTTTTTAACCAGTAGATGTGGTTCCATAAGAACCGTTTTTTTTAAGAACAATTAAAACATTTTTTTTAAACTTTTTTTTAACCTTTTTTACTTTTTTGTGTATTTTTCATTTTTAAAAGAACAGACAAAAATGAAGATCAAGAAACGATGTCTCTAACAAAAACAAAAGCACATTATGAAAAAGAAATTAGCATTTATGTGCTTTTAGAGCAGCAGTGATCACATCCACACACTGCTCTCCAATACAAAGTTTAGTTTCGCACTTTGTACAACTTATTGTAGCATTTAAAAGTTCGGGCACAATGTGGGGCCTTAGAGCAGGAGGAAGTTGCTGTGCTGAGGTGGAAGGAGCATTAGGGTCTTGATCCGCAGCAGCATTTAATTCTCTCCTCCTCTGCTCTCTTGCCAGGTGAACTGGGTGCACAGTTTCCAGATGTTTTTTCATGCTGCTGGTACCACATGAATATTTATTTTCCGACCCTCTAGATAATACTCTCGCAAATTGTGCACGTCACTTTTCGGGCATTAACTTTCTTTTCGCCCTCAGGAACTGAGAAGAAGGCCCAGACAATACTTTCCTTCTTCTTTCTGTTCCGCTCCAGAATCTCTTCTTCATCCTCAATAGCCAAAGGATCAACTGGAACAAGGCTGGATGCCATAGTTGTACAGAAAAAATGAAGAAACACACAAAAATTGTAGAAAAGCAAAGAGAAGCAGGAAACAGGTCTTCTCTCAATGAAAGTGAAATATTAAGGGGAATATCAGAAGGATGGATCCTCTCTCTTCCAGAATGAAAATGATTTCAACCAATCAGATTCTTTTTTTTCTGCTGACATAAAGTCGCGTAGGGTGCGTGCACCCATCACGCACCCATCGCGGAACAGTAAAATATTGTATACATGAGTATACACTATAAGTAAAAATTTCTATAATATTTTAATAAGTATATTAGCAAAACTGTTTACTTTAATATCATATTCTAACTTTCAATAGTAATTTTTTAAAGTTTGAAAATACGCCGAAGTCGCGACCCCAGCGCAATCCCGGCGCAACCCCGGAAATATGTGCGGGGAGGGGTCACGCACGCTACGCGCATTCGTCACGCACATGGCAAATTTCGTATCGTTCGGAGTATACTGAAAAAATTCGTTTATAAATACTTTTGTAAATAAAATTAGACAAACACTTAAAGCAAAACTTTTATTGATAATTCATTTAAAGATATTTCATACTTTCCGAATTACGGCGAAGTCGCGATCCCCGCGTGACTTTTAAAATGGCTATGAGGATGCGCGCAGCCATCATGTAGGGTGCGCGAAGAGTGTGCGACTTCTGTATAATAATTGAAAAAAAGAAAGAATGAATATAATTTTCCTAATTATAAATTATTCTCAACTTTTGTTTAATAAATATATATATATATATGTGGTCAATTAAAAAGCATAGGATTGAGGTACATTATACTTAGGGCTTCCGGTTTTATGGTATTTATTTTTTCGTCATTTCCGTCTGTATTTATCCATATTTATTTTTTGCTATTTTTTTCTGTATTTATCCATTTTTATTTTGTGTTTTCTGTGTAAATGGGCCCGATTCACAGAACTAACTTAAGACAAAATCCTAAACTTACTACTTTTGGTATTCACAGAAGGCATTTAGTAGTCTTAAGTTAGGATTTTGTCCTAAATTAGGATTTTGTCCTAAGTTAGGATTTTGTCCTAAGTTAGGATTTTGTCCTAAGTTAGGATTTTGTCCTAAGTTAGGATTTTGTCCTAAGTTAGGATTTTGTCCTTAGTTAGGATCTTGTCCTAAATTAGGATTTTGTCTTAAGTTAGGATTTTGTCTTAAGTTAAACTTAAGTTTAACTTAAGTTTGTCTTAAGTTTAACTTAAGACAAAATCCTAACTTAAGACAAAATCCTAACTTAAGACAAAATCCTATTTTAGGACAAAATCCTAATTTAGGACTAAATCCTAACTTAAGACTAAATCCTAACTTAAGACAAAATCCTAACTTAAGACGAAATCCTAACTTAGGACAAAATCCTAATTTAAGACAAAATCCTAACTTAGGCCAAAATCCTAATTTAAGACTACTAAATGCCTACTGTGAATACCAAAAGTAGTAAGTTTAGGATTTTGTTGTAAGTTAGTTCTGTGAATCGGCCCCAATGAAGCTGCAATAGCTATTTTTCCACATATATTTGACTGATAAGTGTATACTCGCATTTGAATGTCCAAAAGGTTTCAGCAGTATACAGTGCATTAGCGTTATCTGACAACATTTGCATTGCAGAATAGCATAAATAACTGTAGATTTGCACTTAATTAAGCTTAATTAGGAAATCTATTGTCATTGTTCATCTCCCCTACCTCTCAATCTGTACGCCTACTGACCTGGCACTCATGATTGACAGTAGAAAAACCATCCAAAGAAGCCCTATTTTCCGTATTTTTCTGTATTTAAAAATAAATACAGACAGGAAAATAAATAGTTTTCTGTCTGCATTTATCTGTAAAAATCAGTAAAAATGGAAAACCGGGAGCCCTAATTATAATTAGAAATTCTCATTTAAAAAAACCATTGAAATTCACTGAAAAAAACATAGGTTTCAGGGACGTTATAGTTAGAAATTAGCATTTAAAAAACCTTAGAAATTCACTGAAAAACCCACAGGTTTCAGGGACGTTATAGTTGGACATTTCACTCGTACAAAACCAGAGAAATTCGGCCGTTATAGTTAGTTCAGCTAACTATAACTCGCGCCCCGCAATGCACTGCTGATGACATCACATATTACATCATTCATGACAAGGTCAGTGACATCACTGATGACATCTCAAATGACATCTCAAATGACATCACTGATGACATCATCCAGTGACTGTGTGTTTCTGTAAAGTTTAATTTTGTTTTATATATATGCCAAGCTGTATTGAGGAATGAGTGGGTGTATAAGTGTCTGTATGGAGGATTTAGTAGGTGCGTGACTGACTGTATAATTGAGTGATTAAATGTGTCTTACTGAATGCATGGGTTAGTGACTAAACTGTGTGAAAGTCTGTATCAGTCTGTCTGTTTTTGTGTAAGCTGCTGCATGGGTTGGTGAGTAGCTGCATGAGTGTCTATATGGGTTATTGATTGCTTGCCTGAGTATTTGTATGGCTGCCGGAGTGTGTGTGTGGGTGGGTGGGAGGTGTGTGACTCTGTGCATAGATGTGTGAGTGGTTTATTCACTGGGTGTATGGGTTCAAGAGTGCATGTGGAAACAGCTGTATGGGTGGGTGAGTGTGTAAATGGGTGTGTTGGTGAATGAATGGATGTCTCAGTGGTACATGTGCAAGTAACTACATATGTAAAAGGCAGTGTATGTGAGTGATGGTGTATATAAATAACTATATGTGAGAGTCAGTAATTGTGAGTGTGGCTGCATGGATGAGTGTGTATTTGTATCAGTGATTCTATAAGAGAGTAATTATGTGTTAGTATCTGTATGAATAAGTGAGGTTGTGTCTGTATAACTGTATAGGTGAGTAAATGGAAGTATGATTGATTCTTTGCATGACTGACTAAGTGTGTGAGTAACTCTGGATATGTGGCAGTGTGTGAGTATCTGTATAGGTGTATGAGTGCATATGATAGTGTTGTATTGATGAGTGACTGCATGTATGAGTGACTGTATGGGTGAATGAGTGGATGTGTGTGTAGACCTAGGAATCAGTCAGTGCGTATTTAGTAACTGGTATTGATGTGTCTATTTTTCGAAAATGGTAGTCTGTATTTTAGAGTGGGTGTATCAAAGGTTATATTCAGGTGTGTGGAGGTGCATCAGATTTTCACGTGGATGATGTCATCAGTGATGTCATTTGAGATGTCATCAGTGATGTCACTGACCATGTCATTAATGATGTAATATGTGACGTCATCAGCAGTGCATTGCGGGGGCGCGAGTTATAGGTAGCTGAACTAACTATAACGCCGGAATTTCTATGGTTTTGTACAAGTGAAATGTCCAACTAACTATAACGTTCCTGAAACCTATGGTTTTTTCAGTTAATTTCTATGGTTTTTTAAATGCTAATTTCTAACTATAACGTGCCTGAAACCTATGGTTTTTCCAGTGAATTTCAAAGGTTTTTTAAATGAAAATTTGTAAGTCTAATGTACCTCAATCCTATGTTTTTTTTATTTTCTATATATATTATCTACTGGCGGTCGCCAGTAGATAGTTATAGTTAGGACCTATTTTCCATAGGAAATCCACAACATTCTTTTTGAAATAACTTTGGCGCCGGTTGACAAATCTTTGCGAAATTTTCAAAACTTATGGCCCGCTCCGGTCCGCTCCTATCCTGAAAGTTTCGGGGTGATTCGGCAAGCGGGGGCCGAGAAAAAAGGGGGGTCCCAAAACGTGTTTTCCCCATGCAATTTTCCATAGGAACCTTTCATCGCAGCTACAGCCCGAACTGCTGAACGGAATTACACCAAATTTGGCAAAAAGGTAGCCCTTGGTTCAGAGTCGTGCCATTTGCTTAAATGGTGTAAATCCGTTCAGTAGTTCCTGAGAAAATCAAAAGTAAAATCACATATATATCTATGGCCGCGTAGGGTCCGCGCACCCTCCCGATCACAAGCTGCATGGTAATTGGCTGTCAACTGGCTGTCAACACTCCAAATCAGTGTTGGCAGCCATTTTGTGCCTCGGTAGAACCGAGGCACAGAAACAAGTGCGCAAAACGCAAAAGGGGGCAGGGTAGAAACACCCTGACCCCCTAGGTCTGCTCAGGGGTCCCACAAGGACCCCCTGGGCAGAAAAGCATTTTTTTTTAAATCGGCGGGATGCGCTTAGGGTGCGCGGATCCCGCCGTGATTAGAAAATCGAAGCGCGGTCTCCCGCGCTCGAGGGTATTTTGCCCCCGGGTGGGCCAAGTCCCGGGGGCATGCGGGGGGGGTGGGTTTATATTTTAGGGGGGCCTCTAAAGCCCCCCAAGCCCCGGGGACCACCACCCCCTGGGGCTTCATATAAATAATGCTGGCGGGGGGCACACAGCCCCCCGCAGCCCCGGGGACCGCCACCCTCTGGGGCTTATTTTTTTAATAAAAAAATCACCTGGGCCGGCTCCTGCAGTGTCCCGGGGTGCCTACCCCCGGGCACTGCTGTTTGCAATGGGAGGACGGGAGCCGCGCGGCTCCCGTCCTGTCATTGCAAACTTGCTTTGCTTCAATGAAGCAAAGCAGATTGCTTTTCCATAAGGGGAGCTGCATGTCAGCAGCTCCCCTTATGGAAAAGCAATGCCGGCTCCTGCAGGATGCGGGGAGCCGGCGGGACCGTGCGGGGATTGGGGACCCCCCACGGTTCCCAACGAGTGGCCAGGCCCCGGGGGATGGGATCCCTGGGGCCATTAGTGGCCCGGGAGGGGGGCCATGCAGCCCCCCTCCCCAAAAAGAAAATTTTAAAAAAAAAAAGGTAAAGGCCGGCCCCGGGGGATGGGGTCCCCGGGGCCTTAAATGGCCTGAAGAGGGGGGCCACGCAGCCCCCCTCCAAATATTTTTTTATTAAAAAAAAAGAGGGCATGCCCCGGGGGATGGGGTCCCCGGGGCCAATAGAGGCCCAGGGAAGGGGGGCTGCATGCGGCCCCCTTCCCGTATTTTTTTTTTATAAAAAAAAAAGAAGAAAATCCTCATGCCCCGGGGGATGGGGTCCCCGGGGCCAAAAGTGGCCGAGGGAAGGGGGGCCACGCAGCCCCCCTCCCATGAGATGTCATCAGTGATGTCATCAGTGATGTCACTGACCATGTCATGAGTGATGTAATATGTGACGTCATCAGCAGTGCATTGCGGGGGCGCGAGTTATAGTTAGCTGAACTAACTATAACGGGGGAATTTCATGGGTTTTGTACGAGTGAAATGTTCAACTAACTATAACTGTCCCTAAAACGATGGTTTTTCAGTGAATATATATATATATAATTCACTGAAAAAACCATAGGTTTAGGGACAGTTATAGTTAGTTGGACATTGCACTCGTACAAAACCCGTGAAATTCCCCGTTATAGTTAGTCCAGCTAACTATAACTCGCGCCCGCAATGCACTGCTGATGACGTCACATATTACATCACTCATGACATGGTCAGTGACATCACTGATGACATCACTGATGACATCTCAAATGACATCACTGATGACATCATCCAGTGACTGTGTGTTTCTGTAAAGTTTAAATATTTTTAATATATATAGGAAAAGACGTATTGAAGAGTGAGTGGGTGTGTAAGTGTCTGTATGGATGATTTAGTAGGTGCGTGACTGACTGTATAAGTGAGTGATTTAACGTATCTTACTGAATGCATGGGTTAGTGACTAAACTGGGTGAATGTCTGTATCCGTCTGTCTGTTGCTGTGTAAGTGGCTGCATGTGTTTGTGAATAGCTACATGAGTGTCTATATGAGTTATTGAATGCTTGTGTGAGTATCTGTATGGGTGCCTGAGTGTTTGTGTGGGAGGGGTGTGTGCAACTCTGTGCATAGATGTGTGAGTGGGTGATTCACTGGGTGGATGGTTTCAAGAGTGCATCTGTGATAGACTGTATGGGTGGGTAAGTGTGTGTAAGAGTGTGTTAGTGAGTGAATGTATGTCCCAGTGGTACATGTGTGAGTAACTACATATGTGAAAGGCAGTATATATGTGTGTTGGAGTATATAAATAGCTATAAGCGAGAGTGAGTGATTGTGATAGTGGCTGTATGGATGAGTGTGTGCTTGTATCAGTGATTGTATAAGAGCGTAAGAATGTGCTAGTATTTGTATGAGTAAGTGAGCTGGTGTGTGTATAACTGTATAGGTGAGTAAATGGTAGTGTGTTTAATTATTTGCATGACTGACTAGGTGTGTGAGTACCTCTATGGATGAGTGGCGGTGTTTGAGTGTCTATATAGGAGTATGAGTGCATATGATAGTCCTGTACTGAGTGACCATAAGTATGAGTGACTGTACGGGTGAGTGAGTGGATGTGTGCGTAGACCTAAGAATCAGTGAGTGGGTATGTAGTTATTGGTGTTGGAGTGTCTATGGTTTTGCGAATGGCAGTCTGTAATTTAGAGTGGGTGTATCAAAGGTTATATTAGGGTGTGAGAAGATGCATGAAATTATCACATGGATGATGTCATCAGTGATGTCATCAGTGATGTCATTTGAGATGTCATCAGTGATGTCATCAGTGATGTCACTGACCATGTCATGAGTGATGTAATATGTGACGTCATCAGCAGTGCATTGCGGGGCGCGAGTTATAGTTAGCTGGACTAACTATAACGGGGAATTTCACGGGTTTTGTACGAGTGCAATGTCCAACTAACTATAACTGTCCCTAAAACCTATGGTTTTTTCAGTGAATTTCAAAGGTTTTTTAAATGCTAATTTGTAACTATAACGTCCCTGAAACCTATGGTTTTTTCAGTGAATTTCAAAGGTTTTTTAAATGCTAATTTGTAACTATAATGTGCCTGAAACCTACGGTTTTTTCAGTGAATTTCAAAGGTTTTTTAAATGACATTTTTTAAATGTATTAATTTTTATATTAATTTTTTTCATACTGATTTACTACATTTTTAGAAACAATTTCTTTTACATATTTTATTTTTTAAATTACATTGTAATTACATTATACATTACATTACAAAAAATACTTTCTCAGAATGAATTACTTTAGTTTAAATACTTAGCACATAGGCAATAGACTTTTAAGTACAGTAGTTACAGTTGTTGCAATGGGCAACACATTTTCAAACACAATGCAACATTCAGCTCAATGTGAATTTCTAGTTAAATGCAATTAGTTACTTTATGGATTACTTTTCTAACCACAGGACTGGATCCTAGATTCAGTCCTGGGACATCTCCTGTAAACAGTTGAGTAAAAGCGTTTTGGTTACAGTCGTGATTTTTAAGGAATATTATTGTATTTTAAAAGTTGACACTTAGAAACTTTTCCTCATAGAATCACCAATGTTATCCTATGGAAGGAAATTCACTTAGCAGGTAAAAACTGTTATTGTTACTTTTTCTTACTCAGTGTTGGATCCTGGATCCAGCACTGGTGCATCTCCTGTAAACAGTTGAAAAAATGCGTTTAAGTCATACAGGCGATTTTTAAGGAATATTTGTAGTTTGTGAAAATCGACACTTTGAAACTTTTCTGCTGAAAACCAGACAATGGATTCCTATGGAAGAAAAGATAAGTTACTGGTAAGTACGGTTAAAATTACTTTTCAGGGTCAGTGCTGGGCTAAAAGATGCAGCACTGGGTTCTCTCCTGATAACAGGTGAGTAAATCGGAATTCGTATTTCGGCTGATTTTAGAAGAATAATTTAAAGTTCCAAAACTCCACACTTAGAAGAATTTCCAAGTGAAACCAGTCAATGTTAGCCTATGGAAGGAAATTCAAGTTACTGGTAAGTACGGTTAAAATTACTTTTCAGGAGCAGTACTGGGCTGAAAGATGCAGCACTGAGGTCTCTCCTGATAAAAGGTGAGTAAATCAGAATTCGGATTTCGGCTGATTTTAGAGGAATATTTGTATGTTTCAAAAATCAACACTTAGAAACTTTTTCAGCAAAAAGCAGGCAATGATATCCTATGGAAGGAAATTCAAGTTACTGGTAAGTACGGTTAAAATTACTTTTCAGGATTAGTACTGGGCTGAAAGATGCAGCACTGAGGTCTCTCCTGATAACAGGTGAGTAAATTGGAATTCGTATTTCGGCTGATTTTAGAGGAATATTTTAAAGTTCCAAAACTCCACACTTAGAAGAATTTCCAAGTGAATACAGTCAATGTTAGCCTATGGAAGGAAATTCAAGTTACTGGTAAGTACGGTTAAAATTACTTTTCAGGACCAGTACTGGGCTGAAAGATACAGCACTGAGGTCTCTCCTTATAACAGGTGAGTAAATCGGAATTCGTATTTCGGCTGATTTTAGAGGAATATTTGTAGGTTTCAAAAATCAACACTTAGAAACTTTTTCAGCAAAAAGCAGGCAATGATATCCTATGGAAGGAAATTCAAGTTACTGGTAAGTACGGATAAAATTACTTTTGAGGATCAGTACTGGGCTGAAAGATGCAGCACTGAGGTCTCTCCTGATAACAGGTGAGTAAATCGGAATTCGTATTTCGGCTGATTTTAGAGGAATATTTTAAAGTTCCAAAACTCCACACTTAGAAGAATTTCTAAGTGAAACCAGTCAATGTTAGCCTATGGAAGGAAATTCAAGTTACTGGTAAGTACGGTTAAAATTACTTTTCAGGACCAGTACTGGGCTGAAAGATACAGCACTGAGGTCTCTCCTTATAACAGGTGAGTAAATCGGAATTCGTATTTCAGCTGATTTTAGAGGAATATTTGTATGTTTCAAAAATCAACACTTAGAAACTTTTTCAGCAAAAAGCAGGCAATGATATCCTATGGAAGGAAATTCAAGTTACTGGTAAGTACGGTTAAAATTACTTTTCAGGACCAGTACTGGGCTCAAAGATGCAGCACTGAGGTCTCTCCTTATAACAGGTGAGTAAATCGGAATTCGTATTTCGGATGATTTTAGAAGAATATTTGCACAATGGTGAAGGGAGGGGCGGGGCCTGAGGTGACATCTGTGCAAACGCGCCCCGTGGCGCGTTTTAAGTTGGGGGATTAAGTCCCCTTGAATCCTGAGGGTCCCTAGGGGCCAACTAGCCCACCAGGAACCTCCAATATGCGCCAGGGGCTGCGTTGCAGAGACGTGTAGAGGCGACGCCCCTTTTACACCTCTCTGCAACGCAGCTCTGTGGCGCTTTCTGGATGTACCTGTTGGGCTAGTTGGCCTCAGGGACCCTCAGGATTGAAGGGATTTAATTACCCATCTTAAAACGCGCCACGGGGCCTGTTTGCACACATGTCACCTGAAGCCCCGCCCCCTCCCTTCACCACTGTGCAAACACGCCCTGTGGCACGTTTTAAGTTGGGGGATTAAGTCCCCTTGAATCCTGAGGGTCCCCGGAGTCCAACTAGCCCACCATATACCTCCAAAAGCGCCACAGAGCTGCGTTGCAGAGAGGTGTAAAAGGGCGTGGCCTCTGTACACCTCTCTGCAAGGCAGCCCCTGGCGCATACTGGAGGTTCCTGGTGGGCTAGTTGGCCCCCAGGGACCCCCAGTATTCAAGGGGATTGTTCCCCCTCTGCAAACGCGCCAGGGGCGCGTTTGCAGAGTGGTGAAGGAAGGGGCGGGGCCTGCGGGCCCGATCGTTTTTTTTTTTTGTCCCCTGAAGGGGGGCTGTGTGGCCCCCTTCCTTTTTCCAGTTTTTATGCCCTGGGGACCACATCCCCCAGGGCCTTACCACTTTTTAAATTAAATATTATTTAAAAAACGGGAAGGGGGCCGCGTGGCCCCCTTCCCTGGGCCTGTATTGGCCCCGGGGACCCCATCCCCCGGGGCATGGCCTCGATTTTTTGTTTTTCTTTGGAGGGGGCTGCGTGGCCCCCTCCTCAGGCCATTTAAGGCCCCGGGGACCCCATCCCCGGGGCCGGCCTTTCCTTTTTTAATTTTTTTTATTTTTTTTTATTATTTGGGGAGGGGGCCGCGTGGCCCCCTCCCGGGCCACTACTTGCCCCGGGGACCCCATCCCCGGGGCTGGCCCTCCGTTGGGGACTGTGGGGGGTCCCCAATCCCCCACAGTCCCGCCGGCTCCCCGCGTCCCTTGGGAGCCGGCATTGCTTTCAACATGGGGAGCTGCTAAGATGCAGCTCCCCATGTGGAAAGCAATCGGCTTTGGATATTGGAAGAGAGAGCAGGTTTCCTGCTCTCTCTTCCAATATCCAAAGCAGTTTGCAATGACAGGACGGGAGCCGCGAGGCTCCCGTCCTGCCATAGCAAACTACAGTGTCCCGGGGGTAGGCACCCCGGGACACTGCAGGAGCCGGCCCTGGGGGTTGTGGTCCCCAGGGCCATCAAGGGCTCCAGGAGGGGGCCGCGCGGCCCCCTCCCATTCAGTTCACAGCCCCGGGAGGTGGTGGTCCCCGGGGCTCTGGGGGTCTGTAACGGACCCCCATATTTAAATGTTTAGTGCCCCGGGAGGTGGCGGTCCCGGGCGTGTGGGGGGCTGGAGCCCCCCACACAGGTTTTTCAATTATAAAAAAAAGCCCCGGGGAGGTGGTGGTCCCCGGGGCTGCGGGAGGGCTCAGAGCCCTCCGCACCATTTTTAAAAAGCCCCGGGGGTGGTGGTCCCCGGGGCTTGGGGGCCCTTTGAGGCCCCCACACATTAAATTATCCCCCCCCTACCATGCCCCCGGGACTTGGGCCACCCGGGGGCAAAATACAATGGAAGCGCGGGAGACAGCGCTTTGATTTTTTTTTTTCCGCCAGGATTCGCGCACCCTGAGCGCATCCTGCCGATTTTTAAAAAATTTTTTTTTATTTTTGCCCAGGGGGTCCTTGTGGGACCCCTGAGCAAACCTAGGGGTCAGGGTGTTTCTACCCTGCCCCCTTTGTGCGCTTTGCGCACTTGTTTCTGTCCCTCGGTTCTACCGAGGACAAAATGCCTGCCAACATTTCCTGAATCGGAATGTTGACAGCCAGCTGACAGCCAATTAACATGCAGCTCGTGATCGGGAGGGTACGCGGACCCTACTCGGCCATAGATATCACTATCTTTTTACTTTTGATTTTCTCAGCAACTACTGAACGGATTTACACCATTTAACAAAAAGGGTTCTTTCTGAACCAAGAACTACCTCTTTGCCAAATTTGGTGTAATTCCGTTCAGCAGTTCGGGCTGTAGCCGTGTCTAAAGTTTCCTATGGAAAATTGCATGGGGAAAACGCGTTTTGGGACCCCCTTTTTCTCGGCCCCCGCTTGACGAATCCCCCCGAGACTTTCAGGGTAGGAGCGGACCGGAGCGGGCCATAAAGTTTGAAAATTTTGCGAAGATACGTCAACCGGCAAGAGAGTTATTTCAAATAGAATGTCGCGGATTTCCTATGGATAATAGGTTGTAACTATAACTATCTACTGGCGACCGCCAGTAGATAATGTACATATATATATATATTCACTGAAAAAACCATAGGTTTCAGATATGTTATAGTTACAAATTAGCATTTAAAAAACCTTTGAAATTCACTGAAAAAACCATAGGTTTTA
Source organism: Calotriton arnoldi (assembly GCA_963921515.1). Taxonomy (NCBI): domain Eukaryota; kingdom Metazoa; phylum Chordata; class Amphibia; order Caudata; family Salamandridae; genus Calotriton; species Calotriton arnoldi. Next base: position 78,438 of record CAWUFW010011196.1, read on the forward strand.
GGGACAGTTATAGTTAGTTGGACATTTCACTCGTACAAAACCCGTGAAATTCCCCCGTTATAGTTAGTTCAGCTAACTATAACTCGCGCCCGCAATGCACTGCTGATGACGTCACATATTACATCACTCATGACATGGTCAGTGACATCACTGATGACATCACTGATGACATCTCAAATGACATCACTGATGACATCATCCAGTGACTGTGTGTTTATGTAAAGTTTAAATATTTTTAATATATATAGGAAAAGACGTATTGAAGAATGAGTGGGTGTGTAAGTGTCTGTATGGATGATTTTGTAGGTGCGTGACTGACTCTATAAGTGAGTGATTTAACGTATCTTACTGAATGCATGGGTTAGTGACTAAACTGGGTGAATGTCTGTATCCGTCTGTCTGTTGCTGTGTAAGTGGCTGCATGGGTTTGTGAATAGCTACATGAGTGTCTATATGAGTTATTGATTGGTTGTCTGAGTATCTGTATGGGTGCCTGAGTGTTTGTGTGGGTGGGGTGTGTGCGACTCTGTGCATAGATGTGTGAGTGGGTGATTCACTGGGTGGATGGTTTCAAGAGTGCATCTGTGATAGACTGTATGGGTGGGTAAGTGTGTGTAAGAGTGTGTTAGTGAGTGAATGTATGTCCCAGTGGTACATGTGTGAGTAACTACATATGTGAAAGGCAGTATATATGTGTGTTGGAGTATATAAATAGCTATAAGCGAGAGTGAGTGATTGTGATAGTGGCTGTATGGATGAGTGTGTGCTTGTATCAGTGATTGTATAAGAGCGTAACAATGTGCTAGTATTTGTATGATTAAGTGAGCTGGTGTGTGTATAACTGTATAGGTGAGTAAATGGCAGTGTGTTTAATTATTTGCATGACTGACTAGGTGTGTGAGTACCTCTATGGATGAGTGGCGGTGTTTGAGTGTCTATATAGGAGTAAGAGTGCATATGATAGTCCTGTACTGAGTGACCATAAGTATGAGTGACTGTACGGGTGAGTGAGTGGATGTGTGTGTGTAGACCTAAGAATCAGTGAGTGGGTATGTAGTTATTGGTGTTCGAGTGTCTATAGTTTTGCGAATGGCAGTCTGTAATTTAGATTGGGTGTATCAAAGGTTATATTAGGGTGTGAGGAGCTGCATCAGATTATCACGTGGATGATGTCATCAGTGATGTCATTTGAGATGTCATCAGTGATGTCATCAGTGATGTCACTGACCATGTCATGAGTGATGTAATATGTGACGTCATCAGCAGTGCATTGCGGGGGCGCGAGTTATAGTTAGCTGAACTAACTATAACGGGGGAATTTCACGGGTTTTGTACGAGTGAAATGTCCAACTAACTATAACTGTCCCTAAAACCTATGGTTTTTTCAGTGAATTTCAAAGGTTTTTTAAATGCTAATTTGTAACTATAACATATCTGAAACCTATGGTTTTTTCAGTGAATTTCAAAGGTTTTTTAAATGCTAATTTGTAACTATAACTGTCCCTAAAACCTATGGTTTTTTCAGTAAATTTCAAAGGTTTTTTAAATGCTAATTTCTAACTATAACGTGTCTGAAACCTATGGTTTTTTCAGTGAATTTCAAAGGTTTTTTAAATGCTAATTTGTAACTATAATGTGCCTGAAACCTACGGTTTTTTCAGTGAATTTCAAAGGTTTTTTAAATGACATTTTTTAAATGTATTAATTTTTATATTAATTTTTTTCATACTGATTTACTACATTTTTAGAAACAATTTCTTTTACATATTTTATTTTTTAAATTACATTGTAATTACATTATACATTACATTACAAAAAATACTTTCTCAGAATGAATTACTTTAGTTTAAATACTTAGCACATAGGCAATAGACTTTTAAGTACAGTAGTTACAGTTGTTGCAATGGGCAACACATTTTCAAACACAATGCAACATTCAGCTCAATGTGAATTTCTAGTTAAATGCAATTAGTTACTTTATGGATTACTTTTCTAACCACAGGACTGGATCCTAGATTCAGTCCTGGGACATCTCCTGTAAACAGTTGAGTAAAAGCGTTTTGGTTACAGTCGTGATTTTTAAGGAATATTATTGTATTTTAAAAGTTGACACTTAGAAACTTTTCCTCATAGAATCACCAATGTTATCCTATGGAAGGAAATTCACTTATCAGGTAAAAACTGTTATCGTTACTTTTTCTTACTCAGTGTTGGATCCTGGATCCAGCACTGGTGCATCTCCTGTAAACAGTTGAAAAAATGCGTTTAAGTCATACAGGCGATTTTTAAGGAATATTTGTAGTTTGTGAAAATCGACACTTTGAAACTTTTCTGCTGAAAACCAGACAATGGATTCTATGGAAGAAAAGATAAGTTACTGGTAAGTACGGTTAAAATTACTTTTCAGGGTCAGTGCTGGGCTAAAAGATGCAGCACTGATAACAGGTGAGTAAATCGGAATTCGTATTTCGGCTGATTTTAGAAGAATAATTTAAAGTTCCAAAACTCCACACTTAGAAGAATTTCCAAGTGAAACCAGTCAATGTTAGCCTATGGAAGGAAATTCAAGTTACTGGTAAGTACGGTTAAAATTACTTTTCAGGAGCAGTACTGGGCTGAAAGATGCAGCACTGAGGTCTCTCCTGATAACAGGTGAGTAAATCAGAATTCGGATTTCGGCTGATTTTAGAGGAATATTTGTATGTTTCAAAAATCAACACTTAGAAACTTTTTCAGCAAAAAGCAGGCAATGATATCCTATGGAAGGAAATTCAAGTTACTGGTAAGTACGGTTAAAATTACTTTTCAGGATTAGTACTGGGCTGAAAGATGCAGCACTGAGGTCTCTCCTGATAACAGGTGAGTAAATTGGAATTCGTATTTCGGCTGATTTTAGAGGAATATTTTAAAGTTCCAAAACTCCACACTTAGAAGAATTTCCAAGTGAAACCAGTCAATGTTAGCCTATGGAAGGAAATTCAAGTTACTGGTAAGTACGGTTAAAATTACTTTTCAGGACCAGTACTGGGCTGAAAGATACAGCACTGAGGTCTCTCCTTATAACAGGTGAGTAAATCGGAATTCGTATTTCGGCTGATTTTAGAGGAATATTTGTAGGTTTCAAAAATCAACACTTAGAAACTTTTTCAGCAAAAAGCAGGCAATGATATCCTATGGAAGGAAATTCAAGTTACTGGTAAGTACGGATAAAATTACTTTTGAGGATCAGTACTGGGCTGAAAGATGCAGCACTGAGGTCTCTCCTGATAACAGGTGAGTAAATCGGAATTCGTATTTCGGCTGATTTTAGAGGAATATTTTAAAGTTCCAAAACTCCAGACTTAGAAGAATTTCCAAGTGAAACCAGTCAATGTTAGCCTATGGAAGGAAATTCAAGTTACTGGTAAGTACGGTTAAAATTACTTTTCAGGACCAGTACTGGGCTGAAAGATACAGCACTGAGGTCTCTCCTTATAACAGGTGAGTAAATCGGAATTCGTATTTCGGCTGATTTTAGAGGAATATTTGTATGTTTCAAAAATCAACACTTAGAAACTTTTTCAGCAAAAAGCAGGCAATGATATCCTATGGAAGGAAATTCAAGTTACTGGTAAGTACGGTTAAAATTACTTTTGAGGATCAGTACTGGGCTGAAAGATGCAGCACTGAGGTCTCTCCTGATAACAGGTGAGTAAATCGGAATTCGTATTTCGGCTGATTTTAGAGGAATATTTTAAAGTTCCAAAACTCCACACTTAGAAGAATTTCCAAGTGAAACCAGTCAATGTTAGCCTATGGAAGGAAATTCAAGTTACTGGTAAGTACGGTTAGAATTACTTTTCAGGATCAGTACTGGGCTCAAAGATGCAGCACTGAGGTCTCTCCTGATAACAGGTGAGTAAATTGGAATTCGTAGTTCGGCTGATTTTAGAGGATTATTTGCGCAATGGTGAAGGAAGGGGGTGGGGCCTGAGGTGACATGTCTGCAAACACGCCCCGTGGCGCGTTTTAAGTTGGGGGATTAAGTCCCCTTGAATCATGAGGGTCCCTGAGGTCCAACTAGCCCACCCTGTACCTCCAGTATGCGCCAGGGAGCTGCGTTGCAGAGAGGTGTTCAGAGGCCACGCCCCTTTTTACACCTCTCTGCAACGCAGCTCTGTGGCACTTTCTGGATGTACCTGTTGGGCTTGTTGGCCCCCAGGGACCCTCAGGATTGAAGGGGATTTAATTCCCCATCTTAAAACGCGCCACGGGCCTGTTTGCACACATGTCACCTGAAGCCCCGCCCCTCCCTTCACCACTGTGCAAACGCGCCCGTGGCGCGTTTTAAGTCGGGGATTAACTCCCCTTGAATCCTGAGGGTCCCTGGGGTGCAACTAGCCCACCATATACCTCCAAAAGCGCCACAGAGCTGCGTTGCAGAGAGGTGTAAAAGGGGCATGGCCTCTGTACACCTCTCTGCAAGGCAGCCCCTGGCGCATACTGGAGGTTCCTGGTGGGCTAGTTGGCCCCCAGGGACCCCCAGTATTCAAGGGGAATTCGTTCCCCTCTGCAAACGCGCCAGGGGGTGCGTTTGCAGAGTGGTGAAGGAAGGGGCGGGGCCTGCGGGCCCGATCGTTTTTTTTTTTTTTTTTCCCCTGAAGGGGGGCTGTGTGGCCCCCCTTTCTTTTTCCTATTTTTAGGCCCTGGGGACCCCATCCCCCAGGGCCTTACCCCTTTTTTAAAATTAAAATTAAAAAAAAACCGGGAAGGGGGTCGCGTGGCCCCCTTCCCTGGGCCTGTATTGGCCCCGGGGACCCCATCCCTTGGGCATGGCCTCTTTTTTTATTTGGAGGGGGCTGCGTGGCCCCCTCCTCAGGCCATTTAAGGCCCCGGGGACCCCATCCCCGGGCCGGCCTTGCACTTTTTTTTTTTTTTACCTTTGGGGAGGGGGCTACGTGGCCCCCTCCGTGGCCACTTATGGCCCCGGGGACCCCATCCCCCAGGGCCTGGCCTCTCGTTGGGGACTGTGGGGGTCCCCAAGCCCCCACAGTCCCGCCGGCTCCCCGTGTCCTACGGGAGCCGGCATTGCTTACACATGGGGAGCAGCTAACATGCTGCTCCCCATGTGGAAAGCAATCAGCTTTGGATATTGGAAGAGAGAGCAGGTTTCCTGCTCTCTCTTCCAATATCCAAAGCAGTTTGCAATGACAGGACGGGAGCCGCGAGGCTCCCGTCCTGTCATTGCAAACAGCAGTGTCCCGGGGGTAGGCACCCCGGGACACTGCAGGAGCCGGCCCTGGGGGTGGCGGTCCCCAGGGCCACCACAGGCTCCAGGAGGGGAGCCGCGCGGCCCCCTCCTTACATTTTGAAAGCCCCGGGGAGGTGGTGGTCCCCGGGGCTCTGGGGGTCCAAAACGGACCCCCATTGTACTTTTCTTAGTGCCCCGGGAGGTGGTGGTCCTCGGGCGTGTGGGGGCTGGAGCCCCCCACACAGGTTTTTCAATAATAAAAAAGAAGCCCCGGGAGGTGGCGGTCCCCGGGGCTGCGGGAGGGCTCAGAGCCCTCCCGCACCATTATACATAAAGCCCCGGGGGTGGTGGTCCCCGGGGCTTGGGGGCCCTTAGAGGCCCCCACACATAAAATTAACCCCCCAGCATGCCCCCGGGACTTGGCCCACCCGGGGGCCAATTAACATCGAAGCGCGGGAGACCGCGCTTCAATTTTTTTTTTTTTCGGTAGGATTCGCGCACCCTGAGCGCATCCTGCTGATTTTTTTTAAAACTTTTTTTTTTGTTTTTTTGCCCAGGGGGTCCTTGTGGGACCCCCTGAGCAAACCTAGGGGGTCAGGGTGTTTCTACCCTGCCCCCTTTGTGCGCTTTGCGCACTTGTTTCTGTCCCTCGGTTCTACCGAGGGACAAAATGCCTGCCAACATTTCCTGAATCGGAATGTTGACAGCCAGCTGACAGCCAATTAACATGCAGCTCGTGATCGGGAGGGTACGCGGACCCTACTCGGCCATAGATATCACTATCTTTTTACTTTTGATTTTCTCAGCAACTACTGAACGGATTTACACCATTTAACAAAAGGGTTCTTTCTGAACCAAGAACTACCTCTTTGCCAAATTTGGTGTAATTCCGTTCAGCAGTTCAGGCTGTAGCCGTGTCTAAAGTTTCCTATGGAAAATTGCATGGGGAAAACGCGTTTTGGGACCCGCCTTTTTCTCGGCCCCCGCTTGACAAATCCCCCGAGACTTTCAGGGTAGGAGCGGACCGGAGCGGGCCATAAAGTTTGAAAATTTTGCGAAGATACGTCAACCGGCAAGAGAGTTATTTCAAATAGAATGTCGCGGATTTCCTATGGATAATAGGTTGTAACTATAACTATCTACTGGCGACCGCCAGTAGATAATTTAAAAAATTGTGAATAATTTTTAGTTAGGAAAACTATATTCATTCTTTAAAAAAAAAAAAATATTATACAGAAGTCGCGCACCCTTTGCGCACCCTACACGATGGCTGCGCGCATTCCGGTAGCCATTTTGAAAAGTCGCGCTGGGGTCGTGACTTCGGCGTAATTTGTAAAGTATGAAATATCTTTAAATTAATTATAAATAAAAGTTTTCCTTTAAGTGTTTGTCTAAATTTATTAATACAAGTATTTTTAAAGTATTATTTTCAATATAATTTCGACTAAAAATTATTAGATTATTATTGGATTCGGAGGTTAGGAGGGATGGCCATTTTGCTCGATCTGTTTTGCAAGATTTTTTGGTCTAGTCAGGTGGACACCCTCCTCCGGGTGCGGTACGGCTTGAGGATTCTATTCAAAAGGTGAGGAATCAACAGGCAGAATTATCCATCAGAAGAGCAAGTTACTTACCTTTGGTAACGCTTTTTCTGGTGGATACAGTATCTGCCTGTGGATTCCTCACTGTCCCACCCGCCTCCCCGTTGTCCACCTGTTTCTACCAAAAAGATGCTTTTACTGTTTGGCATGAATGTTTTTAATATGTCTTAATCATGCTTATGTTTTAATAGTGAGAAATGCTTGATCTGTTGCTATTTCTTTATGCCTGTATTGGTTATGCATTTGTATATATATATATTCACTGAAAAAACCATAGGTTTCAGGGACGTTATAGTTACAAATTAGCATTTAAAAAACCTTTGAAATTCACTGAAAAAACCATAGGTTTTAGGGACAGTTATAGTTAGTTGGACATTGCACTCGTACAAAACCCGTGAAATTCCCCCGTTATAGTTAGTCCAGCTAACTATAACTCGCGCCCACAATGCACTGCTGATGACGTCACATATTACATCACTCATGACATGGTCAGTGACATCACTGATGACATCACTGATGACATCTCAAATGACATCACTGTTGACATCATCCAGTGACTGTGTGTTTCTGTAAAGTTTAAATATTTTTAATATATATAGGAAAAGACGTATTGAAGAATGAGTGGGTGTGTAAGTGTCTGTATGGATGATTTAGTAGGTGCGTGACTGACTGTATAAGTGAGTGATTTAACGTATCTTACTGAATGCATGGGTTAGTGACTAAACTGGGTGAATGTCTGTATCCGTCTGTCTGTTGCTGTGTAAGTGGCTGCATGTGTTTGTGAATAGCTACATGAGTGTCTATATGAGTTAATGAATGCTTGTGTGAGTATCTGTATGGGTGCCTGAGTGTTTGTGTGGGAGGGGTGTGTGCGACTCTGTGCATAAATGTGTGAGTGGGTGATTCACTGGGTGGATGGTTTCAAGAGTGCATCTGTGATAGACTGTATGGGTGGGTAAGTGTGTGTAAGAGTGCGTTAGTGAGTGAATGTATGTCCCAGTGGTACATGTGTGAGTAACTACATATGTGAAAGGCAGTATATATGTGTGTTGGAGTATATAAATAGCTATAAGCGAGAGTGAGTGATTGTGATAGTGGCTGTATGGATGAGTGTGTGCTTGTATCAGTGATTGTATAAGAGCGTAAGAATGTGCTAGTATTTGTATGAGTAAGTGAGCTGGTATGTGTATAACTGTATAGGTGAGTAAATGGTAGTGTGTTTAATTATTTGCATGACTGACTAGGTGTGTGAGTACCTCTATGGATGAGTGGCGGTGTTTGAGTGTCTATATAGGAGTATGAGTGCATATGATAGTCCTGTACTGAGTGACCGTAAGTATGAGTGACTGTACGGGTGAGTGAGTTGATGTGTGCGTAGACCTAAGAATCAGTGAGTGGGTATGTAGTTATTGGTGTTGGAGTGTCTATGGTTTTGCGAATGGCAGTCTGTAATTTAGAGTGGGTGTATCAAAGGTTATATTAGGGTGTGAGAAGATGCATGAAATTATCACATGGATGATGTCACCAGTGATGTCATCAGTGATGTAATTTGAGATGTCATCAGTGATGTCATCAGTGATGTCACTGACCATGTCATGAGTGATGTAATATGTGACGTCATCAGCAGTGCATTGCGGGGGCGCGAGTTATAGTTAGCTGAACTAACTATAACGGGGGAATTTCACGGGTTTTGTACGAGTGCAATGTCCAAGTAACTATAACTGTCCCTAAAACCTATGGTTTTTTCAGTGAATTTCAAAGGTTTTTTAAATGCTAATTTGTAACTATAACGTGTCTGAAACCTATGGTTTTTTCAGTGAATATATATATATATATATATTTAGTATACTAAGTATACATGTGAAAATGTGTCGGTCCACCTGTTTACCTCGGTGGCACGGAAAAAATGGGTGGAACTGACGTCAGCACGCCGACGAGGTCCTCTTATGGCTCCTATGACGTCATACGGTGTCGCGAGCGGAGCCGTGCTATTATAACATCGTCGTCGACGTGGGAGAGCTAGGAAAGAATTTCCGCGGAATGCTGGCGCAGTGGATATTTACCTAAGTGTTCAGGCTAGTCCTTTGGGAGCAACTGTTTATGTTGCCACTCCAGAAACCGAAACCAGTGATCCGAGGGCAGAGGCCCTGCAGATGGCACACGAGGTGGGGAGCCCAGTCGTGTGCACCGGCGGGGCAGCGAAGTGACAAGCACCACTACCCACAGAAAAGGTAACGAGGGCACTGAATAACACAGGATCTTCTCTTTGTATCTGGCAGGAACAACAAGGTTAAAATGCCCTAGTTCCAAAATGTAGAATTAGTGCTACAACGGTCTTCAAGGGGACCTGCGATGGATGCCGCTTCTGCCTTCCGTACACTGGAGGCGGCACATGGGTCACGCGGTACGGTCATACTGCTGTGGAAAGCACGCTCGTTGACCTCTCATGGCACTGCTCCACACTTCGGGGACAACGCTTTCCATTAGCTGTGTTTTCTGATGACGTGTCGCGCCGGCCCCGTCCAACAGCAGAACCCTTTTAGATCCAAACAGACTCTTCCACTCTCTCAGCGGAAGTGAAACCAGGCCACGCGGACACTTTCACAATACAACAGCCGGAAATGCACTTTTCGGTAAAAAAAACACATTCCTTCCTCCTAATTTATCAAATAAACGACTCACTGAAGAACAGGGGCCAGCTTCGATCAGTAAACAGCCGTTACAACGACTTTTTTACTTTGCGATACCATTACAACGCATGCATTACCACGTACATCGCGAAGTCATTACTACGCATTTTTTTAGAACGCATGGTCATTTACCACGCATGCCTTTACAACAAATTTTGTTGTAAAGGTATGTATGGTAAATGACCATGAGTTCTAAAAAAATGTAGACGATCCACGTCGTTGTAAGGAAACAGAGGCTGTTCCGTTTCCTTACAACGACGTGCACCGCCCCTCAGAGACGACATGAAGCAGGAACCACGAGGAGAGAGGAACCACGAGGAGTGAGAGGTAAGGGTAGGCTGTCCGGAATTAGGTTAAAACCGACTCTGCCCGACAGTACCCTACCGAATGAAAATCAGCTGACCCGGTTTAAACCGAGTGTCACTGATTTTCATTGCTGTTGCACCACTTGGCCACTGGATAGAGCCACAGCATTGCAGACCGAACTGCCATTTAAGCCCGAGAAGGAAAGCAACTCGGAACGTGCATCACCCCCATTAAATTCGGGGGCACACATTGGTTGGCAAGGTTGGCGGGTGTGGCCAGGTCCCATTTAAAATACTGGCCGGAGTTTATCTGGCCCCACACACCTCGCCACACTTCAGGCAACCACGACGACGAGACTACGACCAGACGATGACCGCCGGTGTTCCAAGGCCTAGTTTGAACCATCCAAGGTAAATGTTGGGAGCCTGGCTAACGTGAGGGTGGGCACCGGGGAGAGAGGCGGCACGCGCAAGTTTGTTGCGTGTGTGTTTAAATATTTTTAACTCTGCGTAATGCGGCCCGTGAGCAAGGGAGGGCCAGAGCAACACCATCTGTAATGTATGTTGTGGTGATTAGGGTGCTCTGTGCTGCTGTTTCTGTTGTTGTGGTTTTCCAACTCGCAGGGCCTGCCACTTACCCTGCTGGGACAATGTTCTCAATGAAGATGAATTTCACGGGTTCCGGTGAGTCAAGTCATTGCAGGCTTAATGAAGCTTTGTTGTTCTTGCACCCCTTCGTAGAGCCCCTGCATACGATGTTGCGTCCAGCTCACCCAAGATAAGTAGGCAGGAAATTAATAAAGGATTGTGCGGGCCAGAGCAACACCAGGCCCCCTGCCTGGCTAACGTGAGGGTGGGCACCGGGGAGAGAGGCGGCATACGCAAGTTTGTTGTGTGTGTGTTTAAATATTTGTAACTCTGCGTAATGCGGCCCGTGAGCAAGGAAGGGCCAGGGCAACACCAGGCCCCCTGCCTGGCTAACGTGAGGGTGGGCACCGGGGAGAGAGGCGGCATACGCAAGTTTGTTGTGTGTGTGTTTAAATATTTGTAGCTCTGGGTAATGCGGCCCGTGAGCAAGGAAGGGCCAGAGCAACACCAGGCCCCCTGCCTGGCTAACATGAGGGTGGGCACCGGGGAGAGAGGCGGCACGCGCAAGTTTGTTGTGTGTGTGTTTAAATATTTTTACATCTGCATAATGCGGCCCGTGAGCAAGGAAGGGCCAGAGCAACACCAGGCCCCCTGCCTGGTTAACGTGAGGGTGGGCACCGGGGAGAGAGGCGGCACGCGCAAGTTTGTTGTGTGTGTGTTTAAATATTTTTACATCTGCATAATGCGGCCCGTGAGCAAGGAAGGGCCAGAGCAACACCAGGCACCCTGCCTGGTTAACGTGAGGGTGGGCACCGGGGAGAGAGGTGGCACGTGCAAGTTTGTTGTGAGTGTGTTTAAATATTTTTACATCTACATAATGCGGCCCGTGAGCAAGGAAGGGCCAGAGCAACACCAGGCACCCTGCCTGGCTAATGTGAGGGTGGGCACTAGGGAGAGAGGCGGCACGCGCAAGTTTGTTGTGTGTGTTTAAATATTTTTAACTCTGCATAATGCGGCCCGTGAGCAAGGAAGGGCCAGAGCAACACCAGGCCCCCTGCCTGGTTAACGTGGGGGAGAGGAGCTGTTCTGGTCTGCCATTTGTCTGCATGCGGCCGCACCCGATTAATTCACAGGTCTTTAAAAAGACCATTTAGTTAACGAGTCTTTGTTCCTGCATCCCTTCGTAGAGCCCCTACAGTATAATAGCCCGGTCGCCATCGCTAATTCTGGTTCCTGTGTCCTTTGACCACATAGATCATGAAGTGCAGTCAGTTCTATTTCAGACTGCAAGGTTAGTTCTATAAGCGCTTGCCATCTGTAATGTATGTTGTGGTGATTAGGGTGCTGTGTGCTGCTGTTTCTGTTGTTGTGGTTTTCCAACTCGCAGGGCCTGCCACTTACCCTGCTGGGACAATGTTCTCAATGAAGATGAATTTCACGGGTTCCGGTGAGTCAAGTCATTGCAGGCTTAACGAGGCTTTGTTGTTCTTGCACCCCTTCGTAGAGCCCCTGCATACAATGTTGCGTCCAGCTCACCCAAGATAAGTAGGCAGGAAATTAATAAAGGATTGTGCGGGCCAGAGCAACACCAGGCCCCCTGCCTGGCTAACGTGAGGGTGGGCACCGGGGAGAGAGGCGGCATACGCAAGTTTGTTGTGTGTGTGTTTAAATATTTGTAACTCTGCGTAATGCGGCCCGTGAGCAAGGAAGGGCCAGGGCAACACCAGGCCCCCTGCCTGGCTAACGTGAGGGTGGGCACCGGGGAGAGAGGCGGCATACGCAAGTTTGTTGTGTGTGTGTTTAAATATTTTTACATCTGCATAATGCGGCCCGTGAGCAAGGAAGGGCCAGAGCAACACCAGGCCCCCTGCCTGGTTAACGTGAGGGTGGGCACCGGGGAGAGAGGCGGCACGCGCAAGTTTGTTGTGTGTGTGTTTAAATATTTTTACATCTGCATAATGCGGCCCGTGAGCAAGGAAGGGCCAGAGCAACACCAGGCACCCTGCCTGGCTAATGTGAGGGTGGGCACTAGGGAGAGAGGCGGCATGCGCAAGTTTGTTGTGTGTGTTTAAATATTTTTAACTCTGCATAATGCGGCCCGTGAGCAAGGAAGGGCCAGAGCAACACCAGGCCCCCTGCCTGGTTAACGTGGGGAGAGGAGCTGTTCTGGTCTGCCATTTGTCTGCATGCGGCCGCACCGATTAATTCACAGGTCTTTAAAAAGACCATTTAGTTAACGAGTCTTTGTTCCTGCATCCCTTCGTAGAGCCCCTACAGTATAATAGCCCGGTCGCCATCGCTAATTCTGGTTCCTGTGTCCTTTGACCACATAGATCATGAAGTGCAGTCAGTTCTATTTCAGACTGCAAGGTTAGTTCTATAAGCGCTTGCTATCTGTAATGTATGTTGTGGTGATTAGGGTGCTGTGTGCTGCTGTTTCTGTTGTTGTGGTTTTCCAACTCGCAGGGCCTGCCACTTACCCTGCTGGGACAATGTTCTCAATGAAGATGAATTTCACGGGTTCCGGTGAGTCAAGTCATTGCAGGCTTAACGAGGCTTTGTTGTTCTTGCACCCCTTCGTAGAGCCCCTGCATACGATGTTGCGTCCAGCTCACCCAAGATAAGTAGGCAGGAAATTAATAAAGGATTGTGCGGGCCAGAGCAACACCAGGCCCCCTGCCTGGCTCATGTGAGGGTGGGCACCGGGGAGAGAGGCGGCACACGCAAGTTTGTTGTGTGTGTGTTTAAATATTTGTAGCTCTGCGTAATGCGGCCCGTGAGCAAGGAAGGGCCAGAGCAACACCAGGCCCCCTGCCTGGTTAACGTGGGGGAGAGGAGCTGTTCTGGTCTGCCATTTGTCTGCATGCGGCCGCACCCGATTAATTCACAGGTCTTTAAAAAGACCATTTACTTAACGAGTCTTTGTTCTTGCACCCCTTGGTAGAGCCCCTGCAAAGGGCATTCAAGCACCACCGTACGATGTTGTTTAATGTTTGTATTTTACAACAGATTAAGTTCCAGCAGCTGTCTTTCTCATTTCGTTTCAGATGTTATAATGCACTTTGAATCTCACAGTTTCATAGTTTTCTTGCAAGTTTTACTTGGAGCAATACCATCATAGTAAATACTGTAATATGCAGTGCACAACCTTTAGAAGAAAGAGCAATTCCAGTGATACATCTAATTCAGAAACAGCCATTTTCCACTGTGATTCGCTTTGACGCCTGATGGTCTAACCTTTTGAAAGATAGAAAGCTTAGTTGTAAAGCACCATCTGAACATAAACTATAGACAGGAGATCTTTAGCAAAAAAAACTTTATTTTATTGTTGGTCTGCATTTCTCCGCAACCCACTCTAAAAAAGTTGCTTAATATATTTGCACTCGTCGAAAACCACATCTTTGAGAGACCTATTGCGCAAATTATACTCAGTGTAATTTGCTTCTTTGTAATGCCTCTGTTGACATTTAAGCGCATTGGAACAATTTACTAATTAATTCTCATCATTTTCGTGCATGGATCTGAATCTGCTTATATGAAAATGCGAAGCGCACAAGAAATGACCCCAGTAAACTAGGTTAGAAAATGTGATTGCTGAAATAGCAAACCAGTTATCCTTCTTTTACAAAACATGTTTTAGTAATCATTGTGATACTGCAGTGGCAAGATTTCAACTTCACAAACTCAAACACTTAAAGCATAGACTCTTCCATAAACCTTGAAAATAACAGCAGGAGAGGATGTAGTCTAATGGTTAGTGCGGTCGACCTCAAATCTGGCGAACGGGGTTCGAGTCTCGGCAATGACGCTGAATATCCTGTGATTCTGGGCAAATCACGTAATCTACCCGTCCCTAACAAAAATGAATGTGCCCTTGTGTAACACATCAGGTCGAGTTAGCACTATATAAATCTCTGAGGGGAAAAGCAACAGCAGTGAAAACCAGCCTAGCTTTACTCAGAGCGGTGCCATCATGCTACGTGATTTGAACATGTCACCCAGCTCTAACTTTCTTCAAATGACACCACATGGATTCAAAATGAACTATGAGAACTGCCTGCCTTGAATACAACACCCAACACCCCCAGAAATCTCCCACATCAATTACCCATACCTGGAGAGTCACAAAACGTGTGATTCCAAAAAGCTCTCTCTGTACCCCGCAGTTCAAGGCCTCGCGCCCCTGCCCTGGGGTGCTTTTAGCCAATTAGCTCCTGTGACCAGAACTTGTTGTTTCTGTTACTCATTGCAACACAAGTGCGCTCTTCTCTGTTTGCACAGCAGTCACCTGACCATGAAAATGTTGTCTTTCTCATTATTTTCTCAACAGTACGCAACCGGTTTCTAAGTTGTTTTTTTGTATTAATCTAGTTTGCGCAGAACAACAGATGTCTCTTGCTGAGACAATGACACGCTTCAAAAGAAAACGTGAGGAAGAAAAGGATGTGGCACATGAATTTGTACATGCCCTAGTGCAATATGGAACCAGTTTACACCAAGCCGATGGACCGATTGGGAATCTGTTCCGCAAGCGTGCACCAGCATGCAAAACATTACCAAAAGCAACACAAATGTATGAGAAATACCTACCAGAGGTGTTCCTTGCAGATATTGAACATATTTCAGTGTTACTCCAAGGTGATGTAAAGATCTCTGTTACCATTGATGAAACACCAGAGATGCGTGGCGACCCAGCAGTGGCAGTGCTAATCACATTTTGTGATGCAAAAAATGGATGGTACAGACGTACCATCATGGCAGATCTAGATGTACTGGAAACATGCAACGCAGTGTCACTTGGAATGCTGCTGCAGAGAGTTCTTACCAAGTTCAACAAAGATTGGAGTGATATTGTTTGTATTTGCAGCGATTCAGCTACGTATATGAAAAAGTTATGTGATGACCTGTCAAAATCGGTGCCTGAGCTGAAGTGCTTCCCTGTAAGAGATCCTTGCCACTTGTTAGATGAAATGCTGAAAGCAACTTTACAATCTTCTGAGCTAATGAAGAATGCTATTGATTTTGTAGTCCATTCAGGTGCACTGTTTCGTTATGCGCGGGAACTAAAACGCAAATATTTCTCATTTTGTGTTTTGTGTGGCAGCAAAGAAAGAGTCATCCCAACTGTGTCATTTAGTCGGTGATTCTCAGTCCTAGAGGCCGTGAATGCAATATTATCTATGTTGCGACCGCTTACTGAATTTTTGCTTAGTGATGATGCAAAAGGCAAGAAATGTGAGGATCTTAAGGTGCATATTGATAGTGATGTCAAAAAAAGTACACTGTCCTGCATTCTTAGATTTTTACAGGAGAACATGACTGCTGTAGTGGACATAATCAAAAAACTAGAGTCAGAAAACACCCTTGTCTACCAAGTGTTCAGCATAATTGGTGTAGATGTCAAACATCTCCTCAAGAGTAGGCTAGGGGACACTTTTAGTGACTTTGGCACTGCAACATGTTCCCTGTTAGAATGCTTGCCACTTGGTAAGCAGAGAACTGTTGAGGACCAATTCAGGAAATTTTATTTTACAATGCATGAGAAATGGCTAGCAATGATGCATAGAAATGTCCCTTCACCAACCATGGCGTTTGAAGCCAATGAAGCCTCACTGTGGTACTCTGCACAAGTGTTAGATCCCTTACGTAAAGGGGAATTTTCTCCAGACTTCGAAAAGTACAGCTTCATTTTTGACCGCTTTAATACCTCTGAGGGCATATGCACCCAGTTCAACGCATATGTTGCAGAGCCTGGCCCAGAGAATGTCAACCTTGAGGTGCACCAGTATTGGCATGGAAAGCTACGTCAGTGGCCAGAGTTGGCAAATTGTGTACTGGCTGTTTTGGCGATGCCAGTCTCAAGTGCCAATGTCGAGAGGGCCTTTTCACAAATAAAAGTTTACATGGGAAGGAAAGAGAGAGCGCGAATGACCAAAGAATCACTAAAGAAATATTGTATGGTGTACTACAATAAATTTGACTTGTAAAAATGTATTTGGACCTCATATACACTGTACGTACACCGTCTATACACCATGCATCAATGAAGAAAGCAAGCAATAATAAAAGCAAAGCGTTCCATAAACACCGGTAAAACACCGTTGCAGTTGTTTTTTATGGCGCAAAAATGAGTAACCACTGAAAAGCACTGGTTTTTTTGAGGTATTGAAATCACTGGAAAACACTGAAAAAACACCACCAGAATTTACCAAAAATAGAAACTGAAAACAGGAAAGCCTAGGTAAGGGGGATTGGGCATGGGGTGGTGGTTACTTTTCTAGGATTTAGGGTAGTAGAGTAGTGTTTGGGTAGTGTAGGGGGTCGTGCTGAGGGTAGTGGTTTAGGGTAGTGCAGTGGTGTTTGTGTAGTGTAGGGGGTTGTGCTGGGTGTAGTGTTTTAGGGTTAAGGGTAGTGCAGTGGTGTTTGTGTAGTGTAGGGGGTCGTGCTGGTGGTAGTGTTTTAGGGTTTAGGGTAGTGCAGTGATGTTTGTGTAGTTTAGGGGGTCATGCTTGGGGTAGATTTAGGGTTTAGGGTAGTGCAGTAGTGTTTGTGTAGTGTAGGGGGTCGTGCTGGGGGTAGTGTTTTAGGGTTTAGGGTAGTGAAGTGGTGTTTGGGTAGTGTAAGGGGTCGTGCTTGGATAGTGTTTTAGGGTTTAGGGTAGTGCAGTGGTGTTGGTGTAGTGTAGGGGTCGTGCTGGGGGTAGTGTTTTAGGATTTAGGGTAGTGCAGTGGTGTTTGGGTAGTGTAGGGGGTCGTGCTGGGGGTAGTGGTTTAGGGTTTAGGGTAGTGCAGTGGTGTTTGGGTAGTGTAGGGGGTACTGCTGGGGGTAGAGTGTTAGGGTTTAGGGTAGTGCAATGGTGTTGGGGTAGTGTAGGGGGTACTGCTGGGGGTAGTGTTTTAGGGTTTAGGGTAGTGCAGTGGTGTTTGGGTAATGCAATGGGTACTGCTGGGGGTAGTGTTTTAGGGTTTAGGGTAGTGCAGTGGTTTGTGTAGTGTAGGGGGTCGTGCTGGGGGTAGTGTTTTAGGGTTTAGGGTAGTGCAGCGGTGTTTGTGTAGTGTAGGGGGTCATGTTTTAGGGTTTAGGGTAGTGCAGTGGTCTTTGGGTAGTGTAGGGGGTCGTGCGGGGGTAGTGTTTTAGGGTTTAGGGTAGTGCAGTGGTGTTTGGGCAGTGTAGGGGGTCATGCTGGGGGTAGTGTTTTAGGGTTTATGGTAGTGCAGTGGTGTTTGGGTAGTGTAGGGGGTCATGCTTGGGGTAGTGTTTTCGGGTTTTCGGTAGTGCAGTGGTGTTTGGGTAGTGTAGGGGTCATGCTTGGGGTAGTGTTTTAGGGTTTAGGGTAGTGCAGTGGTGTTTGGGTAGTGTAGGGGGTCATGCTGGGGGTAGTGTTTTAGGGTTTACGGTAGTGCAGTGGTGTTTGGGTAGTGTAGGGGGTCGTGCTGGGGGTAGTGTTTTAGGGTTTAGGGTAGTGCAGTGGTGTTTGTGTAGTGTAGGGGGTCGTGCTGGGGGTAGATTTAGGGTTTAGGGTAGTGCAGTGGTGTTTGGGTAGTGTAGGGGTACTGCTGGGGACAGTTTTAGGGTTTAGGGTAGTGCAATGGTGTTTGGGTAGTGTAGGGGGTACTGCTGGGGTAGTGTTTTAGGGTTTAGGGTAGTGCAGTGGTGTTTGGGTAGTCCAGGGGGTAGTGTTTTAGGGTTTAGGGTAGTGCAGTGGTGTTTGGGTAGTGTAAGGGGTCATGCTGGGGTAGTGTTTTAGGGTTTAGGGTAGTGCAGTGGTGTTTGTGTAGTGTAGTGGGTAGTGTTTTAGGGTTTAGGGTAGTGCAGTGGTGTTTGTGTAGTATAGGGGGTCGTGCTGGGGGCAGTGTTTTAGGGTTTAGGGTAGTGCAGCGGTGTTTGTGTAGTGTAGGGGGTAGTGTTTTAGGGTTTAGGGTAGTGCAGTGGTCTTTGGGTAGTGTTGGGGTCGTGCGGGGGTAGTGTTTTAGGGTTTAGGGTAGTGCAGTGGTCTTTGGGTAGTGTAGGGGGTCATGCGGGGGTAGTGTTTTAGGCTTTAGGGTAGTGCATTGGTGTTTGGGTAGTGTAGGGGGTACTGCTGGGGGTAGAATTTTAGGGTTTAGGGTAGTGTAATGGTGTTTGGGTAGTGTAGGGGGTACTGCTGGGGGTAGTGTTTTAGGGTTTAGGGTAGTGCAGTGGTGTTTGGGTAGTGCAGGGGGTACAGCTGGGGGTAGTGTTTTAGGGTTTAGGGTAGTGCAGTGGTGTTTGGGTAGTGTAAGTGGTCATGCTGGGGTAGTGTTTAAGGGTTTAGGGTAGTGCAGTGGTGTTTGTGTAGTATAGGGGGTAGTGTTTTAGGGTTTAGGGTAGTGCAGTGGTGTTTGTGTAGTGTAGGGGGTCGTGCTGGGGGTAGTGTTTTAGGGTTTAGGGTAGTGCAGCGGTGTTTGTGTAGTGTAGGGGTCATGTTTTAGGGTTTAGGGTAGTGCAGTGGTCTTTGGGTAGTGTAGGGGGTCATGCGGGGGTAGTGTTTTAGGGTAGTGCAGTGGTGTTTGGGCAGTGTAGGGGTCATGCTGGGGGTAGTGTTTTAGGGTTTATGGTAGTGCAGTGGTGTTTGGGTAGTGTAGAGGGTCATGCTGGGGGTAGTGTTTTAGGGTTTTCGGTAGAGCAGTGGTGTTTGGGTAGTATAGGGGGTCATGTTTGGGGTAGTGTTTTAGGGTTTAGGGTAGTGCAGTGGTGTTTGGGTAGTGTAGGGGGTCATGCTGGGGGTAGTGTTTTAGGGTTTACGGTAGTGCAGTGGTGTTTGGGTAGTGTAGGGGGTCGTGCTGGGGGTAGTCTTTTAGGGTTCAGGGTAGTGCAGTGGTGTTTGTGTAGTGTAGGGGGTCGTGCTGGGGGTAGATTTAGGGTTTAGGGTAGTGCAGTGGTGTTTGGGTAGTGCAGGGGGTCGTGCTGGGGTAGTGGTTTAGGGATTAGGGTAGTGCAGTGGTGTTTTGGTAGTGTAGGGTTACTGCTGGGGGCAGTGTTTTAGGGTTTAGGGTAGTGCAATGGTGTTTGGGTAGTGTAGGGGGTACTGCTGAGGGTAGTGTTTTAGGGTTTAGGGTAGTGCAGTGGTGTTTGGGTAGTCCAGGGGGTACTGCTGGGGGTAGTGTTTTAGGATTTAGGGTAGTGCAGTGGTATTTGGTAATGTAAGGGGTCGTGCTGGGGTAGTGTTTTAGGGTTTAGGGTAGTGCAGTGGTGTTTGTGTAGTGTAGGGGGTAGTGTTTTAGGGTTTAGGGTAGTGCAGTGGTGTTTGTGTAGTGTAGGGGGTCATGCTGGGGGTAGTGTTTTAGGGTTTAGGGTAGGGCAGCGGTGTTTGTGTAGTGTAGGGGTCGTGGTTTAGGGTAGTGCAGTGGTCTTTGGGTAGTGTAGAAGGTCGTGCGGGGGTTGTGTTTTAGGGTAGTGCAGTGGTCTTTGGGTAGTCTAGGGGGTCGTGCGGGGGTAGTGTTTTAGGCTTTAGGGTAGTGCATTGGTGTTTGGGTAGTGTAGGGGGTCGTGCGGGGGGTAGTGTTTTAGGGTTTAGGGCAGTGCATTGGTGTTTGGGTAGTGTAGGGGGTCGTGCTGCGGGGAGTGTTTTAGGGTTTAGAGCAGTGCAGTGGTGTTCGGGTAGTGTAGGGGGTCGTGCTGGGGGGAGTGTTTTAGGGTTTAGAGCAGTGCAGTGGTGTTCGGGTAGTGTAGGGGGTCGTGATGGGGGAGTGTTTTAGGGTTTAGGGCAGTGCAGAGGTGTTCGGGTAGTGTGGGGGGTCGTGCTGGGGGAGTGTTTTAGGGTTTAGGGTAGTGCAGTGGTGTTCGGGTAGTATAGGGGGTCGTGCTGGGGGTAGTGTTTAAGGGTTTAGGGCAGTGCAGTGGTGTTCGGGCAGTGTAGGGGGTCGTGCTAGGGGTGGTGTTTTAGGGTTTAGGGCAGTGCAGTGGTGTTCGGGCAGTGTAGGGGGTTGTGCTGGGGGTGGTGTTTCAGGGTTTAAGGCAGTGCAGTGGTGTTCGGGCAGTGTAGGGGGTTGTGCGGGGGGTGTTTCAGGGTTTAGGGCAGTGCAGTGGTGTTCGGGCAGTGTAGGGGGTCGTGCAGGGTTGTTGTGTTTCAGGGTTTAGGGCAGTGCAGTGGTGTTCGGGCAGTGTAGAGGGTCGTGCTGGGGGTGGTGTTTCAGGGTTTAGGGCAGTGCAGTGTTGTTCGGGCAGAGAAGGGGGTCATGCAGAGGGTGGTGTTTCAGGGTTTAGGGCAGTGCAGTGGTGTTCGGGCAGTGTGGGGGGTCATGCAGGGGGTGGGGTTTCAGGGTTTAGGGCAGTGCAGTGGTGTTCGGGCAGTGTAGGGGGTCGTGCAGGGGGTGGTGTTTCAGGGTTTAGGGTAGTGCAGTGGTCTTTGGGTAGTGTAGGGGTCGTGCGGGGTAGTGTTTTAGGGTTTAGGGTAGTGCAGTGGTCTTTGGGTAGTGTGGGGGGTCGTGCGGGGGTAGTGTTTTAGGCTTTAGGGTAGTGCATTGGTGTTTGGGTAGTGTAGGGGGTACTGCTGGGGGTAGAATTTTAGGGTTTAGGGTAGTGTAATGGTGTTTGGGTAGTGTAGGGGGTACTGCTGGGGGTAGTGTTTTAGGGTTTAGGGTAGTGCAGTGGTGTTTGGGTAGTGCAGGGGGTACAGCGGGGGGTAGTGGTTTAGGGTTTAGGGTAGTGCAGTGGTGTTTGGGTAGTATAAGTGGTCATGCTGGGGTAGTGTTTAAGGGTTTAGGGTAGTGCAGTGGTGTTTGTGTAGTATAGGGGGTAGTGTTTTAGGGTTTAGGGTAGTGCAGTGGTGTTTGTGTAGTGTAGGGGGTCGTGCTGGGGGTCGTGTTTTAGGGTTTAGGGTAGTGCAGCGGTGTTTGTGTAGTGTAGGGGGTCATGTTTTAGGGTTTAGGGTAGTGCAGTGGTCTTTGGGTAGTGTAGGGGGTCATGCGGGGGTAGTGTTTTAGGGTAGTGCAGTGGTGTTTGGGCAGTGTAGGGGGTCATGCTGGGGGTAGTGTTTTAGGGTTTATGGTAGTGCAGTGGTGTTTGGGTAGTGTAGAGGGTCATGCTGGGGGTAGTGTTTTAGGGTTTTCGGTAGAGCAGTGGTGTTTGGGTAGTATAGGGGGTCATGTTTGGGGTAGTGTTTTAGGGTTTAGGGTAGTGCAGTGGTGTTTGGGTAGTGTAGGGGTCATGCTGGGGGTAGTGTTTTAGGGTTTATGGTAGTGCAGTGGTGTTTGGGTAGTGTAGGGGGTCGTGCTGGGGGTAGTCTTTTAGGGTTCAGGGTAGTGCAGTGGTGTTTGTGTAGTGTAGGGGGTCGTGCTGGGGGTAGATTTAGGGTTTAGGGTAGTGCAGTGGTGTTTGGGTAGTGCAGGGGGTCGTGCTGGGGGTAGTGGTTTAGGGTTTAGGGTAGTGCAGTGGTGTTTGGGTAGTGTAGGGGTACTGCTGGGGGCAGTGTTTTAGGGTTTAGGGTAGTGCAATGGTGTTTGGGTAGTGTAGGGGTACTGCTGAGGGTAGTGTTTTAGGGTTTAGGGTAGTGCAGTGGTGTTTGGGTAGTCCAGGGGTACTGCTGGGGGTAGTGTTTTAGGATTTAGGGTAGTGCAGTGGTATTTGGTAGTGTAAGGGGTCGTGCTGGGGTAGTGTTTTAGGGTTTAGGGTAGTGCAGTGGTGTTTGTGTAGTGTAGGGGGTAGTGTTTTAGGGTTTAGGGTAGTGCAGTGGTGTTTGTGTAGTGTAGGGGGTCGTGCTGGGGGTAGTGTTTTAGGGTTTAGGGTAGGGCAGCGGTGTTTGTGTAGTGTAGGGGGTCGTGGTTTAGGGTAGTGCAGTGGTCTTTGGGTAGTGTAGAAGGTCGTGCGGGGGTTGTGTTTTAGGGTAGTGCAGTGGTCTTTGGGTAGTCTAGGGGGTCGTGCGGGGGTAGTGTTTTAGGCTTTAGGGTAGTGCATTGGTGTTTGGGTAGTGTAGGGGGTCGTGCGGGGGTAGTGTTTTATGGTTTAGGGCAGTGCATTGGTGTTTGGGTAGTGTAGGGGGTCGTGCTGCGGGGAGTGTTTTAGGGTTTAGAGCAGTGCAGTGGTGTTCGGGTAGTGTAGGGGGTCGTGCTTGGGGGAGTGTTTTAGGGTTTAGAGCAGTGCAGTGGTGTTCGGGTAGTGTAGGGGGTCGTGATGGGGGGAGTGTTTTAGGGTTTAGGGCAGTGCAGAGGTGTTCGGGTAGTGTGGGGGGTCGTGCTGTGGGGAATATTTTAGGGTTTAGGGTAGTGCAGTGGTGTTCGGGTAGTATAGGGGGTCGTGCTGGGGGTAGTGTTTAAGGGTTTAGGGCAGTGCAGTGGTGTTCGGGCAGTGTAGGGGGTCGTGCTGGGGGTGGTGTTTTAGGGTTTAGGGCAGTGCAGTGGTGTTCGGGCAGTGTAGGGGGTTGTGCTGGGGGTGGTGTTTCAGGGTTTAAGGCAGTGCAGTGGTGTTCGGGCAGTGTAGGGGGTTGTGCGGGGGGGGGTTTCAGGGTTTAGGGCAGTGCAGTGGTGTTCGGGCAGTGTAGGGGGTCGTGCAGGGTTGTTGTGTTTCAGGGTTTAGGGCAGTGCAGTGGTGTTCGGGCAGTGTAGAGGGTCGTGCTGGGGGTGGTGTTTCAGGGTTTAGGGCAGTGCAGTGTTGTTCGGGCAGAGAAGGGGTCATGCAGAGGGTGGTGTTTCAGGGTTTAGGGCAGTGCAGTGGTGTTCGGGCAGTGTGGGGGGTCATGCAGGGGGTGGGGTTTCAGGGTTTAGGGCAGTGCAGTGGTGTTCGGGCAGTGTAGGGGGTCGTGCAGGGGGTGGTGTTTCAGGGTTTAGGGCAGTGCAGTGTTGTTCGGGCAGTGTAGGGGGTCGTGCAGGGGGTGGTGTTTCAGGGTTTAGGGCAGTGGTATTTGGGCAGTGTAGGGGGTCGTGCTGGGCGTGGTGTTTCAGTGTTTAGGGCAGTGCAGTGGTGTTCCGGCAGTGTAGGGGGTTGTGCTGGGGGTGGTGTTTCAGGGTTTAGGGCAGTGCAGTGGTGTTCGGGCAGTGTAGGGGGTTGTGCGGGGGGGTGTTTCAGGGTTTAGGGCAGTGCAGTGGTGTTCGGGCAGTGTAGGGGGTCGTGCAGGGTTGTTGTGTTTCAGGGTTTAGGGCAGTGCAGTGGTGTTCGGGCAGTGTAGAGGGTCGTGCTGGGGGTGGTGTTTCAGGGTTTAGGGCAGTGCAGTGGTGTTCGGGCAGTGTAGGGGGTGGTGCAGGGGGTGGTGTTTCAGGGTTTAGTGCAGTGGTGTTAAGGCAGTGTAGGGGGTCGTGCAGGGGGTGGTGTTTCAGGGTTTAGGGCAGTGCAGTGGTGTTCGGGCAGTGTAGGGGGTCGTGAAGGGGGTGCTGTTTCAGGGTTTAGGACAGTCCAGTGGTGTTCAGGCAGTGTAGGGGGTCGTGCTGGGGCTAGTGTTTCAGGGTTTAGGGCAATGCAGTGGTGTTCGGGCAGTGTAGGGGGTCGTGCAGGGGGTGGTGTTTCAGGGTTTATGGCAGTGCAGTGGTGTTTGGGCAGTGTAGGGGGTCGTGCAGGGGGTGGTGTTTCAGGGTTTAGAGCAGTGCAGTGGTGTTCGGGCATTGTAGGGGTCTTGCTGGGGGTGGTGTTTTAGGGTTTAGGGCAGTGGTGTTCGGGCAGTGTAGTAGGGGGTCTTGCTGGGGTTGGTGTTTCAGGGTTTAGGGCAGTGCAGTGGTGTTCGGGCAGTGTAGGGGGTCTTGCTGGGGTTGGTGTTTCAGGCTTTAGGGCAGTGCAGTGGTGTTCAGGCAGTGTAGGGGGTCTTGCTGGGGGTGGTGTTTCAGGGTTTAGGGCAGTGCAGTGGTGTTCGGGCAGTGTAGGGGTCTTGCTGGGGCTGGTGTTTCAGGGTTTAGTGCAGTGGTGTTCGGGCAGAGTAGGGGGTCTTGCTGGGGCTGGTGTTTCAGGGTTTAGGGCAGTGCAGTGGTGTTCGGGCAGTGTAGGGGGTCGTGCAGGGGGGTGGTGTTTCAGGGTTTAGGGCGGTGCAGTGGTGTTCGGGCAGTGGAGGGGGTCGTGCTGGGGGTGGTGTTTAAGGGTTTAGGGCAGTGCCGTGGTGTTTGGGCAGTGTAGGGGGTCTTACTGGGGGTGGTGTTTCAGGGTTTAGGGCAGTGGAGTTCATCCAGTGTAGGGGGTCTTGCTGGGAGTGGTGTTTCAGGGTTTAGGGCAGTGCAGTGGTGTTCGGGCAGTGTAGGGGGTCGTGCTGGGGGTAGTGTTTCAGGGTTTAGGGCAGTGCAGTGGTGTTCGGGCAGTTTAGGGGGTCATGCTGGGGGTGGTGTTTCAGGGTTTAGGGCAGTGCAGTGGTGTTCAGGCAGTGTAGGGGGTCGTGCAGGGGGGTGGTGTTTCAGGGTTTAGGGCAGTGCAGTGGTGTTCGGGCAGTGTATGGGGTCGTGCTGGAGTTGGTGTTTCAGGGTTTAGGGCAGTGCAGTGGTGTTCGGGCAGTGTAGGGGGTTGTGCTGGGGGGTGGTGTTTCAGGGTTTAGGGCAGTGCAGTGGTGTTCGGGCAGTGTAGGGGGTCATGCTGGGCTGGTTTTTCAGGGTTTAGGGCAGTGCAGTGGTGTTCGGGCAGTGTAGGGGGTCGTGCTGGGGGTGGTGTTTCAGGGTTTAGGGCAGTGCAGTGGTGTTCGGGCAGTGTAGGGGGTCGTGCTGGGTCTGGTGTTTCAGGGTTTAGGGCAGTGCAGTGGTGTTCGGGCAGTGTAGGGGGTTGTGCTGGGGCTGGTTGTGAGAAGTTGGCCTGGCATATGCTGTCCACTAATTATAGTGGGCACCTTGCACCAGTCCAAATCGACTCTTATGGTAGGTAGGTTAAAGACAACCTTATTGAAAGCTATCCTAGTGGTAGCTGTGGAGAGCAGCCTTCAGGCTAAGTCTTGAAGGAATGTAAAGCAGCTTGTTTTACCAGTCTATAATCTCTTGAGTGACCAAATGAAAGAGCACCACACCAGGTATATATTCAAAATATATGTATTTATTACTAAACACACCCCTCTAGTCTCTTTATGAGGCTAGAGTTCGAAGTACATAGGTTATAAGATCTTAAATCACAGTAATAGCACAAATACACGTTTGAGCCCTAGGGGCGTACCAAACCATATACCAATAAAGTGGTATGCGAACCACGACTGAACTAGACACTAGGCCTAGAGCCTCTAGAAGTGCTTGGACCACAAGGAACCACCCAAGGTAGTGACACAGGGGACCCACGGGAGACGCGTGCAGTGTAAATACACAACCGCGATACGCCGTTAACTTCTATGGAGAAAGTCGGGATCGGGAAAATAGAGGAAAGGGACACTTTAAAGAGGACTAGGACAAAACCCTTTGAGATCTAGGACTTTGAAGAGTCTCTACCCACGGGAGCACCGGAGTACTCGTGTTACCTCACCCAGGGAAGCCGGGTGCATAGGTGCCTTTCGGGGTCGGGTTTCGTCGTCGTTTCTTATGGCGATCTGCTGCAAAGTGCTGCTGGCGACCAGGAGAAAAGTGTCCGGGTGGATCCAAGAGTGGATCGGAGTTCTGAAGAACCTGAAAGCAGAGGGGACAGAGTCTGGGTCACTAGCCAGTGACCAGGAGGGCGATGGACAGATGCCCACCGATGTCGAGTGCTTCAAGTTCGTTGACGGTCGTCTTGACTCTTCAGCCACGAGGTCCGGGAGGCGTTGTCGGCGACCAGGAGCAGGATTCGGGCTGTTGCTCAATGTCTGTCGAGTGCAGAGGTGTCGGCGACCAGATTGGACCCAACAGGCCTTGGCAACGGCAAGTCTCGAGTAAGATGTAGATCGTCGATGATGCAGACCAGCAAGGTCTGGGGAACTCACCCAGCAAGGGTAAGTGAGGGCAGGCCTGGAGCAACCAGATGCCAAGTAAAGAAAAGATTGGCCTTCGGTAAGGGCTACTAGCCAACGGGCTAGCGACCGCGAAGGAGCCTCGTGACGCCGCACGTGGAGCTGGCTTACAGGACACTCGTGGAGTGGGGGCCAGTGATCTTCGGTGCAGGTGGTGCTGGAGGCTAGGGCTACTCGGAGCCCAAAGCACGACTTCTTGGGAGACCCAGAAGATGGTGCACTTGCAAGTGTGCTCGGTGTCCAGGGGTCACGGTCTCAAGTCACCCACGATAGCCACGGGCCTCAGCTTTGCTGGGGACTCAGGGTAGCCTCGGGAAGTCTGAGAATCCACCTCTGGTGATGCGATGACTTCGGCGTCCGACGGGAGCCTCAGTAATGCGAACCGGACAGATGCTTCTTTGGTGCCTGCCAAGCAGGGGAGTCACTCCTTGACCCCAAGGGAGATTCTTCAGTCCTCTAATCGTGAGTAGAGCGTCGAAGGTCCAGGATTCTGTTTCAGAGTTTCGTCCAGGTATAATCTAAAGTCCTAAGGACTGGGTTCCTACCTTTATTCCAAAAATAGGGGATGGACTACTCTGTGGCCCCACCTATGGGTGGGTCAGGGCAGAGGGGTGGCTACACCCCTTTCCCTTTGTCCAGTTCGCGCCAAAGCAGGGGCTGCAAGCCCCTGATCCGGTTTGAACTGGGGTATGCACAGGGACACCAAATGTGCCCCCAGTGCAGGACTTCAATGCACCCGAAAGTGCTCCCGCCCAGCCCCAATACACATTGTCCTGTCTGGGGAGGTGGTCACACCTCCCTGGGACAGGAAACCTATTGTCCAGGCCTCCCCTGCCGGAGTTTCGTCCAGCAGCAGGAGGCCAGACTCGTGTCTGTGGCAGCAGCATCCATTTTGTGATGCCAGGGCTCTGGAAAGAAGTTACCGGACTCGTCAGAGTTAACATGTCTTTCCCTCTAGAAGGGTGGAATGCTACCCCCGCCGCCAGGATTGGCGGGGGGTAGTATTCCAAGATGTTTGACACCAAACACGACATGTTTAGGTGCAGCCATTCCATAGTTAGCATTTTACCGCGAGGATATAATGCGTTTAAGAGTATATGGTCAGGCTGCACTACAAACAGCATCAGAGATGGTCTCCGAACGCTGCAGAGGGGCCCTGCTCACGCAGGGGCACCCTCTCACATAGGAACCATGCACTCTGCCTTTAGGATTGATAAGGCCTGCCTTAGGAGTGACTTATAGGTTTATATGTGTGTATGCTTTGAGTGATATAGGTAACCTATACCACAGCAAGGGGTGCATGCACCACCTTACCCAGGCTGCAGTAGCAGACCTGTGGTGTCAGTTTGGATGGCCTACCAGGGGTGGCATAATACATGCTGCAGCCCCTGGCCGGCCTCTGAGGTACCTATGCCCTTGGTACATAGTATACCATATACTAGGGACTTACAAGGGCACTCCAGATCCCAATCAGTGATGTGCCTAAGGCACATGGAGACCCTTTTAAAGAGGAAACAGCTAGGCTGGGGTTCTGAATAGCAGGGCCCCAGCCAGACTAATGTCGAAAACCAGTGAAGTATCAGCAAAAAGTGGGGGTACCCCTGTGAAGCAGATCCTACTCTCCTACACAACCCCCCCAAACGTAGGGACATTAAACTAACCTTGCCCAGTTAAGTCTTCATGTTCTAAGTGGAAATACCTAGAGAGTCCATCTGCATTCGCATGGTTACTCCCAGGCCTATGTTCCACTGTAAAGTCCATCCCCTGTAGGGAAATGGACCACCTAAGCAGTTTGGGGTTTTCACCCTTCATTTGTTTTAGCCATAAGAGGGGCTTATGGTCTGTCTGAACCAGGAAGTGTGTACCAAACAAGTATGGCCTCAACTTCTTCAGAGCCCAGACCACAGCAAAGGCCTCCCTCTCTATGGCTGACCAACGTTTCTCTCTAGGGGTCAGCCTTCTGCTAATAAAAGCTACTGGCTGATCCTGACCTTCTTCATTCAATTGTGACAGTACAGCCCCTACCCCCAATTCAGATGCATCTGTTTGAACAATGAACTTCTTGGAGTAATCAGGACTCTGCAGAATTGGAGCAGTGCACATGGCCTGCTTGAGGTCATCAAATGCCTTTTGACAGCTAACTGTCCACTGAACCTTTTGGGCATTTTCTTAGAAGTTAAGTCATTCAAGGGTGTCACTATTGATCCATACCCCTTGACAAATCTCCTATAGTACCCAGTCAGGCCTAAGAAGGCTCTCACCTGAGTCTGGGTAGTGGGAGCAGTCCAGTCCATGATGGTCTGGATCTTGCTCTGCAAAGGTTGAACCTGGCCTCCACCCACAAGGTGGCCCAGGTACACAACCTGACTCTGCCCTATCTGGCACTTAGTGGCCTTGATAGTCAGGCCTGCCTTTTGCAGGGCCTGTAAAACATTCCTGAGGTGGACCAGGTGATCCTCCCAGGTGGAGCTAAAGACAGCAATATCATCTAGATAAGCTGCACTATAGGCCTCCAGTCCTGTGAGAACTGTGTTCACCAACCTCTGGAAAGTGGCAGGTGCATTTTTCAGACCAAAGGGCATCACCACAAATTGGTAATGCCCACTAGGGGTTGAAAATGCTGTTTTGGGCTTTGCAGCATCAGCTAGTCTGATCTGCCAGTAGCCAGCTGTTAGGTCAAATGTGCTGAGATATTTGGCAGAGGCCAAAGTATCTATGAGCTCATCTGCCCTGGGTATTGGATGGGCATCAGTCCTAGTGACTGCATTGAGGCCCCTGTAGTCTACACAAAACCTCATCTCTCTTTTCCCACCACTGGTGTGAGGTTTAGGTACTAGGACTACTGGACTAGCCCAAGGGCTATCTGAGGGCTCAATCACTCCCAATTCCAACATCTTCTGGACTTCAGTCCTGATACAGTCCCTGACATGGTCAGGTTGCCTATAAATCTTGTTTTTAATAGGCAGACTGTCCCCAGTGTCCACTTCATGAGTGCACCAGGTGGTCTGACTGGGTGTCAGAGAAAACATATGTCTAAACTGATTGAGGACTTGCCTGCAATCAGTTTGTTGCTGGGTAGTGAGGCTGCCTGCCAAGGCTACACCATCAACTGACCCATCGTCAGGGTTCTGTGAGAGCAGGTCAGGGAGTGGGTCACTCTCTTCCTCCTGCCCTTCATCAGTAGCCATGAGCAAGCCCATGTCTGCCCTGTCCACATATGGCTTAAGTCTGTTGACATGGAGAACCCTGTGGGGACTCCTGGGTGTTCCCAGGTCTACTAAGTAAGTGACCTCACCCTTCTGCTCAACAATAGTGTGGGGTCCACTCCATTTGTCTTGGAGAGCTGCTGGGGCCACTGGCTCCAACACCCACACCTTCTGTCCTGGCTGGTAAACAGTCAGAACAGCCTTTTGGTCATGCCAGGCCTTTTGAAGTTCCTGGCTAGCCTCAAGGTTTTTGGTTGCCTTTTTCATGTACTCAGCCATCCTGGAGCGGAGACCAAGTACATAGTCAATCACGGCATTTATAGAGCGCGCTACTCACCCGGGAGGGTCTCAAGGCGCTGGGGGAGGGGGTAGTCCACTATATCTTGCTTTGGGGGCTTGAGAGGTAACTCCCATCCTTCCTTCACCAAGCACAGTGGACCCCTCACAGGGTGGCCAAACAGAAGTTCAAAAGGGCTGTAACCAACCCCCTTCTGAGGCACCTCCCTATATGCGAATAAAAGGCAGGGCAAGAGTATGTCCCATCTACGCCTAAGCTTTTCTGGGAGCCCTTTAATCATGCCCTTTAAGGTTTTGTTGAATCTCTCAACTAAACCATTGCATTGTGGGTGATAGGGTGTGGTGAACTTATAAATAACTCCATATTGCCTTTAAGTACCCAGACATGAAGTTTGCACCCCTGTCTGATACCACCTCCTTAGGAAAGCCCACTCTTGAGAAAATTCCCAGGAGGGCCCTCGCCACCACAGGTGCTGTAGTGGTCCTAAGGGGTATAGCTTCTGGGTACCTGGTGGCATGATCCACTACCACCAGTATAAATCTGTGCCCAGATGCTGTTTGGGGATCCATGGGACCAACAATGTCAATCCCTACCCTCTCAAAGGGTACCCCCACCACAGGTAGTGGTATCAGGGGGGCCTTTGTAGTGCCACCTGCTTTGCCACTGGCTTGGCAGGTTACACAGGAGCGACAAAACTCCTTACTGTCTTCAGACATGTGGGGCCAGTGAAAGTGAGGGACAATTCTGTCCCAAGTCTTGTTCTGGCCCAGGTGTCCTGCTAAGGGAATATCATGGGCTAGGGTCAATAGGAAGCCCCTGAACTTCAAAGGTATTACCAACCTCCTGGTAGCACCAGGCTTGGGGTCTCTACTCTCTGAGTACAGGAGTCCATCATCCCAATACACTGTATGGGGACCACTAGCTTTCCCAGCAGCCTCAGCAGCAGCTTGCTGTCTGAGGGGTTCAAGGGAGGGGCAGCTCAGCTGCTCCTGGCTCAGATCTGCCCTAGAAGGTCCCCCTGTCCCCAAGAACTCAACCTGGTCAGGTTCAAGTTCCTCTGGGACAGTTCCTTCTTCAGGGCTGAGATCATCCCCCTCAAGGGACTGATCTTCCTCCTGAGCCAAGGGGAAGGCACTGCCTTAACCCTACTACTCCTCCTCTTGGAAGGCACTTGGTCCATTCTTCCAGAATCCAAGGCCTGTTCAGTTTTAGACAGTTTAGCTTGTGACCTGGTCACAGCAAACACATCTGCAGGGATCCCCAGCATTTCTGCATGGGTCCTGAGCTCCACTTCTGCCCAAGCAGAAGTTTCTAAGTCATTGCCAAGCAAGCATTCGACTGGTAGGTTTGCACTTACCACAACCTTCTTAAGGCCAGTTACCCCTCCCCAGGAGAAGTTAACAACTGCCAGAGTATGGTCTGTTCTGACATTGCTAGCATTGGTCACTTGGTACATCTCACCAAGTATAACTTGCCCAGGTAGCACAAGGTCTTGTGTCACCATTGTGACACTTGCCCCTGTGTCCCTAAATGCCAAAGCCTCTCGTCCATTGATTAAAGGCTGTTGTCTGTACTTGCCCAGATTACTGGGACTCACAGTGGAGGTCACATCCATGCCTCCATCACAGACTAACACAGCCTGAGTCAGTTCCCTGACTAAGTCAGAGCCCAACTCAGTTCCCAGGGTGAACCCTACTAAACCCTTGGCTGGAGCACTTCCACCAACTGTACTAGGGGGAACAGGTGCCTTAGGGGCATTGGTGGGTGCTGGACTGGAGTCTTTGGACTTGGTGCAATCACTGGTCCAGTGGGTCTTTTGCTTACAGACCTTGCACCATGGTTTTCTTTGGCCTTTACCCTTGGTAGACTGGGAATCCCCACCAGAAGAAGATTTTTGGGGGCCTGATGAAGACTTTTGATCTTTACCCTTCTCCCCACCCTTGTCAGAGTTCTTAGCATCTTGCTTCTTGGTTTCCCCACCTTGGTTCTGTACCTTCTGCTTCACCCTGGTTCTGACCCATTTGTCTGCCTTCTTTCCCAATTCTTGGGGAGAGGTCAGATCAGAGTCAACCAGGTACTGATGCAACAGCTGGTTTTGACAGTTATTAAGAATCTGCTCCCTCATTATCAGATTATACAATCCTGAGAAGTCACACACCTTACTGCCCATCAACCAGCCTTCCAGAGCCTTGGCAGAACAATCCACATAGTCTACCCAGTCTTGAGTCTGTGCCTTTTGGGTGTCTCTGAACTTCAACCTGTACTGTTCAGTGGTTAGGCCAAACCCATCAATAAGAGCACTCTTCAAGACCTTGTAATTGTCAGCATCCTCCTCTCTAACAGTGAGGAGCTTGTCTCTACCTTTGTCAGCAAAGGAGAGCCACAAGATTGCTGCCCACTGCTCCTGAGGGACCTTCTGTACTTTACAGGCCCTCTCTAAAGCAGTTATCCATTTGTGGATATCATCCCCACTCTGGTAGGGAGGGACAATCTTGCTCAGGTTCCTATGGTCATAGGACCTTTCCCTATCTCTAGGGATATGGCTGCCACCATGGGACTCTAGTCCCAACTTTCTTCTCTCTTTAAGGAGATCTAGGGATTCTCTATCTAAAGCCAATTGCTTCTTCCTGATCTCCAGTTGAGTTTCCTCATACTGGACCAGTCTCTTTCTTCTCTCATGAGAGGATTCCCTCCTGTGAGAAGAAACAGAGCTCCCTATTGAGGTGCCAGAGTGGTTAGACTCCTGAGAAGGAGACCTAGACTTTCTGAGCACACTCATAATCCTTCCTGGGGGACAAAGGTGTGGTTCTCCAGATCCTCATCTTCATCTTCCCCAGAAGGGATTGGGTTTTCCAGGTCAGGGTCATTGTCACCCTCCTGGTCAGTTTCAGAGGGGGCTGGGGGTAGTAGTACCCCTGGCCCCTTCCTCATCTGCTGGCCCACCCTCTGCTCCTACCCCTTCAGTCTCTGAAGACTTACTAAGATCATAAGCCACCAACAACTCCTGGAGGTGTTGGGTGGTGGGACTTTGGCCTGTCCTTAATTTCCTCACGTTACACAAAGCTCTCAGTTCCAAGAATGGGAGTGTGTCATACTTGGAGGGGGAAGCTCAATGGCTTCCTGCAGGGCATCTTTAGATCCTGCTTTTAAAGACATTACTAGTGTGGTGTGGTGTATGCACTACCTACTCTAGTGTGGCCTACTAAACTCTCTTGAGTTGTAGAAAGGGTTGTGCTATCCCTTAACACACAACTCTAAGTTCAGTAGAACTTACTGATATTCTAAGCTTAAATTATATGTACCTTAGGTACCTTTAGTGGTTTTCAGTTGATCAATTCAATTGAGATTATCTGGTAAAACAATAGCAAGCTGGAATCCCACACGCTGCACACCAATGTGAGAAGTTGGCCTGGCATATGCTGTCCACTAATTATAGTGGGCACCTTGCACCAGTCCAAATCGACTCTTATGGTAGGTAGGTTAAAGACAACCTTATTGAAAGCTATCCTAGTGGTAGCTGTGGAGAGCAGCCTTCAGGCTAAGTCTTGAAGGAATGTAAAGCAGCTTGTTTTACCAGTCTATAATCTCTTGAGTGACCAAATGAAAGAGCACCACACCAGGTATATATTCAAAATATATGTATTTATTACTAAACACACCCCTCTAGTCTCTTTATGAGGCTAGAGTTCGAAGTACATAGGTTATAAGATCTTAAATCACAGTAATAGCACAAATACACGTTTGGGCCCTAGGGGCGTACCAAACCATATACCAATAAAGTGGTATGCGAACCACGACTGAACTAGACACTAGGCCTAGAGCCTCTAGAAGTGCTTGGACCACAAGGAACCACCCAAGGTAGTGACACAGGGGACCCACGGGAGACGCGTGCAGTGTAAATACACAACCGCGATACGCCGTTAACTTCTATGGAGAAAGTCGGGATCGGGAAAATAGAGGAAAGGGACACTTTAAAGAGGACTAGGACAAAACCCTTTGAGATCTAGGACTTTGAAGAGTCTCTACCCACGGGAGCACCGGAGTACTCGTGTTACCTCACCCAGGGAAGCCGGGTGCATAGGTGCCTTTCGGGGTCGGGTTTCGTCGTCGTTTCTTATGGCGATCTGCTGCAAAGTGCTGCTGGCGACCAGGAGAAAAGTGTCCGGGTGGATCCAAGAGTGGATCGGAGTTCTGAAGAACCTGAAAGCAGAGGGGACAGAGTCTGGGTCACTAGCCAGTGACCAGGAGGGCGATGGACAGATGCCCACCGATGTCGAGTGCTTCAAGTTCGTTGACGGTCGTCTTGACTCTTCAGCCACGAGGTCCGGGAGGCGTTGTCGGCGACCAGGAGCAGGATTCAGGCTGTTGCTCGATGTCTGTCGAGTGCAGAGGTGTCGGCGACCAGATTGGACCCAACAGGCCTTGGCAACGGCAAGTCTCGAGTAAGATGTAGATCGTCGATGATGCAGACCAGCAAGGTCTGGGGAACTCACCCAGCAAGGGTAAGTGAGGGCAGGCCTGGAGCAACCAGACTGCCAAGTAAAGAAAAGATTGGCCTTCGGTAAGGGCTACTAGCCAACGGGCTAGCGACCGCGAAGGAGCCTCGTGACGCCGCACGTGGAGCTGGCTTACAGGACACTCGTGGAGTGGGGGCCAGTGATCTTCGGTGCAGGTGGTGCTGGAGGCTAGGGCTACTCGGAGCCCAAAGCACGACTTCTTGGGAGACCCAGAAGATGGTGCACTTGCAAATGTGCTCGGTGTCCAGGGGTCACGGTCTCAAGTCACCCACGATAGCCACGGGCCTCAGCTTTGCTGGGGACTCAGGGTAGCCTCGGGGAAGTCTGAGAATCCACCTCTGGTGATGCGATGACTTCGGCGTCCGACGGGAGCTTCAGTGATGCGAACCGGACAGATGCTTCTTTGGTGCCTGCCAAGCAGGGGAGTCACTCCTTGACCCCAAGGGAGATTCTTCAGTCCTCTAATCTTGTAGTAGAGCGTCGAAGGTCCAGGATTCCGTTTCAGAGTTTCGTCCAGGTATAATCTAAAGTCCTAAGGACTGGGTTCCTACCTTTATTCCAAAAATAGGGGATGGACTACTCTGTGGCCCCACCTATGGGTGGGTCAGGGCAGAGGGGTGGCTACACCCCTTTCCCTTTGTCCAGTTCGCGCCAAAGCAGGGGCTGCAAGCCCCTGATCCGGTTTGAACTGGGGTATGCACAGGGACACCAAATGTGCCCCCAGTGCAGGACTTCAAAGCACCCGAAAGTGCTCCCGCCCAGCCCCAATACACATTGTCCTGTCTGGTGAGGTGGTCACACCTCCCTGGGACAGGAAACCTATTGTCCAGGCCTCCCCTGCCGGAGTTTCGTCCAGCAGCAGGAGGCCAGACTCGTGTCTGTGGCAGCAGCATCCATTTTGTGATGCCAGGGCTCTGGAAAGAAGTTACCGGACTCGTCAGAGTTAACATGTCTTTCCCTCTAGAAGGGTGGAATGCTACCCCCGCTGCCAGGATTGGCGGGGGGTAGTATTCCAAGATGTTTGACACCAAACACGACATGTTTAGGTGCAGCCATTCCATAGTTAGCATTTTACCGCGAGGATATAATGCGTTTAAGAGTATATGGTCAGGCTGCACTACAAACAGCATCAGAGATGGTCTCCGAACGCTGCAGAGGGGCCCTGCTCATGCAGGGGCACCCTCTCACATAGGAACCATGCACTCTGCCTTTAGGATTGATAAGGCCTGCCTTAGGAGTGACTTATAGGTTTATATGTGTGTATGCATTTGAGTGATATAGGTAACCTATACCACAGCAAGGGGTGCATGCACCACCTTACCCAGGCTGCAGTAGCAGACCTGTGGTGTCAGTTTGGATGGCCTACCAGGGGTGGCATAATACATGCTGCAGCCCCTGGCAGGCCTCTGAGGTACCTATGCCCTTGGTACATAGTATACCATATACTAGGGACTTACAAGGGCACTCCAGATCCCAATCAGAGATGTGCCTAAGGCACATGGAGACCCTTTTCAAGAGGAAACAGCTAGGCTGGGGTTCTGAATAGCAGGGCCCCAGCCAGACTAATGTCGAAAACCAGTGAAGTATCAGCAAAAAGTGGGGGTACCCCTGTGAAGCAGATCCTACTCTCCTACAGTCCTTGTTATCCTTTCCTTCAGCATCCCAAATTTTTAATATACTAGCCACTTCTCCAGAAGACTGAGACAAGACTGATGTGGAATTACAATGGGAACGCGACTTAAACATCTCTCTTTCAATTCCTATTTCAATTCCTTTATGGAACAAGATTTGGCTTAAATTACGGAAATCCTCTAGAGCAGCTAATACCATTTAAACTTTATTTGTATTTATAAATGGCTGTTGATTAACTCATCCACTGTACAAAGAATAAGTTCCACCTCCTCCTCACTATCTCTGACATATTAGAATGTCCCTCCACATATCAATTTTGGTTGAAAGTCTGGAAACAGATACATACTATTTTTGGCACACAAGTCCCCTTTAAGTTAAAAAATATATTTTTAGGTAGTATCTCAGAAGATTGGTCTCATTCCAAAAAAGTTGATGAATTGGATTTACTTCTTGCAGTTGTCTTTCAGCAGATCACCAAATCTTGGAAAGACTCTCCCAATATATCTTTTCAAGCATGGTGGTATGGTGTTTGCTATAATCACAGACTTGACAGAGCATATGCCAATCCATTATCTCTTGCGATTAAAAGAGAGATCCTTTGGCAACCTGTGACAACTTTCCTGGACTCTTCTGCAAACTCTTCCAATTTACATGGTCCTCGGATTGAAGAGATACCTAATCCTCCATGACTCTTTTCTACTGGTATGTATAATTTTTTATATATTCTGTTATTAACATACATTTATCTCTTATGTTTTAGCAATGATATTGTATATACAGAATTCTTCATAGGCTATTTGCTCTTTTCCCTTTTCAAAGTTCATATTTCTTATTCATTTTCTTTTTCCTTTCTACAAATCATTTTCTCTTATCTACTATTACTTTAATGTTCTTCTAATCATAATGTTTTATATGAGTGTATAATCATTGATTACATCATACCAAATGTTCAATAGACTTTATCTTTCACACTTAAAAAAAAGTAGTCTAAACACAGTTTCATGACCGGTTCACTTGTTAGTGGTCATCCTCTGGGTCCAATGATTTTAGTCCTCCATGGAGACTAGGTTAGAATATTTCGCTAGTGGAAGGAGAGTTAACAGTTTCCAATTCTTGTCCACATTAAAGCCTGACCATCTTGCAGCATTCCACAATGGCAAAAAGGTATATTTTATGTACTGACATCGGTTTTCCAGGCACAAGATTTAGCATATAAAAAGTGCGCTATTCATATACATTTTTCCCATCAGGATTTTCAGGAGGGTGAAATTAAGTGATTTCAATTTTAAAAACTTCTCTTTGTTTACCCTTAGCCTTATATAACTGTGGACCTAATTACATACAAGCTATCAGTCCGATCGCCACATTTGGATGCAGGCAATAGGACACCAAAGGGCTGGGAAATCAGAGAGACTGTCAGAATCCTATTCGTTCAATGCGCAGGCACCACCGTAGGGATTAGGATGTCCCTTTCCGACTGCCTTTTCATGGCGGTCCAACCTCCATGAAAAGGCGGATGGAAACGGACTTTGGGGGCCCCCAAGCAGGGCTCCTGTCCCGCATGGGCTACTGCTAAGTGGCCCTGGGGGCATATGTAGTGCCCCCCCCACACATCCATGCGCCGTGTGCCAGGCACCACGTAGTGCCTGGCACATGGTGCATGGATGTGCACAAAGTGCTTTTTTCTACAGCAGCTTGTTCTGCGGCCCTTTTCCAGGGCCACAGCACAAGCCGCAGTAGAAAAAAACACGTTCCGACCACCTGCACATCGGTCTCAACCTCATTGGGCAGATGGGGCTGCTGACTCATTGTCTGCGGTCTCCTGCCTGCTGCAATGGCGGTTGGCGGTCCAAACGACTGCGATCCTAATTAGGGTCTGTGTAAGGATTTCCTGGGCTAACTGAGTTTGATATTTCAGTCTAGGTAACTATATATTGCTTGCAATTATAAAGTGGCTTGTGGACAGGTGCCATATCGTATGATCTGTAACACCCTTATTTGCAGCCCTATTGATGCAAAGACAGCGTTTGCTGTTGTTTTAAGCTTCTGCTTTTGGCTTCAAAATAGTCTTTGATGGGTTTGGCTTGAGGATGATTAAGGCTTGGGTATGTGACCTGCACTGTCCACAGCTGCTGGCCAAGTATGAACGAATACCAAATACATACATCTGCCAATGTAAAACAAGCATCCTAGTTTAGAATAAAAATATGCCAGTGAAAGGGGGAAGTAATTACTGTAGATAAGATAGCAACAAGTGCATCCAGTTCCGTTATCATTCATCTAGGCAATTTATTAGTCAAAAAGGGTATTATAAAAAGGCCTAACAGGTAGATAAAAATTGGTGGGTTGTGTAAATTTGTACTGGTGGCATGCTGTTTGTCCTGATATTTTCACTGATCGCTCAGTGTATTTGCACAGACATACCACTCCAAAAGAAATACTCTGCCTAATCTGTGCAAACGCTACATTTCTAACAGCTGGCCAGTCTAAAAGTTCATTTTCTTGAACAGACCAATGAAAAACAAAGATTTTGCACTGGGCAGTTCCTTTCTACGCTGGCCTTAGGAATGCATACCAGTGCAACATTGTTTGGCATAGGGAAAATGTATGTACTCTCATGTGGTGCTTATTTTGAGCTGGTGGTTGCCAGTGGGTACCATAGGCACTTATTTTTAGGGACTGGCACATATTTTGCACAAGAGATAAAAAAACTCACAGATCAGAACAACGGAGGAAGAGAAAAATGACAAAACCTTCACAAAGGGAGAAAGCAGGAACCTGTAAGTGTGAGAGCAAGCATTAAATGCAATAGGTCTTGCATTTGCTTGAGTTAGAGCTATTGGCGCTGTAAATTACAATGTTTTCTACGCATGTGTTATGGAGTGTATGAATGTGCTGTGTAGGGGAATTATGTGGTTTAGATTGGAATTGTTAGTTGTAGAATTGTGTGGTGTGGAGTGGATTTGTGTAGTGGCATTATGTGGGATGGTGTGTGGTGTATATATGTGGTTAGTAATTATGTGGTATTGAGTATACTGTAATTATGTTGAGTTGGATTGTGTGTTTTGGACTGTAATTATGTGGAATGGTATCTTGTGTTGTGGAGTGGTATGTAGTGGAGTTTAATTATGTGGTGTGCTGTTGAATACTAGTTCTCTTTACTGCTGATGGTGAACAGCAGAAACAAATGAATTTTCCCACCCTTGATCCCACAGCAACTAAAAGAAAACCCTATGGTCTGAAGGGGGCAGGGAAGGCCCTTCCTTCTTACAACTTTGCCGCTGAAGCATGCTGCTGCCTCCCGAGGCTGCTAGCATTGGAAGTTTATTGTATTCGCAAAAAAAAATCCTCTGTGCTGGTTCTGTGGGCTCGTGCAAATACAGGGCTGCTGAAAACCACATGCCTGCAAGGATGCAAAGCGGTATTGCCCTGTCCTGCGGTCTCCTCTAGAGGCGATTCTGGAAGCTGTAGCTAGCTACTGAAATAGGAAGTGGGTACCCTGTTACGTTATGTTGAAGTGGACACCCTGGATCTTAACAGCCATCCAGTGACGTGGTGATTGTGGACAAAGTGCTCAAAACATACATTAAACAACCCAATACAGGAGAGAATTGATTATAAAGGTTACCAATAAAAAACAGATCATTTAATGAATGTTTAAGCAACCCATGCCCTCTTTCCTACACCTCTGGTGCCCTCTGGCCACTCCAGTGAAAAGCCGCCACTCTCTGAGAGAAAGTGTCTATTGTCGTGCTGTGCAGATTGAAACAGCGATTTCAGAAATGCACATTGAGACACCCATGAAAATATGGAGGAGGCTGGTGTCACAGCAAGAGGGGTCCTGTTAGCCCTCAGTGCCCACTACATGGTAGAATCAACGCCCACTGTGCTCCAGGTACAAACATCAGCCACAAGAACCTAATTATTTACCAGAATAAACAACCCTATAAAGGTAGTATTTTAAATGGCTCCACTGTATGCATGGCAGTTTCTATTTTAATGAGCTACAAAGTTAAAGAGTGAAAAAATATTGAGCCTTATCGAACCTGCGACTTTGGTGTTCTGTAACCAACTGAGCTAACTGGCCATAAGGAAGTCAGAGACAGAGAGGCTGCCAGGTCAAAATGGTAAAATATAAAACTGTTAATTGTTAACCGAGCATTGTACTACTCACAGCCTTTTATAACTCCTGATACCACGAGTGTCGGGTTTGTAAGAATCAACACACGTTTATTGATCTTAAAGTTGTCGCGATTAAAAGCAATTTTGTGAAGCAGCCTACTTTGAAGCAATGTGAAAACATGGGAAGGACTGCCCTTATTTATTTATAACCAATGAAAATGTTGCAGTCAATATAAAACCATTGGTTTGGCGACATAAAAACAATATTGGTACAAGCACATCTGAATTGTCAGTCTGAAGAAGAGTTTAAAGACTAGTCAGGTCTTTGACATTTCCTTGCGCTCTGAACAGTGACCGAACATTTGTTGCTGAGGTGAGACGCAGTAGATGGTAATGTATGGTTGGTTTTCTCACAAAATAAAGCGAAGTGAAGCTCAAGTCAGTGACCAGGCCTCAGACCTAAAGTATGTTTTATTTAATTTTTATTGTTGCGAGGTAGCTTTGCATATCAAGCCTAGTACAGCGCATTTTCCTGTCGGCATATACTCATTTCAAGCGCCACTCAGAATAACGAAATGCAACACGCCGGCTATTGTGCCAGGCCTTTTTCAATTTTTGAGTCGGGAGTTGTGAGAAGTTGGCCTGGTATATGCTGTCCACTAATTAAAGTTGGCACCTTGCACCAGTACAAACAACCCTTATGGTGATTTAAGATGTCAAAGATAACCTTAGAAAACTATCCAAGTTGTAGCTGTGGAGAGCAGCCTTCAGGCTTAGTCTTGAAGGAATGTTAAGCAGCTTGTTTTACCAGAATGCAACCTTATAGCATTGGTTAAATGAAAGGAGAACGACACAGTAGTTATAAAAATATGTATTTATTAATATAACACACTCTAAGTATGACAGTGTATCTTCTACACGAAGATACTCACAAAGCACACAATACTGTAGCACAGAAACAATAGTAAATAGCACTAATACACAGTTGGCTCCAGGGGAAGACCAAACCATATGCTAAAATAGTGGTATAAGAACCACGACTCAAGTCAAGACAGTGTCTAGACGATGTAGAATTGCTGGGACCCCAAGGAACCACCCAAGGTGAGTAAGTAGGGACCCCACGGAGGACGGGTGCAGTGTGGGAACACAACTGCGTGCGCCGTACAATTCTATGGAAGAGTCATGGTTGCAGTTTTAAAGTTTAAGGACTCTTCTAAGTGGACTTCGAAGAAACCCTGTGGAAGTTAGGAGGTTGGAGAGCCACCCCACCCATGGATACCATAGTACCAGAGTTACCTATCCCAGGGAAGCTGGGTGCATAGGTCTGAAGTGGTGTCGGAAACCGCAGTCGATCTCTATGGAGGACTTCGAAGAAGAGCCACTGCTGGGAAGAAGAAAAGTGTCCGTTGGAATCCAAAGGTGGATTCTTGATGAAGAGTACCTGAAAGCAGAGGGGACAGAGTCTGGGTCACTCAGGAGTGACCAGGGGCTCGGTAGAGAAATGCCTACCGATATCAGGTGCTTCAGGTGCTTTGAGGGGGATCTTGACTCTGCAGCCACAGGGACCAGGAGATGTCGAGGATGACCAAATCAAATCAAATCAAATCAGGGGCATTTGTACAGCGCACACATCACTCAAAAGTCTCATGGCGCTAGCAGACAGCTCTGAAAGGAAGTGAAGTGGCTCAGATGTCAAAAAGCCATGTCTTCAGCCTTTTGCGAAAAGAGTTGTGATCAGGGACATTTCGCAGATGGATAGGAATTTTGTTCCAAGATGATGGGGCAAGAAAGGAGAAAGATCGTCCTCCTTTTCTGGCAGTATGTATCTTGAGAGGAGTGAGCAAAAACTGGTTGCTGGACCTAAGCGCCCTGCGTGGTTGGTACCAACATAATTTCTTGGTCCAGTATCTCGGACCTTTTCCGTACAACTGTTTATGAACTAGACAGAGGACTTTGAAAAGAATTCGTTTTCTGACTGGTAGCCAGTGAAGGGATCTTAAGCAGGGTGCGGAGGGCGATCTGGGAGGAAGATCCAAGACCAGCCTTGCCGCAGTGTTCTGCAAGATCTGTAGTCTGTCCAGAAGGTTTTCATTAATTGAAAACAGTAGGGAGTTTCCGTAGTCCATTCGATTTATTATCAGCCCTTGAACTAATGGTTTCCTGGCCTCCACTGGTAGCCACTTGAAGACCTTCCGGAGGCTACGCATTACTCCAAAACACGTGCCAATGATATGATTGACCTGGTTCCTCATGGACAATTGGTTGTCCATGTGGAAACCTAGGTTCCGCACTGTCAATGTGGGGGTGGGGCAGAGGCCAAGATGGGATGGCCACCAGTCGGTGGACCAATGCTCCTGTGCTTTTCCAAAGAGCATGACCTCAGACTTGGCTCCATTTAGTTGTAGGTGATTGGAGCTCATCCACCTGTCGATGTGGGACAGGCATTTGTTAAAGCGTAGCTGTGTTTCAGTAGGATCTGGGCCAATAGTGACCAGAATTTGAGTGTCATCTGCATAAGATATGACATCAAATCCATAGGATCTGATCACCTTGGCCAGTGGGGTCATGTACAGATTAAATAGGGTCGGGCTCAAAATAGAGCCCTGTGGTACTCCCATCTTGACTGGTCTCTCACGTGAGAGGTTGTTTCCGATCTGTTCTGTTGTTACGCGGTCGGCTAGGTAGCTCTTAAACCACTCGAGGGCCGTGCATCTGACACCTATCTCCCAAAGCCGATGTTCTAAGATGCTGTGGGAGATGGTGTCAAAGGCAGCGGACAAATCGAGCAGGACGAGGATGGCTGACTGATGTTTGTCCAAGGCCAGCCTGATGTTATCTGTTACCTCGACCAAAGCAGTCTCAGTGCTGTGGGCTGCCCTAAAGCCCGATTGGGAGGGATCCAACAGTCCCTGACTCTCCAGATGGTTAACGAGCTGCTGGTTGATCAGAGACTCTAGTATTTTCCCGAAGTAAGGAAGCAGAGATATTGGGCGGTAGTTGGAAAGCAGCATTGGGTCGGCAGTGGGCTTTTTTAAGATTGGTCTTACCCTAGCCACCTTCCAGCTTCCTGGAAAATCCGCTTCCAAAAGTGAGTTGTTGAATAGCTCAGTGAGACTTTCCAACAATACCGGGGCGACAATGGGAAGGATTTTGGACGGTACCATATCAGTGGGGGAACCTGATTTTATCCTCAACATGGCAGTGGAGACTGCTTTGGTGTCAAATTTGATGAATTTGTCCAGAACATGGGAGGGGTCAGTGAACATGCTGTGTACATCTTCCGAATTAGAGTTGTGTGGTGAAGGAAAGGACCGATGAATGGCCATGATTTTTTCTTTGAAATATTCGGAAAGAGAGTCGGTCCAGGTTTGGGAGTCAGGTATTGATGGCTGATTGACAGGAGCTGTGAATTCTTTCAAAATTTGATAGAGTTCTTTGCTTGAGTTTTCTGCCAGATTTATTCTATTTAAGAGAAAAAGTTTTTTTGCCTGTTTGATGTCGGTCATGTAGCCTTGATGAATATTTTTATAGATTTCACGGTCAGCCGTACTTTTGCTTTTGTGCCATTTGCGCTCCGCAGTCCTACACAGAAGTTTTGTAGTTTTTAGTAGGTCTGTGAACCAGGGAGCAGACCTGGGCTTGATTTTGACCTGGGTGAGGGGAGCAATTTTGTCTAACGCAGCCAGGATAGCTTTATCAAGATCTAGTGCTGCCTGATGTATATTTGTTTTTGTCCTTGAAAAGTCTAAGCTAAAATGTTTTGAAAAAAGGGGCAGGGTGATTTTACGCCAGGGTCTTCGCAATATTGACGTGTTATTGGAGCCGTTTTTAGTCATTGTTGTGGGAATAGTGAATTTTAGGAGCCGAATGCGAGCTGTTTCATGAAGGATGTCGAGTGCTGAGGGGTCGGCGTCCGGCTGAAGCACCAACAAGCCTTGGCAGCGGCAATCCATGCAGAAGCTCAAGGAAGGATGTGGGTCGAACCAGCAAAGTCCAGGAGACTCACCAAGCACAGGAGAGTCAGGGCAGGCCTGGAGCAACCAGAAGAGCCCAAGAAAAGCAGTGTTGACTCTCAAGAGGACCCACAGGCCAGAGGC
Source organism: Calotriton arnoldi (assembly GCA_963921515.1). Taxonomy (NCBI): domain Eukaryota; kingdom Metazoa; phylum Chordata; class Amphibia; order Caudata; family Salamandridae; genus Calotriton; species Calotriton arnoldi. The sequence goes on from CAWUFW010011196.1 coordinate 122,547, forward strand.
ACAGGAGTCACGAGGGGACCTTGAGCAGTTTCACAAAGCTGCAGCCCACAGAGCACTCGGTGCAAGGAGGCCAGAGTTCTTTGTAGGAAATAGTGCCAGAGGTTGGGGCTACTCGGAGCCTAGTACACTTGTTTTGGGGAATGCCAATAAGCATATGCACTTGCAAAAGTACGCAGTACACAGGGGTACAGATATTGCAGCCCCAATGAGGGATTCTGACCTCAAACCTCATAAGAGGGCAGCTCGGACCTCGAGGAACTTAGAAACCTACCTCCTGTGTTGCTGGATCCTTCGGAGTCTGTAGGAGCTCACGAGCAGCAGACCGGTCAGTTGAGATGTGGTGTCTGTGGTTTCAGGAGGGTGACTCCTTCTCTCCAAGGGAGATATCTGCAGTTGTCCTTGATGCTCCACAGGTCCTGCACAGAGCCTGTATGGTGCACAGGCACAGACGATGCTTCAGACTGAGAGGGAGACGAAGTCGGGCCCAAACTAAGTCCAGCGAAGTCCAGAGTGTCCAGACGGTCGAAGTTCAGTGGTTTCTGGTTCAGAATCTTGTCCACGTCAAATCTAGGGTCCTACAGCCAGGTAAGCCCTTTTGTACCCACGGGAGAGGGTTTGACAGATTTAGGGGACCCTCCCAGGGGAGGGTGTGGACAGTGGGGAGGTTACTCCCATGTCCTTTGTCCAGTTTCGTGCCAGAGCAGGAGCCAACGGCTCCCAGGACTAGTTTGAACTGGACTATGCACAGGGACACCAAATGTGCCCCTCATGCAGACTTACGGTTGCTGGCAAGCGCACGCCCCAGGCCTAATACACTAAATCCTGTCTAGGAGGTGGTCACACCTCCCTGTGACAGGATGCCGATTGTTCTGCCTTCCTCTGCTCAAGCTTGTCTCAGCAGTAGGAAGGCAGAAATGTGTCTCTGGTCGGCAGCAACCATTTTGTAAATAGATTGTAAATTCCTCGCTACTTACAGGCACAGTCCCAGATGAATGGAAACTAGCCATAGTGAAACCATTGAAAAAAAAATGCAAAATATAGACTCATCTAATCTCTCCAACATCTGTCCAATATCACTCCTACCGATTTTGGGCAAAATCACAGAAAGATTAGTCAACAGAGAACTATCTAAATTCCTTGAAACCGCCAGGATCCTCCACCCGCGGCAATCAGGCTTCCGTCCCAAGCATTCAACAGAATCTGCACTTCTGGAAATATCGGACACACTAAAATCTATAGCTGACAAAGGCAGGAAGGCAGTCCTGATTTTGCTCGACTTGTCTGCCGCATTTGATACCATATCACACAGCATTCTCCTTGCAAGACTAGAATCCAGTGGCATCTCTAACACTGCTCTGGCCTGGATTAGGTCCTTTCTTACCAATCATAGGCAAGCTGTTTCTCTTGGTTCATTCCTCTCTGCCGAACGTTCCATCACATCAGGAGTTCCACAGGGCTCATCTCTCAGCCCACTGTTGTTCAACATATACATGGCCCCTCTCATCTCCTTGATTTCTTCTTTTGATATTGAAGTAACGTCCTATGTAGACGATTCGCAGTTGATCTTATCCCTGGACAAAGACTCCACCAACGCAGAACTCAATTTTAAACTATGTCTATCTGAGTTCATCCAGTAGATGAAAGCCACTCATCTCAGGTGTAACACAGACAAAACCGAGATCCTCCTGATAGGAAAAGACAACCCCTTCCTGCCAAATGGCAGGTGGCTGGAAGATGCAACAGCACCTCCTACTACAGTCAAAGTAGCAAACAACTTGGGAGTGCAATTCGACACCTCACTCTCCTTCCGACTACACGCCTTGACAGTGGCAGGGACCTGCTTTAATCTAATCAAAACACACACAAAATTCTTCACTTTTATCCCCCTTCCTGCAAGGAAGACAGTTGCGGTGGCGCTGATCCTTTCGCGTCTAGACTACTGTAATAGCCTCTAAGCGGGAGCAAATAAACAAACACTAAAGAGACTACAAGTGGTACAACACGCAGCAGCACGTCTAGTCCTGAAATTACCTCGTAGGTCCTCCGCATTGGCAGCACTTAAAGCCCTCCATTGGCTTCCACTGCATAAGAGAATCTTATTCAAGATACTCTTAATCACTTTCAGAGCATCTTTAAACTTAGGCCCAATGTACCTCTCAGCTAGATTCATCCCGTATACCACGGCCAGGACTCTCAGATCCTCATCGGCTAACCTCCTTAAACCCCCCTGCTTTAGGTATAAGACCTAGGGAGGAAAAACTGTAGCCGCTTTAGGAACTAAAGCCTGGAATCTTATGCCAACACAACTGAGGCTGTTGAAAACAGAAGCACAGTTCAGGAAGGCACTGAAGACCTGGATTTTTGGATCTTCAGACAAATTCTGCCTATCCCTCATATAGGGTCCCCCTGTTCAGCCTTGACTTTCCTCCACACAGCGCCAGGATGCTCCTTCCGGAGTGACAGCCCGCGCTTTATAAATATACAAAACAAATCAAGGCTGGTACAGGTAACACCAGGGACCTCGCAAAGCTCGTTTCTGAGGGGTGGAATCATAGGGTATGATTCCACAATATTTGACACCAAACACGATAGGGTTACTTTCAGCCGTTTTAGACTTGGTCAGTAAGCGGTCGCATAATGCAACTCTATATGTCATAAATGGCTGATACACTGGCAACCCAGGAGAATGGACTCTGTAGGCTGCAGGGGTGTTCTGCTCATGCATTAGCACCCTCTCACTTAGAACCAAGCACCCTCCCTCAGGATTGTTAGAGGGTTGACTTATAGGTTTTAAGTGCAGTGACCCTTAGATATAGTAAACCTATATCTAAAGTAAGTGGTGCATGCACCAACTTACACAGGCTGCAATAGCAGGCCTGTAGTTCCATTTTGCATGGCCTCTCATGGGTGGTATAATACATGCTTCAGCCCATGGGAGGCCTCTGGGGTACCTTTGCCCTGGGTACATGGGTACCATATACTAGGGACTGACAAGGGTCTCCCAGTATCCAATCTGGAGTGTACCTAAGTACATAACATAGCATAACATAACAGGTTAAGTGAGAAAGCAGATAGACAGGGGTCCTGATTAGCAGGATCCCAGTCAGACTAGTCAAAGACAGTATAACATGAAGCAAAATGTGGGAATATCCATAAGAAGCAGATCCCACTTTCATACAGGAGTGGCATGAAAACCCTTGGGTTTTACTCTCCCTGCGCGCAGCTCCGTCACTGCCCAGACAGCTCAGCCAGGCAGAGCCCTGCCTCTGAGCGCCGCAGTCCTCAGTTCAAGTCCCTAAAACTCGCGTTCTCAGTCGGCCTCCCGGCACCGCTCCTCCTCTCCCTGTGTCTCCTTCTTTATTTTTCCTGCGCTCTCTTTCCTTCACTACCAGTTTGTCTCTTAACTCTTGCCTGCTCTTTTTCTCTTGCTTTGTCTCTTACTCTGATTGCCCTTTTTCGTGTTTTCCTACTTTTCTTAGCCTTTCCAGCTCTTTTTTCCTCCTGCCGCTGCTGCCCCTGTGGCCCCTCCCACCTTCCAGCTGTCCTGCCCTCCCCCTACCCTTACTTAATGCTGGTTACTGTGCCCTGAGATCGAGCAAAACCCTTGGGTATCTGCTCTCCCTGCTTGCAGCTCTGTCACTGCCCAGACAGCTCAGCCAGGCAGAGCCCTACCTCTGAGCACCACAGTCCTCGGTTCAAGTCCCTAAAGCTTGCGTTCTCTGCCAGCCTCCCGGCACCGCTCCTCCTCTCCCTGTGTCTCCTTTATTTTTCCTGCGCAATCTTTTCTTCACCACCAGTTTTTCTCTTAACTCTTGCCTGCTCTTTTTTCTCTTGCTTTCTCTCTTACTCCGATTGCCCTTTTTCGTGTTTCCCTACTTTTCTTAGCCTTTCCTGCTATTTTTTCCTCCTGCCGCTGCTGCCCCCTCGGCCCCTTCTTTTCCCGCCTCCCAGCTGTCCCACCCTCCCCCTACTCTTACTTAATGGCAGCCTCTGCACGCTGAGATCGAGCAAAACCCTTGCGTTTCTGCTCTCCCTGCGTGCAGCTCCGTCACTGCCCAGACAGCTCAGCCAGGCAGAGCCCTGCCTCTTAGCGCCCCAGTCCTCGGTTCAAGTCCCTGAGAGTTGCGTTTTCTGCCGGCCTCTGGGCACCGCTCCTCCTCTCCTTGTGTCTTCTTTATTTTTCCTGCACTCTCTTTTCTTCACCGTCAGTGTTTCTCTTAACTGTTGCAAGCACAAGGAGATGATGGACGGAGCGCCAAAACTTTTCAGATACTCACCCCCAGTCACAGATTTGGGTTGAATCCATCATCGTTCTTTAGCTCACTCTGCCACCCCAGTTCAGACACAGCTATATGCAAATCAGTCTTGACCCTGTGCCTCATGGGAACAGTCCAGACCGAACTGCCAAGCCATGTCTTCCCTGGACCGGAAACAAGCATCCTGGGACCGGTTTCGGGCTAACAGCCCTCATTAGCCAGGCTAGCTTGAATCCAGTGGCAAAGTGAGCAAGGGACCCACTCTGGGCATACCCTGCCAACTTAGGGTGAACAAAGCAAACACAAGGAGATGATGGACGGAGTGCCGAAACTTTTCAGACACTCACCCCAGTCACAGATCTGGGTTGAATCCATCATCGTTCTTTAGCTCACTTTGCCACCCCAGTTCAGACACAGCTATATGCAAATCAGTCTTGACCCTGTGCCTCATGGGAACAGTCCAGACCGAACTGCCAAGCCATGTCGTCCCTGGACCGGAAACAAGCATCCTGGGACTGGTTTCAGGCTAACAGCCCTCATCAGCCAGGCTAGCTTGAATCCAGTGGCAAAGTGAGCAAGGGACCAACTCTGGGCATACCCTGCCAACCTAGGGCGAACAAAGCAAACACAAGGAGATGATGGACTGAGTGCCGAAACTTTTCAGACACTCACCCCAGTCACAGATCTGGGTTGAATCCATCATTGTTCTTTAGCTCACTTTGCCACCCCAGTTCAGACACAGCTATATGCAAATCAGTCTTGACCCTGTGCCTCATGGGAACAGTCCAGACCGAACTGCCAAGCCATGTCTTACCTTGACCGGAAACAAGCATCCTGGGACCGGTTTAGGGCTAACAGCACTCATCAGTCAGGCTAGCTTGAATCCAGTGGCAAAGTGAGCAAGGGACCCACGTCTGGGCATACCCTGCCAACTTAGGGTGAACAAAGCAAGCACAAGGAGATGATTGACGGAGCGCCGAAACTTTTCAGACACTCACCCCCAGTCACAGATCTAGGTTGAATCCCTCATCGTTGTTTAGCTCACTTTGCCACCCCAGTTCAGACACAGCCATATGCAAATCAGGCTTGACCCTGTGCCTCATGGCAACAGTCCACACCGAACTGCCAAGCCATGTCTTCCCTGGACCAGAAACAAGCATCCTGGGACCGGTTTTGGGCTAACAGCCCTCATCAGCCAGGCTAGCTTGAATCCAGTGGTAAAGTGAGCAAGGGAGCCACGTCTGGGCATACCCTGCCAACTTAGGGCGAACAAAGCAAACACAAGGAGATGATGGACGGAGCGCTGAAACTTTTCAGACACTCACCCCCAGTCACAGATCTGGGTTGAATCCATCATCGTTCTTTAGCTCACTTTGCCACCCCAGTTCAGACACAGCTAGATGCAAATCAGTCTTGACCCTGTGCCTCATGGGAACAGTCCAGACCGAACTGCCAAGCCATGTCTTCCCTGGACCGGAAACAAGCATCCTGGGACCCGTTTCGGGCTAACAGCCCTCATCAGCCAGGCTAGCTTGAATCCAGTGGCAAAGTGAGCTCTCTTTTCTTCACTGCCAGTTTGTCTCTTAACTCTAAGCTGCTCTTTTTTCTCTTGCTTTCTCTCTTACTCCGATTGCCCTTTTTCGTGTTTTCCTTCTCTTCTAAGTCATTCCCACTCTTTTTTCCTCCCGCCGCAGCTGCCCCCGTGGCCCCTCCTGCCTCCCAGCTGTCCCACCCTCCCCCTACCCTTACTTAATGGTGGCCATGCGCAGCGGGTGCGTCGCTGGTGTGCTGAAGGTGTGCCAAAGGCAAGCCTGTCTGCGCCAGTCCGTGACCTGCCCGCGACCAGCGCCAGGAACCATGGTCCTCCAGCCACCCAGCGCTATGACTCAGCAACCTTCCACGCACTCAACCCCGGAAGAAACAACAACTGCCTGCTGTCAACACCGAACACCACCTTAGGCCAGTTCTCCTGCCGTCACTGCTGATGAACCTTCACCCACCTCCGGACGCCCACCACCACCACCAACCCACCGGACGCCAGTGCACCAAAACCCTTGAACTGCACCCTCCTCAACATTCACTCCTTGCACAGACAAGCAGTAGAAATCTGGGACCTCCTCAGCACCCTCTCACCCGACGTCGCCTTACTCACGGAAACCTGGACCAATGCCAGCTCCGCACCCGAACTCCACGACTCCACGTCCCCCATGGTACACCTGTATTTCCAGGTCTAGATCAACCCCAGAATGACTCTACATGGCACTTCGCCTACAGACCTCCCGTACTGCATGCTACGTTCACTACCACCATCGCAGACCTCATCGCACCCCACGCCATAGCATCCACGGACTACGTATTCCTCAGAGACCTGAACTTCCACCTCAACAACACCAGCGACCCCAACTCCACTGCCCTCCTGGACAACCTCACTAACATCAGACTGAGACAGCTTGTCACAACCCCCACCCACAAGGCAGGAGATACCCTCGACCCCATCTTTGCAGGAGGACACAACATTCGCTTCAGCTGCACCACGCAACCCATCTGGATGGACCACCACTGCGTCCACTTCTCCTTCTCCAAGCCCACCGCACACAAGCCCACTCCTCGCCTCCCATGCAGGAACTGGAACAAGATCACTGAGGAGCACCTCAACTCCGCCTTCAACCACGCTCCTTCCCCACCACAACCGACATCAACTCCACAGCCAACGCACTCGACAGATGGATCTTCGACTGCGCAGACACTCTCGCCCCCCTCTTGAACTTCAGCAGACAACGCACCACGAAAGCCAGCTGGTTCACCACTGACCTCCGAGAATCCAAGTGCATGTGCCGATGACTCGAGAAAGCTTGGAGGAACAGCAATACCCCCGAAGCATGCTCCGCATACAAGACCACCATGACAGAACACCACCAACTCATCCGAACCACGAAGAAGAACTTCATCCAAAAGAGAATGCTCACCAACTCCGGCAACTCTAAGGAACTCTTCAGCATCATACAAGAATTCACCAAACCCCCCAGCGAATCCTTCGACGTCCCTCCCTCCGAGGACCTCTGCAACAAACTCAGCTCCTACTTCCACTTCAAGATCAGAACTCTCCACAGCAACTTTGACGAGCAGAACATAGATACCAACCCTACACCTCCTACCGATAACGCAACCCAGCCTACCATCACCGCCTGGACCTCTGTCGCCACAGAAGCCACCCCCAAGACCATGAGAAGCATACATTCAGGAGCACCTACAGACCCCTGCCCACCCCACATCTTCCACGAGCCACCTCCACCATTGCACCCGAACTACGACGTACCATCAACCGCTCCCTTGAAACAGGCACTTTCCCAGATGACTGAAACGTGCAGAGGTCAAGCCCCTCCTCAAGAAGCCCACTGCAGACACGATGGACCTCAAGAACTACTGACCCATCTTCTCCTCCGCTTCGCAGCCAAAGTCACCAAGAAGATTGGCAACAACCAGCTCACGAACTTCATAGAAGCCAACTCGATCCTTGATTCTTCTCAATCCGGATTCTGCAGCAACCACAGCACAGAGACAGCTGTCCTAGCTGCCAGGGACGACATCCGCACCCTCCTCAACCCGGGCAACACAGCAGCCCTCATCCTACTAGACCTCTCATCAGCGTTCAACACCGTCTCCCACCGCACACTAACCGCAAGTTCCATGATGCTGGCATCCTGGGAACCGCCCTCGACTGGATTCACTCCTTCCTCACTGGCCGAACCCAAAGAATCAAACTCCCACCCTTCCTTTCTGAACCCACAGAGATCATCTGCGGAGTAGCACAAGGATCCTCACTCAGCCCTGAAGGAAGGTGCCCGATTAGGGTCACCCAGGTCACTCACAACAACCTCTCAGCCATCCACACCAAATGAAGAGTCGGTCAGATAGTAGAGAATACAAATCAATATCTGTTTATTTAGGTACACTCAGAGTGAAGCCCAGTCTGCCCAGTCTCTAAGAGTGCTGCAGAGGGACTGACATCAGCAAGCATAAAGATACATTATGTACATTTCAGAACCAATGAAGACACGCCCACAATGGAATTTTCCAGGCAGATGCAGCTAAACAAAGAAATACAGAGGGTAAGTTTCGAGTCTGAGTCCGGGCACACACTATCTACTACTCAAGGTCGCTCTGCCCGTGCCAGCCACTAGACAAGTGGGAGAAGGCCTCTATCTAGTGGGAAAGGTATGTGCTAACAAGAACAGTGTATTCATTAGTGAAGTGAATCCCAGGCTCGGGGAAAGGAAACCCAACTAAAGCCTCTTCTCAGAAATGATAAGGGATTAGTTTCGATTATAACTCAAAATGGTGCCTACATAGAAAATGGTGCCGCGAATGCTAACCTACATAGAACAATATGCAAACATTACATTTTCTATTCTAGCAGACCCTCCTTTTAGCATGAGCTAAACATTTTCTAATAATAGCAAAGAACATATAAATCAATAAAACAGAAAATCATAGGTAAACTTCTTAGGAGCACTCCATACTGTCAGTATCAGGAAGGGAGACCTTTAGGAGGGAAGAAGTCTCGAACTTGCCCTCATCTATCTGCATTAGGTCATTGATCTCTTTCTGGACTATAATTGCAGCATTGGTGTCATGAATTGATATTTTCCTCTTAGGAGTGAGAAGAGTGGTGCAATAAGAACAACAGAAGGGAAGGTATTGAACAAGGACACAGCAAGAGACCAAGATCACAATAAAATAAATCACCTTTTCAAGGATCCTACCCCAGCTGCCAAAAAGAGACCAACTCCAGTCCCACTTTCCATTCCTTTAATATTTTCTAAAATGTCTAAAATGTTTTGGGTAATATTCTTTTCCATATTTGTGATCCCGACTACACACTGGTCTCCTACTACCACCCACACACCACCACTCTTAGCTAGGATGAAATCGATTGCATATCTAGCCTGCTCGGAATATATTTGCATGCTTTCCAATTGGGTGGTGATGTCACGCAAAGCTGCTACTGTGGAGTTAGACAAGATTTGCAGGTTTCATCCAAAAAATTCTCTAGCTTTCTCACCCCTGGCCATAACAGTACCACCAAAGGTAATTATGGAGGAAATAATGTATCCAAAAGTAATACCTTTACTATAATTATTGACTTCGAGATCTGTCACTCCTTCACAGAATTCTTTAGTCAATGTCCTTTTAACCCATCTTACTTTAGGCTTCGCATGTTTGCAAGGTACAGCCAAAGGCAGTTGCAAAAAGAACAATTGATGGACAGAATGCAGAACAATGTCATACATTCACCCCAGTACAGAGATCTGGACCTAAATCCATCGTTTTTTTGCTCACCATGCCATTCCAGTTTGGACCCAGCCATATGCAAATCAGTCTTGACCCTGCGCCCAATGGGAACAGTCCAGCCCGAACTGCCAGGCCAGGTCCTCCCTGGACTGGAAACAAGCATCCTAGGACCGGTTTCGGAGTTTCACCCCTCATCAGCCAGGATAGCTTGACTCCAGTGGCATGGAGAGCACGGGACCCACGCCTGGGCATACCCGCCCCACTCGGGTGACAAATGCAAAAGAACAATTGATGGACAGAATGCAGAACAATGTCATACATTCACCCCAGTACAAAGATCTGGGCCTAAATCCATCGTTTATGCAGTACCATCCCAAGTGCCACATCATCCGTACCATTATGGACATTCGAATAAGTCCCATTAGACAAAAAGAAAAAACCTGGGTATGCATACACTGGTCTATTCATAATCTACTGCAGAATTCCTGGAATTCCTCCCAAAGGTACTGGGGTCATTTGTATTTACCAAAGAGTACGTGCCCTTACACAATACTATCCCAAAACAATTGACATACAATATAGTGTCAGTGAAATTGATAATTGGACAACAAGCAGGGTAATAACCAGTTTCTAGGGGAACTGTCAATTCCTTTTACTGGTAACCCACCAGAGTTCCATTCTGTTTTTCCATATAGAAGTTGTCGCAATAAGTGTTGTTGTCACACCCCGGATAACCCATGCCTCGCGGCTTTCTGTTATATAGACGAGGACCTGGATAGCCAAACCCAAATGCTCCTTGCACTTCTACAAAGTCAAGGGGCCGAGTATAGGTATAATTGACTATTGACAATGGATATGCTGTCCATAGACTAGTGACAGATTCAGTGGGGTAACAAGCAGTCACTTCTCCAAAGAACCTCTTTTGTGTATCTAGAAACACATTGCTTGGGGCCGTCCTTTTCTTTCAGACTTGAGGAACAACCTTATCTTCACTATGTAAAGGTACACTTTGATCACTTTCCAAAACCTATGATACCCCACATAACATGATTAACAGCAAAACCACAAGGGCAATACATGTTAACTTTTGTTTACGGGTCCACACTGCATTGTGCTGGGCAACAAGAATCACGGTCTGCTCTTCCTCAGCAACCATTCTACCAAAGGGATACATAACGAATGATGAAATGGGGGCAAAATACAAGGAAATATGCAAGTTCCCAGTGTCCGTCAGAGCGTCACTGGTACAGGCTCCTATTGTCCATCAATACGTTGGCGTTCTTGAGCACCGGCAGTGGAGTTTGCTCTGTTCTAAGCTCGTATCCCTCGTCGACCAGGATAATATACCCCCGGGGGAATCTTCGATCTATCCTGTCCAATGTTCAAACAGTGCACAAACTCTCATCAACCTGAACTAACTTCCTTGGTACTATAGCAAAGTACACAGTCCATCCCTGACTAATATTTCTTCTCCTTTGGTGCACAGTCCCTCAGCCGAGGGCGCAAATTGTACCTGGTGACTCCAGGCACAGAATGGTCAACCAACAGGGGCTCCTGGATAGCTCGTATTTCCGGAGCAACTGCTGCCTCCAGCACGTTATCATTTTCTTTATCTGTTTGCGTCCAGGTCAACTTGGCATCACTAAAAGGGACAAACCGAGGCACCGTCTTGCACTCAGAGTCCCCAATTCCATCCCTCACCCACTGGTCGTAGGGCAGGGGCAAAGGAATCCTGTGACAATGAGTTGCGTGAATCCAGTTCTGACAGCCAGCGACCTTTACCGCGGTACGTGTTGCTAGGAGGACTTGTTCTGGCCCCTTTCAATGTGGTTCCAAACTTTTCTTCCGCTGACATTTTTTTATCAAAACGAAGTCACCAGGCCGAATGTCGTGCCCGGGCCCCTCTGGTGTAGCTGGCAGGGTGTCCCGGACCTATTGGTGAATAGAAGGCAAACTTTCGGTTAACTGACCAAGATAATCAATAAACAATGGGTACTCAATATCAGAAAAACGCCGAGGTTGCGAGATGCCCCAGACGTTTGCTGGGCGTCTGAACACGACCTCATACGGTGACAGTCCTGTCCTAGAATGTACCGTTGTTCTTGTTGACAAAAGAGCTAACGGTAAAGCATCTGGCCACTTTAACCCTGTTGTCTCCTGAATTTTCGCCAGTTTGAGCTTGAGAATACCATTATACTTCTTAACCAAACCTGCTGACTGTGGATGATTGGCAGCATGGAACCTTTGCTTTATGTATAAACCATCACAAATCAATTGAATCACTTTTGCATTAAAATTACTTCCGTTATCACTCCAGATCAATCGGGGCAAGCTGAAATGAGGAAAGAACTCCTTTTGCAGTCGTAATGGCTGTATTATCTTTAGTGGAATAAGCCTCAACCCATTTACTAAATGCACATACAACCACCAGAACATACTTAAAATTATTACTTCTCTCTAGCTCAATATAGTCTATTTGAAGGACTTCAAAAGGAAAAGTGGGTGGTGCAAAGTTACCAGGCGGTGTAGGGGTACCCTTTCCAGGATTGTGCATCATGCACACCATACAGTACTTCACTAAATGTGCAGCTGTCTTAGGAATATTATCATTCTGCCATACAGGGTCTAACAACTTGCAAATACCCTTAGCACTGATATGAGCTGGGCCGTGGGCCATTGTAACCACAGGGAGAACATATGCATCGGGCAACATCCATCTCTGCTTCCAGTCCAATATCCCTCATCGTTCAATTGTGCTGTGTCAAAGCAGATAAAAGCCTCAATATGAGGTGTCCGTGCTGGATTTTTGTGCCATGCGAATTAAGAAACCCTCTCTCAGCCCAGAGTCGCCTAAAATAATGTGCGACCCCAAAGGCATATAGGCTGTCAGTATAGATATTGAAAACCAATACCTCACTCAATTCACAAGCTTGAATAAGGGCAACAAGCTCAGCAGCTTAAGCCAACTGATAAGGGACTTGTGATGTCTCTACTATTGTACGCAGTGTGGTAATAGCGTAAGCCACATTTGTAGTGCCATCTGGTAATTTGAAACAAGAGCCATCGACATATAGTTCCCCATGTGTGTCAGAAAAGGGTACGTCAGTCAAGTCTACCCGTCCTTTCGTCTCTTCTTCCGTCCGGAAGACACAGTCATGTTGATCAACTTCATCTCTCTTGGAACGGAGGGGTAGTAACATGGCTGGATTCAGAGTAGCACATCTTTTGATCGTGATATGTTTAGCAAACAATGTCAATTCACAGCCAATAAGATGTGCACTGGTGAGGTGTTGTGTCTTTGTCTTATTCAGAAGTGTATCCACAGCATGGGGTACCATGACTGTGAGGGCAGTATCCAGTACAAGTCCAGCTGATTGTCTGATCAAAGTGGCCACGGCCGCGACCGCTCTTAGACAACTCAGGATGGCTCTCACGACTGGGTTAAGAACAGCAGAGAAATAAGCACTCAGCCGTTGCTTATCTCCAAAATTTTGTGTTAAAGCAGAAAGTGCGCAACCAGCCATCTCATGAACATACAGCACAAACGGTTTGCCATAGTTAGGTGTGCCGAGTACTGGAGACGAACAAAGCGCAGTTTTCAACTGCTCAAAAGACTGCTGATATATGGGCGTCCAAGGCAGAGGCTCATACAATTCTTTCGTTGTTAGTGTAAGCAGGGGTTTGATTAGCAAGGAATAATTAGGTATCCACTGCCGACAGTAGGAAGTGATACCTATAAAAGCGTGCACATCTTTCTGAGTTTGTGGAATGGGCATTTTGACAATAGTACTGATGCGCTCAGGGGTCAACCTCTTACCCTCCTTCGACAGTAAGTGACCTAAATAGGTGACCTCCTGTCGAAAATATTGAAATTTAAAAAGAGAAACCTCATGTCCATGATGAGCCAAATGTAACAATTATTTAACAGTGCTATCTCTGCAACCTTGTTCAGTATAGGAAGCTATAAGGAGATTGTCAACATACTGCATCAATACATTACCTGTGGGAAGTGACAAGGAATCCAACTGACCTTTTATTGCTTGGCTATAAATGCTCGGACTCTCTGTATAGTCCTGAGGAGCTCGGCACAACCGAAAGCTCCTACCAGCTAGGGTGAACCCAAACAGATATCTGCTATCTGGATGAATAGGAATACTGAAGAAAGCTTTTTTCAAATCAATGACAGAAAAGAATTTAGCAGTTGCAGGAATCATTGTCAAAAGTGTAGTAATATCTGGAACCACTGGAAACTGAGGAACCACTATTTTATTAACTTCGTGCAAGTCAATCACAAAACGGTAAACATCTTCATGATCATCAGGGGAACCTGAGGGTGTCCGTTTAAGAATCGGAAGAATGGGACTATTACAAATATTAGCAGACGTCTCCTCAACTACACCTTTGTGTATGAAATCCTGAATAATCTGTAAAAGGGCCTGTTATCCCACCTGAGGTATTTTATACTGAGGAATACGAGGCAAAACAGCATTATCTTTAACCTGAATCTAAACCGGAGGTATATGCAGCAGTCCCACATGTGTATCACCCGTTGCCCATAGAGTAGATGGTATATCAGCAAATTCAGTGGGAAGAGGGAGAGACAAGCACTGATTATTATTCACATTTGGGCCCATCGTCATATAAACCCCTTCCGGGGAACAATAAATAGTAGCATGCAATTTCTTCAACAAGTCCAAACCCATCAAATTCTCACCACAATTAGATGTCAACAAAAATGGAGAATCCAGGGTAAAGGGACCAATAGTCAATGAAAGGGGTCGTGAAATGGGGCTTACAACCGGTACTCCTGAAAAACCTACCAAAACATTATTATAGCCAGACAGAGCCGCCCCAGGGACCAAAGATCGAGAAACAGAACTCTTAGGTGCACCTGTGTCCACCAAAAATTCCTTAGTCGAACCATGCAAATTTGTGGTGACATAAGGACCACACTGATCTACAGGTATCGGAACTGGTCCCTCACTCTGTCCCTGGCTGTCCTAGCTGTAAGACATCCCTGTCACCTCAACCTATCGTAATCATCAAGATAATACTGTCCATCTCGAGGGTCATTATAGTAATTGGTATCAGAACGACTCTGTGAGACTGCAGCACTCTGAGCTCTATTAGTCGCACGACCTCATCCATGAGGACCTCACCCTCTAGGAACCTTCACCTTCTGCAAAAGAACTGGACACTCACTACACCAATGGCCCTCCTCCTTACAATATGCACACTGATTCGGCCCCACTGGTGTCGTGGTCGGCTGCCCGCTAGTGCATAGAAGCTGTCTGGCGGGACCACCACGTCCTCTACCATTTCCTCTAAATGCTTGCTGCAACAGCACCTTCATCTTTAAATCCTTATTCTTCTTATCTATCTTTTCTTTCTCGTCCTGATCACAATGCTCTTAATATTGAGCCATATTCAAAATAACAGAAGGGGAAGATGTTGTCCAAGTACTCTCAGATGCCTTCAAACGAGACACAATTTCAGGAAGTAAGTAAGAAACAAACCTGTCAACAAACAATCGAACACATCCCTCAATAGACATATCCTGCCCACTATAATCCAGAAACATATCTTCAAACCGAGTAAAGAAATCAGACACACTTTCATCCTTCTTCTGTCGACAAGCCGTCAGCTTGTCCCAACTTACTTTCTTTGGCGGAATAAGGGAATGCATATATGTAATGATGCGGCCTGGCAAAGCAAGTATCTCAGGTCGGGGCTTATCACCTGGCTTTCTTTCTTGATCGCATCCTTTGATCACATCCCATGTACCACCCAGCTCTGTAACATGGTCTTGAGTATGAACCTGTCTCCAGATATCAACCGGAACAAGGAGACCAAAGAACAATTCGATATTAGCAAGAGTCATTACAGTAGAAGAGGCAGCTTCAGTCAATTCTTTATAATAAGCAATAGGATTTTTCCTAGGGTCGGGCAAATGAGCTTTAAGGGATAGAAAATGGGCCGCTACACCCGGTCTGGTAAAATTACCACGCTGGTCCGTTAACTCTGGTATTTCTGGGTGATATATTGGATGAACCTCCGGCATCGGAAACTGGGATACCGGGGTAGGACTCTTCGCATGCAACCTACCCCTATAAGCA
The DNA here is from genome assembly GCA_963921515.1 of Calotriton arnoldi. Taxonomy (NCBI): domain Eukaryota; kingdom Metazoa; phylum Chordata; class Amphibia; order Caudata; family Salamandridae; genus Calotriton; species Calotriton arnoldi. The sequence goes on from CAWUFW010011196.1 coordinate 138,211, forward strand.
ATTAACGTTGTGATATTCCCAAAAACTTGGCCAGGCTCCATACCACTAGCATATACACGGTCTTTAATATCACATAGAATTTGTGGTGAATCACCCCCAAAATGTTGCTGCCAGAGAGCAATTAGCGTAGCAGACATATGCTTAAGGGTGTGCTGCTGTACAAAGGGCACATAATCTTTCATCACACTCCAAACATCCTCCACACTGTAAATGGGATTACAACCCCACTGCGCAGCCTGATTGGCTACTACCTTCTTCTCCTCATCTCCCACCTCGGATCGAACAAATGGGCCCATACGCTCCTTACATTTTGTCAAGTCTCTATCCTTAAATCCACGAACTAGCGTCTCAATACATGTGAATGTCGGGGGTTGAAGAACCATAAAGGGAGAAGCGACAGAAGTAACAGGCACAATCATCGCTGGTGGTTGCGCCGGAGGAGAGAGGGCAGGAGACATAGTGGTCAAAACAATAGGTGTACTAACAGTAACAGTTGCCACAGATGGCAAAGACAGAGAACAACGGCAGTAGATACAGGGACAGTTGAAACAGTAGTAGCAGGCTGCTGCGATGGCAAGCGGACAGTGGGACATATCCTATGCGGAGCATATGGGGGCGGAGGTCGAGTATCTAACAATTCCTCAACAAAAGTATCATTTTCCTCCTCAACCAAATATGATTTGTCAATTTGCAACCAAAATCTCCTATCTTCACATTCAACTCCTTTTTCCTGGTTTTCTTTACCATATGCGACAGCATTCTGAGTCAGAGTCTGCATCTTTGTTTTCCGTGCGTCTTTTTCCATCTTCAATCGTCTCTGCCTAGCTGCTTTCTGCCACGTTCTGAGAGAATCAAACATAGACTGTCTACTTCGTCTCTTAAATAACTGTTCATGTAAAAACCCAATCTTTTGTTCATCAAAAGTGCATGTCAGCGGCCACTGTTACTCGGCGTTGTCCCTCGTATATTTGTGCCATAATGTACTAAACATATGAGGGCCAAGACCATCCATAACATACATATCAAAATTAGGAGTGTCTTCTGGAGGCGCCGGCTGGGCTTCTTCTAATCGAGCATCTGTAGAACAACAGTGACAGCCCAAAAAAACAGTTTACTGATACCAGGCATTCTCAAAAGAAAAAAAGTTCACTATTTATGCCTGGCAAAGCAATTGCAAACGCTTTTATTCCAAAGACGGTCCTCAGACCGTACCAAATTCAAACCAAAATGGTACCATTTCCACAAAGAACCAAAACAAACTCACCTGACATATGCAGGTCAAGCAAACTAATTCTCCATTGCCGACTCTTCAGACCAAACGGTCAGATCCAAGGGTTTCGCCATTTAGGACTCCAGTCGGGTTGACCGCTGGGCAAGGCACTGTGCGGCAGGATGGAAGGGGCAGCTGCGAGCAATCAATGCTCCTCATACAGGGATCCCTGAACGGTCAGTCCGACCCGACGATGGCCTCGACCTCCCCCCCGTCTGTGGAAGGGGATGGGTCACTCACCCGAAGGAGTCTCTGTTCGGGCGCCGACTGAAGGAAGTGGCCCGATTAGGGTCACCGGGGTCACTCACGACCACCTCTCAGCCTTCCAAACCAAATGAAGAGTCGGTGAGACAGTAGAGAATGCAAACCAATATCTGTTTATTCAGGTACACTCAGAGTGGAGCCCAGTCTGCCCGGTCGCTAGGAGTGCTGCAGAGGGACTGACTTCAGCAAGCATAAAGATACATTATGTACATTTCAGAACCAATGAAGTCGCACCCACAATGAAATTTTCCAAGCAGATGCAGCTAAACAAAGAAGTACAGAGGGTAAGTTTCGAGTCTGAGGCCGTGCACATACTATCTACTACTCAAGGTCGCTCTGCCTCTGCCTCTGCCTCTGCCTAGACAAGTGGGAGAAGGCCTCTCTCTAGTAGGAAAGGTATGTGCTAATAAGAACAGTGTATTCATTAGTGAAGTGAGTCCCAGACTTGGGGAAATGAAACCCAACTGAAGCCTCTTCTCAGAAATATTGAGGGATTAGTTTCGATTATAACTCAAAATAACGCCTACATAGAAAATAGTGCCGCAAATGCTAACCTACATAGAACAATAAATATGAATTTTTATATTCTAACAACCCCACGCTCTTCAACATCTATATGGCCCCTCTCGCCACCATCGTCAGAAAACACGGACTCAGAATAGTATCCTACGCCGACGACACCCAGCTCATCCTCTCCCTCACCAATGAACCCGACATCACCAGACACAGCTTCCAGGAAGGTATGAAAGAAGTCACCTCCTGGATGAGCAACAGCTGCCTAAAGCTGAACTCAGAGAAGACGGAAGTCCTTGTCCTGGGATCCCTCAGCATGGGACAAAACCTGGTGGCCCACCACCCTCGGTGAACCTCCCATACCCACAGACCATGCTCGCAACCTCGGCATCATACTCAACTCCTCCCTCACCATGCACTGACAAATCAACGCCGTATCCTCCACATGCTTCAACACCCTCTGCATCCTCCGCAAGACCTTCAAATGGACCCCCCCGAATCCAGAAGGATCGTCACCCACACATTCATAACTAGCAGACTGGACTACGGGAATGCCCTCTACACAGGAATAAACAAATCTCTATTCCTCAAACTCCAGACAATCCAGAACGCCGCAGCTAGACTTGTCCTCGGCATCCCACAACAATACCACATCACCCCACACCTACGAGAACTACACTGGCTCCCGTCGAGAAGAGAGTGACCTTCAAGCTCCTTACTCACGCCTACAAATCCCTCCACAACATTGGACCCCAATACCTCAATGAAAGAATCTCCTTCTACACACCCAAGAGAAGCCTCCGGTCTGCCGATCTTGCCCTAGCTGAAATCCCACGCATCTGCAGAGCCAGAGGGGGGTGCGATCCTTCTCCTACATCACAGCCAAGACCTGGAACGAACTCCCACTCAGCACCAGACAAACCCCCACATTTCAAACTTTCAGGAAGAGCATCAAGACCTGGCTCTTCGGATGAGACAAAGCTGCGAGAAACCACCCCCAAGCGACTTGAGACCCAGGCAGGTGAGTAGCCTGCTTCAAAAATCCCTGATTGATTGATCAGTGTATACAGCTGGCTTTGCAGTTTTCCTGAACCCGAAGTCCGTGTGATGGGAAGCTGCATCTGGAGTGCTGACAAGACTCTGACTGTCACAAAGGCAGCCTCGGTTTTGCGGTTAGTGACTGTTATTAGCAAGGACTGATTTTCATGTGTAAATAAAGGAAAAATTTGGTAGTAGTGCCCATTTTAAGAGAGAAAATAATGTTACCTGCCACACTGTAACCACACTGTAAAGAATGTGAGTAACAAACTCGTGCACACACAGGAGATTGGCCATTTGTCCCGAGAGGGACTTGAGAAGAACATTGCTGAGTTCTACATTTACAGTTTTTATTTAATGTAAGTAAATTAAAAGACTGCAAAGAACAATGTCTCACATCTTCCCATATGGGAAAATAGCCATACAGCTCGATGTTAATGCAAATCCTTTCTATCCATCAAATTAACATAAACATGGCAACAGTATAAAATGCTAACGTGGAAGACATTCTGCTGGCACATTTTCAAATGCTCTGCTTTATTTTATAAGGTTTATTGAATGCCATACTATGTAAGTGGCTTACAGAGTGCCAATCTGGCCAAAAAGCAGCGATACTACTACTGAGAGCAAACTACAAGAACGAGAAAAAGTGCAGTAGGGGCCAGGCCCTCCCCTCCTTTGGATAACCACACAGAGGAAATAGAAAACTGCTGATCGGCTCAAGGAGCAGCAAAATTCTTCTCGGGCTGCCTCTTAGCAACCATGAAGGTTGCATTCTCCTAAGAGACAGTCCCGGCTGGCCCTGCCGCATCCACACCACCAAGGTGCACAGGAGCGGCAGGGACCCCCACAAGCAACCACAGCCTGTGCAAAGAGGAGCCGCCGGCTGCTTAATTAAAAGGGGGGGGCGGAAGCTAAAATCTCCAACCCAGTATCACCATCTCCCCCCTCCTCTTCTCCCTGAAGTGCAAATCAGGCACTATCAGGATGCCAAAGAAAACATGTAATACAGTGAAAAAAGATGGAAAAGCGCGTGTATATGTGTGGTTGTTTTGGGACCTGTGTGTCTGGAAAAGCACTGTCCAGATTAGCACATGGGTAAATGGGTGAAATGTTGGTGGTTTGACAAAGCCTTTGTTGGTGAAATGCTGTTGATGAAATGAAACAAATGTAGTGAGGTGGTCTGTGGTGCACACAGGGATGGCGGCAGCCAGGCAGTCAGGACAGGGGGATGCACGGGCTTCCCTGGGAGGGCTGAGCTGTCAGTGACAGGGAAGAGAAGAGCAGAGTGGTGACTGAGGAGAGACAGCTCGGTGGGGGGGATGTTCCTTTACCGTGTGCTCTGAAGAGAGCTCCGGTGCTGCCAGGCCTGGACGGTGCCAAATACACAACACTGGGGAAATGTTGGTGTACAATGCCTCCTGTGAGGAACAGACAGGAGGGCCAAAGGAGGCACCCAGAAGAGGCATATTTCCGCTCACTCAGATTACTAGGCACAGGACTTCAATAAGCCCAATCCTCTTTAAAAGAAAGCACAAAACAAGATGAACATCCTACCAAAAATGATGCTCAACTGACGGTGGGTATAAAAAGTGCAAAAAGGCTAAATAAATACAATCAACAAGCGGAGGCACAGCGAGGGAGGCAGGACTAGCACAACTGTGGCATTAGGAGGAGCTGGGAAGGAGGAATGCTATATTAAATGTAAGCAGCTATGATGCCGAAGCTGAACACAGGCAAACAGTAACAGATCAGGAAACCAAGAAAAAAATAGTCCTCTAAAGAACACATAAATACCCATAGCGGAATGATACAGTACTTAGTCCCTGCTCTGTGGGAGGAACAAAACAGAAAAAGGGGGACAAAGAGGCAAGACTGACAACTAGCAAAGCAAGGATTTTTAAAGGACACTGAAACAAACCAATCAAACGCATGGGAAAAGAGAAATTACGACAGGTCTTGAATGCTCATCCTAGAAAGAGGCAGGAAACGCCTGGTAGTGGATTAAAGACTACCAGCCTTTGGTATTCACTCGTCGATGTTTAATTGCACAGGCCGTGAGCTTCTGAGCGAAGCTTAGGGCACCAACACTTTCTTTCAATAAAGCATTGGACATATGACATTTAATATTTTTCATAGTTCTATATTCAGAACAAAACTTGCATCTGTGTGCTTTTCTAAAGTAAAAGTATTGAATTTTGTATGCCATGAATGAAGAGAAGCAACCATATTTATGAACATAATGTTAAAGTCTTATATCTTACTGTTAAATTAAGCAATACCCAACATAGGGGTGACAGCTTTGAAGTTTTAAACATAGAAAATTCTACAAACTTTACTGATAATGTACGTGAGAAGAAAGATATTATTAGCTTCTATGTATGCATATGGCTTCCCACAGTCGACTCATGACCATGCATGACTTACAATTTGGCATATTATACTTAGAACTGCAAGAGAATGCTAGATTAGTTTGTGAACTGAATAATGCAGTAACAGATGTCTGTGGACATGTAAGAAACAGGCGGCTTTGAAAAGTATGCATTGCTTATTTGTCAGCATCTCTCATCATACTGATGTCAGGAATATGTGTAGGAAAACGCTCCACAATCAAAGGACACAGAGGAGATGAATATCTCACTGCTTAGTCGATGTTCGCTCCTTATAATGTTAAAGTATTGAAAATTTAAATGAAAGACAAGAAAATAATTCTAGCAAATGTAAGTGGGGCCAATGACAACACTGTTAAAGAAGGGAAAGAGAGCATAGTGTATTCACTGCCATGTGCGTGGCACATACAGTACAGGATTTGTTAAAAAATGACTCCGTGACCCATAAATTTGGGGTCAAGATGTTGCAGTGGAAATAGGGTGGAATTACAAGGGGAGGAGCTTGAAAAGCAGAGTCTGGGAGTCAACTTACACATTAACTTAAAAATAAATCTGCTGCAAAGAAGTTGGCAATAAGAACAAATGAGGAAGCAAATCTGTTTGAGTTTACTTATTCGGTCACAAAGAGAATGCATTCTAAAATATCTTACAGAGTTAAGACACCTGCTGCAGAGAACATTGGGTGTGCAGCAAGTTTGAGGGGATAATAATAGTTGAAAGATAACTCTGGTGGCTGATGCAGTGCTGGTGGAGTTATTTGTTTTGTCCAGTCACAATTTTGACTCATAACGTAGCATAGAGGGTTAGATCATTTTTTTTTACTTCCCGTTCATAAGTTACAATTCTTCTAATATAGCGCATTGATCTATTTCTTGGCATCAAAGTGTGGCATACAAACTATTTAATGGGTTTAGATCATTACTGCTTTTTTACTCAATCTGTTGTCATTGTGAGATTGCAAAGAAGGGGTCACCTGAGAATTAATCAGGAGTGGTGGAACTCATGGAGTTTCCTCCATGGAATTCCACAGAGTTACAGAAAAACCAATAGGTGGAAAAATATGCAGCTCGAGCTACAATTTAGAACTGGTAGCGTCAGCAGCACTGAAAATCAGTGTGAATGGCACCATGCGTTGTGCAAGAGCATGCGGCCATTCAAGTTGATTTTTCTTCAGCTCAAGAACAAAAGTCTACTTGATCAGCAGTAAATCTACTCAGATGGCAGACCTCTGACCATGACCGCTCACAAACGCCAACGACTGCCTGCGTTAAACATTATGCTAGGGGATGCTAAATCTCGCGGGCCCATGCCAGCTCACATCTTCTGGAGCCTCGCAGGAGAATAAGTCTGCCATTCAATGATTGGGGGAATTTGGACAGAACTCCATGTTAAAGAGTACCATGAAGTGTCAAAAATTCCACCACATCCACGGGCGTAACAGAATAGTTCATCCACCCCTAGAATTAACACAGTCTTGTTGGTACAGACAACCTCAACCACAGTGTTACGTTTTATATATTGACTTGTCCTCCAAAGCCCTGGGACCAGCCAGACAATTTACTCTCACATATAACGTCTACAAGTATGGCAAAGTTTGTAATTCCTACACCTTATGACTCTCATTGTCTAAAGGAATATTTTCCGTACATTATTTTACACACTTTCATAACTTATTGGATCCGTCTGTGTGTTGGTAAATCACTGGGATTAGTTGAGCTTTATAAAAAAAAAAAAAAAAATCATTAGTGTAATTACTCATACATACAGATAAATCTTGCATTCTTACAGTGCATGCACATCTCTTACATTGAAGGTTTGAACAAAGTAAGAACTGCCTCCAGGGCCCACTTACAAATTTGGCGGTGTGAAAGTGGGCCATCACGCCACTGCACCGCTCCCACATTGCCAAACAGAGCCGCCAGTCTGGCGAGCGGTCCTTTGGCATACCCACAGCGGTGCCTTTCAAAAGGGCACCGCAATGGGATCGTTAGACTCCCTGCAGTGATTAGGGTCGCAGTGAAGAAACTCATTATATGATTGGCGGTGCCGCAGCAGCACCCCCAAGGATATTGTAGCCTCAAGAACTGCCGCTAGCACCAGGGATCGCGATCCCTGGCAACTGTGGCGGTACTCTCACTGTCGAACCACCCTAATCGTCATACTGTGGTTGGACCACTGGTGCAGTGGTTCCCGACCACCACCGCACCTCCACTGCAAGTTTGGAGGTCCATAAACTCGTAATTAAGCCTATAGTTTCTCTAATGTACTTGTGAAGTGATAAAGTATGTTCCTTTGCTACCTCCCATTGTATTAGCATTGAGGCAGAGATCACTGACACAATATCAAGGTAAATAATATTGTTTGACGCAAATATTGTGTCAAAAATATAATTTACCAAAATATCCTGTCCCTACACTTCTATTGGAAAGTATAAAAATATAGGTAATAAAATATTGTTTAACATGAATATTGTCCAAAAACATACAAACAAATCATTTTTAGAATATATACAGCTATATATAGCTCATAAATATATATAAGACGTAAATCTAAAACATTTTGGTATATAATTAATATAATGTAAATTACATAAATTTCCTAATGGTTATCACTACATATAAATATATACATGTATAAACACATACACATATGTATATGCGTGTGTGTGTGTTCATATATATGTATATATATATTACCTACTGGCGGTCGCCAGTAGGTAGTTATAGTTAGGACCTCAGTTCTATTCAAAAAGCGTATTTTCTTTTGCCAATATCTTTGGCGCCGTTTGACGAATCTTCGTGAAATTTTCAAAACTAATGCGGCGCTCCGTTCAGCTCCTGTCTTGAAAGTTTCAGGGTGATTCGTCAAGCAGGGGCCGAGAAAAAATGGGGGTCCCAAAACGCGCTTTCCCCATGTTAATTTCCATAGGAACTTTAGACAAAGCTACAGCCCGAACAGCTGAACGGAAATTACACCAAAGTTGGCAAAAAGGTAGGTCTTGGTTCAGAAAGAGCCCTTTTTGTTAAATGGTGTAAATCCGTTCAGTAGCTTCAGATAAATTATAAAAAGAAAAGTTTCGATATCTGAGCACCTAGGAGGGTTCGCGAACCCTCCCGGGCATGAGCTGACTTCTGATTGGCTGCCAACACTCCAAACCAGGAAGTGTTGGCAGCTATCTTGTGACTCGGTAACCGAGTCACAAGAAAACAGTGAAAAAAAACATAAAAAACTAGAAAAGGGGGCTGGGTAGAAACACCCTGACCCCCTAGACCTGCTTAAAGGGTCCCACACGGACCCCCAAGGCCAAAAAAAGCATTTTTTTTTTAAAACACGGATGAAGTCATGCAGTGTGTGTGAATCCTGCCGAGAAAATTAAAAAAAACGAAGCGCAGGCTCCCGCGCTTCGTTATTGTTAAGCCCCTGGGTGGGCCAGGTCCCGGGGGCAATCCTAATTTATATAGTGGGCACCAACGGGGGCCCCTGCAGCCCCGGGGACTGCCACCTCCCTGGGGCTTCATTGTTAATTTGCGGGGGGCACGCAGTCCCCCCGCAGCCCCGGGGACCACCACCTCCCCGGTGCTATGTGAAATGATGGAAGGGGGGCCACACGGCCCCCCTCCTGGAGCCGTTGATGGCCCTAGGGACCGCCACCCCCCAGGGCCGGCTCCTGCAATGTCCTGGGGTGCCCACCCCCGGGACATTGCTGTTTGCTATGGCAGGGTGGGAGCACGGCTCCCGTCCTGTCATACCAAACTCTGCTTCAGTTTTTGGAAGCGAGAGCAGGAAACCTGCTCTCGCTTTCAAAAGCCAAGCAGAATTGCTTTTGCACAAGGGGAGCTGCATGTTAGCAGCTCCCTTGTGCAAAAGCAATGCCGGCTCCTGCAGGAGGCAGGGAGCCGGCTGGGACCGTGGGGGCATTGGGGCTCCCCCACAGTCCCCAACGGAGAGGCCAGGCCCCAGGGGATGGGGTCCCCAGGTGCCAGAAGTGGCCTGGGAGGGGCCACCAGCCCCTCCCTTTGAAAAAAATATATATAACATTATACGGACAGGCCGCCCCGGGGATGGGGTCCCCGGGGCCATAATGGCCCGGGTGGGGGCCACGCGGCCCCTCTCCATTTTTAAAAACTATAATAGAACATTTGGGCATGCCCCGGGGGATGGGTTCCCGGGGCAAAATGACCGAAATAATGGACACATGGCACTCGATCTTTTAAAAAATCGATCAATGTTTAAGAGTCGGGCATGCCCCAGCGCGATGGGGGCAGGGGCCGTCAGTGTAATCAGCGAATGGCGTCGCGAATTCACCTTAAATAAATAATTAAGTAGTATATAATATAGAAGGTAGTGTTGTGTGTGTGAAGTTGTTTTAAAGAGGTATTGTGCTTGAAGTTAATGACAAGACTGCAATTGATAGAGTTGTTAAAAATATATAAAAAAATGTAATACTTAAAGTTGAAGTGTGTTGTGTTGTAGTACATTGACTTTGTGCTTTTGTTTTGTGACTTCACGCCTGGTGCACGAATCCCAAATGTAAAAAAATATATATATGTTAAAAAAAAAATGTAAATCAGTATTATGTTATAGGGTGGCTCTAAAAAGAGCCCTTGTTTTCATTGTGACTTTGTTGTAGCTACATGTAAGTGCCGATGCAGAGCTTTAGGTTGCTGAGAAAGACTCTGTTTCCTTGATCTGTGAAATGTACTCCATCACTCCTGTAGATGCCATTCATATCAAAACGTAGATTGTTGTTATATATGGAGCCCATGCTATGGTCTCTGAGGTAAGCAGAAACAGCTTTATTGACATTCTTTCTATCTTTCTCAATCTGTGGACAAAATTGATTTGACCTCTTCCATTTTTGTCTTTGGCATATGTTAGAGTATACAAAGACAGTTTGAGGTAAAAGCAACATCAATTGTGCAAAGGTGTCCTTCATTAGCATTTCCAGACCTACCCCAGTCAATGTGCCTGGGTCATTGCCACCACAGTGCACAATCTTGAGGTCAGGAGGTTGGAGATGCAAAAAGATTTAACCAAAGGCATCAATTGGTGCCACTTTCAATCCTCTCTGTGCAATCCATTTAATAGTCCACATTTTGCAAAGCTAGGTCTTTGTCAATACCTCTGCGTTCAGCATACCTTTTGCACCAGAAAACATAGCTGTGCCCAACAATCCACACTGTAAGCATCTTGAAGGGATGTCTGGAAGTAATGAAAAGATGTCTGTAGCTGAGGTAGTCAGTTGGTAGAATGAGAGGTATGTAAAATGGTGGACAAGATGCTGTTTTATAAAATGTAGAGAATTTATTGGCTGTTTAAGAACATTCTACATTCAAAAATAGGGTGCATTTTACAGTTTTAAAAAGCATGTTTTCTTATTGGTTAGTAACAACATGTTCTGAAAGGTACAATAGAAAGGATAAGATCATATTTTGCCAAGTCAACCACACCTGCTGTTTGCATTTGCAACATTGTGTGGTGAACTTGAAAATATGGTGAACTTGTGACCTGTGAGTTACAGTTGAATGTTCCATGAACTGTTACTATGGAAACTGGCATGAAGCAGAATGGGGGAAGGCTTGAAACTGTAACTGTGGTTTTAAAATGTGAAATTGTCATTTATATATAAGTAATATGTTTTTTCAATGATATTTCCCAAGTCAGTACTATCTTTAGAAGTGGTGTTTAATTACAAAATAGTGTTGAATTTATTTGTTATATCTGTTTGAACTCCCATATGAATTCACGACTCCATCGCAGTGATGCACGATGGGGTCGCGACTTCCAAAAAAATGTAGAAACAGTTTGAGCACCTTTAGAAGTCAATTGCTAAGGGTTATTATGTGTAACCAATAGAAATGTGTTTTACAATTTGAAAAAATCTAGGAAGCAATGTGATTTGTTAGTTATATGTATTTGTGTGGAGAAAGAGAGGGAAACTCTGCCATTACTGGTTTTACCTTGCTGAGTCTGGTGCATTATCTTGATTGTGTGTAAAAGAAAATCCTGTAAGAGTTTGTGAGATTTTAAATTCAACACATTTATTTGCAAGGTGAGTTATAAATTTGTGAGGTTTATTTTTAAACTTTTAACATTATTCAAAAACTGTGTTGTTTGAAATATATTATTAAATGTGGAGATGTATATTGTAGTTTGTTTTATTGTACTTAAATGTTGTTTAAAAAAGAGTCTGTACAGTAATATGTGTATTTTGCTAAGATGGATTACTGATGTTCATATAAGATGTTATTAATTAGGCTTGTTTTTTAAGTCTGTACAAAGGTATAGTTGAATGATGCCGCATAATTTTAGGTAGTTTGGTTGAAGATGCAGCACAAATGTGTAGTTTGAAAGATGTTCATATAAGGTGTAATTAATTAGGCTTCTTTTTTGTTGTCTCTACAAAGGTATAGTTGAATGATGCGGCATAATTTTAGATAGTTTGATAAAGATGCAGCACAACTGTGCAGTTTGAAAGATGTTCATATAAGGTGTAATTAATTAGGGTTCTTTTTACTAGTTTCTACAAAGGTAAAGTTAAATGATGCCACATATTTTTAGATAGAATGGTGAAGATGCATCACAGTATAGTTGAATGATGGCGCATAATTTTAGATAGTTTGGTAAAGATGCTGCACAACTGTGTAGTTTGAAAGATGTTCATATAAGATGCTATTAATTAGGTTTCTTTTTCTAGGTTGTACAAAGGTAAAGTTAAATGATGCCACATATTTTTAGATAGAATGGTGAAGATGCATCACAAAAGTGTGCTTTCTAGGATGGTCATATAAGGTATTATTAATTAGGTTTCTATTTTCTAGTCTGGAATAAGGTATAGCTTAAATGATGCCACATAATTTTAGAGAAAAAGATGAAGATGCAGCATAAAAGTAGTGGTTTAAACATTGCAGAAATAAGGTGCTGTTAATTAGGCGTCTTTTTTCTAGTCTGAACAAAGGTATAGTTGAATGATGCCACATAATTTTAGATTAGAAAGGTGAAGATGCAGAATAAAAGTGTGGTTTTAAAAATGCTCATAAAAGGTGTTGTTAATTAGCCTTCTTTTTTAAGTCTGTTGAAAGGTATAGTTTAATGATGTCGCATATTTGTAGATAGAATGGTGAAGATGTAGCTCAAAAGTAAACCACCACATATTACCCTTGCAGGCATGTTGCACTTATCTACTTAACTAGATAATACGTAATGACTCATCTATGTCTTCAGATTGTATTTATACAGTTATCTGCATGCTTAGTGAACTATTGAGAGGCTGCCTGACCGATTACAGGAGTGCAAAGGTAGTGACTGGGTGATTTTAAAACTACATGAGTAATGATTGACTGATTCCATATCCTCCAATCACCCAGTTAGTATCCAAGCACTCATGAAATCACTCCGCCACTACCCAAGCACTTATGAAATCACCCAGGCACTACCCATGCACTCTCCCAATCACCCAAGCACTACCCATGTACTCATGCAATAACCCAAGCATTACCCATGCACTTATGCAATCACACATGCAGTACCCATGCAATTCTGCAATCACCCAGTTAGTATCCAAGCACTCATGAAATCACTCCGCCACTACCCAAGCACTTATGAAATCACCCAGGCACTACCCATGCACTCTCCCAATCACCCAAGCACTACTCATGTACTCATGGCAATAACCCAAGCATTACCCATGCACTGATGCAATCACACATGCAGGGCCTGACTCATAGACTAACTTCTCCAATCACCCAGTTAATATCCAAGCACTCATGAAATCACTCACGCAACTACACATACGCAGTTTTGATAATCACCCAGTGCACTTACCCATGCATTCTCCCAATCACCCAAGCTACTAGTCTTAACAGTTATAGGACTCACCAAATGCCCTTCTGTTGCATTCGTCTATTTACCTAGACAGTACTCAATGACTCATTGATCCCAGTTCAGAGTAGCTATGTTATGACACTTAACCATGCAGTCAAATGCCTGTCTGTGATGCACTCAGAGACTTAAGCTAGCGACTATTCTCAGTCTTAGAGTCCTGCAAAAGTTCCGAGTGACTAACCTTGCTACTCCTAATCACTGAGAACATCCTAACTCTACAGAGTTTTGGAATTCACATCAGGCAGATGTAGTACATGTCTCAGTTTCTAGGTTTTCCTATATTTCAGAAATCTTCTATATATATTTTTTGACATATCATGATGATTTGGGAAGGTAGACCCATATGTATGTGTGCTTTTAACAATATGGGGACACTTATAGTTGACGTCATGTAATAGTGTGCGGGTTTATATTTGGCCACGCCCAACTGCTCATGCACTTATCCAAACACCCAAGTTACTACGCCATGCAGTCTTGAAATCATTCAGGCACAACACAATGCAGTGCTCTGAATCACTCAGCCACTGCTCTTGCACAGATGCCAATCAGTTAGGCACCTCCATGTACTGTGCACTTACTGCATATACACCTACAGGTATAACTCAGCGCAGTACTATATAATCACCCATGTATTACTGTTGACACATAGCACTTACAATCACGGAGGCACGTATCTTTCTACTCTCGTAATCATCTGAGCCAGTAGTTATGCTGTTATGACAATCATCCAGTCACTACCTTTGGGGTCTTAGAGTTACTCAGGCTCTACCTCATGTAGTCCTGCAATTCATCCAAGAAGTACTCAATGCACTTACAAATCGCTCCCAGTGCACTTTACTATCGTAGTCATGTAAATACTCAGACATGTATTCCTGCAGTTATGCAATCAGCTGAGCTGTTACCCATGTACTCCTTTAAAATCCCTGATTACACTTGCTCTTATCAATCACATATGCACTTTTCTTGTAGCTTATGGAATCAGTCAATCATGTACTCATGTCTCAGTTTGTAAAGTCATCCAGTCACTACCTTTGCACTCCTGTAATCGATCAGGCACTAATGTTAGATAGTTCACTAAGCATCTGGAAGGCAGGTACTGCATGTGAAACTTATAAAATCATCCACTCACTTGCTATGTACTTCAGTAATCCTCCAGAAATTAGCCTTGCAAGCATGTCATTATCCAGGGTCTAGTTATGTACTTTCCCTACAGTCATGCAATCATGCAGGCTGTACCGATGCAGTCATGTAATAACCTACACACTACCCTTGCAGTCGTAGAATCACCCATGCCCTTCTGTTGCATTCGTCTATTTACCTAGGCAGTACTCAATGACTCATTGATCCCTTCAGGTGCTATTTATACACTTAACCATGCAGTCAATGTGTATGTATGCACTCAGGCAATTAGCTAGCCACTATCTATCTTCTCCTACAAAAATCCAGTGACTACCCTTGCTCTCATACAATCACCCAAGCACTACCTATGGAGTTTTGGAATCACTCAGGCAGATGTAGTACATGTCTCAGGTTCTAGGTTTTCCTATATTTCAGAAATATTTAATATATATTTCTTTTAGATATCATGATGATTTGGAAAGGTAGACCCATATGTATGTGTGCTTTTAACAATATGGGGACACTTATAGTTGAGTCATGTAATAGTGTGCGGCTTTATATTTGGCTAGGCCCAACTGTCATGCACTTATAAAAACACCCAAGTACTCGCCATGCAGTCTTACAATGATGCAGGCACAACATATGCAGTGCTCTAATCACTCAGCCATTGCTCTTGCACAGATGCAATCATTTAGGCACTATCTGTGCACTTATGCAATCACTAAGGTATAACTCATGCAGTTATATAATCACCCAGGCACTACTGTTGCACTCCTTCAATCACGGAGGCACTATCTTTCTACTCTTGTAATCACTCAGCCAGTAGTTATGCTGTTATGAAATCATCCTGTCACTACTTTTGGAGTCTTTTAGTTAGTCAGGCTCTACCTCAGTAGTCCTGCAATTATCCAAGAAGTACCCATGCACTTACAAAATCTCCCAGTCACTTGCTATGTAGTCATGTAAATCCCCAGACATTATCCCTGCAGTTATGCAATCGCCGAGGTGTTACCCATGTACTCCTTTAATCCCTTTCTTCTCTTTCAATCACATATGCACTTTTCTTGTACTTATGGAATCAGTCAATCATTACTCATGTAGTTTTAAAATCACCCAGTCACTACCTTTGCACTCCTGTAATCGGTCAGGCACCATCTTAATAGTTCACTAAGCATCCAGGCGGTACTCATGAACTTATAAAATCATCCACTCACTTGCTATGTACTTCAGTAATCCTCCAGAAATTAGCCTTGCAAGCATGTCATTATCCAGGGTCTAGTTACTTTACTTTCCCTACAGTCATGCAATCATGCAGGCTGTACCTATGCAGTCATGTAATAACCTACACACTACTCTTGCAGTCGTAGAATCACCCATGCCCTTCTCTTGCATTCGTCTATTTACCTAGGCAGTACTCAATGACTCATTGATCCCTTCAGGTGCTATTTATACACTTATCCATGCAGTCAATGTGTATGTATGCACTCAGGCAATTAGCTAGCCACTATCTATCTTCTCCTAGCAAAAATCCAGTGACTACCCTTGCTCTCATACAATCACCCAAGCACTACCTACGGAGTTTTGGAATCACTCAGGCAGATGTAGTACATGTCTCAGTTTCTAGGTTTTCCTATATTTCAGAAATATTGAATATATATTTCTTTTAGATATCATGATGATTTGGGAAGGTACAGCACATATGTATCTGTGCTTTTAACAATATGGTGACACTTATAGGTGAGTCATGTAATAGTGTGCGGCTTTATATTTGGCTAGGCCCAACTGTCATGCACTTATAAAAACACCCAAGTACTCGCCATGCAGTCTTACAATGATGCAGGCACAACATATGCAGTGCTCTAATCACTCAGCCATTGCTGTTGCACAGATGCAATCATTTAGGCACTATCTGTGCACTTATGCAATCACTAAGGTATAACGCATGCAGTTATATAATCACCCAGGCACAACTGTTGCTTTGTCTGTTTGTGCACCCTTCGTGCATCTTTTCACAACCTCTGTTGATTCTTTCTGCAGTTCTGTTCCTGTTTCTGCACCCCATCTCCCTCATTGTGTAGCCCTCTTGCCTCATTCTGCACATCACCTACCTCTTTATGCACTCTTGTTGTCTCTTTTTACAGTTCTGTTGCTTCTTTTTGCACCTCTTTTGCTTCGTTCTGAACTTCACTTGCCTTTTTATGTAACCATCTTTCCTCTTTGTAAACCTATGTTTGTTCTTTCTGCACTGCTTTGTGTTCTTCCTGTACCTTTGTTTTGAATTTCTCCATCCCTCTTCCCTTTTTCTGCACCCTTGTTCTCTCTTTCTGCACCTCTGTTGTTTCATTCTGCCCATCTGTTTCATTGTAACTTTTTTGCTTATTTCTGTACCTTTCTTAACTCTTTTTGCAGTTCTCTTGACTGTTTCTGTACCTCAATTGCCTATTTTCTGCAGCTCTGTTGCTTCTTTTGCACTACTGTTACTTCTTTCTCCATGTCTATTGCACATTTCTGCACCTGTCTCATGCAATTATAAAAACACCAAAGGAGTTGTTATGCAGTCTTACAATGATGCAGGCACTAGATATTTAGTACTGTAATCATTCAGACATTACTGCTGCATTTCTTTTTCTGCACCTCTCTTCACTTATTTTACAGCTCATGTGTAATTGTGAATATATTCCGAAAACCATATATGCACTTGTTTGTAGCTTTTAAATAGAAGGTGTTTCTTTAGTAATAGATTAGTATATTTCAATATAATTATTTTATTAATATTAAATTCATTTTAAATATTTTTTTTCCAGATATTCTTCATTATTATTAAGAAAGACTTACCATGACAAAAAAAACGGAAAAGAGAGAACAAGAAAAGAAACAATACTATTTAAAGAAAAGACAACAGCAGGAATTAGATGAACTACAACATGTGGCAAAAAAGAAAAAGTCTTGCGGTAAGAGAACAAAAGAATTTATTAAAAGACTTTCAAGGACTAGAAAGGGTTTTGACAATGTAGAAAATAGAAAGAATAGCTCTAGAACAAAGAAGAATGAAATGAAAAAAGGACAAATTAATGGCAAATCACGTTCTGATAAAACAATCTATGCTGAAAGAAGGATGAATCAATTTTATGATATAAGGAAACGTATGTATAAAAGTAGAGTACTACAAAATTTATTGAAACATGGCAAGAAATATAAAAGAAGATCTGCATTTTATAAAAAGAAAAACAGATTGAAACTATAGTCGAAAAGGCTTTTGAAATAAAAAGAAAATTGTTCATTTTAGTTTTAAACAGAATGCGAACATTAGATAAACCAATGCATTCTATGAAGGACAAAAGTAAAAAGAAGAGACTAATTAACAGAACTAACTTTTGTAAAAAAAATTTGGGTGAATGGAAGCACACTTCAAGTTCAGAGCCTTTTTTTAATGAAGAGAGCTATTTTCAAAACAATACATTAGTTCACGCAGTTGATACCAGTGGTCGTGCTTATGAAGTGAAGAACGGTTGTGCAATTGCAAAAGAAAAGATGGTTCCTAGAAATGTAGAAGAAGTGGTAGCTGATGAAGTTCTAGGGAGACGTTCTAAAGCCCCAGTGTATACTTGGGATTGTAGTAGTATTTGTAGTATACGACAGGAGTCTATTGATATTTTACGAAATTTCTTACAAGAGTATAGTAAAAAAAGTATTAAACAAAAGATTAAGATGTTGCAAGGACTAGATCCTTGTAAAGTGAGAAAAAATACTGGTTTGCAAGGTCATTCTTTGGCTTGTCTTTCTAGAAAAGTGTGTAAAAGTGTTTTTCATCATTTGAGAATGTTAGCAGTACATCACTCTGCAAGGTGGAAGTTAGTAAGAAGATTGTACTATGTAAAAAGTCCTGCATTAATTTTAAGTGAGTTAAACACTGCTCTTTTGCATGGGTCAGTATCGGATGTAAAAAAAGTTTGTGATGATATAGAGTTTTGTTTCTTTGGTCCTGAACAGGAGTGTAGAGAAAGTGAGAGTTTGATAAGTGTAGGTGTTGAAGAAGAGGTGGAAGATAGTAGTACTGAGAAGTTTGTAGAAGAAATTACGAAGTTTAAGGTAATTTGTTGTGAAACACCAAACTATGGGGTCCATTACGATGGCGTGCGGACAAAGTCCGCCCGCCATCGCAACGGAGAAAGGGACCGACCGCACAGCATGTGCGGCGGTCCCGCTGTGCCTAATAGGATGCGCCCGCCACCACTGGCGGGCGCATCCTCCATACTCAACATTGTGGCGGGCGGTGCTGTATTCAGCACCGCTCCACAATGCTGAAATGCATGTTGTGCATTTGCATGCACAACGTGACAGGCACCGCGCGGTGCCTGCCACCTTGTGCATGCAAATGTCAGGGGGTACCATGGGTACCCCCAAGTGCACCCCCAACCCCCAACCACCTTGGGGCCCGCAACGGGCCCCCAATGGCATTCTCCGCATGCCTTTCCATGGCGGCAATCGCCGCCATGGAAAGGCATGAGCTCCGCCAGTCATCGTAATATGGATGGCGGTGTCCTGCAGACACCGCCACCATATATGCAGGCCTCTTCCGCCCGGTAGGCAATCGAGCGGATTGCCTGGCGGAAAAGCTGGTGGACGGTCTTTCCGTCCGCCGTGGTCCCCACCGCCATTGTAATATGGCGGGGGGGAAATGATAGGCGGGCGGATGGAAATGGCGGGCGGATCGCCACCGCCATACAGGCAGCGGCGATCCGCCCGACATCATAATGACCCCCTATGTTTGTATTTGTTGTCGACGTACTCACTATAGAAATCAAACTAGGAATGTTGATCTGTATTTAAAAAGTGAAAAAGAAAACAATGATAAGTGGAAGGAATTTGGAGCTTATTTGTTGGTGGAAGATTGCTTTGAGTTGGGTAGTGATCAACGTATTTGTAAATATTGTTATAGCAAATTAGAGGAGAACAAAATGCCAGCTAGAGCTGTACATAATAAACTAGAGTTGGTAGCTATTCCTCCAGAACTGGTAGATTTAAATACGTATGAGTTCATTCTGATTCAATCTGTGCACCCGTTTCAGGCTATTGTTCATATGGAGCCTAAAACAGGTAAGTTGCCTCCCACAGATTTACAAAGAGGATTAAAAGGAAGAGTTGTGTATTTACCTTTAGATTTAAAGAAAAATATTGAAACTATTGGTGTAGAGAAAGAGGAAACTGAACCTGTAGTTATTCTAGTTAATGGTGTTCCTACGAAGAGTCGGAAAATATGGCAAGAATTAGTAGATGTCACCAAAGTGCAAAAGGCTACGTTATATCTCATAAAGAACAATCTTTATTACAAAAATGTGTATGCTGGAAGAAGAAGAAATAGTTTTAGGAGATGATAGCGAAATTTCAAGTGGCCAAATTGAAAAAGTGGACATCTCCAAAAGTGAAGAAATTTATGAACATTATAGTGTACATCCTTTACATTCAAAGGAAGTGATTGGAAATACTATTGAATTATTCCAAATGAAGAAAGCGAAGGGAACTCCTATGAGTGTTTGGGAAAGAAGTTTAGAAGCCTCGTTGTTTTCCACAGCTGTTCCCCACTGGAAAAGGTGGACGATATGATGAACGACCAGTGCAGATTCCAGCGTCAGAATATCGTACAACAAGATTGTACTCAGAAGATCCAAGATTTCGACAATGTATTCCATATATATTTCATCTTCTGTTTGAAAGTGACTTGTCTGGACTTTCATATGCAGTGAACCACATATTAAAAACAGGAGTTCATCTTCAACATGTTTCTGCAAAGGAATTCATGGACAAAGTACAACAGAGAGACGATCATTTAGAATCTCAATTGATTAATTTGATGGCGTGTCAACGTGGTACTAATGAGTATTGGTATCGTCGTCATGGAGAACTTAAATGTATGTTAAGGAACTTAGGAACCCCTACATGGTTTGTTACGCTAAGCTGTGCTGAATACGCATGGGACGATTTACTTGAATTTCTTCGAGAAGCAAATTCAAATATTAAAAACATTCAATTCAAGACAGCTGGAGAACTGTGTTCCTTGGATCCTGTAAATGTGTGCAGATATTTTAATCATAGGTTTCAAGCTATGATGTCTTTTATCTGCAATAAAAACAACCCACCTCTTGGAGAAGTTATTGATTTCTTTTGGAGAAAGGAGTACCAAGCTAGAGGTGCTCCTCATATACATATGCTTTTATGGATCAAGGATGCACCTAAATTTGGAACTGATTCTGATGAGACTGTTTTATCTTTCATTGAAGACTATGTTACATGTGGTATTCCAAAAACAGGAGAAGAAAATACCTTAAGACAACAAGTTTTACGGTTTCAATCTCATCGATGTGGCAAATACTGTCGACGGAAATACAAGTCAAAGGAAAAGTTTTATACAAAATGTCGTTTTGGATTCCCACGTCCAGTAATTTCCAAAGGAAGAGTCAACAGTTTCATGTCAGCAGTGAGGCATACTATAACTCGAAAATCTCCCAAAAATACTTACAATTTAAAAAGAAGTGAACATTCAAAGTATATTAATGATTACAATCCAGTGATTTTGACGATGTGGAATGCAAATATGGATATCCAGTATGTTGCAGATAATTCCATTGCTGTTGCTCGCTATGTTACGTCATACATAACAAAATCTGAAAAGACGGAGTTGAAAGAAATGTGGGAAGAAATTTCACAAGAGAAGACTCTTAGTTACAAATTGTACAGCTTTAGTTTGAAGATGCTGTCCCATCGAGAGATTGGATCCTACGAATGTTCGGATCGGTTGACATCTGCAAGTTTATATTCAAAGTCAAGAGGAATCATTTGGGTTAGTCTAGGTCTTGCTGCAACACGAAATCGAGTATTGAAATCTGTACAAGAAATTGAATACTTAGCATTAAATGAACCGGAAAGTACAGATATTGTTAAAACAAACATGTTGGATACGTACTATCCTAAAAGAAGTCCCTATCTTGAAAACATATGTCTCTATGAAGTACTGCAATATTACAGCTTTAAGAGAAATATTATAGAAAATATAAATGAAGAAAAATATGCAGTGATTGGTTCTGATGGATGTTTGGTGAAACATACTAAAGGAAATCTCATTAATCACAGGAAACTCAGTTGCGATACTCCAGATAAAAGGGAATTTTTCTATTTAGCACTTCTGCAACTCTTCAAGCCTTGGCGTACTGAAATGGAATTACTTGGAGATTTTCAGTGCTATGAAGATTCTTTTAATGCATGTAAAGATAGCATTCAATGCACAGTTTTTCCAAATTATCTACAAATGTTGAATGAAGAAATTGAACAAGAAGCTACTATTGCAGCTGAGATTGCTAGAGACAGTTCTCAAGATAGTCAAAGTTCTGCTCCACTGAGTCAAGATCCACTAGGAGAACCAATTCTTGAAAATGAAGCAGCAATAGCCATGAGTGAAGTAGAAACAGCAATGCATCAAGCTCAACAGGATATTATGGAGTTGGGAAACTTGGAAGAACAACTAAATATTGAACAGAAAGAAATATATCAGCAAGTTACACAACAGATAGACCATGGTTTACTTCATGAAAAAAACAATGCAACTGCACATCATTTAAACCTATTCAAATGTATATCAGTGGTCAAGCTGGTACAGGAAAAAGTTTCTTAATTAAAGTTTTGACCAGTTATCTACATAAAACCACTGAATCACATTTATCTTGTGTTGTAACCGCTCCAACTGGGTTACCAGCACACAACATTAAAGGGATTACGTTACATCGTTTACTGATGCTACCAGTTGAACATGAAAACAAGTTGGAATATCACAAGCTATCTGGAGAAGCTTGTTATGAAGTTTCAAGAGTACTAAAGAAAATGAAACTTCTGATAATTGATGAGGTGAGCATGGTCTCAAACGTAATGCTTGCCTTTGTACATTTAAGAATGCAGCAAATTTTTAAAACAGATTATGATGTCTTATTTGGAGGAAAGCATGTGATTGTATTTGGCGACCTACTGCAACTTACTCCTGTAAAAGGGCAACCAGTTTTTAAAACACTTGTGCATGAAGACACCAGGAAATCTTTGGGAAGTATTGGAAATGTCAACATTTGGTCTCATTTTGAATATAAAGAACTTATTAAGAATATGGGACAGGCAAGTGATGAAGATTATGGAAGCATTCTTCAAGATATAACAATTGGTGTATTGACAAAACATGGTAAAGAATCTTTGCAAAGTCGGCTACTTACAAACTTGTTTCCAAATAAAAATGTTGCTCCGGAAATAATATACAAATAAATTGGAGAAAATAAATCTATACTTTGCCTAATGCCAACACTGCAAGAGTGTTCTACATTCAATCAAGAACTTTTGAAGCTGGAAAAACAACAAATAATGAAAATGGAAGCCATTGATAAAATAGAACACGAACGAATTACTATTATTTTGTCAGAAAAATTAAAATCAAAATTGGATTCTTTGGAAAAATCTATATCTAAGACTGCTGGTTTAGAAAAGAATTTATATGTATGTGAAAACTGTCGGGTAATTTTACGGCGTAATTTGGATGTGGAAAAAGGTTTAGTAAATGGAGCAATGGGAAAAGTTGTTGATTTTGTTAATTATCCAAATAGAGATGGAATTGAATTTTTGAAGATTAAATTTGATCAGATTGAAGAGGTAAAACAGATTGGACGTTGTGCTGTTCGTTTTTTGCTTGTTAAAGACTTGTATGTTCGTAGAAAACAGTTTCCTCTTTCTTTAGCATATGCGGTGACCATTCATAAATCTCAAGGTTTAAGTGTAGGCTGTGCTTTGGTAAACATTGGAAGTACAGTGTTTAAAGAGGGCATGGCATATGTTGCATTGTCCCGAGTAAGAACTTTATCTGGATTGTATAGGATTGATTTTGATGAGAGAAAGATTAGTGCAGATGCAAATTGTGTAAGAGAGTATAATCGGTTAAGAAGACTGTATGCTCCCAACTTAGGTGAATATCCTGTATATGAAAAGCGTGTAGTATGTCGAAAACGAACATATGAGAAACTCTGTAGTGAGGTTGGAAATAAGAAAAAAAATCAAGAGAATGTTGAGGCTCCAAACAAAAAGAAAATGGACACTGTTGATGATATTGTAGGATATCAGTTAGAAAATAGTTCAGGTATCAACTGCTATGCTAATGTAGTTGTGAACGTCATATTTTTTCTAGAAAATCTTCAACAACAAATTATGGAGAATCGAGAAAAAAGGTTTTGTTCTTTGTTGCATTATATTTTTGAAAAAATGACAACCCATAAAACTAAAATCCAAAGTGCTTCTGGCATTCGACATCTTCTGGATATATGTTCTGGTTCTTCACAATTTACACTTAATGTACAGCAAGATGCTCAAGAATTTCTTATGTTTATGCTTGCAGTATTGGAAGATGAAGGAATACAAATTGAAAATCTGTTTGGACTTCGTTACAGATGGGATCATAAATGTGAAGATTGTTCATTTTCTTCTACCACTGAAATAGACACTGAACGATTCATATATTTGACAATACCAGATTGCAAAACAGTGTCTTTTAACAAATTAGTAAAATCAGCTAATCAAAATATGGAATGTACTCAGTGCAAATCTGAAATGTTATCAACATTATTTATAGAAAGATTTGGACAATATGTCATTTTAATGCTACAACGTTGTAGAGCAAATGGAAGACAATTGGAAACTAAAATTAAAACTTTTGTGGCAAGTCAACTGTCAATTTCAGGAAGAAATTTTAAAGCAGTGGCAATTATTTTTCACGATGGACCTTCTACAACATCTGGACACTATACTGTGTATTTAAAGTGCAATAAAGGATGGACACATTGTAAAGATGCCCACTTGGAATTCAAATGTCGGTTGCCTAATGAATTACCCAATTCATATCTGATATTTTTGGTGCCAAAGTTTTGAAAACATCATTCGGCCTATTGGGAAGATGTAAAGTTCAATTAACGAGTTTATTTTGGATATTTCCAATGCAAATCATTTCGGAAACATCATTCGGCCTATTGGGAAGATGTCAACAATTTCTGTTTCAATTTTCGTTTCTGTTTTTTGATATTGCATTTAGAAAATTGTTTTTGAAAGAAGCAGTTCATATATTTGATCTTTGTATTGTATACAATGTTAATGAGAGTTTTTATTGTCGAAAATATAAACAGATAGTTGATTTTGTTGAAAATATTCTGACACAGATTTATTTTATTTTTTTAACAATCTTATTGATTGTATTTTTTTGCCCCGCTGTTACATGATGATCAAGATTAAAATCACTGTGTATAGTAAAATTCAACAGTATCTGAAAACAGCAAAAAAGGCAAACTGAATATGTTAAGTAATTCTAATATTATGTTGTGTTCTTCAAACTATAATATTATATGCAATAACATTATTTTGTCTTCTCTTTTACAGAAAGTAATTCAAAAGTTTCAAAATATTTTACATTTTGATTATAATAAAACAACTGCAAAATTGTTTCAATGAGTTTCATATGTACTTCAATAAGGAAGCTAAGATATAGTAATGTAATAAGCATAATGTTATGAATTAATAGTTACATTCACTTTTATTGCAGTTATTCATTTTATAAAACTAAATTATCTCATACATCAAATTACTTTACCAGAATCCATGCTCTTCTTCAATCTCTGAAATATAAACTCTGTACTTTCAAAATCACCTATGCATTACCAATATACACCTTTATTCAATGTGGTAGTACCCATAGAGCTCTAAAATCACCCACACATTACTTGTACAATGTTGCAATAACCCATCTATTATCTATGCAGTCCTTCAACTATGCAGATATTTCTCCTCCACGTATACAATCACCTGAGCACTAACAATGTATTCATGCAATCATCCAAGCAATACTCATGCACTTAGAAAATGACCCTAGCACTACCCATGTACTCCTCCAATCACCCAGGTACTACTCATGCACTTATGCAATAAGTCAGGCACTACCCATGTACTGTTCCAATAACCCATGCACTAACCCATATACTCCTACAATCACCCAGCCAGTACCATGTACTTACCCAATCACTATGCTGATACCTAAGCACTTATAAATTCACCATGCACTATCCTTGCGGCCCTCTAATCATCCAGGCAGTAGTTATATACTCATGCAATGACCCAGGCACTAACCATGCATTCAAGCAATCATCTAGACATTACCTATAAACTCAGGTAATTACCCAGGTATTAAGTATGCAAGTGTAAAATCTACCAAGAAATACCCATGCAGTTATGCAATCACACATGCAGGACCCATGCAATTCTCCAATCACCCAGTTAGTATCCAAGGACTCATGAAATCACTCCGCCACTACCCAAGCACTTATTAAATCACCCAGGTACTACCCATGAACTCTGCCAATCAACCAGGCACTACCCATGTACTCATGCAATAACCCAAGCATTACCCATGCACTTATCCAATCACACATGCAGTACCCATGCAATTCTCCAATCACTCACTGAGTATCCAAGCACTCAAGAAATCACTCCGCCACTACCCAAGCACTTATGAAATCACACAGGCACTACACATGCACTCTGCCAATCACCCAGGCACTACCCATGTACTCATGCAATAACCCAAGCATTAGCCATGCACTTATGCATTCACACATGCAGTACCCATGCAATTCTCCAATCACCCAGTTAGTATCCAAGCACTCATTAAATCACTCCGCCACTACCCAAGCACTTATGAAATCACCCAGTCACTACCCATGCACTGTCCCAATCACCCAAGCACTACCCATGTACTCATGCAATAACCCAAGCATTACCCATGCACTTATGCAATCACACATGCAGTACCCATGCAATTCTCCAATCACCCAGTTAGTATCCAAGCAATCATGAAATCACTCTGCCACTACCCAAGCACTTATGAAATCGCCCAGGCACTACCCATGCACTCTTCCATTCACCCAGGCACTACCCATGGACTGTTCCACTACCCCATATACTCCTACAATTCCCCAGCCAGTACCATGTACTTACCCAATCACTATGCTGATACCTAACCACTTATAAATTCACCATGCACTATTCTTGCGTCCTTCCAATCATCCAGGCAGTAGTTATGTACTCATGCAAAGACCCAGGCACTAACCATGTATTCAAGCAATCATCTAGACATTACCTATAAACTCAGGTAATTACCCAGGTATTAAGTATGCACTTGTAAAATCTACCAAGAAATACCCATGCAGTTATGCAATCACACATGCAGGACCCATGCAATTCTCCAATCACCCAGTTAGTATCCAAGCACTAATGAAATCACTCCACCACTACCCAAGCACTTATTAAATCACCCAGGAACTACCCATGCACTCTGTCAATCAACCAGGCACTGCCCATGTACTCATGGAATAACCCAAGCATTACCCATGCACTTATCCAATCACACATGCAGTACCCATGCAATTCTCCAATCACCCAGTGAGTATCCAAGCACTCATGAAATCACTCAGCCACTACCCAAGCAGTTATGAAATCACCCAGGCACTACACATGCACTCTGCCAATCACCCAGGCACTACCCATGTACTCATGCAATAACCCAAGCATTAGCCATGCACTTATGCAATCACACATGCAGTACCCATGCAATTCTCCAATCGTCCAGTTAGTAACCAAGCACTCATTAAATCACTCCGCCACTACCCAAGCACTTATGAAATCACCCAGGCACTACCCATGCACTGTCCCAATCACCCAAGCACTACCTATGTACTCATGCAATAACCCAAGCATTACCCATGCAGTTATGCAATCACACATGCAGTACCCATGCAATTCTCCAATCATCCAGTTAGTATCCAAGCAATCATGAAATCACTCTGCCAATACCCAAGCACTTATGAAATCACCCAGGCACTAGCCATGCACTCTGCCAATCACCCAGGCACCTCCCATGTACTGTTCCACTACCCCATATACTCCTACAATCACCCAGCCAGTACCATGTACTTACCCAATCACTACGCTGATACCTAAGCACTTATAAATTCCCCATGCTCTATTCTTGCGGCCCTCTAATCATCCATGCAATAGTTATGTACTCATGCAATGACCCAGGCACTAACCATGTATTCAAGCAATCATCTAGACATTACCTATAAACTCAGGTAATTACCCAGGTATTAAGTATGCACTTGTAAAATCTACCAAGAAATACCCATGCAGTTATGCAATCACACATGCATGTCCCATGCAATTCTTTAATCACCCACTTAGTATCCAAGCACTCATGAAATCACTCCGCCACTACCCAAGCACTTATTAAATCACCCAGGCGCTACCCATGCACTCTGCCAATCAACCAGGCACTACCCATGTACTCATGCAATAACCCAAGCATTACCCATGCACTTATGCAATCACACATACAGTACCCATGCAATTCTCCAATCACCCAGTTAGTGTCCAAGCACTCATGAAATCACTCTGCCACTACCCAAGCACAAATGAAATCACCCAGGCACTACCCATGCACTCTGCCAATCAACCAGGCACTACCCATGTACTCATGCAATAACCCAAGCATTACCCAAGAACTTATACAATCACACATGCAGTACCCACGCAATTCTCCAGTCACCCAGTTAGTATCCAAGCACTCATTAAATCACTCCGCCACTTCCCAAGCATTTATGTAATCACCCAGGCACTACCCATGCATGCTCCCAATCACCCAAGCACTACCCATGTACTCATGCAATAACCCAAGCATTACCCAAGCACTTATGCAATCACACATGCATTACCCATGCAATTCTCCAATCACCCAGTTAGTATCCAAGCACTCTTTAAATCACTCCACCACTACCCAAGCACTTATGAAATCACCCAGGCACTACCCATGCACTCTGCTAATCACCCAAGCACTACCCATATACTCATGCAATAACCCAAGCATTACCCATTCACTTATGCAATCAGACATGCAGTACCCATGCACTTCTCCAATCACCCAGTTAGTATCCAAGCACTCATTAAATCACTCCGCCACTACCCAAGCACTTATGAAATCACCCAGGCACTACCCATGCACTCTCCCAATCACCCAAGCACTACCCATGTACTCATGCAATAACCCAAGCATTACCCATGCACTTATGCAATCAGACATGCAGTACCCATCCAATTCTCAAATCACCCAGTTAGTATCCAAGCACTCATTAAATCGCTCCGCCACTACCCAAGCAATTATGAAATCACCCAGGCACTACCCATGCACTCTGCCAATCACCCAGGCACTACCCATGTACTCATGCAATTACCCAAGCATTACCATGCACTTATTCAATCACACATGCAGCACCCATGCAATTCTCCAATCACCCAGTTAGTATCCAAGCACTCATTAAATCACTCTGCCACTACCCAAGCACTTATGAAATCACCCAGGCACTACCCATCCACTCTCCCAATCACCCAAGCACTACCCATGTACTCATGCAATAACCCAAGCATTACCCATGCACTTAAGCAATCACACATGCAGTACCCATGCATTTCTCCAATCACCCAATTAGTATCCAAGCACTCATTAAATCACTCCCCCACTACCCAAGCACTTATGAAATCGCCCAGGCACTACCCATGCACTCTGCCATTCACCCAGGCACTACCCATGTACTGTTCCACTACCCCATATACTCCTACAATCACCCAGCCAGTACCATGTACTTACCCAATCACTGCGCTGATAACTAACCACTTATAAATTCACCATGCACTATTCTTGCGGCCCTCTAATCGTACGGGCAGTAGTTATGTACTCATGCAAAGACCCAGGCACTAACCATGTATTCAAGCAATCATCTAGACATTACCTATAAACTCAGGTAATTACACAAGTATTAAGTATGCACTTGTAAAATCTACCAAGAAATACCCATGCTGTTATGCAATCACACATGCAGGACCCATGCAATTCTCTAATCACCCAGTTAGTATCCAACCACTCATAAAATCACTCTGCCACTACCCAAGCACTTATTAGAATGGGGGTTGGGAGCACACTGCCTCACAATCCCAGCACAGTTCGCCCCTTTGCATCCTGGTAAATGCAGTACACAGTTCAAACTTACTTCAAAATTAGCTTGAGTTTTTCACCAAAGTTGGTGCAGACATTGCTGTATATCTCTAGATACCTGTTTCTGGGTTGAGCCCATCATCAGTAGAGAGCAGCAGTATTAGAGAGCAAAGAAAAATTATCTGGGGTTGCTGGAAATGCTGCCAAGTTTCTCTCAGGTCACAGTACCACTCACAGGCACACAGGTGCATCTCCAAAGCTCGTCAGCTTGCTGGCTCAAGGGAGCCTTTTAAAGAGAATGGGGGTTGGGAGCACACTGCCTCACAGTCCCAGCACAGTTCGCCCCTTTGCATCCTGGTAAATGCAGTACACAGTTCAAACTTACTTCAAAATTAGCTTGAGTTTTTCACCAAAGTTGGTGCAGACATTGCTGTATATCTCTAGACACGTGTTTCTGGTTTGAGCCCGTCATCAGTAGAGAGCAGCAGTATTAGAGAGCAAAGAAAAATCATCTGGGGTAGCTGGAAATGCTGCCAAGTTTCTATCAGGTCACAGTACCACTCACAGGCACACAGGTGCATCTCCAAAGCTCGTCAGCTTGCTGGCTCAAGGGAGCCTTTTAAACAGAATGGGGGTTGGGAGCACACTGCCAAGCACTTATGAAATCACCCAGGCACTACCCATGCACTATCCCAATCACCCAAGCACTACCCATGTACTCATGCAATATCCCAAGCATTACCCATGCACTTATGCAATCACTAATGCAGTACCCATGCAATTCTCCAATCACCCAGTTAGTATCCAAGCAATCATGAAATCACTCTGCCAATACCCAAGCACTTATGAAATCACCCAGGCACTACCCATGCACTCTGCCAATCACCCAGGCACCTCCCATGTACTGTTCCACTACCCCATATACTCCTACAATCACCCAGCCAGTACCATGTACTTACCAAATCACTACGCTGATACCTAAGCACTTATAAATTCACCATGCACTATTCTTGCGGCCCTCTAATCATCCAGGCAGTAGTTATGTACTCATGCAATGACCCAGGCACTAACCATGTATTCAAGCAATCATCTAGACATTACCTATAAACTCAGGTAATTACCCAGGTATTAAGTATTCACTTGTAAAATCTACCTAGAAATACCCATGCAGTTATGCAGTCACACATGCAGGACCCATGCAATTCTTTAATCACCCATTAGTATCCAAGCACTCATGAAATCACTCCGCCACTACCCAAGCACTTATTAAATCACCCAGGCACTACCCATGCACTCTGCCAATCAACCAGGCACTACCCATGTACTCATGCAATAACTCAAGCATTACCCATGCACTTATGCAATCACACATGCAGTACCCATGCAATTCTCCAATCACCCAGTTAGTATCCAAGCACTCATTAAATCACTCTGCCACTACCCAAGCACTTATGAAATCACCCATGCACTACCCATGCACTCTGCCAATCACCCAGGCACTACCCATGTACTCATGCAATAACCCAAGCATTACCCAAGAACTTATGCAATCACACATGCAGTACCCATGCAATTCTCCAATCACCCAGTTAGTATCCAAGCACTCATTAAATCACTCCACCACTACCCAAGCACTTATGAAATCACCGAGGCACTACCCATGCACTCTGCCAATTACCCAGGCACTAGCCATGTACTCATGCAATAACCCAAGCATTACCCATGCACTTATTCAATCACACATGCAGCACCCATGCAATTCTCCAATCGCCCAGTTAGTATCCAGGCACTCATTAAATCACTCCGCCACTACCCAAGCACTTATGAAATCACCCAGGCACTACCCATGCACTGTCCCAATCATCCAAGCACTACTCATGTAGTCATGCAATAACCGAAGCATTACCCATACACTTATGCAATCACACATGCAGTACCCATGCAATTCTCCAATCACCCAGTTAGTATCCAAGCACTCATTAAATCACTCCACCACTACCCAAGCACTTATGAAATCACCGAGGCACTACCCATGCACTCTGCCAATTACCCAGGCACTAGCCATGTACTCATGCAATATCCCAAGCATTACCCATGCACTTATTCAATCACACATGCAGCACCCATGCAATTCTCCAATTGCGCAGTTAGTATCCAAGCACTCATTAAATCACTCCGCCACTACCCAAGCACTTATGAAATCACCCAGGCACTACCCATGCACTCTCCCAATCACCCAAGCACTACCCATGGACTCATGCAGTAACCCAAACATTACCCATGCACTTATGCAATCACACATGCAGTACCCATGCATTTCTCCAATCACCCAGTTAGTATCCAAGCACTCATGAAATCACTCCGCCACTACCCAAGCACTTTTGAAATCACCATGCAGTACCCTTGCACTTCTCTAATCACCCACACAGTGTCCTTGCTCTCATGCAATCACCCAGGTAGATTTTCTTTTTTTAAACAATAGATGTGGTTCCGTAAGAACCGTTTTGTTTTTTTGGAACAATTTTTTAAAAAATTGTATTTTTTTAACCTTTTTTTCTTTTTTTGTGTGCTTTTGATTTTTTTTAAACAAAGGAAAGTTGAAAACAGCAAACGAGCTGTTTAACAAAAAGCAAAGAAATTGACATTTTTGAGCACATTATAAAACAAAATTAACATTTATGTGCTTTGATGGCACTCGTAACAACGTCCATGCACTGATCTGCGATGCACAGTTTGGTATCACACTTTTTGCACACTATGGCCACTTCAAACAGTTCAGGAACAATATGGGGCCTTGGTGCAGGAGGAACTTGTTGAGAAGAGGTAGAAGGGGCATTCAGGTCTTGCTCTGCTGCTTCATTGAGTTGTCTTCTCCTCTCTTCTCTGGCCAAGTATACAGGATGGAGAGTTTCAAGGTGTTTCTTCATGCTGGATGTCCCGCATGAATATTTCTTCTCTGAGCCCCTTGACAAAATCCGCTGACAGATGGTGCATGTAATTTTGCAAGCATTTACCTTCTTCTCGCCCTCTGGCACCGTAAAAAAGGCCCACACAACACTCTCCTTCCTCTTTTTTAACAGGCTCCACGATCTCCTCCTCTTCCAGATCCAATGGATCGATGTCTGCATGACTGGATGCCATAATGTATTAAAAAAAATCAAAACACACAAAAAATGGAAAAAAGTACAGAGCAACAAAAAGCAGGTGTTGTCAGCAAGACAGCCAAATAATAAGAGGAATATAACAAGGATGGATCCTCCCTCTTACAGAATGAAAATGATTTAAACCAATCAGATTGTTTCTTTTCCTGCTGACACGAAGTCGCGTAGGGTGTGCGCACCTGTCGCTTACGCATCGCGCACCCGTAAAATATTGTATACATAATTATAGACTGTAAATAAATGTTTATACAATATTTTAAAAGGGATATTAGTAAAAGTCTTTATTCCAATATGATATTCTAACTTTCAATAGTAATATTTCAAACTTTGAAAATACGAGGAAGTTGCAACAACGGCACGATCATGGCGCGGCCCTGGAAATACGGGCGGGGAGGGGTCGCGCACCGTACGCGCATACATCGCGCTCTCGTGAAATTTCGTATTGTTAATAGTACACTGAAAAAAATAGTTTATAAATAGATTTCTAAATTAAATTAGTGGAAAACTTTTATTGATAATTTCTTTAATGATATTTCATACTTTTCAAATTACGCCGAAGTCGCGACCCCAGCGCAACTTCTAAAATGCGCTCTAGCAAGGTGCGCACACCCATCGAGTAGCGTCGCTTAGGGTGCGTGACTTCTGTATAATAATTTTAAAAAGAAAGATAAAAAATGAATATAGTTTTGCTGACTATAAATTATTCTCAACCTTTGTTTAATATATATATATATAGTCAATCAAAAAAACTATAGGTTTCATGGACATTATAGTTCAAAATTAGCATTTAAAAAACCTATGAAATTCACAGAAAAAACCATAGGTTTCAGGGACGTTATAGTTAGGAATTAGCATTTAAAAAACCTTTGAAATTCACTGAAAAAACCACAGGTTTCAGGAACGTTATCGTTAGTTGGACATTTTACTCGTACAAAACCAGAAAAATTCTGGCGTTATAGTTAGTTCAGCTAACTATAACCCGCCCCCCCGCAATGCACTGCTGATGACGTCACATATTACATCATTCACGACATGGTCAGTGACATCACTGATGACATCTCAAATGACATCACTGATGACATCATCCAGTGACTGTGTGTTTCTGTAAAGTTTAAATATGTTTTATATATATATAGGCCAAGGTGTATTGAAGAATGAGTGGGTGTATGACTGTCTGAATGGATGATTTAGTAGGTGTGTTCTTTCTCTTTTCTTCATAACTGATCTCCAATTTACGGAGATCATCCTCTCTAAACACTTCTTTACCCATTTTTCTCTCCCGCCACCTCCCCACCCCCGAGCTCTCTTTCTAACCGGCGCTTTATAATCCTTATTTTCCTTCCGTTTACAAATGCCTAACCCAAAGAGCGGATACACGACAGGGAGAGAGCACCTCTGAACGCGGTCGCCCCTCTCCCTACTTATATTATGCCCAGGACTCACCTCCGTACTACTGATCGGGGATTTAGCTTATCTCCGTTAATTTGCCATCTCGTGAATCCATGGGAGGAGTTCACATTGGCAACCACGATGTTGCGTCGTGCTGTTGCTAAGGGCCACTCCTCTCACCATAACACTATGCCATGACTCCGCTTAGCTCTAAGCCGAACTAATACTACCTTGGCAACTGCAAGCAGCTGATCGCACGAACCCCCAAGCGTCAGTTGCTCTGCCTCATCACGATCAGCTGCAGCTATATTTCCTCCCGGTTTCAACGCGAGTATCCTTAAAAAAAAAAACAACAGTTTACTCTTAAAGTTAAACTCATAGAACAGCTTAGTTATATTATATAAACTGTTCCCTATTAATTGTATTATTACTACAATACAAGAGGCCTTCCTTACTTACGTGGCCCAACCTTTATAACTAATACTCTTTTATTTAAGTGGTTTCTAAGCCAATATATTCATAATGTCAGCCAGTGATTCTGACAATTCTATCGCCCCTACTCCTAATATTGATAATGAGGCCCTTAAAAAATCTTATATAAAGAGATGCGATCCTGCCTGCTTGAAACTTTGAGTCAGGTAATGCTCTCCAAGAGGTCCTTCCCTTCCGAGGAAGATGAGGATTCAGAAATCTTGGGGCCACACTATATCGATGATACCACTCAAATAAGGGGGAAAAGACCAAAGAAGTGTAAAAATATTGATACAACCCCCAAGAGCACGATGGGAGGTCCCAGCACCTCATCTAATCCTGGAGGTCTTAGCACCTCAAGTAATAATGGAGGTCCTCGCACCTCAAACTCCCTGGGTGTCCCTAGCAGCACAACTCATAATTGTGTCCTTAGCGGCACAAAATATCTGGGTGTCCGTAGCGGCACAAAATATCATAGTGCTCATTACAATAAGGGAGATAACGACTTTAGTGACGATGAGTCCTCAGACATTCCCGATGAATACGTCCTAGACCTAGACGATGACGATCAAGAATTTTACAGCCCCGAAGGGGAACTCCGCTCCTCGTCAAAAGATAGTATCCTCAACCCGTTGGGCGAAGATATGTTTTCCCCACTAAACTTAAGACACCCTAGAAGCTCCAAATGGTGGCCACAGGATCACGTGGCCAAGATCATAAAAAAATGGCTAAGAAACCTTTTAGAGAGAGACACTCAGAATATACTCAGAGCCGAGTGCTCAAGACCCTCAATAGAGGACAAGGCCTGCCAGACCCCTAACCTGGACCCGGAGCTAAATAAATTCCTTTTCAAGCTCAGCAGAGATCCAAGAAAAGGGATGGAAAGATCCCTTAAGGGGTGTCAGGACCGCCTCCTTGACGTCCTGGGACCCTTAGCTAGAATCATTGACTCCGCTGAGGAAAGCCACATTAATGGCACACCCCTGAATACAGATTTGATCAGGGGATGGAGCCAGAGAGCTCTAATACTGCTGGGCAATGCCAACACCAGCATCAATGCTGAGAGGAGAAGAGTCGTACTGACTAAAATCAACCCCAAACTAAGCGATATGGCGGACAGAGAGCCCTCGCAAAACCCAAAAGGCTTACTCTTCGGTGAGGACCTTATTAAATCTTTGGGAAAGTACGTCTCGACTTTTACGGCCTTGGATAAGGCCCAACAAAATATGAAATGGGTGTTTAACCCTAACCTTTTTGGCAGGGCCGGAAGAAGGGGCCTCTCTTCTGGCCGCTTCAATCAAAGGCCCTATTTAAGATCCCGTGGCTACGGAAGAGGCTATCAACCCAACAACACTCCTCAATTCCACCCCCAAAGAGGGAGAGGCCCTCGCAACAGAGGGTTTAGGACACGTGGACCCTCCAACAACAACCCACCAAGTGAGTACTCTTTCCCCTTCCCCTTCTTTCCCCCAAAAGGTGGGAGGCAGACTCAGATTATTTTATCAGAATTGGAGACTAATTACTCAAGACCCATGGGTACTAAACACCGGCTTTATGATAGATTTTATAGAAACTCCTACACAAACCTCTTTTCCGAGAGACATCCCACTCTCTCTAGATCAAGAAAAAATTATAGAGGAGGAGATCTCCTCCATGCTTCAGAAAGGAGCTATAATAGAGGTCCCACTGGAGGCCTTAAGATTTATAAGCACACTCTTTCTTGTAGAAAAAAAGGACAAGGGTTGGAGACCCATGATAAATTTAAGGGAACCAAACAAATATTTGGTTTACAGACACTTCAAGATGGAGGGCATCCACCTCCTAAGGGACCTACTACTAGAGGGAGACTGGCTAGTCAAACTGCACCTAAAAGATGCATACTTCACCATCCCAATGGCCAAAACCCATCAACCCTTTCTCCAGTTCATGTGGAAAAACCACTTGTATCAATTTCAAGCACTCCCTTTCGGGCTTTCCTCTGCCCCATGGTGCTTGACCAAGGTCATGAAAACAATCGCTTCATCCCTAAGAGAAAGAGGTATTCGCTTAATAGTTTACCTAGACGACATCCTTATAATGTCCCAAGACCATGCACAGATAATCCAAGATCTGAAGTCCATTATGGATCTATTAGAAAGCTTAGGATTCATTATAAACAAAGACAAATCAATTTTGACTCCCTCCAGGACTCTGGAGTTCCTGGACTTCACCGTGGATACAAAGAGATGTCTCCTTTTACTCCCTACCAAGAAAATAACCAAAATCAGGAAGGAAATAAGACTTGTCCTGAAACATGAAAACCTGTCTCTGAGGGAACTAGCCAGACTTCTGGGCCTCCTCT
The DNA here is from genome assembly GCA_963921515.1 of Calotriton arnoldi. Lineage (NCBI taxonomy): Eukaryota > Metazoa > Chordata > Amphibia > Caudata > Salamandridae > Calotriton > Calotriton arnoldi. The sequence continues at coordinate 175,154 of CAWUFW010011196.1, forward strand.
CCTCCTCCATCCAAGCTATCTTTCCGGGTCCCCTAAATTATAGGGCTCTTCAAAGAGTAAAAGTGAGAGCCCTAAGATCTGGCCTTTGGTATGGAGATCGCATTTCTCTAGATCAAGAAGCCAGATCGGAACTGTCCTGGTGGCTAGAGAATTTAGATGCCTGGAATGGCAAAGCAATTTTTGGATCAACACCAGAATTTGTCTTAGAATCGGATGCGAGCCTTCATGGTTGGGGAGCTTGCCTTCTCGATCAGAACACCGGCGATATCTGGTCGCAAGAGCAATCCTCCCACCACATAAATTACTTGGAACTAACAGCTGGTCTTTACGCCCTGATGAGCTTCACACACTTTCTCCAGTGCAGATCAGTCATTTTAAAGATGGACAACATGTCCGCGGTAGCCTATATAAATCGTCTGGGAGGTACCAAATCTGCGGACCTCTCAAATCTAGCCAAAAATCTTTGAATGTTCTGCCTGGAACACAAAATCGCTCTCAGAGCGGAATACCTCCCAGGGATAGCGAACATCTCTGCGGACTGGAACTCGAGGTTCCTGCTAGACCACAGCAATTGGAAACTCAATATTTCTGTGTTCAGGTCTCTGAACAAGATTTGGGGACCCCTAGAGATAGACCTCATTGCGAGCAGACTAACCTTTCAATTGGAGAAATATTTCAGCTGGATCCCGACCCGGGTGCTCTGGCAGTGAACGCCTTCCTACAATCTTGGAAAGGATTCAAAGTGTACGCTTTCCCTCCCTTCGCCATGATCCAGAGGGTTTTACAGAAAGTGAGACAGGAGCAGTGCTCCCTTGTCCTAATAACTCCCTTCTGGCCATCTCAGGCCTGGTTCCCCACCACTCTAGAACTGGCTTGCAACCCCCCTTTCTTAATCCCTACCCTAGAGAATCTACTAACAGATGTAGACGGAAGAGGTCACCCCCTAATTCAGACCGGGAGTTTATCCCTTCTTGCCTGGAGAGTGTCAGGAGATCCAATGAAATCTCAGGGCTTTCGTCAACAGCTGCAACTCTCCTCGGAGAGTCTTGGGCCCCAGGCACTCACTACAGATATAACAACTTATGGAGAAGCTGGGTACGTTTGTGCCTGGAAAGGAACCTGGATTCCTTGGAAGCACCTATTGTTGACATAGTAAACTTCCTTGTTGAACAGTTTGGAAGGGGTCTCAGCTAGAGAACTATCAACTGCTATAGATCAGCTATCTCTGCTGGCCATGTCCTTGTCAACAGTAAAACGGTAGGTAAAAATGTCATTGTTTTCAGAGTAATGAAAAGCATTCGTCTAAGAAGACCTCCTAAACCCAAATACGAGAGTCTCTGGGACGTTAAACTAATTCTAGATATCTTCATTAACTGGCCAGATAATCCTTCCCTGAATAGAAAAAATCTTTCCATCAAACTTGCAACTCTGCTATGCCTAATATCCTGCCAAGGGATGTCAAAGCCCTTGAAATCACCAATAGATCCTATAACATGTTTAGTGTTAAATTTGAGTTATATAGAAGAACTAAGACTATGTCTGATTCAATCTTTTATCCTCGTTTTGACTTATGCCCAAAACTTTGTGTAGTGAACTGCATGAGGGAGTATGATTGTAGAATGTCTGGTCTTCGTGCCCAGGGTGTAAATCAGTTACTTATATCCTTTGTTAAACCCCATAAAGATATTACCTCGACTTCTATTGCCAGATGGGTTAAAACTGTCATGAATCTAGCAGGTATTGACTTAAGGAAATTTCAAGCTCATTCACTTAGAGGTGCTATGGCCAGTAAATCTCTCTGGTCTGGAGGTAAGTTGGATGATATTCTCAAAGCGGCTGATTGGTCGAATGCTAGCACGTTTGCTCGACACTATTGCAAACGTATCGAACACATGTCTGATGTGGTCTTACAAAGCTACCAACATGCATAATGGTAGCCTCCGTTCTTGTAATGAAATTGCGATTCTCCTATTACCATGACTAGAGAATCTGGATTTCATTAAAGACACGGAGGCTAACATTATCCCACCCATCCCTCCCCTTGGATGGCTAAAGCTTACAGTGATTAAATGTTCTTTTCTATTACCCGTATTAGAAATGTCTTAGAATTCATTTAATAAGATTTATATTTTGGGGCATATTTACATTCCCTGGCGCATCCCTGCATATCAGCAGGGATGAGCCAGGGAAAATGCGTCACGCAAGTTTACCCTTGCGCCACGTCCGATGCGCCGCATTTACAATGCGGCGCATCGTGGCGCAAGGATAAGCAGATGCGTGACGCATCTGCCGGCGGAAGGTTGGCGCAGTGCTGAAGTTGTGTCGCAAGCGCGACGCAACTCCAGCACTGTTCCAACCTTCCTATCCCTAACATGGTGTGTCAATCCTTACGCCTGCTTGAAGCAGGCGCAAGGATTTGACGCACCAGCGTCGGAAAAGTGACTGCGTGAAATCTTGTAGATTTCACTACGTCACTTTGCCGAGGCGTTCCTGCACCCGAACGCCCCCCCCTGCGCCGGTACGCCCAGATGAAACCTGACGCAGGTTTCATGTGGCGCAGGGGTTTACTACGTGACGCATCTCCCTAGATGCGTCACGTTGTAAATATAGCGCAACGCGGTGCATGGTTTGCGTCACTGCTGCATCACATGCGTGACGCAACGGCGGCGCAAAAGTGGCGCAAGGGGCTTGTAAATATGCCCCTTTGTGTTTAAGTTTTATACTTTGTGTTTTTCTGGTAGTACTTACTTCTTTCTCTTTTCAGGTAACCTTTCATAATTTCGAGACGTGTGACCTTTGGATCCTCCTTCGTCTTCCATTCTCCTTCGCATTGACCAACTGAGGATCATTTAGAAGTTTGAAATTCATGGACTTATTTTCTTCTTGACCACATTTAAAAGAGGCAGATTGTTGATGGCTCACGCCTATTATTTGTTTTCTATGTTCTGTTCTGGAACCTTCTTACATTGTGACTGCATTAAAAGTAATATGCATAATGTTAGCCTCAATGGGCCCGATTCACAGAACTAATCTGAGACAAAATCCTAAACGTACTACTTTTGGTATTCACAGAAGGCATTTAGTAGTAGTAAAGTTAGGATTTTGTCTTAAGTTTGACTTAAGTTTGACTTAAGTTTGACTTAAGACAGACTTAAGAAAGACTTAAGACAAACTTAAGACAAACTTAAGACAAAATCCTAACTTTACTACTACTAAATGCCTTCTGTGAATACCAAAAGTAGTAAGTTTAGGATTTTGTCTCAGATTAGTTCTGTGAATCGGGCCCCGTGTCTTTAATGAAATCCAGATTCTCTAGTCATGGTAATAGTTGAATCGCAATTTCAAAGGTTTTTAAATGCTAATTTCTAACAATAATGTCCCTGAAACCTATGGTTTTTTCAGTGAATTTCAAAGGTTTTTTAAATGCTAATTTCTAACTATGCCTACAGAGGTACGACATGTGCAGAAAGAGGAAGAAAGGCGCAGAAAGAAGCAAGAGAAATACAGAAAGAGGCAACAGAAGTCCAGAAAGACGAAGAAAAGTGCAGCAAGATGCAAGAGATATGCAGAAAGAACCAACAGAGGTGCAGAAAGAGGCAAAAGTGGTGCAGAAAGAGGGAAGAGAGGTGTAGCAAGAGGCAAGAGAGTTGCACAAAGAGTAAAGAGGGGTGCAGAAAGAGGCAGGAGGGGTGCAGAAAGAAGAAACACACGTGCCGAAAGAGGCAAGAGAGCTGCAGAAAGAAGCAAGTGAAGTGCAGAAAGAGGCAACAGAGGTGCAGAAAGACACAAGAGAGGTGCAGAAACAAGCAAGTGAAGTGCAGAAAGAGGCAAGAGAATTGCTGAAAGAAGCAACAGAGGTTTAGAAAGAAGCAAGAGAAGTGCAGAAAGAGGCACGTGAGGTGCAGAAAGAAGCATGAGCAGTGCAGAAAGAACCAACAGAGGTGCAAAAAGAGGCAAGAGAGGTGCAGAAAGAGGTAGGAGAGGTGCACAAAGAGGCAAGAGAGGTACAGAAAGAGACAGGAGGGTGCAGAAAGAAGGAAGAGAAGTGCAGAAAGAGGCAAGAGAATTGCTGAAAGAAGCAACAGAGGTGTGGAAAGAAGCAAGAGAAGTGCTGAAAGAGGCAAGTAAGGTGCAGAAAGAAGCAAGAGCAGTGCAGAAAGAACCAACAGAGGTGCAAAAAGAAGCAAGAGGGGTGCAGAAAAAGGTAGGAGGAGTGCACAAAGAGGCAAGAGAGGTACAGAAAGGGGTGCGGAAAGAAGTAAGAGAAGTGCAGAAAGAAGTAACAGAGGTGCTGAAAGAGGCGCGAAGGGTGCAGAAAGAGCAAGAGAAGTGCAGAAAGAGACAACAGAGGTACAGAAAGAGGGAAGAGAGGTGCAGAAACAGTCAAGAAAGGTGCAGAAAGAGGGAACGGGGTGCAGATAGAAGCAAGAGAGGTGCAGAAAAAAGCAACAGAGGTTTTGAAAGAGGCAAGTGAGGTGCAGAAAGGGGCAAGAGATCTGCAGAAAACAGCAACAGAGGTCCTGAAAGAGGCAAGTGAGGTACAGAAAGAAGCAAGAGAGGTGCAGAAAGAAGGAAGAGAAGTTAGGAAAGAAGTAACAGAGGTGCTGAAAGAGGCGCGGAGTGTGCAGAAAGAGCAAGCAAAGTGCAGAAAGAGGCAACAGGGGTGCAGAAAGAGGCAAGAGAGGTGCAGAAAGAGAAAAGTGAGGTGCAGAAAGAGGCAAGAGATCTGCAGAAAAAAGCAACAGAGGTGCTGAAAGAGGCAAGTCAGTTGCAGAAAGAAGCAAGAGAGGTTCAGAAAGAGGCAATAGAGGTGCAGAAGGAAGCATCAGAGGTGCAGAAAGAGGCAAGAGGAGTGCAGAAAGAGGAGAGAGTAGTGCAGAAAGAGGCAAAAGTGATGCAGAAAGAGGGAAGAGAGGTGTAGCAAGAGGCAAGAGAGTTGCAGAAAGAGTAAAGAGGGGTGCAGAAAGAGGCAGGAGGGGTGCAGAAAGAAGAAACACACGTGCCGAAAGAGGCAAGAGAGGTACAGAAAGAAGCAAGTGAAGTGCAGAAAGAGGCAACAGAGGTGCAGAAAGACACAAGAGAGGTGCAGAAACAAGCAAGTGAAGTGCAGAAAGAGGCAAGAGAATTGCTGAAAGAAGCAACAGAGGTTTAGAAAGAAGCAAGAGAAGTGGAGAAAGAGGCAAGTGAGGTGCAGAAAGAAGCAAGAGCAGTGCAGAAAGAACCAACAGAGGTGCAAAAAGAGGCAAGAGGGGTGCAGAAAGAGGTAGGAGAGGTGCACAAAGAGGCAAGAGAGGTACAGAAAGAGACAGGAGGGGTGCAGAAAGAAGGAGGAGAAGTGCAGAAAGAGGCAAGAGAATTGCTGAAAGAAGCAACAGAGGTGTGGAAAGAAGCAAGAGAAGTGCTGAAAGAGGCAAGTAAGGTGCAGAAAGAAGCAAGAGCAGTGCAGAAAGAACCAACAGAGGTGCAAAAAGAAGCAAGAGGGGTGCAGAAAAAGGTAGGAGGAGTGCACAAAGAGGCAAGAGGGGTACAGACAGGGGTGCGGAAAGAAGTAAGAGAAGTGCAGAAAGAAGTAACTGAGGTGCTGAAAGAGGCGCGAAGGGTTCAGAAAGAGCATGAGTAGTGCAGAAAGAGACAACAGAGGTACAGAAAGAGGGAAGAGAGGTGCAGAAACAGTCAAGAAAGGTGCAGAAAGAGGGAACAGGGGTGCAGATAGAGGCAAGAGAGGTGCAGAAAAAAGCAACAGAGGTTTTGAAAGAGGCAAGTGAGGTGCAGAAAGGGGCAAGAGATCTGCAGAAAAAAGCAACAGAGGTCCTGAAAGAGGCAAGTGAGGTACAGAAATAAGCAAGAGAGGTGCAGAAAGAGGCAATAGAAGTACAGAAAGAAGCAACAGAGGTACAGAAAGAGGCAAAAGGGTGCAGAAAGAGGCAGGAAAAGTGCAGAAAGAGGCAACAGAGGTACAGAAAGAGGCAAGAGACGTGCGGAAACAAGTAGAAAAGGTGAAGAAAGAGGGAACAGGGGTGCAGGAAGAGGCAAGAGAGGTGCAGAAAGAGAAAAGAGGGGTGCAGAAAGAGGCAAGAGATCTGCGGAAAAAGCAACAGAGGTGCTGAAAGAGGCAAGTGAGGTGCAGAAAGAGGCAAGAGATCTGCAGAAAAAAGCAACAGAGGTGCTGAAAGAGGCAAGTGAGGTGCAGAAAGAAGCAAGAGAGGTGCAGAAAGAAGGAAGAGAAGTTAGGAAAGAAGTAACAGAGGTGCTGAAAGAGGCGCGAAGGCTGCAGAAAGAGCAAGCGAAGTGCAGAAAGAGGCAACAGGGGTGCAGGAAGAGGCAAGTGAGAGGTGCAGAAAGAGAAAAGTGAGGTGCAGAAAGAGGCAAGAGATCTGCAGAAAAAAGCAACAGAGGTGCTGAAAGAGGCAAGTCAGTTGCAGAAAGAAGCAAGAGAGGTGCAGAAAGAGGCAATAGAGGTGCAGAAAGAGGAGAGAGTAGTGCAGAAAGAAGCAAAAGAGGTGCTCAAAGCGGCAAGAGGGATGCAGAAAGAGGCAAGAGAAGTGCATAAAGAAGCAGCATAGGTACAAAAAGAAGCAAGAGTGGTGCAGAAAGAGGGAAGAGAGGTATAGAAAGAGGCAAGAGAGTTGCACAAAGAGGGAAGACGGGTGCAGAAAGAGGCAAGAGGGGTACAGAAACAGGCAAGAGAAGTGCAGAAAGAGGCAAGAGAATTGCTGAAAGAATCAACATAGGTGTAGAAAGAGGAAAGAAAAGTACAGAAAGAGGCAAGTGAGATGCAGAAACAGGCAAGAAAGGTACAGAAAGAGGGAAGACGAGTGCAGAAAGAGACACCAGGGGTGCAGAAAGAAGCAAGACAGATTCAGAAAGAAGAATGGAAAGTGCAGAATGAAGCAACAGGGGTGCAGAAAGAAGCAACAGAGGTGCAGAAGGAGGCAAGAGAACTGCAGATAGAGGCAAGAGAGTTGCAGAAACAGGCAAAAGAGGTACATCAAGAGACAACAGGGGTGCAGAAAGAAGCAAGACAGGTGCAGAAAGAATCATGGAAAGTGCAGAATGAAGCAACAGGGGTGCAGAAAGAGGCAAGAGAAGTGCAGAAAGAAGCAAGTGAGGTGCAGAAAGAGGCAAGAGAGGTGCAGAAAGAGGCAAAAGAGGTGCAAAACAGGCAAGAGAAGTGCAGAAAGAGGCAAGAGAATATCTGAAAGAAGCAACAGAGGTGTAGAAAGAAGCAAGAAAAGTGCAGGAAGAGGCAAGTGAGATGCAGAAACAGGCAAGAAAGGTACAGAAAGAGGGAAGACGAGTACAGAAAGAGACAACAGGGTGCAGAAAGAAGGAAGACAGGTGCAGAAAGAAGCATGGAAAGTGCAGAATGAAGCAACAGGGGTGCAGAAAGAGGCAAGAGAACTGCAGAAAAAGGCAAGAGAGTTGCAGAAACAGGCAAAAGAGGTACAGAAAGAGGGAACAGAGGTGCAGACAGAGGCAAGAGAGGTGCAGAAACAGGTAAAAGGGGTGCAGAATGAGGCAAGAGGGGTGCAGAAATTAGCAAGAGAGGTGCAGAAATAAGAAAGAGCAGTGCAAAAGAACAAACAGAGGTGCAAAAAGAGGCAAGTGAGGTGCAGAAAGAGGCAAGCGGAGTGCAGAAAGAGGAGAGAGAAGTGCAGAAAGAACCAAAAGTGGTGCAAAAAGAGGCAAGAGCAATGCAAAAATAACCAAGTGAAATTACAGAAAGAAGCAACAGAGGTGCAGAAGGAGGCACGAGGAGTGCAGAAAGAAGGAACAGAAGTTCAGAAAGAAGCAACAGAGGTGCTGAAAGAGGCACGAAGGGTGCAGAAAGAGGCAAGAGAAGTGCAGAAAGAAGCAACAGAGGTGCAGAAGGAGGCAAGAGAACTGCAGAAAAAGGCAAGAGAGTTGCAGAAACAGGCAAAAGAGGTACAGAAAGAGGGAACAGAGGTGCAGACAGAGGCAAGAGAGGTGCTGAAACAGGTAAAAGGGGTGCAGAAAGAGGCAAGAGGGGTGCAGAAATTTGCAAGAGAGGTGCAGAAAGAACAAAGAGCAGTGCAAAAGAACAAACAGAGGTGCAAAAAGAGGCAAGTGAGGTGCAGAAAGAGGCAAGCGGAGTGCAGAAAGAGGAGAGAGAAGTGCAGAAAGAACCAAAAGAGGTGCAAAAAGAGGCAAGAGCAATGCAAAAATAACCAAGTGAAATTACAGAAAGAAGCAACAGAGGTGCAGAAGGAGGCACGAGGAGTGCAGAAAGAAGGAACAGAAGTGCAGAAAGAAGCAACAGAGGTATAAAAAGAAACAAGAGTGGTGCAGAAAGAGGAAAGAGAGTTGCACAAAGAGGGAAGACGGGTGCAGAAAGAGGCAAGAGGGGTGCAGAAACAGGCAAGAGAAGTGCAGAAAGAGGCAAGAGAATTGCTGAAAGAAGAAATAGAGGTGTAGAAAGAAGCAAGAAAAGTGCAGAAAGATGCAAGTGAGATGCAGAAACAGGCAAGAATGGTACAGAAAGAAGTAAGACGAGTGCAGAAAGAGACAATAGGGGTGCAGAAAGATGCAAGACAGATGCAGAAAGAAGCATGGAAAGTGCAGAATGAAGTAACAGGGGTGCAGAAAGAGGCAAGAGAAGTGCAGAAAGAAGCAACAGAGTTGCAGAAGGAGGCAAGAGAACTGCAGAAAGAGGCAAGAGAGTTGCAGAAACAGGCAAAAGAGGTACAGAAAGAGGGAACAGAGGTGCAGACAGAGGCAAGAGAGGTGCAGAAACAGGTAAAAGGGGTGCAGAAAGAGGCAAGAGGGGTGCAGAAATTTGCAAGAGAGGTGCAGAAAGAAGCAAGAGCAGTGCAAAAGAACCAACAGAGGTGCAAATAGAGGCACGTGAGGTGCAGAAGGAAGCAAGAGAGTTGCAAAAACAGGCAAAAGGGGTGCAGAAAGAGGGAACAATTGGGCAGACTGAGGTAAGAGAGGTGCAGAATGAGGGAAGAGGGGTGCAGAAAAAGGCAAGAGGGATGCAGAAGTTTGAACAGAGGTGCAGGAAGAAGCCAGAGCAGTACAGAAAAAACCAACAGAGGTGCAGAAAGAGGCAAGAGGGTTACAGAATGAGGCAAGTGAAGTGCAGAATGAAGAACAAGAGGTGCATAAAGAGGTAGAAAAAGAGGCAAGAGGGGTTTAGAAAGGGGTAAGAGAGGTGCACAAAGAGGGAAGAGAGGTACAGAAAGAGGCAGGAGGGGTGCAGAAAGAGGAAGAGAACTGCAGAAAGAAGCAACAGAGGTGCTGAAAGAGGCACGAAGAGTGCAGAAAGAGACAAGACAGGTGAAGAAAGAAGGAACAGAGGTACAGAAAGAGGCAAGAGTTGTGCAGAAAGAGGGAAGAGAGGTGTAGAAAGAGGCAAGAGAGTTGCACAACGAGGGAAGAGGGGCGCAGAAACAGGCAAAGGGGTGCAGAAAGAAGCAAGTGAGGTGCAGAAAGAGGCAAGAGAGGTGCAGAAAGAGGCAACAGAGTTTCAGAAAGAGGCAAGTGAAGTGCAGAAGGAGGCAAGAGAACTGCAGAAAGAGGCAATAGAGGTGCAGAAAGAGGCAAGTGAGGTCCATAAAGAAGCAAGATAAGTGCAGAAAGAAGCAAATGAAGGGCAGAAAGAGGGAAGAGGGGTCGAGAGAGAGGCAGGAGGGGTGCAGAAAGAAGCAAGACAGGTACAGAAAGAAACAAAAGAAGTGTAGAAAGAAGGAACAGAGGTGCAGAAAGAGGCAAAAAGGGTGCAGAAAGACATAAGAGGGGTACAGAAAAAGGCAAGAGAGGTGCAGAAAGAGGGAAGAAGGGTGCAGAAAGAAGCAAATGAGGTGCAGAAAGAGGCAACAGACATGCAGAAAGAGGCAAGAGAGGTGCAGAATGTAGAAGAGATTTGCAGAAAGAGGCAAGAGAAGTGCAGAAAAAGAAAGAAATGTGCAGAAAGAAGCAACAGAAATGCAGAAAGAGGCAAGAGAGGCGCAGAAGGAAGCAAGAGTGGCTTGCACACCATTAGTACCAATTTAACACCCAAAATTAGCAATAAGTAACAGGTAACCATTCTAGGTTTGCAAAGGGCCTTCCACCACGCTGTAACACTTGTCGCTGCATTTTTTGATAACGTTTGAGCCATTTGAGCTAGAAACAAGGCTTTTTTTGTTCAAATCTGCAGATTAGGGAGCAGATGATGAATTATTTGGCTAATGCGGAAAATGTATAATTGAGCGAAAGTTGGTGCAGCCAAACAGTCGCATAATTCCAGTGACCCTGCTCATACCTCTGACTAGGTCCACAAGTGCTCCTCAGTGATTCCTTTTTTTTTGTCTCTCTGAGTTCATAGTTGAGCTTCTATGGAAATGAGGGAGACTAAACCTGAGGTTACCACTCCACAACACAGACTACCATACCACATAATTACTCTCCATTACACATAATCCCACTCTACATAATTCCTATACACTAAATATCACATACTTTCTATCCACATAATTTCACTGCACAACATACCAGATAATTCCACTACACACAACGTACATCCACTCCACTCCAAAAAACAATAGTTGAAAACTTTTACATTTACAATGCCAACAGCTCTAACTCTCGCAAATGCGAAACCTATTACATTGCAAACACTTCTTTAACTAGTAGTCATGTTTGCAGAGTGGTGGAGAAAGGGTGCTGGGCCTCCGGCCAGCGCTCAGGAATTCCGTTGTGTAGGACTTACAGAAGGTACCAGGAGGGCTTATTGTCCCCCACAGTCCCTCAGGAGTAAATTGGACTTCATCCCCCATCCCGTAGTCTGCCAGGAGGCGCATTTGCAGAGTGGTGGAGAATGGGGGCATGGCCTCCAAAGCAATCCCAATGTGTGGGACCTACTGGAGGTAACAAGAGGGGTAGTTGGCCCCCAAGGACATCCTTGGGGGCCAATTACCCCTCCTATTACCTCCAGTAAGTACCACACAGCAGGATTGCTAAGTTCTCATAGCAGGCCATGCCCCCCTTGCCCACCACTCTGCAAATGCGCTCCCTTGCGCCCTCTTGGATGGGGATTAAAGTCTCCTTCGCTGCTGGGGGTCTTTTAGGGTCCAACTAGCCTACCTCTTACCTCCAGTAAGCCCCACACAGTGGGATTGCTGAGAGGTGGACACAGGCCACGCCCCTATCCTCCACCACTCTGCAAACGCACCTCCTGGAGCGCTCTTGGTTGGGGGATGAAGTCCCCTTTCCTCCTGAGGGTCCTTGGGGGCCAACTAGCCCTCCTGTTACCTCCAGTAAGCCCATACAGCTAGATTGCTGAGAGTGCTGAAAGGCCACGTCCCCTTTTTACACGACTCTGCAAACGTGACTTGTGGTGCAATGTTGCTCGGGGGATGAAGTCCACTTGTGTCCTGAGGTCCTCAGGACAAAAGAGGACCTCATCACCCCACCAGCAGTGCACCAAGCGGCGCGTTTGCATAGTGATGTAAAAAGGGGCGTGACCTCGGACCACCTCTCTGCAATCCAGCTCTGTGGCGCTTACTGAAGGTACCTGGTGGGCTAGTTGGCCCCCAGGGACCCTCAGTATTCAAGGGGACTTAATTCCTCAACTTAGAACGCGCCAGGGGGCGCGTTTGCAGAGTGGTGCAGGGAGGGGGCGGGGCCTCCGGTGAGATGCCGGCTTATTCTTATATATATTTTTAGAAGGGAGGCTGTGTGGCCCACCTTCTTTTAGTATTTTTGGGGCCCTGGGGACCCTATCCCCCAGGGCCACGCGGCCCCCCTCCCGAGGCTGATTTCGGCCACGGGGACCACATCCCCCGGGGCATGGCCTCCTTTATTATATATATTTATAGGGAAGGGGGGCCGCGTGGCCCCCCTTCCTTGGGCCACTTTTGGCCCCAGAGCCCCATCTCCCGGGGCATGGCCTCTTTTTAAAAAAAATATTTATAGGGAAGGGGGGCCATATGGCCCCCCTTCCCTGGGCCACTATTGGCACCAGGGACCCCATCCCCCGGGGCTTGGCCATTTTATATATAAATCTAAGGAGGGGGGCCGCGCAGCCCCCCTCCCCAGGCCGATTTCAGCCCCGGGGACCCCATGCCTCAGGGCCCAGCCATTTATTTTTTTTAAATAAAGGGAGGGGGCCACGTGGCCCCCCTCCCGGGCCACTTCTGGCCCCGGGGACCCCATCCCCCGGGGCCGGCCCTCAGTGTTGGGGACCGTGGGGGGAGCCCCAATGCCCCCACGGTCCCAGCCAGCTCCCCACCTCCTGCGGGAGCCTGCATTGATTTTGGGCAAGGGGAGCTGCTAACATGTAGCTAACCTTGCCCAAAAGCAATTCTGCTTTGCTTCTTTGAAGCGAGAGCAGGTTTCCTGCTCTCGCTTCAACAAAGCAAAGCAGTGTTTGCTATGGCAGGGCGGGAGCACAGCTCCTGCCCTGCCATAGTGAACAGCAATGTCCCGGGGTGGGCACCCCGGAACATCGCAGGGCCATCAAGGTCTCCAGGAGGGGGGCCACGTGGCCCCACTCCCATCATTTTAACTGCCATGGGGAGGTGGTGGTCCCCAGGGCTTTTGCGGGCCCGCGAGGCCCCCGCAAATAATTTACAAAATTACCAGGGAGGTGGTGATTCCTGGGGTTAGGGGGGTCAGTGAGGCCCCCTACCCACAAAATAAAGCCCCGTTGGTGGTCCCCGGGGCTGCAGGGGGGCCACTGCCCCCGCGCATAATTAAATAAAGCCTCGGGGAGGTGGTGGTCCCCGGGGTTTGGGGGTGCCATGTGCCCCACACATATAATTAGCATTGCCCCGGGAAGGTGGTGGTCCCCGGTTCTGGGTGGGCCCCCACTATATAATTTTGGCATTGCCCCTGGGACATGGCCCACCCAGGGGCTCATTAAAATGAAGCGGGGGAGCCAGCGCTACATTTTTATTAATTTTCTCTGCAGGACACGAATTCTGATGATTTTTCCAACAAGAACATGCTTTGTTTTGGGCCTGGGGGTCCCTGTGGGACCCCCTGAGCAGGCCTAGGGGGTCAGGGTGTTTCTACCCTGCCCCCTTCTCTTCATTTTTCACTTTTATTTTTCTGCTTTGGAGTGTTGGCAGCCTATCAGAATGAAGCTCATGCTCGGGAGGGTTCGCGACTCCTCCTCGGTGCTCAGATATCAATATCTTTATTTTTTGAATTTCTCAGCAACTACTGAACGGATTTACACCATTTAAAGAAAAGGTCTCTTTCTGGACCAATTGCTACTGTTTTGCCAAATTTGGTGCAATTCTGTTCAGCAGTTCGGGCTGTAGCTGTGTCTAAAGTTCCTATGGAAATTAACAGGAGGAATCCGTGTTTTGGGACCGCCCTTTTTTCTCGGCCCCCTCTTGACGAATCACCCCGAAGCTTTCAAGACAGGAGCTGACCTGAGTGAACCATTAGTTTTAAAAATTTCACGAAGATTCGTCAAACGGCGCCAAAGATATTGGCAAAAGATAAAACGCTTTTTGAATAGAAACAAGGTCCTAACTATGACTACCTACTGGCAACTGCCAGTAGGTAATATATATACATATACGCCAAGGTGTATTGAAGAATGAGTGGGTGTATGAGTGTCTGAATTGATGATTTAGTGGGTGCGTGACTGACTGTATAAGTGAGTGATTGAATGTGTCTTAGTGAATGCATGGGTGAATGACTAATCTGTGTGAATGTCTGTATCAGTCTGTCAGTTGGTGTGTAAGCGGCTGCATGGTTGGTGAGTAGATACATGAGTATCTATATGGGGTTAATGATTGGTTGTCTGACTACCTGTATGGGTGACTGAGTGTCTGTGTGGGTGGGTGAGGGTGGGTATGACTCAGTGAATGGACGTGTGAGTGGGTGATTCGCTGGGTGTATGGTTTCATGAGTGCATCTGCGAGGGGCTGTATGGGTGAGGGAGTGTGCGTATGGCTGTGTTGGTGAGTGAATGGATGTCTCAGTGATATATGTGTGAATAACTACATATGTGAAAGGCAGTATATGTGAGTGTTGGAGTATATAAATCACCATATGTGAGAGTGAGTGATTGTGAGAGTGACTGTATGGATGAGTGTGTGCTTGTGTCAATCATTGTAGAAGAGAGTAAGTATGTGTTACTATATGTATGAGTAAGCAAGGTGGTGTGTGTATAACTGTATAGGTGAGTAAATGGCAGTGTGATTGATTCTTTGAGTGACTGACTAGGTGTATGAGTAACTCTATGGATGAGTGGCAGTGTGTGAGTGTCTCTATTGGTGTATGAGTGCATATATCAGTGGATGTATTGATGAGTGACTGCATGTATGAGTAACTGTATGGGTGAGTGAGTGGATGTGTGTGTAGACCTATGATCAGTGAGTGGGTATGTACTAACTGGAATTAGTGTGTCTATGGTTTCGAGAATTGTAGTCTGTATTTTAGAGTGGGTGTATGAAAGGTTATATTAGGGTGTGAGGACGTGCATCAGATATTAAGCGGATGATGTCATCAGTGATGTCATTTGAGATGTCATGAGTGATGCCATGAGTGATGTCAATGACCATGTCATGAGTGATGCAATATGTGACGTCATCAGCAGTACATTGCGGAGGCACGAGTTATAGTTAGCTCAGCTAACTATAACAGCTGAATTTCTCTGCTTTTGTACGAGTGAAATGTCAGCCTAACTATAACGCCCCTGAAACCTGTGGTTTTTTCAGTGAATACCTAAGGCTTTTTAAATGCTAATTCCTAACTATATTGTCCCTGAAACCTGTGTTTTTTTCAGTGAATATTTATATATATATATATATATATATATATGTATATATTCACTGAAATAAACATAGGTTGCAGGCGCTTTATAGTTAGGCTCAGATTTCACTCGCACAGAACCAGTAAAATTCAGCAGTTATGTTTACCTGAGCTAACTATAACTTACACCCCCTGCAATGCACTGCTTATGACCTCACTTATTACATCACTCATGAGGTCAGTGACATCACTGATGATGTCCCCCTCCCTGATTTCATTCCCTGGGCCCGTTGTCTTGAGCCTGGGTGCCCTGGAGCCCACCCAGGGCACCCTGTGTACAGCGTCGGGGAACGTGGGGGGAGCCTTAATTCCCCTGCGGTCCCTGCCAGCCCCCTGCCTCCAGCAGGAGCCGACATTCCTCCCACACGCAGCCAAGAATACTGCTCCCTGCTTGTGGAAGCAATTCTGAAAAACAGATGGAAAGTCCGCTCCCAGCAAGTGGGAGCTGTTTTCCTACTCCCGCCCGCTGAGAGCGGACTTAGGGCCTGATTCCAATGTCATTCAGAAGGCCTCCGAATCGGATTTGGCTTTCCCGGATCTGATTTGTAGCCCTTGTTTCCGACCGAATCGTACACAGGTCCGAACGACCAAGTACAATATGAAGATTTCGTACGCGTCGACCGAATCATTTCTGGGACCCAAACCTGTCCGTACAACTCGCTCGTAGCCGAATCGTGCCGCACAATAGAGCCAAACTCTGACCCAGCGAGTACAATGCACGATTCGGACAGCCGCTTCGCCTCGGTCTCAGTGAGACGAATCGGCTGTCGGATTCATACTTCGGGGGGCCATAGCAGGCCCCCCTTCACCCGGGGCTCTCTGAATCTGTCACGGGGGTGTGGCCATGGATACCCCCGATTCAGGTATGCAGTGTGGCGGGCAGGGTGTATGTTTTTCCCCACCCACACCTTTTTGCTATGGGAGCTTGTGTATGCGTCTATACACAGGCTCCCATAGAGTTCAATGGGAGTCCGAGCGAACCGAGTCCATAAGCATACGGCTGCATCGTACTCGCTTGTTCGGACTCTCGGAGCACGTTTCGCTCGGAAAGCCCTCCGGATCCGAGTCATACGGAGGGCTTTACTAGTGAGATCGGAATCGGGCCCTTAGTGTTTGCTCTCGCTTCATAGGAGCTGTCAAATCTCACACCAAGCAAGAGCAAACAGCTGTGTACCGGGGTGAGCACCCTGAGACATAAGGAGCTGGCCCTGGGGGGTGATGGCCCCAGGGCCATTAATGGCTCTAGGAGGTTGGGACGCGTGGCCTCCCTAGTTTATTAATACAGGGAGGGCTAAAAACAACCTTGGAAGGGGGCCGCCTCCCCTTTTTTGTAAGATCGGGCTGGCCCCAGGTAGGTGGTGGTCCGTGCAGCCCTCCTCCATTCATTTACATGCTTAGGGACATGCTCCGGGGAACTCCATGCCCCGCGGAAGTGGCTGACCCCGGGGGCCGTAAACGGCCTGAGGAGGGAGCCTGCATGGCCCCCCTCCTCCATTTTACTATATTGGCCTGGCCGTGGCCAATATCGGCCATGGGGAGGGGGGACACTCCCTAAAATATAAATTATAATAAACCCCTGGGACCTGGCCCAACTGAGGGCTGAAATACAAATAAGCACAGGAGACTTTTTTTCAAAACACATTTTTTGTGAATTCAGTAATCCGTTGTGAGTTTTGTTGTGAAAATTTTAAAAAAAAAGTGCCTTTTGGGCCAGGCGAAGTCCCTGGGGGACCCCAACACCAGTCCTAGGGTATTCCTACCCTGCCCCCTTCTCTTTTTTTTACATTTTTGTTTGGGACTCGGCTGAGTCCGAGTCCCAAACGCGGACTTAGCCGAGTCCCAAACAAAAATGTTTTCTCCTTTAGAGTGCATTAACTCTTTTTCCACCAGGTCTGTCTTCTTTGTATATAAATTACAAATCACTGTTGTTTTGAAAAAGTAGAGCATGTCCGTGTGTGGACAGTGACTCAGACGAAGACCGGGAAGGTCGAAACGCGTCAGTCATATTAAAAAAGTTTGCTTTAAAGAAACCTGGAGTGGGGTTCCTTCTTGCGGCAGCGCGAGATAACGAGTATATATTTATATATATATATATATTATCTACTGGCGGTCGCCAGTAGATAGTTATAGTTACAACCTATTATCCATAGGAAATCCGCGACATTCTATTTGAAATAACTCTCTTGCTGGTTGACGTATCTTCGCGAAATTTTCAAACTTCGTGGGGCGCTCCGGTCCGCTCCTACCCTGAAAGTCTCGGGGTGATACGTCAAGCGGGGGCCGAGAAAAAAGGGGGTCCCAAAACGCGTTTTCCCCATGCATTTTCCCATAGGAAACTTTAGACACGGCTACAGCTCGAACTGCTGAACGGAATTACACCAAATTTGGCAAAGAGGTAGTTCTTGGTTCAGAAAGAACCCTTTTGTTAAATGGTGTAAATCCGTTCAGTAGTTGCTGAGAAAATGAAAAGTAAAAAGTTAGTGATATCTAGGGACGAGTAGGGTCCGCGTACCCTCCCGATCACGAGCTGCATGTTAATTGGCTGTCAGCTGGCTGTCAACATTCCGATTCAGGAAATGTTGGCAGCCATTTTGTCCCTCGGTAGAACCGAGGGACAGAAACAAGTGCGCAAAGCGCACAAAGGGGGCAGGGTAGAAACACCCTGACCTCTAGGTTTGCTCAGGGGTCCCACAAGGACCCCCTGGGCAAAAAAAAAAAAAAATTTCTTTAAAAATCGGCAGGATGCGCTCAGGGTGCGCGAATCCTGCCGAGAAAAAAAAAATCGAAGCGCGGTCTCCCGCGCTTCGATGTTAATTGGGTGGCCCAAGTCCCGGGGGCATGGTGGGGGGATAATTTAATGTGTGGGGGGCCTCAAAGGGCCCCCCAAGCCCCGGGGACCGCCACCCCCGGGGCTTTTTTTAAAAAATGGTGCGGGAGGGCTCCAGCCCCCCCACACGCCCCGGGGACCACCACCTCCCCGGGGCACTAAAAATTTTAATATGGGGGTCCGTTACGGACCCCAGAGCCCCGGGGACCACCACCTCCCCGGGGCTGTGTACTGAATGGGAGGGGGGCCGCGCGGCCCCCCTCCTGGAGCCCTTGATGGCCCTGGGGACCACCACCCCCAGGGCCGGCTCCTGCAGTGTCCCGGGGTGCCTACCCCCGGGACACTGTAGTTTGCTATGGCAGGACGGGAGCCTCGCGGCTCCCTCCTGCCATAGCAAACTGCTTTGGATATTGGAAGAGAGAGCAGGAAACCTGCTCTCTCTTCCAATATCCAAAGCGATTGCTTTTCCACATGGGGAGCAGCATGTCAGCTGCTCCCCATGTGGAACTAGCAATGCCGGCTCCCAAGGGACGTGGGGAGCCGGCGGGACTGTGGGGGGATTGGGGACCCCCACAGTCCCCAACGGAGAGGGCCAGCCCGGGGGATGGGGTCCCGGGGCAAGTAGTGGCCCGGGAGGGGGCCACGCGGCCCCCTCCCCAAAAAAGAGGAAAATTAAAAAAAAAAAAAAAATGGAAAGGCCGGCCCCGGGAGATGGGGTCCCCGGGGCCTTAAAATGCCCAGAGGAGGGGGGCCACACTGCCCCCTCAAAAAAATAAATATAGAGGCCATGCCCCGGGGGATGGGGTCCCCGGGGCCAATACAGGCCCAGGGAAGGGGGCCACGCGGCCCCCTTCCCGTTTTTTTTAAAGGTAATTTAAAAAAAGGTGTAACGCCCTGGGGGATGGGGTCCCCAGGGCCCAAAAAAAGAAAAAAGGAAGGGGGGCCACACAGCCCCCCTTCAGGGGAGAAAAAAAACAAAAAAACAATCGGGCCCGCAGGCCCCGCCCCCTTCCTTCACCACTCTTCAAACGCGCCCCCTGGCGCGTTTGCAGAGGGGGAGCAATTCCCCTTGAATACTGGGGGTCCCTGGGGCCAACTAGCCCACCAGGTACCTCCAGTATGCGCCAGGGGCTGCCTTGCAGAGAGGTGTACAGAGACCACGCCCCTTTTACACCTCTCTGCAACGCAGCTCTGTGGCGCTTTGGAGGTATATGGTGGGCTAGTTGGACTCCGGGGACCCTCAGGATTCAAGGGGACTTAATCCCCCAACTTAAAACGCGCCACGGGGCGCGTTTGCACAGTGGTGAAGGGAGGGGCGGGGCTTCAGGTGACATGTGTGCAAACAGGCCCAGTGGCGCGTTTTAAGATGGGGAATTAAATCCCCTTCAATCCTGAGGGTCCCTGGGGGCCAACTAGCCCAACAGGTACATCCAGAATGCGCCACAGAGCTGCGTTGCAGAGAGGTGTAAAAGGGGTGTGGCCTCTCTACACGTCTCTGCAACGCAGCCCCTGGCGCATATTGGAGGTTCCTGGTGGTCTAGTTGGCCCCTAGGGACCCTCAGGATTCAAGGGGACTTAATCCCCCAACTTAAAACGCGCCACGGGGCGCGTTTGCAAAGATGTCACCTCAGGCCCCGCCCCCTCCCTTCACCATTGTGCAAATATTCCTCTAAAATCAGCCGAAATACGAATTCCGATTTACTCACCTGTTATCAGGAGAGACCTCAGTGCTGCATCTTTCAGCCCAGTACTGATCCTGAAAAGTAATTTTAACCGTACTTACCGGTAACTTGAATTTCCTTCATAGGCTAACATTGACTGGTTTCACTTGGAAATTCTTCTAAGTGTTGATTTTTGAAACATACAAATATTCCTCTAAAATCAGCCGAAATCCGAATTCTGATTTACTCACCTGTTATCAGGAGAGACCTCAGTGCTGCATCTTTCAGCCCAGTACTGGTCCTGAAAAGTAATTTTAACCGTACTTACCAGTAACTTATATTTTCTTCCATAGGAATCCATTGTCTGGTTTTCAGCAGAAAACTTTCAAAGTGTCGATTTTCACAAACTACAAATATTCCTTAAAAATCGCCTGTATGACTTAAACGCATTCATTCAACTGTTTACAGGAGATGCACCAGTGCTGGATCCAGGATCCAACACTGAGTAAGAAAAAGTAACGATAACAGTTTTTACCTGCTAAGTGAATTTCCTTCCATAGGATAACATTGGTGATTCTATGAGAAAAAGTTTCCAAGTGTCAACTTTTAAAATACAATAATATTCCTTAAAAATCACGACTGTAACCAAAACGCTTTTACTCAACTGTTTACAGGAGATGTACCAGGACTGAATCTAGGATCCAGTCCTGTGGTTAGAAAAAGTAATCCATAAAGTAACTAATTGCATTTAACTAGAAATTCACATTGAGCTGAATGTTGCATTGTGTTTGAAAATGTGTTGCCCATTGCAACAACTGTAACTACTGTACTTAAAAGTCTATTGCCTATCTGCAAAGTATTTAAACTAAAGTAATTCATTAAGAGAAAGTATTTTTTGTAATGTAATGTATAATGTAATTACAATGTAATTTAAAAAATAAAATATGTAAAAAAAAATTGTTTCTAAAAATGTACTAAATCAGTATGAAAAAAATTAATATAACAATTAATACATTTAAAAATTGTCATTTACAAAACCTTTGAAATTCACTAAAAAAAACGTAGGTTTCAGGCACGTTATAGTTAGAAATTAGCATTTAAAAAACCTTTGAAATTCACTGAAAAAACCATAGGTTTCAGACACGTTATAGTTACAAATTAGCATTTAAAAAACCTTTGAAATTCACTGAAAAAACCATAGGTTTCAGACACGTTATAGTTACAAATTAGCATTTAAAAAACCTTTGAAATTCACTGAAAAAACCATAGGTTTTAGGGACAGTTATAGTTACTTGGACATTGCACTCGTACAAAACCCGTGAAATTCCCCCGTTATAGTTAGTTCAGCTAACTATAACTCGCGCCCCGCAATGCACTGCTGATGACGTCACATATTACATCACTCATGACATGGTCAGTGACATCACTGATGACATCACTGATGACATCTCAAATGACATCACTGATGACATCATCCACGTGATAATCTGATGCACCTCCTCACACCCTAATATAACCTTTGATACACCCACTCTAAATTACAGACTGCCATTCGCAAAACCATAGACACTCCAACACCAATAACTACATACCCACTCACTGATTCTTAGGTCTACACACACACATCCACTCACTCACCCGTACAGTCACTCATACTTACGGTCACTCAGTACAGGACTATCATATGCACTCTTACTCCTATATAGACACTCAAACAACGCCACTCATCCATAGAGATACTCACACACCTAGTCAGTCATGCAAATAATTAAACACACTGCCATTTACTCACCTATACAGTTATACACACACCAGCTCACTTACTCATACAAATAGTAGCACATTGTTACGCTCTTATACAATCACTGATACAAGCACACAATCATCCATACAGCCACTATCACAATCACTCACTCTTGCTTATAGCTATTTATATACTCCAACACACATATATACTGCCTTTCACATATGTAGTTACTCACAACTGTACCACTGGGACATACATTCACTCACTAACACACTCTTACACACACTTACCCACCCATACAGTCTATCACAGATGCACTCTTGAAACCATCCACCCAGTGAATCACCCACTCACACATCTATGCACAGAGTTGCACACACCCTCCCACACAAACACTCAGGCACCCATACAGATACTCAGACAAGCATTCAATAACTCATATAGACACTCATTTAGCTATTCACAAACACATGCAGCCACTTACACAGCAACAGACAGACGGATACAGACATACACCCAGTTTAGTCACTAACCCATGCATTCAGTAAGATACGTTAAATCACTCACTTATAGAGTCAGTCACGCACCTACTAAATCATCCATACAGACACTTACACACCCACTCATTCTTCAATACGTCTTTTCCTATATATTTTAAAAATATTTAAACTT
Organism: Calotriton arnoldi; assembly: GCA_963921515.1. Taxonomy (NCBI): domain Eukaryota; kingdom Metazoa; phylum Chordata; class Amphibia; order Caudata; family Salamandridae; genus Calotriton; species Calotriton arnoldi. The sequence continues at coordinate 196,836 of CAWUFW010011196.1, forward strand.
TACAGAAACACACAGTCACTGGATGATGTCATCAGTGATGTCATTTGAGATGTCATCAGTGATGTCATCAGTGATGTCACTGACCATGTCATGAGTGATGTAATATGTGACGTCATCAGCAGTGCATTGCGGGGCGCGAGTTATAGTTAGCTGAACTAACTATAACGGGGGAATTTCACGGGTTTTGTACGAGTGCAATGTCCAAGTAACTATAACTGTCCCTAAAACCTATGGTTTTTTCAGTGAATATATATATATATATATATATATATTCCCCGCCAACATATCTGTCTAAAACTATATTTTGGCTCATATGTAGTATCTATATCTCTATCAATATTTGTATCTATATATGCATCTTGCATCTTGTGGTAGAGTTGTAAACAAATAAAGTATACACGTCTTGTGGGAGAGTGTATACTGAAGACAGTTATCAGTTAGATGGCCACATTTTGCAAGCACATGTTGAAGTTATTGAGTTGCATTGCAAATTTTCCTTTAGGCATTCTATCTGGTGTTTGCATCCAATGATTGCACATGCGCAAATGCTTTGTGAATCAGTCCCAGCCTGTTTATCACAAAACTCTTTGTTCGCTTAGTTATGCCTTCGAGCGATGGGAGAAACCCAAAGTATGCTGAAAAACTGCTTGATTAGCTTCTATTGATTAATAGCATGTGCATGCATTGAAAACATCAAGTACAGAGCAGGCTTGGAAATAATACTTGATTGTAAATTGAACTAAAGCAAAGTTTGTGCAGAAGTCATAAAAACAGATTGTGTTTTTGGACAGAGGATGTGATTATAATGATCAAGATTAACACATTCTCAAAAGATTTCATATAAATGCAAAACTCTTTACAACAACACTTGAGAGAAGGATTCTGATGAAAGAAATCCCATTTTATGAGGAGCAGTCTGTTTTTTGTACTTGTGAAACCATGGATCATTGTTTTAGCTGTTTTCGTGGTCTAGTACATTTTTTGTGAGCTTGAGGTCAAATTCTGATTCTAGGAAAATTCATAATGTGTTGGGAAAACTGCGTGAGAAACTGAATTTCTTAAAGTTATTTACAACATAACTTTCTATAAAATCATTTGGTTGAAATAGGAAATTTTCCTCACCTGGATAAAAATAGATGGGTCGCAAATTGTACTATTGGCATTTGCACAGCGCACAATGCATCATTTGTGTGACATTGCAGCAATTTTGATAATCCAGGTTCGATTTACTAGGTGAATGAGAGGTTTCTTTCATAGGCGAGGGTTTGACTTGACATGTGAATTTGTGCTATCAGTAGCATGCAGGAGTATAATCCTATGTTAGATGAATCTGTCAGCTTGAATGAGTAATGGGTCAATGTTCTTGGTTTTTGATGGGTGATGCCAGTGGGTTGTGCCGAATCGCTTACACATCCTCAACGATGGTATAAGTGCCCATGGGCTTACAGATGCAGGTGTAAGACAATTGGGTGACTTAAAATCCGATTAATGTCACGTTCAGACTGTGCTGTATGTATGTTAAGAGTTCTACCTTAATATATTCTGTTATGATAGTGATGACCGATGATACATTTTATTTTTTGAATGGAATAATGACTTACCATAAGCATCATCATCATTTGGTCTTGAAGACTTCATGCTTGTGAACAATTTTGAGACTGGTGCAAAGTTTAAAGTAAAGGACACTTTTCCTGGTGAAGATGACCATCTTCCTATTGAACACTGACCTCTTAGGTGTGGAAAGTCACTCCACTGTTCTTCAGATTTCCTTTCCAAATAGTGCGTTGGTGTGGGAGGCTGGATGGGCATTTTCAGTGTATCTGTGGTGTGTGCTATGCATTGTGCACACTATACACCTCATGATGTTGGCCTGACCTGATCAAGATGTGAACCTGATCCATCTGCATACGACTTTTCGGGCCTTAATGTGGCCGTCACTCTTCATTTTCCATTGGCCTTCTGTTGATTAGATTGCTCATGCGTGGTGACGCTAGAGGATGCTTCGGTTGCACAAGACATTTGTATCTCGATCTAGGATGCCTCTCTTAGTGGGGACAGATTATGTCTGCATAGGGCGGGTTGGTGGGACACCATACTTTCAGTGGCATATCCAGTAGACATTGTTAGTGATAGCTGGCCACTGAGGCTTTGTTCTGATTTGTCCAAGTGATCCTGACTGGCTGTGCATCTTTTTGCATCGGAGATGCTTCAGGGTTCCAGGAGTTCTGGAGATCGTTGACTGGTCTACTTACTCCACAGGAGAATGGGCGATCGTTGACTGGTCTACCTACTCCTCAGGATTACGGGAGACCATTGGCTGGTCTATATACTCCTCTTCTCCACCTGCCACTATTTCACTAGTACCACTCAGGGGTTGCCTCATGCAAAACTGACTCACAGGATAGGAATATTTGATATAATGGCAGTTGCATAAATACTTCCTTTTTTTAATTGCAGGCTCGGTGCACACTTGTGGCTGTTTAGGAACTGCTCCTGACTGTTGCTGGCCTGTGCACAAGCATGCAAGAAGTGTTGCAACATGGCTTGGACTGAGCATTGACTCCACTTACGCCATGTTGAAGGTCTTCTTCATCTTTGGACATCTTCTTGCACCCTCTTTGGCTATTTTCGTGCTGTGTCACGGTTCTAGAAGAACAAGTTGAACAGCCTTGTATGTCTGCACATAAACCACGTGAATCGAGGTGCAAAAAGTCTTTGTTTTAGAAAGTTGCCCAGCTATGCACCTGTATAAGAGACCTGTGCATTACATGGTTGTAGGTTAGAATCTCTGGAGGCCCATTTACCTTTTAATCCTTCCGAGGTCAATAAAGGGAGTTCCACGGAACTAGTCAACAAGTGAGTACCACAGAACTAGTCAATAATGCACATCGAAGGCCAGATTTACAAAGAGTTCATGCTACGCAGTGAAGCAATTAAAGTTGCTCTGCTGTATTGAACAAGAGAGAGCAGAACCACTCCATATCTACTAAGAAGTGCAACAGTTCTGCTGTCTCTCTGTGCTGATGCACTTTTGACAGCTGATGTAATGGAAATTACATATTGAATTATATTGAATTGTAGGGGTGCATTATAATCACATGTGTAGAGCGCACCATCATATAATCCTTTGTCATATTAACTTAAAGTGCTAGAATTGTGAAATGTATTAACTCGAAACGTGATGTATTTAGGCCATCGAAAAGTAACATGGAAAAGTAACGTAGAAAGTGAACGTAACTAGCAGAAAACATTAACGTGTTGTGAACTGACAATTATTCATGTACTAAATGTGTTTATTAGTTGTGTCATTTTATATGTAGGTACATGCATTAATTGAATGTGCCCTATTTCCTATGCAATTCGTAAATACTTCTGTGATGTTTCCTATGCTAGCTAAATCTTGTAGGCCTGAAACGCTGTTCCCTTAAACTCTTGCTTTAGAATTAACAGTTGAATATCATGTGTGCTGTGGAATTTGTTCTTTCTCATGTTTTGTGTTGCAGGTGAAAGATGCATTCTTGTTAGTTAGTCTTTGTATTATAGTCAGGCAAGGAGAGAAGCAGCTACATTGTGTGGCTTGAATCGATAAAGGAAGGTCGTTGTGCTTCACACTGGAGAAGGCCTGGGAACCAAGGACAAACTGTTGCAAGAGAAGAACACCATTGTGCCATGGAAAACTAACTTTAGGACGGTACCCAGAGCAGAGAGTGTTGGGCCTAGCCAAATATAAAGCAGCAGACTATTACATCACTCAACTATAAGTCTCTCCGTATTGTTACAAGCACACATACATATGTCTCTACATTTTCAAATCATCATGATATCTAAAAGATATATGTACACAATATTTCTGGAATATAGTGAAACCTAGAAACTAAGACATGTAATAGATCTGCCTGAGTGATTGCATAAGTCCATGGGTAGTGCTTGGGTGATTGTATTACTGCAAGGGTAGTCACTGGGTATTTGCAGGAGAAGATGAAAAGTGACTGTCTAATTGCATGAGTGCAGACATAGACGTTGAGTGCACGGATAAGTGTATAAATAGCACATGAAGGCATAGATGAGTCATTAAGTAGTGCCTAGGTGAATAGATGAGTGCATCAGTAGGGCCTGCGTGATTCTATGACTGCAAAAGTAGTGTGTGGGTTATTACATGAGTGCATAGATACAGCCTGCATGATTGCATGACTGCAGGGGTAATATATGGGGGATTACCGGAGTACATAGCAAGTGAGTGGGTGATTTTATAAGTTCATGAGTACTGCCTGGGTGATTACAGAAGTACTAAGATACTGCCTGAGTGATTACAGGAGTGCAAAGGACGTGACTGGGTGATTTTAAAAGTGCATGAGTACTGGCTGAGTGATTACATAAGTACAAGAAAAGTGCGTGCATGATTGAAAGAGTGCAAGGATAGTGTCTGGGTGATTGAAGCACTGTAGCTAAAGCATTGGTTATTGCATGAGTACAGGAGTAACGTCTAGGGGATTAAAGGAGTACATAGGTAACACCTGGGTGATTGCATGACTACAGGGGTAATATCTGGGGAGTTACATGACTACATAGGAAGTGACTGGGTGATTTTATAAGTGCATGGGTACTTCTTGGCTGATTGCAGGACTACTGAGGTACTGCCTGAGTGAATAAAGGAGTGTAAAGGTAGTGCGTGGGTGATTTCATAACACCATGACTACTGGCTGAGTGATTACATGAGTACAAGGGTAGTGCCTCCGTGATTGAAGGAGTGCAATGGTAGTCCCTGGGTGATTATATAAGTGCATGAGTAGTGGCTAGGTGATTGAAAGAGTGCATGGGTAATACCTGGGTGATTGAATGACTGCATAGGTAGTGCCTGTATGATTGCATCAGTGCAGGAGTAATGCCTGAGTGATTACAGCACTGCATATGTAGAGCCTGCATCACTGGAAGACTGCATGGCGAGTACTTGGGTGTTTTTATAATTGCATGAGTGTTGGGCCTAGCAAAATATAAAGCAGCAGACTATTACATGACTCAACTATAAGTCTCTCCATATTGTTAGAAGCACACATACATATGTCTCTACATTTTCAAATCATCATGATATCTAAAAGAAATATGTATACAATATTTCTGGAATATAGTGAAACCTAGAAACTCAGACATGTAATAGATCTGCCTGAGTGATTGCATAACTCCATGGGTAGTGTTTGGGTGATTGTATGAGGGCAAGGGTAGTGTGTGGGTTATTACATGAGTGCACAGATATAGCCTGCATTATTGCATGACTGTTGGTGTGGTACATAACTAGTGCCTGGGTAATTCAATGACTACAGGGGTAATATCTGGGGGATTACTGGAGTACATAGCAAGTGAGTGGGTGATTTTATAACTCCATGAGTACTGCCTGGGTGATTACAGAAGTACTAAGATACTGCCTGAGTGATTACAGGAGTGCAAAGGTAGTGACTGGGTGATTCTAAAAGTGCTTGAGTACTGGCTGAGTGATTACATAAGTACAAGAAAAGTGCGTGCGTGATTGAAAGAGTGCAAGGATAGTGTCTTGGTGATTGAAGCACTGTATAGCTAAAGTATTGGTGATTGCATGAGTACAGGGGTAACGTCTGGGGGATTAAAGAGTACATAGGTAACACCTGGGTGATTGCATGACTTCAGGGGTAATATCTGGGGATTTACATGACTACATAGGAAGTGACTGGGTGATTTTATAAGTGCATGGGTACTTCTTGGCTGATTACAGGAGTACTGAGGTACTGCCAGAGTGAATAAAGGAGTGCAAAGGTAATGCCTGGGTGATTTCATAACACCATGACTACTGGCTGAGTGATTACATGAGTACAAGGGTAGTGCCTCCGTGATTGAAGGAGTGCAACTGTAGTGCCTGGGTGATTATATAAGTGCATGAGTAGTGGCTAGGTGATTGAAAGAGTGCATGGGTAATACCTGGGTGATTGCATGGCTGCATAGGTAGTGCCTGTATGATTGCATCAGTGCATGAGTAATGCCTGAGTGATTACAGCACTGCATATGTAGTGCCTGCATTATTGGAAGACTGCATGGCGAGTACTTGGGTGTTTTTATAACTGCATGAGTGTTGGGCCTAGCCAGATATAAAGCAGCAGACTATTAAATGACTCAACTATAAGTCTCTCCATATTGTTACAAGCACACATACATATGTCTCTACATTTTCAAATCATCATGATATCTAAAGGAAATATGTATACAATTTTTCTGGAATATAGTGAAACCTAGAAACTGAGACATGTAATAGATCTGCCTGAGTGATTGCATAAGTCCATGGGTAGTGCTTGGGTGATTGTATGACTGCAAGGGTAGTCACTGGGTAATTGCAGGAGAAGATGAAAAGTGACTGGCTAATTGCATGAGTGCAGACATAGACGTTGAGTGCACGGATAAGTGTATAAATAGCACCTGTGCATGAGTATTGGCTATATGATTGAAAGAGTGCATGGGTGATACCTTGGTGATTACATGAGTGCATAGATAGTGCCTAGATGATTGCATCAGTGCAGCAGTAATGCCTGAGTGATTACAGCACTGCATATGTAGTGCTTGCATCATTGGAAGACTGCATGGCCAGTGCCTAGGTGTTTTTATAACTGCATGAGTGTTGGGCCTAGCCAAATATAAAGCAGCAGACTATTACATGAATCAACTATAAGTCTCTCCATATTGTTACAAACACACATACATATGTCTCTACATTTTCAAATTATCATGATATCTAAAAGAAATATGTATACAAGACCACTGACCCATTGTCAGTGAAATTGCTCTCCCACACTCGCAGCTCCACCATTAAGTGAGGCCTCTCCTGAGCCCCTGCACTCCCGTAGTGTTGGTGTTCGAGGCCCTCCTCTACCCGCAGGTTATACCTGCACCTCATCCCTGGTGGTCCAGTGGACCTCTGACTCCTTCTCTTGCTCCGCTTTCTGCCCCTCCATCCTCTCCTTTCTGCTCCGTTTCACCCTTTAGCTTTTCACCCTTTCACTCTTTTTAGCATTTTCTTCTCCTTTCTGCTCCGTTTTCACCCTTTAGCTTTTTCACCCTTTCACTCTTTTTAGCATTTTTCTTCTGCTTTCTGCTCCGTTTTCACCCTTTAGCTTTTCACCCTTTCACTCTTTTAGCATTTTTCTTCTGCTTTCTGATCCGTTTTCACCCTTTAGCTTTTCACCCTTTCACTCTTTTTAGCATTTTTCTTCGGCTTTCTGCACCGTTTTCACCCTTTAGCTTTTCACCCTTTCACCCTTTCACTCTTTTTAACATTTTTCTTCTGCTTTCTGCTCCGTTTTCACCCTTTAGCTTTTCACCCTTTCACTCTTTTTAGCATTTTCCTTCTGCTTTCTGCTCCGTTTTCACCCTTTAGCTTTTCACCTTTTCACTCTTTCTAGCATTTTTCTTCTGCTTGCTGCTCCGTTTTCACCCTTTAGCTTTTCACCCTTTCACTCTTTTTAGCATTTTTCTTCTCCTTTCTGCTCCATTTTCACACTTTAGCTTTTCACCCTTTCACTCTTTTTAGCATTTCTTCTTCTGCTTTCCGCTCCGTTTCACCCTTTATTCTTTTCACCCTTTTACTCTTTACATTTTTTCCTCTTCTTTTTATTGTTTGCTTCGCCCGTTTTTCCCGCTACTGCTGCCACCGCGGCCCCTCCCCCTCAGCGCGACCAGCCAGAGCCAGTTCCTCACCCCTCCCAGCTGTCCAGCCCTCCCCGACCCCTACTTAATGGCGGCTGTTGCGGGGACAGGCGAGCAAGACCACTGTCTTATTGTCAGTGAAACAGCTCTCCCACCCTCCCAGCTCCACAATTAAGTGAGGCCTCTCCTGAGCCCCTGCACTCCCGTAGTGTTGGTGTTCAAGGCCCTCCTCCACCCGCAGGTTATACCTGCTCCTCATCCCTGGTGGTCCAGTGGACCTCTGACTCCTTCTCTCCCTCTGATTTCTGCGCCGTTTTCACCCTTTAGCTTTTCACCTTTTCACTCTTTTTAGCATTTTTCTACTGCTTTCTGCGCCGTTTTCATCCTTTAGCTTTTCACCCTTTCACTCTTTTTAGCATTTTTCTTCTGCTTTTTGCTCCGTTTCACCCTTTATTCTTTTCACCCTTTTACTCTTTACATTTTTTCCTCTTCTTTTTTTTTGCTTGCTTCCCCTGTTTTTCCCGCCGCTGCTGCCCCCGCGGCCCCTCCCCCAAACGCGACCAGCCCGAGCCAGTTCCCCTCCCCGCTTCCGCCTCCCAGCTGTCAAGCCCTCCCCGACCCCTATTTAATGGCGGCCGCGTGGAGCGGGCGCGCAGCTAGCGCGCCTAAGGCACGCCAAAGGCAAGCCGATCTGCGCCCGTCCGCGACCCAACCGCGACCAGCGCCAGGAACCCTGGACCTCCGCACTGCCAACGCTACAACCCAGCGGCACTCCATGCACTCAACCCAGGCCGCAACAACAACTGAAAGCTAGTATCACCAGCCGACACCCACGGACCCTTCAGCTGTCACTGCTGCCGGCACACCTGCAGCACCGCCAGTAACACGGACCCAGCACAACCCACCCGCAAGAACACAACCGAACCGAAGACCCTGCAATGCATCCTCCTCAACGTCCGATCACTCCACAAACACGCCACAGAAATCTGGGACCTCCTCGACAGCACCACCCCGGACGTCGCATTCTTCACCGAAACCTGGACCAACACCACCTCGGGACCGGACATCGCCATCGCCATTCCCCAAGGATACCAGATCTCCAGGAAGGACCGACCCACCTGCCCGGGAGGAGGAATCGCCATCGTCCACAAATCCACCCTCCGGCTGAGCACACTCCCCAACGAGCCCACAGACATGATGGAACACCTACACTTCAAGATACAGGCCAGCCCTACCACCACCCTCCGAGGAACTCTCATCTACCGACCCCCCGGACCCCGCAGACCTTTCACCAACTCCATCACAGACATCATCTCCCCGCAAGCCATCGCATCCACCATCTACACCCTGCTGGGAGACCTCAACTTCCACCTCGAGAACCAATTAGACCCCAACACCACATCCCCCCTGGACAACCTCCACAACATTGGACTCCGCCAAATAGTGACCGAACCCACGCACGCAGCAGGACACACCTTCGACCCCCTCTTCACAACAGGAAACTCCATCACTTTCACCCACACCACCGAACTCCCGTGGACAGACCATCGATGCATCCACTTCACCTTCAGAACACCCACCATCCACAGACACCAGCACCTGCTCCCACGAAGAAACTGGACCAAAATCACTGACGACCAGCTCACCTCCTCACTCGGCAACTCCACCCCAACCACCGCGGAAGACGACGACCCCAACACCGCAGCCCGAACTCTGCACAGATGGATCTCCGACAGCGCCAACACCATCGCCCCCCTCAATAAGAACAACAACACACACGTCAGGAAAGCAAGATGGTTTACCACCGAACTTCGAGAGTCCAGACGCACATGCCGCCGCCTCGAAAAGGCCTGGAGGAATTCCAAATCCACAGAAGCCCACAACAACTTCTGAGCCGCCACCAACGCCCACCACCAACTCATCAGAAATACGAGAAAAACAACGATCAAAGACAGAATCTCCACACACGCGCACAACAGCAAAGAACTCTTCTGCATCATCAAGGAGTTCGCCAAACCCACCAGCGAGTTTACTGACATTCCTCCCTCACAAGACCTCTGCAACAAACTCAGCACCTTCTTCCACCACAAAATCAAGAACATTTACGACAACTTCGACAAAGACAACCAACACACTGAACCCCCACCAGCCACCCCCAACACCCTGAAGCCAACGATCAACAGCTGGACAGCCCTCACCACTGAAGACACACTGAAGACGATTAAGTCAATCTACTCCGGGGCCCCCACGGACCCCTGCCCCCACCACATCTTCAACAGAGCAGCCGACACCATCGCACCCATGCTCCGCAACACCATCAACTGCTCCCTGGCGAACGCCTCCTTCCCCGATGACTGGAAACACGCCGAGATCAACCCCCTCCTGAAGAAGCCCTTGGCGGACCCCACCGACCTCAAAAACTACAGACCCATCTCCCTGCTCCTGTTCCCAGTGAAAGTCATTGAGAAAGCCATCAACAGCCAACTCGCCACCTTCATGAAAGAGCACAACATCCTCGACTCCTCCCAATCCGGCTTCAGAAAACACCACACTACAGAAACCACCTTCCTCGCCGCAACAGATGACATCTGCTCCATCCTGGACAGAGGAGAAACAGTAGCCCTCATCCTCCTCAACCTCTCAGCGGCCTTCGACACAGTCTCCCACCGCACCTTAACATGCAGACTCCACGACGCAGGGATCCAGGACAAGGCCCTCGACTGGATCCACTCTTTCCTCTCCGGCAGAACGCAGCGATTCAGACTCCCTCCTTTCCTCTCGGACCCTACATCAACCACCTGCGGAGTCCCCCAGGGGTCCTCCCTCAGCCCCACACTCTTCAACGTCTACATGGCTCTGCTCGCCCCCATCGTCAGAACCCACAGACTCAAAATTGTTTCATGTGCAGACGACACCCAACTCATCCTCTCCCTATCCAACGAACCCAACACAGCAAAACACAACTTTCAAGAAGGCATGGAAGCCATCACCAAATAGATGAAAAGCAGCTGCCTACAACTCAACACTGACAAAACAGAAGTACTCATCATGGGCCCACACCCCGATGCCTGGAATGATACCTGGTGGCCCCCAGCCCTCCAAAGCCCACCAACCCCCATGGAACGCGCACGCAACCTTGGAATCATCCTGGACTCCGAGCTCAAAATGGACCGCCAGATCAACTCCGTCGCATCCTCCTGCTTCCACATCCTCCACCTCCTACGTAAGACCTTCAAATGGATCCCCCTCGAGCACAGAAAGAAAGTCACTCACACCCTCGTCACCAGCAGACTCGACTACTGCAACGCACTCTACGCCGGAATAAACAAAAACCTCACCTGCAAGCTACAAAACATCCAGGACGCCACCCCAAGACTGGTCCTCAACCTGCCAAGACACTGCCATATCTCCCAGTACCTGCGCACACTCCACTGGCTCCCCATCGAGGCTAGAATCACCTTCAAAATTCTCACCCACGCACTCAAAGCCCTCCACAACACCGGGCCAGCATACCTGAACAGCCGACTCAAATTCCACGCACCTCAAATGACCCTACGATTAGCCCAGCTCTCCTACGCCATGGTCCCCCACGCCAGAAAGACCAGATCGGGAGGCCGCTCCTTCTCCTTCCTCGTGGCCAGAGCCTGGAACGCCTTACCGCTCCACCTCAGACAGACAACATCACTCCCCATCTTCACGAGAAACCTCAAAACTTGGCTCTTCGACAGACCCCCTCCTTGATGGACTGGAACCTGCACCTCCCCCTCCTCCCCAGCGCCTTGAGACCCTTACGGGTGAGTAGTCGCACTTAACAAACACATGATTGATTGATACAATATTTCTGGAATATAGTGAAACCTAGAAACTGAGACTTGTAATAGATCTGCTTGAGTGATTGCATAACTCCATGGGTAGTGCTTGGGTTATTGTATGAGTGCAAGGGTAGTCACTGGGTAATTGCAGGAGAAGATGAAAAGTGACTGGCTAATTGCATGAGTAAAGACATAGATGTTGAGTGCACGGATACGTTTAGAAATAGCACCTGAAGGCATAGATGAGTCATTAAGTAGTGCCTAGGTGAATAGATGAGTGCAACAGTTGGGCCTGCGTGATTCTATGACTGCAAGGGTATTGTGTGGGTTATTACATGAGTGCATAAATACAGCCTGCATGATTGCACAACTGCAGGGTTAGTACATAACTAGTGCCTGGGTGATTGTATAACTAGAGGGGTAATATCTGGGGGATTACTGGAGTACATAGCAAGTGAGTGGGTGATTTTATAAGTTCATGAGTACTGCCTGGGTGATTACAGAAGTACTAAGATACTGCCTGACTGATTACAGGAGTGCAAAGGTAGTGACTGGGTGATTTCAAAAGTGCATGAGTACTGGCTGAGTGATTACATAAGTACAAGAAAAGTGCGTGCGCGATTGAAAGAGTGCAAGGATAGTGTCTGTGTGATTGAAGCACTGTATAGCTAATTAATTGGTGATTGCATGAGTACAGGGGTAACGTCTGGGGATTAAAGGAGTACATAGGTAACACCTGGGTGATTTCATTACTACAGGAGTAATATATGGGGATTTACATGACTACATAGGAAGTGACTTGATGATTTTATAAGTGCATGGGTACTTCTTGGCTGATTGCAGGACTACTGAGGTACTGCCTGAGTGAATAAAGGAGTACAAAGGTAGTGCCTGGGTGATTTCATAACACCATGACTACTGGCTGAGTGATTACATGAGTACAAGGGTAGTTCCTCCGTGATTGAAGGAGTGCAACGGTAGTGCCTGGGTGATTATATTAGTGCATGAGTAGTGGCTAGGTGATTGAAAGAGTGCATGGGTAATACCTGGGTTTGCATGTCCACATAGGTAGTGCCTGTTTGATTGCATAAGTGCAGGAGTAATGCCTGAGTGATTACAGCAGTGCATATGTAGTGACTGGATCATTGAAAGACTGCATGGATAGTACTTGGATGTTTTTTTAACTAACAGCAAAGCAACACTTCACTTCACTTATCTTTCATAAAAGTCTCCCCATATTTCTAAAACAATCTATGCATATGTCTGTACCTTTTCCTACCAGCTTCATATATAAAAGTTAAAAACAGATAAATGTATACTTGTGTATACGTGTGTTTTATACATCTATCATCTTCAGACACATAACACATACCATAATATATGAACAAGTAGACACACATCTCAATCACAACATGCTGCACAGCTCAAAACTTCACAGAGTAAACTTCAATTTTCAAAGAGACACTGAAAATTATGCGGTATATATGAAATATAACTTTCCTCACATCATACAAATTACTCTAATAAATAACATCTCTAAAACATCTCAAACCACACTTAGAGGCTGCTGCTTAACCATTCTACTACTACTTTTAATATTACACCTACCCAAATACAAATAAGGAACCCTTCACATATCTTTAGTAAAAGTCTCACCATATTACTAAAAGCATACATGAATATGTCGGTAACATAACACTATCCAACCTTAAAAATTCACAGAACAAACTTCCAATTTCAAGCAAATATCAAACATTATGCAGCATATTTCAACTGTACATCTCTAAAACCTTAAAAAAGAAGCCTAATTATTAACACCTTATGTGAGCATCTTTTAAACCACACTTTTGTGCTGCATCTTCACCATTCTACTAGTACTCACAGTCTTGAACCTACCACATAAAAAGCAACAACAGCTCTTTGTTATACATCATGCACCTTCAAATGTATATGACATATGAAAATACATATACAAGTAGAAACCTACTTGAGACATAAGTCCATGCACACCTTAAAACTTGACAGACTCCACCTCCAAATTTAAACCAACAGCAAGAATTATGCGGTATACTGCAAATGTACATATCCAAACACTAAAACAAACTACCATAATCACTAATCCATCTTCCATTATACAAATATTACTATACAGAATCTGTTTCAAACAACATTTAACTACAATAACACAAACTACAATACACATCTCTACATTTAATAATATATTTCAAACATCACAGTTTTTGAATTATTTTTAAAGTTTAAAATAAACCTAATATATAATACACCTCACAAATTTATAACTCACCTTCCAAACACATTTGTAGAATTTAAAATATCGCAAACTCATAAATGATTTTCTTATGCACACAATCAATGTAATGCACCACTCTCAGCAACGTAAAACCAGTAATGGCAAAGTTTCCCTCTCTTTCTCCACACACATACATGTAAGTAACAATTCACATTCCTTCCCACATTATTTCAAATTATAAAACACATTTCTATTGGTTAGACATATTAACCCTTACCAACTGACTTCTAAAAGTGCCCAAACTGATTCTGGAATTTTTTGGAGTCGCGACTCCACCGTGCACCAATGCGATGGAGCCGCGAATCCACACAGGAGTTCAAAAATATATTACAAATAAAAATACCACTATTTTTTAAGAACACACCACTTCTAAAGATACTACTGATTTGTGAAATCTTACTTTAATAAGATTTCACTTATATATAAATTAGAATAACACATTTTAAGTCCACTGTTATGTCCACAGTTAAGTTTCAACCCTTCCCCCATTCTACTTAATGCCAGTTTCCATAGTAACAGTTCATGGAACATTCAACTGAACTGACAGTTCAGCATATTTTCAAGTTCACCACACAATGTTACAAATGCAAACAGCAGGTGTGGTTGACATTTCCAAAATATGAGCTTATCCTATCTACTGTACCTTTCAAACATTTCTTACTAACCAGTAAGAAACATGCTTTTAAAGAAAGTAACATGCACCATATTTTTGAATGTATAGTGTTCTTAAACAGCCAATCAATTCTCTACTTTTTAAAAACAGCATCTTCTCCACCATTTTACATACCTCTCATTCTACCAACTGACTACCAACTGACTATCTCAGCTACAGACATCTTATCATTACTTCCAGACATCCCTTCAAGATGCTTGCAGTATGGATTGTTGGACATAGCTATGTTTTCTGTTGCAAAGGTTATGCTGAACACAGAGGTGTTGACAAAGAGTATTAAAGTGGCACCAATTGATGCCTTTGGTTAAAACCTTTTTGCATCCCCAACCCCCTGAGCTCATGATTGTGCACTGTGGTGGCAATGACCTAGGCACATTGACTGGAGTAGGTCTGGAAATGCTAATGAAGGTCACCTTTGCACAATTGATGTTGCTTTTACCACAAACTGTCTTTGTATACTCTAACATATGCCAAAGACAGAAATGGAAGTGGTCAAATCAATTCTGTCCACAGATTGAGAAAGCTAGAAAGAATGTCAATAAAGCTGTTTCTGCTTACCTCAGAGACCATAGGATGGGCTCATATATAACAACAATCTACGTTTTGATATGGATGACATCTGCAGAAGTGATGGAGTACATTTCACAGATCAAGGAAACAGAGTCTTTCTCAACAACCTAAAGCTCTGCATCCGCACTTACATGTAGCTACAACAAACTCACAATGAAAACAAGGGCTCTATAACATAATACTGCTTATAATTATTTTTTACACATACATATTTTTTTGTATTTTTTTGTTGATTTGCGCACCCAAGGCGAATCCACAAAACAAAAGCATGAATTCAATGCACTACAACACAACACACTTTTCAACTTTAACTATTCATTTTTAATTTTATATATTTTTAACAACTCTATCAATTGTAATCTTGTCATTAACTTCAATCACACTGCCTCTTTAAAACAACTTCACAAATACAACACTACCTTCTACATTATATACTACTTAATTATTTATTTAAGGTGAATCCGCAAAGCTAACGCGACGTTACACGGAGGGGCGCCCTGAGAGCCGCATTGGAATCGCGACTCCAAACTCTAAAGAAAAAAAAATGATTTACTTCCGCCCCGGGGACCCCATCCCCCGGAGCCTCCCACCATTTAAAAAAATCAAAAAAAATAAGGAGGGGGACCGCATGGCCCCCCTCCTAATGCCAATTATGGCCCTGGGGACCCCATCCCCGAGGCTGGCCTTCCTTTTTTTTTTTTATTAATAATCTTTCCGGGAGGGGGGCCGAGTAGCCCCCGTCCCCTGGGCCACTTCTGATACCGGGGACCCCATCCCCCGAGGCGGGCCCTTAGCGTTGGGGACCATGGGGGGAGCCCCAATGCCCCCACCGTCCCGCCGGCTCCCCGCCTCCTGCGGGAGCCGGCATTTGGAAAAGGGGAGCTGCTAACATGCAGCTCCCCTTGCCCAAAAGCAATAAATACTACTTTGCTTCTTGGAAGCGAGAGCAGGTTTCCTGCTCTCGCTTCCATGAAGCAAAGCAGTGTTTGCAATGACAGGGCGGGAACCGCTCAGCTCCCGCCCTGTCATTGCAAAGAGCAATGACCCGGGGGTGAGCACCCCGGGACATTGCAGGAGCCGGCCCTGGGGGGTGGCGGTCCCCAGGGCCATCGAGGGCTCCAGAAGGGGAGCCGCAGGCCCCCCTCCCAACATTTAACATAGCCCCGGGGAGGTGGTGTCCCCGGGGTTTGGGGAGCCCGCGAGGCCCCCCCCTCATTAAAGAAGGAAGCCCCGGGGAGGTGGTGGCCCCCGGGGCTTGGGGGGCCAGCGAGGCCCCCCCCATTAATGACAGAAGCCCCTGGGAGGTGTTGTTCCCCGGGGCAGCGTGGGTGGGGTTGGGACCCCCCACGCATTTATTTAACAAGCCCCGGGGAGGTGGCAGTCTCAGGGGCTGCGGGGGGCTGCGTGCCCCGCATACAATTAACTAAGCCCCGGGGAGGTGGCAGTGCCTGGGGCTGCGGAGAACCCCAATGCCCCCGCAAATTAATTAATGATTGCCCCCGGGACCTGGCCCACCCGGGGGCTTAAGTACAAGGAGGCGCGGAAGCCCACGCTTTATTTTTTTTTTATTTTCTCGTCCGGTTTCGCGCACCCAGCGTGAATTCACAAAACAAAAACACAAACTCAATGTACTACAACACAACACACTTTTCAACTTTAACTATTAATTTTAAATGTTATATATTTTTAACAACTCTATCAATTGTAATCTTGTCATTAACTTCAATCACAGTACCTCTTTAAAACAACTTTACAAATACAACACTACCTTCTACGTTCTATACTACTTAATTATTTATTTAATGTGAATTTGCGAAGCCAGCGCAACGTTACATGGGGGGCCGCGCTGAGAGCCGCGTTGGATTCGCGACTCCAAACTCGAAAAAAAAAAAAACGATTTACTTCCACTATTTGGTATTCGCCCCGGGGACCCCATCCCCCAGAGCCTGCCACCATTTAAAAAAAAACTAAGGAGGGGGACCACGTGGCTTCCTTCCTAACACCAATTATGGCCCCACGGACCCCATCCCCTGAGGACGGTCTTCCTTTTTTTTTAATTAATAATTTTTCCGGGAGGGGGGCCGCATAGCCCCCCTCCCCTGGGCTACTTCTGACCCCGGGGTCCCCACCCCCCGAGGCCGGCCCTTAGCGTGGGGACCGTGGGGGGAGTCCCAATGCCCCCACGGTCCCTGCCGGCTCCCCGGCTCCCCGCCTCCTGCGGGAGCCGGAATTGCTTTTGGACAAGGGGAGCTGCTTTGTTTCTTGGAAGCGAGAGCAGGTTTCCTGCTCTCGCTTCCAAGAAGCAAACCAGTGTTTGCAATGACAGGGCGGGAACCGCACGGCTCCCGCCCTGTCATTGCAAACAGCAAAGTCCCGGGGGTGAGCCCCTGGGACATTGCAGGAGCCGGCCCTGAGGGTGGCAGTCCCCAGGGCCATCGAGGGCTCCAAGAGGGGGGCGCGCGGCCCTCCTCCCAACTAATTTAAGCCACAGGGAGGTGGTGGTCCCCGGGGCCCGGGGGTCCGCAACGGAACCCTGCATTTACATATTCAATGCCCCGGGGAGGTGGTGGTCCCTGGGGCAGTGTGGGGGGGCTCGAGACCCCCACACTTTGGGCCTCATTTATGAAAAGTGACGCATCGCTGCTTGAAAACAGCAATGCGTCACTTTTCATTGCGCCCTCCTTGCGACATGCTGGATGCGTCATATTTACAGTATGACGCATCATGTCGCAAGGAGTTACAGATACGTCAGTATTTCTGACGTATCTGTTGGCTCAAAAATGATGCATTGCTGGAGTGTGTCACAAAAGTGACACAACTTCAGCAATGGGTCATTTCACATGGGCAAGTCCCATTTCAAATGTGCCTGCGTAAGATATTGACGCATTTGCGTCCCAGAAGTGGCGCAGTGAAATCTCATAGATTTCACTGCATCACTTCTACGAGGCTTACTTACGTCTGAACGCCTACCCTGCAGACATTATACCTGGTGCAGGTATAATGTGGCGCAAGGGTTTACAAAGTGACGCATCTACCTAGATGCGTCACTTTGTAAATATGACGCAACCTGGTGCATTTTTCACGTCGCTGGTGCGTCACAAAAAGTGACGCACCAGCGGCGCAAAAGTGACGCAAGGGCTCATAAATAAGCCCCTTTGTTTTTTAATACAGCCCCGGGGAGGTGGCAGTCCCTGGGGCTGCGGGGGGCACGTGGCCTCCCATATTTATATCATGTTGCCCCAGGGAGGTGGTGGTCCCTGGGAGTTGGGGGGCCCGCGAGGCCCCCCACCCAACATTTAACATAGCCCCGGGGAGGTGGTGTCCCCGGGGCTTGGGGAGCCCGTGAGGCCCCCCCCTCATTAATGAAGGACGCCCCGGGGAGGTGGTGGTCCCCGGGGATTGGGGGGCCAGCGAGGCCCCCCCTTTAATAACAGAAGCCCCGGGGAGGTGGTGGTCCACGGGGCTTGGGGGGGCCCATGAGGCCCCCCTCATTAATGACAGAAGCCCCTGGGAGGTGTTGGTCCCTGGGGCAGCGTGGGAGGGGTTGGGACCCCCCCACGCATTTATTTAACAAGCCCCGGGGAGGTGGCAGTCCCAGGGGCTGCTGGGGGGCCGCGTGCCCCCCGCATACAATTAACTAAGCCCCGGGGAGGTGGCAGTGCCTGGGGCTGCGGAGAACCCCAATGCCCCGCAAATTAATTAATGATTGCCCCGGGACCTGGCCCACCCGGGGCTTAAGTACAAGGAGGCGCGGAAGCCCACGCTTTATTTTTTTTTTTTATTTTCTCGTCCGGTTTCGCGCACCCAGCGTGAATTCACAAAACAAAAACACAAACTCAATGTACTACAACACAACACACTTTTCAACTTTAACTATTCATTTTAAATGTTATATATTTTTAACAACTCTATCAATTGTAATCTTGTCATTAACTTCAATCACAGTACCTCTTTAAAACAACTTTACAAATACAACACTACCTTCTACGTTCTATACTACTTAATTATTTATTTAAGGTGAATTTGCGAAGCCAGCGCAACGTTACACGGGGGGCCGCGCTGAGAGCCGCGTTGGATTCGCGACTCCAAACTCGAAAAAAAAAAACGATTTACTTCCACTATTTGGTATTCGCCCCGGGGACCCCATCCCCCAGAGCCTGCCACCATTTAAAAAAAAAAAGAAAACTAAGGAGGGGGACCACGTGGCTTCCCTCCTAACACCAATTATGGCCCCAGGGACCCCATCCCCTGAGGCCGGTCTTCCTTTTTTTTTTATTAATAATTTTTCCGGGAGGGGGGCCGCATAGCCCCCCTCCCCTGGGCCACTTCTGACCCTGGGGTCCCCATCCCCCGAGGCCGGCCCTTAGCGTTGGGGACCGTGGGGGGAGTCCCAATGCCCCCACGGTCCCTGCAGGCTCCCCGCCTCCTGCGGGAGCCGGAATTGCTTTTGGACAAGGGGAGCTGCTTTGTTCCTTGGAAGCGAGAGCAGGTTTCCTGCTCTCGCTTCCAAGAAGCAAACCAGTGTTTGCAATGACAGGGCGGGAACCGCACGGCTCCCGCCCTGTCATTGCAAACAGCAAAGTCCCGGGGGTGAGCCCCCGGGACATTGCAGGAGCCGGCCCTGAGGGGTGGCAGTCCCCAGGGCCATCGAGGGCTCCAAGAGGGGGGCGCGCGGCCCTCCTCCCAACTAATTTAAGCCACAAGGAGGTGGTGGTCCCCGGGGCCCGGGGGTCCGCAACGGAACCCTGCATTTACATATTCAATGCCCCGGGGCAGTGTGGGGGGGCTCGAGCCCCCCCACACTTTGGGCCTCATTTATGAAAAGTGACGCATCGCTGCTTGAAAACAGTGATGCGTCACTTTTCATTGCGCCCTCCTTGTGACATGCTGGATGCGTCATATTTACAGTATGACGCATCATGTCGCAAGGAGTTACAGATACGTCAGTATTTCTGACGTATCTGTTGGCGCAAAAATGATGCATTGCTGGAGTGTGTCACAAAAGTGACACAACTTCAGCAATGGGTCATTTCACATGGGCAAGTCCCATTTCAAATGTGCCTGCGTAAGATATTGACGCATTTGCGTCCCAGAAGTGGCGCAGTGAAATCTCATAGATTTCACTGCATCACTTCTACGAGGCTTACTTGCGTCGGAACGCCTACCCTGCAGACATTATACCTGGTGCAGGTATAATGTGGCGCAAGGGTTTACAAAGTGACGCATCTACCTAGATGCGTCACTTTGTAAATATGACGCAACCTCGTGCATTTTTTTCACGTCCCTGGTGCGTCACAAAAAGTGACGCACCAGCGGCGCAAAAGTGACGCAAGGGCTCATAAATAAGCCCCTTTGTTTTTTAATACAGCCCCAGGGAGGTGGCCGTCCCTGGGGCTGCGGGGGGCACGTGGCCTCCCATATTTATATCATGTTGCCCCAGGGAGGTGGTGGTCCCCGGGAGTTGGGGGGCCTGCGAGGCCCCACACCCAAAATAATTAAAAGCCCCTGGGAGGTGGTGGTCCCCGGGGCTGCGGGGGACGCATGCCCCCCACATATAATTACATAAGCCCCGGGGAGGTGGCAGTCCCCAGGGCTGTGGGGGCCCCCACAGGCCCCCACTAATTATTGCGGCATCGCCCCCGGGACCTGACCCACACGGGGGCTATTACAAAACGAAACGAGAGAGCCTGCGCTTCGTTTTCTTTTTTTTTTCTCGTCCGGATTCGCGCACCCAGCGCGAATTCGACCGATCTTTTTTTTAAAAAAAATGCTTTTTTTGGCCCTGGGGACCCCCTGAACAGGCCTAGGGGGTCAGGGTCTTTGTACCCTGCCCCACTTTCTTGTTTTTGAATGTTGTTTCACCCTTTTTCTTGTGACTCGGTTACGGAGTCACAAGATGGCTGCCACACTTCCTGGTTTGGAATGTTGACAGCCAATCAAAATGAAGCTCGTGCTCAGGAGGAGTCGCGAATCCTCCTCGGTGCTCAGATATCAATATTTTTATTTTTGGAATTTCTCAGCAACTACTGAACGGATTTACACCATTTAAAAAAAGGGCGCTTTCTGAACCAAGAGCTACCTTTTTGCCAAATTTGGTGTAATTCCGTTCAGCAGTTCGGGCTGTAGCTGGGTCTAAAGTTTCCTATGGAAATCAACATGGGGAAAATGCATTTTGGAGGCCTACGGGGGAAAGCAAGATGGCGGCAGGCTAGGCTGCTGTAGCAGCTCAATGGTGTGATCCTGTGAGCATGAATATCTACCCCATATGATGTCTCGAGGATGATCCTATCGTTGCTGAACCTGCTGCTCAAGTTCATAGAAGATAAGATCAAGCACGGTGCATATCTCTCAGAAAAAGAGGACCTACGACAAGAAGTGGCCCTTACCTGTAGGCGGATCTGGCATTCTTTGATCCTCGGCCGCGGTACTGGATGTGAGTGGCAAGGATTTCCACTGGAGTTGCTGGGAGAGCAACGCTGTGGGTGTCTAAAGAAAATGAAGCCGAAGGGGGCTCCGACATCGACACAGGCAAAAGCTGCAAAGAACTTGATAGTGGATAGCCCACCTCCGAGGGTCGCAACTACAACCGCAGCTGCAACGCCGGTGAAGCCCCGAACACTGGAGGAAAGCGTGGCCATGACTGATTTGGGAGCAGGAACGACTCGAGCGCCAGGACGACGAGGTCAAAATCTGACCCGGAAGGATCCTCCGGGAAAAACGCTGCCCCAGCAACGTCCGGCCGGTCCGACAATTGTGGAGCTGTTTGCCGGATCGAAGGCTTATGTGAAGCAGACAGAGCAGACGCAGGCACAGACACAGGCTAATGCTAACAAAGATGAATCGACTGAAGCGCCGAAGGAGGTCGAGACAGGGGCGGCGGAAGGTGACTTAGCCCAACAAGGTTCTGGACCCCTAACAACGGATGAATCTGGGCAGGTAATGGAGGAGGTGGGGGGAGCTGGCCCGATCGTGCTTACTACACCCGAGGCACTCGATACATCTGGTGTCCCAAATGTAACTAACCCCGCAAAATCTGGTTTAATGGAGGCTGTTGAGACTGTTGAGACCTGGGGGGATCGGGTGGAGAAAAGCATGGTAAATGCTATTGCCATCGATGAGGGAGGGCAGGACGGAGGAGATTATACGCAGCAGGCAGGGGACTTGCGAACCCAGCGCAGTGATAACATAGCCCAGACAACTCTGGCAGAAGCTCAGTCGAGTAAAAACTTATTGTTGGGTCAAACCATCGGTAAAGATAAAGGTTTGGAAAATTCTATGCGTAGAAAAAAAACACAACCAACAGGCGTTATGGTTGACGGTTTACCTCACGCACGGTCTAAACACTTTGCACAAAAGACCCAGCAGGGAAAAGAAACGAATATAGAAGCAACTGACTATTTTTACTCAATGTCAGAAGACACAGAATCAATGGTAGGATCGGCATTCTCGACAAGTGGTAGCGAAGCAGAAGAAGAAAGTGAAAGCCCCCATGACACTAGTGGAAGGGATTCCGCTGCAACACTACTGAGGTAGAAGAAAACAGCGGCACTGTTAGCCCGAACTAAGCTGGGAGAGCAAGATCTGAACTGGGACTACTCACCCTCTAGCTTGCTAGTGGGGGACACAACCACATCTCCCCTCAATACGGAAGTGGTGCCCACAGCGACGTTGGATGCAATTTTACAATCAGTCATGGCCCATCGTGAGGAGGCTAGACAAGCTAGCAGGTGCTCCCAAGCTGCTATTCGAAAAGTTCAAGGCTCAGTTCGCAAAATCGCCAAAGTATGTAGTGAAATTTTGGATTGTCTAACTGATCTTGAAACAAGAACTGGTATTATTGAGTCCGAAATGGTGTCAACGCAGCTGCAGACTACATCACATGAAGCTAGACTCATAGATGTGCAGTGGAAGCTCGAAGACCAAGAAAACCGACAACGGAGAAACAATCTGCGGTTTTTGGGTATTCCTGAGAACAAAGGGGGAATGGATATCCGTCGCTACATGGTCGATCTTTTAGCCAAGGCATTTCCCAAGGTTGAAGGTTGGAACTGGGCCCAGGAAATCCAACGAGTACACCGGGTCCCCTTGGTGATGAAACAGCAGGCAGGTGCTGACGTCAGACCTCGAGCAGTGCTCGTGTTTTTTGGAAACTATCTCCTTCGTCAGATTATATTTGAAAAGGCCAGACCAGATCGTAAACGCCGGCTGGATGATGTTGATTTCTTTACAAGACCTGACTTCTGTCATGTGACGGTCGAAAGGCGATGGAGGTTATGACAGATGATAAACCCTTTTCAAGAAAAGGGAGCCCAGGCATACCTCTTGAACCCGGCAAAATTAAAAGTTGTAATGGGGGATAGTGCCCGCTACTTCACATCAGAAATTAAAGCGAAAGAGTTTCTGAATGAATTAAATAGGAAAGGCTAGTGAGGCTGGGTCTGTATAGGTTTCATGAAATGGACTATGAGACTGCTAAGAGATCTCTTTTTTTTCCTCCCCCTTTCTCTTTTTTGTACTTATTGCTGGTGGGCATGCTGTTTGTTTTTGCATTTGATTAGTAGTGGTGATGGTGGGCAGCAGGACGGTGGGTGTTATATGATATAGGAGTGTGGTTTAAGATACATTTGTTATATGAAGAGGGGATGTATTGATGTTTTGGGATTTATTAAGGAAAAGGGGAGGGGACTCACGGATCATGCAAGAGCCGGATCATCCGAACTAGACCATTGGTCTAGTAGCTTTCAAGGGTGGGGTGAAGGGTGGGAGAGGTGGGAGGTGGATCATTGGGGGGTGGGTTGAAGGAGGGGTGGGGTAGGACTGGGAGCAAGGGGAAGAAAAGCCAGCTTAGGTGCATCAAAGTGAGGAGATTCAGAAACAAAGAAAATAAAGAAAAGGAAAGAACAGATAAAAAATGGAAGGGTAGGCTAAACAGATGGCTCATTTTGGGAGAAGGGTATGGATAAATTACGGATCTGTTCAGTCAATGTGGCAGGCATCAATGACAGAGCAAAAAGAGCTAAGGTATTCGAGATCCTGCGCATCATTAACCCTGAAATTATTTGCTTACAGGAGACCCATATCCCATGGAATAATAGGGGCGTCCTCCAGATAATAGGATACGATCTGGTAGTTTGCTCCACACAGACTTCCATGATTAGGGGAGTAGCGATATTTATTAAACGGCAAGCGAGTATTAGTAAACTTACTCAGGCGGATAAATGGGGCCGATGGGCAATTGCTACTTTAAATACTGGGCTGACGGTTGGGGTAATATATGCTTCAAATCAGGACGATCCCGAGATCTGGGAAGAATTAGAGCTGGAGCTTGCTGCATGGCCAACACCTCTAATAGTATGTGGAGACTTTAATATCCACCACATGATTTCAAGTGAGATGGGGCTGAAGAATAAGGGGAGAAAACCCCAGGTCAATCATGTGAGAAGTTGGCCTGGCATATGCTGTCCACTAGTTCTAGTGGGCACCTTGCACCAGTCCAAACAACCCCTTATGGATGATAGGTTAAAGACAACCTTTAGTGAAAGCTATCCTAGTGGTAGCTATGGAGAGAAGCCTTCAGGCTAAGTCTTGGAGGAATGTAAAGCAGCTTGTTTTACCAGTCTATAATCTCTTGAGTGACCAAATGAAAGAGGACCACACCAGGTATATATATAAAATATATGTATTTAGTCTTAAACACACCCCTCTAGTCTCTTTATGAGGCTAGAGTTCGAAGTACATAAGTTACAAGTCAAATATCAGCAGTATTTAGCACAATACACGTTTGAGCCCTAGAAGCGTACCAAACCATATACTAAAATAGTGGTATAAGAACCACGACTGAACTAGACACAAGGCCTAGAGCCTGTAGAAGTGCTTGGACCCCAAGGAACCACCCCAGGTAGTGACACAGGGGACCCACGGGGGACGCGTGCAGTGTGAGAACACAGCCGTGAGCCGCCGTTGACTTCTATGGGGAAAGTCGCGGTTAGATTTTTAAAGAAAAAGGACACTTCGGAGAGGACTTCCAGTTAACCCCTTAAAACTTAAGAGTTTCTAGGGCCCACACCCACGTGAGTACCGAAATACTCGAGTTACCTCACCCAGGGAAGCCGGGTGCATACGTGTTAAAAGGTGTCGGGAATCGTCGTCGTTTTCAAAGGCGAACTCTGGAAAAGTGCTGTTGCCGTGGAGAAGAAGAGTGTCCGGAGTGATCCAAGCCTGGATCGAGGAAGAGGAAGACCTGAAAGCAGAGGGGACAGAGTCTGGGTCACTAGCCAGTGACCAGGGGCACGATAGTCGAATGCCCTCAGATGTCGGGTGCTTCAGTTGAGTTGACAGGTGCCTTGACTCTTCAGCCACTAGGTCCAGGAGGCGTCGACGACAACCAGGAGCTAGATTCGAGCTGTCCCACAAAGTTTGTCGAGTGCTGCTGTGTCGGTGACCAGATTGGACCCAACAAGCCTTGGCAACGGCAAGTCATGGGGAAGTAAAGAAAAGGCTGCGGTGCAGACTAGCAGGGTCTGAGGGACTTACCCAGCAAAGGTAAGTCAGGGCACTTCTGGAGCAACCAGAAAAGCCCAAGCAATTGAAGAGTTGCCTTTGTGGGGACCCACTAGCCAACAGACTAGAGATCGCAAAGGAGCCTCAAGCAGTCGCACTTGGAGCTAGTCCACGGGACACTCGTGAAGTGTAGGCCAGTGATCTTTGCTGCAGTTAGTGCTCGGGGCTAGGGCTACTTGGAACCCAGCTTTGAGAGATGTCCGGAAGTTGATGGCAGGAGCCCACTGGTTCCTGGCAGTGAAGACATCACTAGTGAGGTGTGGTGTATGCACTACCTACTCTAGTGTGGCCTACTTAACTCTCTTGAGTTGTAGAAAGGGTGTGCTAAGCCCTTGACACACAACTCTAAGTTCAGTAGAACTTACTGTATTTCTAAGCTTGAATTTATATGTACCTTAGGTACCTTTAGTGGTTTTCAGACAAGCAGGGGAGTCACTCCTTGACCCCAATGGAGATTCTTCAGTCCTCTAATCTTGATGTAGAGCGTCAAAAGTCCAGGATTCAGCTTCAGAGTTTCGTCCAGGGATATCTAAAGTCCTGTTGCCAGGGTTTCCTTACTTATACTAAGAAAAGGGGTTGGACTAACTCTGGGGACCCACCTATGGGAGGGTTTGGAAAGAGGGGTGGCTACACCCATTTCCTTTGTCCAGTTTCACGCCAGAGCAGGGGCTGGCAGCCCCTGCAACCAGTTTGAACTGGGGTATGCACGAGGACACCAAATGTGCCCCCAGTGCAGGACTTCAAAGCACTCAGAGAGTGCACCACCCATCCCCAATCCACTAAGGCCTGTCTGGGAGGTGGTAACACCTCCCTGAGACAGGAAACCTATTGTCCAGGCCTCCCCTGCCGGAGTTTTGGTAAGCAGCAGGAGGCCAGACTCGTGTCTGTGGCTGCAGCATCCATTTTGTGATGCCAGGCTCTGTTTAGCTGGTACCGGGTATACCAGTACTGTCATGTCTCTCCCTCTAGAAGGGTGGGATCATACTCCCACACCAGGAACTGGTGTGGGGGTATGATTCCAAGGTGTTTGACACCAAACACGACATGTTTCCGTGCAGCCATCCCAAAGTTAGCATTTACCGTTTAGATATAATGCACTTAAAAGAATATGGTCAGGCTGCACCACAGACAACCCTGGATAGGAGATTCCGAGAGCTGCAGAGGGGCTCTGCTTATGCATGGGCACCCTCTCACATATAACCAAGCACCCTGCCTTCAGTATTGATAAGGCCTGCCATAGGGGTGACTGATAGGTTTCTATGTGCAGTGTTAGGTGAGATATAGGGAACCTATATCTCTGTAAGGGGGGCATGCACCACCTTACCCAGGCTGCAGCAGCAGTCCTGGTGTGTCATTTTGGATGGCCTTCCAGGGGTGGCACAATACATGCTTCAGCCCCTGGTAGGCCTCTGGGGTACCTATGCCCTGGGTACATAGTATACCATATACTAGGGACTTATAAGGGCACTCCAGAATCCAATCTGTGATGTACCTAAAGTACGGGGAATCAATTTAGAGAGGAAGCAGCTAGGCTGGGGTCCTGAATAGCAGGGCCCCAGCCAGACTAAATTCGAAAAACAGTGATACACCAGCAAAAAGTGGGGGTAACCATAAGAGGCAGATCCTACTCTCCTACAAATCAGGCCATAAATAACTTTAAGTCCAGCCATGGTCTGGTAGATGTTTGGGCAGCCAATCACAATATACATCCAGGTTATACATATTTCTCATGCCCCCATCAAAAATATGTTCGCTTAGACTACTTTCTGGCTTCAGCTAGTATTCTGGGGGCGGTTGAGATAACGAAGATGCCGCAAATCTTTTCAGATCACAACCCACTTTTGCTAGAAACAACGGGTCAAGGCTCGGAAAGGGAACTCCGATCCTGGTCTTTTGATAGGAAATTGTTAGTAGTCGAGGATTTTATTAAATATATTAAAAATTGGTCTAGAGAATATTTTGAAATTAATCGATATAGTGCTTCTCGTACGATTGTGTGGGATACGTATAAAGGGTGTTTAAGGGGGAAAATAATAAGCTATGTTGGCCAATAGCGGAAGTTACGGAGGAGTCAGATTACTTCCCTTATGACCCGGCTAGAACAGCTAGAGACAGAACACATCAATTTGCTACATCAGGGGGAACCAGCCAGACTAACTGTGGTTAAGAACCAGATAATCATTGTTAAAACAGAGCTAAATAGCTTTTTTCAGATTCAAGTTGCTCAGGCATATCAAATACATTGTAGAGAGCTATATGAATATGGGGAAAAGACGGGTAGACTTTTGGCCCTTAGGATTAGACAAAAGGTCTCTCGCAATAATATAACGGAAATTAAAAACTCCGAGGGGCAGATGGAAACTACTTCTGCCAAGATAATGGGGGTTTTTGAACAGTTCTATAATAAGCTGTATCAAATGGATCCCAGCTATAATCAACCAGTTACCATAGAGGAGTATCCACAGCTCAGCAGATTAGATCCTGCTATATGCTCTGAGCTGGAAGAAGAGTTCACGCTTGAAGAAACTGTGTCGGCTTTAAACTCCCTCTCTTCTGGGAAAGCTGCAGGCCCAGATAACATCCCAGTGGAGATATACAAAATACTCCAAGCTGATCTGGCTGTATTACTCCATAATATTTTTTTAGATGTTCAATATCGAGGACTCCCTCCCAAGTCTTGGCAGGAAACGGACATAATAATATTTCATAAAAAGGGGAAACCATCAACACTGCCTGGCTCATATCGCCCCATTTCACTGATAAATTCTGATGCGAAGGTGTATTCTAAAATTTTAGCGACTCGGCTTCAGAGGGTCATAGCCAGTTTGGTTTCGCCATGGCAACATGGCTTCGTACCCGGCAGGGGAACTACGGACCATATACGATGGGTAGTTTCTGGCTGTGATCCTCTTGGTCGCCGAGAAAGCCTTCGATAGAGTGGCATGGCAATATTTGTGGGGAGCCTTAGTGGAGAGAGGGTTTGGCCCTAAAATCATTACTGCTATTCAGGCAATGTATCATAAACCCTATGCCAGATTACAGGTGATAGGGAAGACATCAGACCCAATAGTGGTGGCAAGAGGTACTAGACAAGGATGTCCGTGCTCCCCCATTCTCTTCGCCATATATCTTGATCCGTACATTAACCAGATAATTCAGAACTCTGCGATCGAACCTTTTAAAACAAATGGCTATGAGACAAAGGTACTCGTCTACGCGGACGATATCGCTGTGGTTACGTCGAACCCACCAATGGCAATATTAGAACTTGAGAGTATGGCGGAGAAATTTGGGAGCAGGTCAGGCTACTGTTTGAACAGATAATATGTACAGAACAGTTTAATCTACGAGATCAGCGACAGACTGAATCAGCAACATACTTAGGGGTAAGGATAGGTCCAGATCTAGATATGTTGTGGGCAAATAATCTTGATCTAGTGTTGGAGGAGGTTACCTCCGAGCTCCGACGGTTGGATAAGCTGCACTTAACGATAGTGGGAAGAGTAAATGTTTTAAAAATGAAGATCTTTCCCAGAATTTTATATCTATTCTGCTCCATCCCCTTAGAACTGTCCGGTAATGCATTCCAGAAAATGAACTCTATTTTTTCACATTTTATATGGAATTCTCAAAAAACTAGACGCGCTTTAAGATCATTAACCCTTCCGCGAGAGAGAGGTGGTTGGGCTCCTCCAAACTTACTTTTTTACTATTGGGCAGCTTTTCTGCAACAAATGGGTACCCTGCTGGGAGCAGATAGCTCTGCACGGGAGGACGGCTTACCATCTATATACCATCTGGCTATTGGGGAGGAAGCAACAGGACTTTTTCTAAGACAACTCAAGCCCAGTTATTATAAAAAGGTCCGCTTTAAGTGCTTGAAAGCAGCTAGAATGGTATGGATTAAAGTAAGTAAAATTATGAAAATCCCCAAATGCAATAGATATACCACCTTATGGGGATCTTCATTTTTCCCTGTGGAGCTATCGGATGGTATGTCCAGAGATTGGGCACAGGCTGGTTTTCATCAGTTAGCGAGCTTAATTAGTGATAAATTGGAAATACTAGCGTTTCCGGAATTAGTTCAAAAATTTGGGATCGACAGCAGATCGCATTTTAAATATATCCAAATAAGGGGGTGTTTATATACTGATGGAAACAATACCCGACGATTTAGGTAAAACTGAGACAAGGTGGGCGTCAAAAATAGGGGATAATGACATCGATCTGGATATGTCATTAGAATTAGGGAAAAATATATTTTTGACAGCAAACCTTAAAGCGCAACACTACAAAACCCTGTTTAACCTATATTAAACCCCAGCAAAACTTTTTAACTGGGGAAAACGAGAGACTGATCAATGCCCTAGATGTCAGCATAGCCCTGCCGATACTATACATATGTTTTACGCATGCAAGTCCCTGATTTCGTTGAAAAAGTGTATAGAGAAATTCTGGGAAAAATCAATTAACCGTGCGATTACTATTAGCGTGCCACTGATGCTATTTGGACATGATAGCTGAATTGGGCTACCATCAGCACATCGGGACTTTGTGTTCGTCACAATTGCGGTAGCAAGACTATTAATTGCTACTGCATGGAAGGATTCGGAACCCCCTGTATATACTGCTTGGTTACATCGATTATTGAATATACATATTCTCGAAATGCCTCTTTATAAGAACAAGGGCCACCGAGCCAGAGTGAAAGGGGGTAAGATCTGGGCACCGATGACAGACTGGCTTAAAAGAAACCATGGGGAGCTGGCAAGTAGGACAGGAATTGGTTAATCTGTGTTTGCCGTTTCTCTTTTGTTTTTGTTTTTTCTTCTTTCCTTTTCCAATGCCATTTGAGAACTTCAAGAGTATACTGGAATATAATGTAGGAATTTAGAATTGTAAATATCTTTTCTTTTCGCCTTATGATGTACCTGACGGCATAAAATAAAAAAAAATTTAAAAAAAGGAAAATGAGTTATGAGACCCCCCTTTTTGTCTCGGCCCCCGCTTGATGAATCACCTCAAAACTTTTAAGACAGGAGCTGACTGGAGCGGGCCATTAGTTTTGAAAATTTCGCGAAGTTTCGTCAACCGGCGCCAAAGATATTGGCAAATCAAAAAACACTTTTCCCATGGAAACCATGTCCTAACTATAACTACTTACTGGCGACCGCCAGTAGGTAATTATATATATATATATATATATATATATATATATATATATATTCCAAAAGACCTCCTGCCGTAAGGAGCGCCACAGCCTCTCGGGTCGGGGCCCACCCAGGTGCGTCAGACACCTCGAAATATCCCAGAAGATAACATGTACTATTTAGTAACGTGAGGCAGGAAACACCATCAGTGCTTCGTAAAATCCTTTATTCCAAGGCAAACAGGGGGCATAACACGTTTTAACTCATGCGAGTCTTTGTCAAATGCTAATGTTCGTTAAGCAGGTTCATTAGCTCTTTTAAATGTGCATAGCTTGAAACATTGAGAACAGAATAATTGCCCACATGTTAAATTTAAAGCCGCAGTGAGTAACATTTTTCCAGAGTTCTATATGAATACATTTGGCAATGATGGTAAGTATTCTCTTCGATTTTATTTCAGGTTAATCCTATATATATATATATTGATTTTCACCAATAGCAGACTTGCAGTGAGTCTGCTATTGGTGAAAATCAACACTTTACAGTGTTTTCCTCGTACCCTAGGGATGAACTGTGCTGTTGGTACCTGGCACTTAAGAGGATGGAGGTCATGCAATATATATAAATATATATATATATATATAGGAAAAGCCCCTCCCTGCACACGAAGGGAGGGGGCTGTGCGGCCACCTCTCCTGGAGCCCTCCTTGGCCCTGTGGACCACCACCCCTCAGGGCCAGCTCCAGCAATGCCCGGGGTGCCCACCCCCGGGACATTACAGTTTGCAATGGCAGGGCAGGAGCACTGCTCTCGCCCTGTCATTGCAAACTTCTGCATGGGATGAGGAAACCTGCTCTCGCTTCCACAAAGCAAAGCA
The DNA here is from genome assembly GCA_963921515.1 of Calotriton arnoldi. NCBI lineage: Eukaryota > Metazoa > Chordata > Amphibia > Caudata > Salamandridae > Calotriton > Calotriton arnoldi. The sequence continues at coordinate 228,451 of CAWUFW010011196.1, forward strand.
GATTGCTTTTGGACAAAGGGAGCTGCATGTTTGGACATTCCCTTGTCCAAAAGCAATGCTGGCTCCCGCAGGAGGCGGGGAGCCGGCTGGGACCGTGGGGGCATTGGGGAGTGCCCCAAGTAATTTCAGCACCTCTGCTTCATAATCTTTGATATTCAGTACCACAATCACACCACCTTTGTCAGCTGGTTTTATTATTATTTTTTCATCCCCCGGGGCCTGGCCTCGTTTATTTATTTAAAAAAAAACATTGTACGGGAGGGGGGCTGTGTGGCCTCCCTTCCCTGGGCCACTTCTGGCACTGGGGACTCCATCCCCCAGGGCCTGGCCAGCCTTTATTTTTAATTTTAGATGGGGGCCGCGTGGCTCCCCTCCTGAGGCAATTATGGCCCCAGGGACCCCATACCCCGGGGCCAGCCTTCTGTTTTTTAAAAAAATAAATAAATTAAAGGGGAGGGGAGCCGAGTGGCCCCCCTCCAGGGCCACTTCTGGCCCTGGGGACCCCATGCCCCGGGGCTGTCCCTCACGCTCGATGGGGGCAATCTTTGTGCCCAGTCTGGCGTGTATTAACGTCGGTCAATTTGAGGAGAACTTTATACATCATGTCTCCAACCCATTCCAATGGTACATATCTCTTTGGAAGAGATTTATTGATGGCATATTATGCATCTGGACAGGTCCAGAGGACAGGTTACATGACTTCCTTGGGTGGTTGAATGAGGCTGATAGTTGTCTACACTTTACATAGACTATCAACAGACACACAGCTGTTTATTTGGATTTGGATATTGTTGCCAAAGATCAGAAACTCCATACTACTGTTCATCAAAAACCGACCGATAGGAACTCGCTCCTGCACTACCAATCTTTCCACCCCAGGGCATTGCGTGACAATCTCCCCGTGGGTCAGTTTTTTAGATACCATAGGAATTGCACGGATACGAGTATGTACATTGAACAATTAGAAAGTCTGGCAAAATGTCTTGCAAATAGAGCTTATCCGGCAAAAGTGATCAAAAGGGCACGCAAGAGAGCGCTGAATACTCCATGCTTGGTACTCTTGGAAATAAACAAAAGAACCAATGATGCCTGCCTCCCAGTGGTTACTACTTTTGACCCCCTGTCTACAAAAATCAGACAAATCATTAGGAAACATTGGTATTTGTTTGAGACTGGCCACAAAAAAATGCCTCAACCTAGATTTGCATTTAAAAGGGCGACAAACTTGAGAGACCGGTTGGTCCACACTCGCCAACCCCAACAGTGAAAGGACACAGGAATACCATCAGGACACTTCCCATGTGGGACCTGTACGGTCTGTCACCTGACACCAGCTTCGAAAAGTATTTACTTGGTGGATGGGAAAATCTGATATCAAAATAAATTCAGCAATTGTAACACCACTAATGTGATCTATAGACTGACATGTTCCTGTGGATTACATTATATCAGTCTCACCTCACGGAAAGTAAAAGTGAGGGCCCAAGAACATATCAGCACCCTTAAGGCAGGGAAGTTGACGACACGACTGGTCCAGCATTTCCAGGAAGCGAATCACAACTACAGGGACTTAAAGTGGACAGTGTTGGAGAGGGTAATGGGCGATGCATATGTTATTGAAGATGTGCTGGTCAGGAAAGAGGCCTGCTGGATTTTTTCAGAGAAAGTAGATAAAATGGGCCTGAATGACACCATTGAATGGAATAGGGTGGGCAAGTAAAGTCATGCCCCCTTATTGTTCCGCCATAGGATGTGACACATAGCAGGATATATGGCAATGGTGCCATGATTGGGTTGACCGGTCGTGTATGTACATACACACATATTCTACACAATTGCCCTGAAAGCGTGAAGGCAAGGGTAGCCCGATCCTGGCACTGGCGCGGAGAATTCAGATGAGAATTGGGCCCTTTAATGGTCGAATATAGTTTGGGGTGGTTAGAAATGTTTTGCACCTACATCAGGCATATATGGCCGAGCTTAGCAAAATGTTTTCCTTTTATAAAATGTATGGAGTTGAGACATAATAGTTCTGGGTTGACTATGTCCCCCGTTGTGCAATTTAGGGAACATCATGAAGTGTAGATGAAGTACGATAATGCCCACAATGTAGAAAAACTGCCGCTGTAATACGCGATTCAGGGAACACCTTGAAATTTAGAGGATGTACTATAACACCGACAGAGTAGAAAATCCGGCCGCCGCTGTGTAGTAAGCACCAATTGCCATGCAGACAGCCGTTGACAATTGAAAGATGGTGCCCGCTGATTTACTGTGTTCGAAAGGGGAGTGTTGTGGTAGCTAAAAAACGCCCCTGCTTCCATTCGAGCCACTGGATTGGTTAATAACTCTTTCTGACTCAAGTGAGAGGGAGGGTCTAATGTCCTTCTTCCGGGTTGCGGCCCAGTGCTTCACTCGCCGCACGAGCCTCCTCGGCGTCCAGGGAGTTGTCAAGCTCAGACGTCCGGTATAGTGGTGAGTGGGGAGATGTGAGTCAAAGGGGAGCAGTGTGACTCTTGCTCCGCTTCTAGATGCAGAAACAAAGTGCAGGGTCCTGGAATGTAAAAACAGGTGAGTGGGCTGCAGTGTCTCTATTAAGAAAGCTCTTTGACGCGCTGTGCACGGGTCATGTGGCAGTTTCTTGGCTAATGCTTCTACTCGCCTTCCAAAGAGTTTTAAAGATTTGATGAAGGCATTAGGATACTATTTGGCAAAGATGAGAAGGATGCCTAACTGTTTTTGGAATAAATTTATCAATATTTTATGATGGCTAAACAATGCGTGCATGTATTCACAGGTACACTGCTCGTGGCTGCGTTTTACCTCATGGGGAAGAGTTGTGAAAACCCCCTGAGTGAGTTGCTGGTAGGAGTCCACCTGGCAATCACTTGGTAATTATGGCATAAAATATACACACTTCAAAAAAAGTGTGGTAATGTCAACACGGAATAACAACTCGAGTGAGTGTTTTATGTCTCTGGCACTATCTTTCTTTTATCTTGTCTGTCAACCACCACAGATCTTTTTAGAAGCATCAATGAGGTGGAGATGCGTCCCCGAGCCCTGATGAAATTGCCATAAAATGTGCGAGGCAATGAAACATGTCGGCCTTTCCAATTAAGATGGTCTAAACATGCCGTTCTTTTTAAACTGAGTGTGGACACTGTGGAAATTAAAGTATTATTGAAAAAAGTGGGCCACAGCTCATTTTAGCTTAGACATTTTTTTTTCTTTCGCACTTTACGGGGTCCAGATGGCTGATGGATGATATGATCATCTACACTTAATTTCTGTTCACCCTTCCTCACACAATTGCAAGACTTGGGAAAAAAACTCTCTCTTTCCCCTTTTCTTTTCTTGTCATGAAAGCTAACGATAATGACAACATGAGCAAACTGGTGAGTACCAATCAGTAGCTCTAGGGATGGTGCTTACATGAGGTACTTTCTGACTTCCCTCATCTTTTTCTTTAATTGATGTGACCTTGTGTGTGGGTGGTTGACAAACTTAAAACTTTTAGAAAAGAACACTTGGAGGTGGGCACGACTGATAAACAAGCATAGCCTAACCTAGGAGTATACAAATATTCCTTTTTTGTTGATGTAACATTAAAAAGTTGCAGTGTTCTACGTAACCAGGTCTTTGGTGAATGGACATTATTGTTAGGTTCAGATTTTGCACACACAAAACCATAGAAATTCATCAGTTATAGTTATCTCAAGTGACTATAACTCTTGCCCTAAGGTAACTATAACTCATGCCTTCGCCATGCACTGCTAATTACCCCACATATTACATCACTCATGACGTTGTCTATGACATCAATATTTTTACAAAGCACAAAAACAATGACCTTACTTTTGATATTATGGCCAACGATGTGCTGGGCACCATGCTATTTTAGCAACAGTATTTTTGAACAACAATATTTTTGAGTGAATTTTAAATTGAACTCCGGCCACAGGGGGAGGTTCTGGGTAGAATGCAACTCCTACTAAGTAGAGAAGCTTATCCCAAGAGAAATTAGGTCATGCCGATTGTGAGAACAGGTCATACATGCGGAGAGATCTCACAAGAGTGATTGGTAGAGAGAGATGGTGTTCTTATTCTGGATCAGTGTAAGGTAACTTTCAGTAATTTTTGTCTGTTCTTTTATTGATAAAATGATTTTTATTTACACGTTTTAGGCTGAATCTATTTCACCATCTATTGGCTGTAGCTGCTGGTTTTACGGCATATATAGAACAAAAAGGTCCCTGCGGCTGCGACAATAGGTCTCCACAGGACACCTTACACTTTGTTCTACTATGCCCGTACTATTCATACCCGAGAAGAGTGTTTCTTAAGGGGCTTTGAAGGAAACTAAGGGGGATATTCTCAAGAACGTGCGATAATCATCGCCAAAATAGGTTAACACAAGTTTTCATATCGCGGGAAAATAACTCTGTGTTAAAGTGGCATTCTCAACACGGCGGTAACATGCGATAGTACCCCGATAACGCTGCAAATGTCCGTGATAACTCTACCGGGACGGCGATAAAAATCTCAACCCGAACGTGAAAAAAGTTGTGATGTGCCCAACCGCGATAAAAAATCCAGCAATAAGCAGTGCCAGGCCTGCAAGTCCCACAAGTCAGGCTGCAAAAAGCTCAATAAAAGCGGCAACACAAAACACAAACAACTGCAAAGCACCATGGAGGTAGCCGGAGCAAGCACAGAGGACAACCAGAACCCCACAAGCCCCACGGAGGTCAAGCCTGGGACCTCGGGGTCAGGGAAGGGCAAGGAGAAGAAGAAGAGGAAGATGCGGTTCAGTCCACAGGAAAACAGGATCCTGATCACGGAGGTGATATAACACCATCAACAACTGTTCGTCACCTCCACTGTGTCATTGGCAACATAAAATGGAATATGGCAGTCCATCCTGGACAAGGCGAATGCAGTCGGAGTGCTGAGGAGGACAATGAACGAGGTCAAGAGGCGCTGGAATGATGTGAAGCGCAAGACCAAGCGGAAACTCGCAGACAACCAGAAGGCAGCAATGCAGACTGGAGGTGGGAGTCCAGTGCCACAGGAGGAGCTGGATGAGATGGAGGACATGGTGACCACAGTCATCAGTGTGGAGATGGTGGCAGAAGTTGGGGGACCGGACACTGCTCAACATGACCCGACACAACAGCAACAGGGTGAGTAACCACCAGGGACTGGGGGGACGGGGGAGATGGGCACAATGGCACACATGCACAATTAAGTAGAGCACATCTGCGGACAAACCATGGCCAAGAGTCACAACACAAACCAAGAGCCCAATTTACCCAAGTCTGCAACATCACAGCACTGCATAAGCACAGAAGTGAAAGCCACACCACCTGAAAAGGATAATGGCCAGCCAAATCAGAGCTGAAGGGGCAACTCACCTACAATGCAGCACACACACATAAGATCCAGAGCACCGCGACATGTACAACAATGTTGAACAAACAGCAACACCAGCACAACAGAATAGAGGACACAACTGCTGCTGCTTGTGTGTGGAAAATGGCAATTCGCATGTGGCATAGCTGGAAACTGTGAGATGATAATGTACTAGAACAACCCCACATCCCTGATGGTCTAGTAATGCATGTATGGCCGTGACCCAGATAGGCAGTGAGACACACATTGTAATACAAATCAACACTCATCACTGTTGAATACAAGTGAAGGTGCGTAGACTTTATTAGCATATGCGTGTCAGTACGGCCAAGATAAGTGCCACAACATGCAGACCAATACAGCAGTATGTCAGAACGTGGAACATTGCCAAGCGCCGCTGTCCACTCCGGGGGAGTGCTGCACCATTCACAGGTGTGTGTTTACTGTGTTGTCGTCCGCTCATGTATTCGGAGTCCAGGCGAATGCAGCCATGTCCACTGTTGTCGTGGGAGATGTGACCAGAACCCTAAGTTCCAACAAGGTGTCGGGACATGTGCAATGTGTTCCAAACTGTTGTGTCTGCAGGTACGTAGTTACACGTCCATGAAAGCTAGTGCAGCTTCGTAGGCAATAATTTCCAACATGAGGTCGTTGTCGACTTCATCGAACAGGACGGTGAGGCTAACCATTAGCAGATCCGGACAGATGTGCTGCATCCACCCCCTTTCACGAAATGCCACAGCTCGGAACAATGAGTTGTTGAAGTGTGCAACGGTTGTACGCCTGGGATGGTGTGGGAGTAAGTGTGAAAGCCATTCCATGCAAGATAACTTCGAGCAAGGACTTCTGTGTGTGGGGTGTGTATACGTTGGTCTTTCATCAGGCTGTGCGTAGTGTGGGAGTCATCATCAGCTGCTATAGTATCTGTCAGGGGGTGCCGGGCACATGCAATTCCGAGGTCAGAGGTGCAGATGTGCTTCCGCCTGGTAGTTCAGACAAAGGAGCTTTCATCACTAATGTTAGTTTCTCATCTGCTTGCATTCAGGAAATGTGAAGTGGCTTGTTGGGGGTGGGGTGGGATGTGTGCGACTTTGGGATTCATGTTTGACATGTCTTGCATGTGGCAAATGTGCGGCATCACTGTGTGTTATGTTGCCTCACAGCTGCTCCTCCCTCCCCCCAAGCCTATTTACTTGTGTGCACTGCACTGTTGCATCACTTGCACTCCTACGGCTCACCATTGTCATGCCTGTCTGTGCATGTCCACAAGCCTGACAACGACACTGTGATGTTGGCTGTTGGAGGTGTGTGGCCACGTGAGTGTAGGCCTGTGGGAAGGATAGGGCGGACACAGATGTAGAGTTCATGCCTGGCTGAACTCGCGCTGGATTAAGGCTAGGCATTTGGCTCATGCTGCGGCAATACAGATACACACAACACTTGGCATGTATGATGCAAGACCCCGAGCGGTCTTGCGCTCCTTCATTTCCCCGTTCGTGCAAACCCGCCCTCTGGGTGCATGCTACATTGCAACATTGTCGATTGCGGACTGGGTGGCATCGACACTACAACAGTGACACACTCATTAGATACTTCCTTGTCCAGGCCAGAACTGAACCACGCCCAGAGCCCCGGGCAAATCCTTCACACCCCTTCGCTGGCTTGGCGTATGCCGGCCCAGCCCACTCAGCTTACGCATACAGGGGGGACGACAAAGCTACGTGTCTAACGTCTTACCCCCTACCTGAGGTGACATGGTTGCATCCGCTGTCCACAGCACAATGTAATGTGGTAGGGCCCTGGCCCATCATGCATACATAATGACCACACGGACACACTTATATAGATAGTGGAACTGGCTACGGGCACGTGCGCCCGGCCCCTTTTTATTACCAGGGTCACATGTCCAGTGATGCCTGTGCTGGATGGGTGTGGGGTGAGTGTAAGCCAGCCCTCAGGGAGTTGTTGGTGCTGGCAACAACTAGAACAGTGATCATCGGATCACACACACAGATTCAATCATAAAGGGTCCATGAGTTGTGGTGCACTGAGTTAGTGGCACCTGAAGAGCTGAGCAGGGTATCAAGCTGATGATGGCATCCAAGACAGGTGTGAGCAACTTAGATAGGCTGGCTGTGAGACTCTTCCGACTCTGGCAGTTGTTGGTTGGAGGTGGTCCTGGCGGTGGTGGCGGGTGTGCAGCCAGCGATGATGGCGTGTCCTTGAAGGTCAGGATTGGATTTGATTTGCAAACCCTGCTTACCGCAGTGTGGGCCGGAGGCAGCGGTCAGAAAGGGCACACAGCCACGTGGTGTTGACTTGTGTTGCATAGGGTCAGTGGCACCTGGAGCGCTCAGCAGGTGCACAGCCAACGATGATGCGTCGTCCGGGCGGGCCGCACTGGAAGCAATGTTTTTTTGGCCTACTGAATTCTGCCTCAATATTGGCACGTGGCATCGGCTTGTGTTGCACAGGGTCAGTGCCACGTGGAGCACTCAGCAGGTGCACAGCCAACGATGATGCGTCATCCGGGTGGGCCGCACTGGGAGCAATGTTTTTTTGGCCTACTGAATTTTGCCTCAATATTGGCACGTGGCATCGACTTGTGTTGCACAGGGTCAGTGGCACCTGGAGCTCTCAGCAGGTGCACAGCCAATGGTGATGCGTCATCCGGGCGGGCCGCACTGGGAGCAATGTCTTTTGACTAGTGGTTTCCTCCATTAACAGAGATGTGGCACGATTTGAATTGGGGGACCTGCTGACTGCAGTGTAGGTCTGAGGCAGTATCCGGCACACACATGACTCCGTGTTGCTGTGCCGCTGGATGCGCTGAGGGCCTGTGTCACCGAGTCTGGAGGTCACGGCGGCGGACTCGTGGCAGGATGAGGTGCGCCGCCCTGGCAGATGCGTTGCCCATCACGGAAGAGAACCACTCCCAGAGCCCCAGCCTTTTTATCCGCACTCCTACGCTGGAGTGACGTACGCCGGCCCAGCCCACTGCACTTACGCTTACAGGGGGGGACGGCACAGCTACATGTCCAAGGTCTTCCCCACTGCCTGTGGTAAAATGTTTGCGTCCACTGTCCACAACACTACAAACCCCAGCAGTATATGTCCACATGGACATGTCTGTGCTCTGCATTCTGTGGTCTGTCCAGCACATCACCACCACACTTGGCATTGTGTACATTCTTCTTCATGGGTGAGTTGCCTCCTTCACACATACTTGGTTCCCACCTCTCCCCACATTCAGCACTTGTGTGGCCGTGGGGCCATGCCATTTTTGGAAGGTCCGCGTTCTTGTCCTACGGTGCCTCGGTGGTAGTCCGGCGGCGGGTCCGGAGGGTGGGGGTGGTCCAGGGGTGGTGGCGGTGGGTGTTGTGGCCCTCCTGGGTCTCTGAGCTGCATGTTCATTGGCTCCATGGCATCTGTGGGTATTCAGATGTGGCTCTGGGCTGGGCTCCCTTTCATACTGCAGGTAGTCGTCCTGCTTAGCACCAGCAGAAGGCAGGTGTTAAATCCCTGCAGCTAACGCGCCTTTTCGCCTGTTCTTGGTTCGCATCGCAGATCTGGCTGGTCTTTGTGAATATCGCGAAGTGGTGTTTTCGTGTGTTTTTGCACGGGAACGCCTACTCTGCATATCATTAGCATTAGTTGTCGCACTCATCCGTGGCGATGTTTTTTGAGCAGCTATCGCTGGTAAACTGGCGATATCGGCAGTTTGCACCAGCTTGAGAATAGGGCGATAAATCTATCGCCACTTTTGCGGCGCTAAAGTGCCGATAAATCGGCGATAAGTCCTTGTGAATTTGCCCCTAAGATTTAAACAGGCCTGTGTTGCTTTGTTGTTTTTAAAACTGTCCTCAGATGTTTTTAAGCTCTTTTGTGTCTCAAACTTTTTAAGATCAGCCCTAAAGTTAAGAACTACTAGGGGTACATAGAGGCCTACGACTCCCAGTTAACCGCTGTATTTTGCACATAGTTACTTTTGGCTCCTTTATGAGTTTATGAGTCAAAGAAGGGCAACAGTACTGTAAAGATTTTGACAGTCTTTTCTTTTTTCTTTTTATGTCTCACTGACTGTTTTTATGAATACTGTCAATCATTCAATCAATCAGGGGTTTGTTAAAGCGCGACTACTCACCCGTAAGGGTCTCAAGGCGCTAGGGGTGGAGGGGTGTGCAGGTTTCATTCCATGAAGGAGGGGGTCTATCGAAGAGCCAGGTTTTGAGGTTTCTTGCAAAGATGGGGAGCGATGTTGAATGTCTGTCTGAGGTGGAGCGGAAGGACCTTCCATGCTTTGGCCGCGAGGAATGAGAAGGAGCGGCCTCCCGATCTGGTCTTTCTGGTGCGGAGGACCACGGCGTAGGAGAGCTGGGCTGATCATAGGGTCCTTTGGAGTGCATGGAATTTGAGTCGGCTGTTCAGGTATGCTGGTCCGGTGCCGTGGAGGGCCTTGTGGGTGAGCATCTTGAAGGTGATTCTCGCCTCGACGGGGAGCCAGTGGAGTGTGCGCAGGTGCTGGGAGATGTGGCAGTGTTTTGGCAGGTTGAGGACCAGTCTTGCGACGGCGTTCTGGATGTTCTGTAGCTTGCGGGTGAGGTTTTTCTTTATTCCGGCATGGAGTGCGTTGCCGTAGTCGAGTCTGCTGGTGACCAGGGCGTGAGTGACCGTCTTTCGGTGTTCGAGGGGGATCCATTTGAAGGTCTTACGAAGGAGGCTGAGAGTATGGAAGCAGGAAGACGAGACGGAGTTGATCTGGTGGTGCATTTTGAGCTCGGAGTCCAGGATGATACCCAGGTTGCGTGCGTGGTCCGTGGGGGTTGGCAGGTTTCCAAGTGCGGGGGGCCACCAGGTGTCGCTCCAGGCATCTGGGTTTGGGCCCATGATGAGTACTTCTGTTTTGTTGGTGTTTAGTTGTAGGCAGCTGTTTTTCATCCATTTGGCGACGGCTTCCATGCCTTCTTGAAAGTTGCGTCTGGCGGTGTTGGGCTCGTTGGATAGGGAGAGGATGAGTTGGGTGTCGTCTGCGTATGACACGATGTTGAGTCCGTAGGTTCTGACGATGGGGGCGAGTGGAGCCATGTAGACGTTGAAGAGCGTCGGGCTGAGGGAGGAGCCATGGGGGACTCCGCAGGTGGTAGGTATATTGTCTGAGAGGAAAGGGGGGAGTCTGACCCGCTGCGTCCTGCCGGAGAGGAAGGAGCGGATCCAGTCGAGGGCCTTGTTTGGATTCCTGCGTTGTAGAGACTGCGTATTAGGGTGTGGTGGGAGACTGTGTTGAACGCCGCTGATAGGTCGAGGAGGATGAGGGATACTGTTTCTCCTTTGTCCAGTAGGGTGCGGATGTCGTCTGTTGCAGCGAGGAGGGCGGTTTCCGTACTGTGGTTTTTTCTGAAGCCGGATTGGGAGGAGTCGAGGATGTTGTGTTCTTCAATGAATGTGTAAAGTTGGCTGTTGATGGCTTTCTCGATGACTTTCGCTGGGAACGGGAGCAGGGAGATGGGTCTGTAGTTTTTGAGGTCGGTGGGATCCGCTGAGGGTTTCTTTAGGAGGGGGTTGACCTCAGCGTGTTTCCAGTCATCGGGGAACAAGGCGGTCGCCAGGGAGCGGTTGATGGTGTGGCGGAGCATGGGTGCGATGGTGTCAGCGGCTCTGTTGAAGATGTGGTGGGGGCAGGGGGCCGTGGGGGCCCCTGAGTGGATTGACTTCATTGTCTTCAGTGTGTCTTCGGTGGTGAGGGCTGTCCAGTCATCAATCGCTGGTTTCCGGGTGTCGGGGTGGTTGGTGAGGGTTCAGTGTGTTGATTGTCTTCGTTGAAGTTGTCATAGATGCTCTTGATTTTGTGGTGAAAAAGGTGCTGAGTTTGTCGCAGAGGTCTTGTGAGGGAGGGATGTCGGTAGACTCGCTGGTGGGTTGGGCGAACTCCTTGATGATGCTGAAGAGTTCCTTGCTGTTCTGCGCGTGGGTGGAGATTCTGTCTTCAATCACTTTTTTCCTCGTTTCTCTGAAGAGTTGATGGTGGGCGTTGGTGGCGGCTCTGAAGTTGTTGTGGGCTTCTGTGGATTTGGAGTTCCTCCAGGCCTTTTTGAGGCAGCGGCATGTGCGTCTGGACTCTCGAAGTTCGGTGGTAAACCATCTGGCTTTCTTGGCACGGGTATTGTTGTTTTTCTTGAGGGGGGCTATGGTGTTGGTGCTGTCCGAGATCCATCTATGCAGGGTTCAGGCTGCGGTGTTGGGGTCGTCGTTTTCCACGATGGTTGGGGTGGAGTTGTTGAGTGAGGAGGTGAGCTGGTCGTCGGTGATTTTGGTCCAGTTTCTTTGTAGGAGCAGGTGCTGGTGTCTATGGATGGTGGGTGTTCTGAAGGTGAAGTGGATGCAATGATGGTCGGTCCATGGGAGTTCGGTGGTGTGGCTGAAGGTGATGGAGTTTCCTGTAGTGAAGAGGGAGTCGAGGGTGTGTCCTGCTGAGTGCGTGGGCTCGGTCACGATCTGGCGGAGTCCAATGTTGTGGAGGTTGTCCAGGAGGGATGTGGTGTTGGGGTCCAGTTGGTTGTCGAGGTGGAAGTTGAGGTCTTCCAGCAGGGTGTAGTTGGTGGATGCGATGGCCTGCGGGGAGATAATGTCCGTGATGGAGTTGGCGAATGGTCAGGGGGGTCCAGGGGGTCGGTAGATGAGGGTTCCTCGGAGGGTGGCAGTGGGGCTGGCCAGTATCTTGAAGTGAAGGTGTTCCATCAGTTCTGTGGGCTCGTCGGGGAGTGTGCTCAGGCGGAGGCTGTATTTGTGGACGATGGCGATTCCTCCTCCTGGGCGGGTGCGGCGGTCCTTCCTGGAGATCTTGTAACCTTGGGGGATGGCGATGGCGATGTCCGGTCCCGAGGTGGTGTTGGTCCAGGTTTCGGTGAAGAACGCAACGTCTGGGGTGGTGCTGTCGAGGAGGTCCCAGATTTCGGTGGCTTGTTTGTGGAGGGATCGGACGTTGAGGAGGATGCATTGCAGGGTCTTCGGTTCGGTTGTGTTCTTGTGGGCGGGTTGTACTGGATCTGTGTTCTTGGTGGCGCTGCAGGTGTGCCGGCAGCGGTGACAGCTGAAGGGTCCGTGGGAGTCGGCTGGTGATGCTAGCTTGCAGTTATTGTTGCGGCCTGGGTTGAGTGCGTGGAGTGCTGCTGGGTCGTAGTGTTGGCGGGCGGAAATCCAGGGTTCCTGGTGCTGGTCGCTATCGGGTCGCGGACGGGCACAGATGGGCTTGTCTTTGACGCGCCTTCGGTGCTCCAGCGGCGCGCCCACTGCCCGCGGCCACCATTAAGTAGGGGTCGGGGAGGGCTGGACAGCTGGGAGGCGGGAGCGGGGAAGGGAGCTGGATTGGGCCGGTCGCGCTGGGGGGGAGGGGCCACGGGGGCAGCAGCGGCGGGGAAAGTTAAAGGGAGGAAATAAGGGATAAAGAAAAAAGGGAAAATAAGCAGAAATAAGGCACAAAAGAGCAGAGATGCAGAAAAGTGCAGAAAGGTGAAAGCTAAAAGAGGGTAGAAAAACGAGTGCAAACGAGTGAAAGAGCAGAGCGAGAGGAAGGGAAAATGAGCAGAAATAAGGCACAAAAGAGAAGAGATGCAGAAAAGTGCAGAAAGGTGAAAGATAAAAAAGGGTAGAAAAACGAGTGAAAACGAGTGAAAGAGCAGAGTGAGAGGAAGGAGACAGAGGTCCACTGGACCACCAGGGATGAGGCGCAGGGAAACCTGCGGGTGGAGGAGGGCCTCGATCACCAACACTCGAAAGTGCAGAGGCAGGCCTCACTTAATGGTGTAGCTGCGAGGGTGGGAGAGCAATTTCACTGACAATGAGTCAGTGGTCTTGCTCCGGTCTCATTTCTATGCTCCTGATAATGTCTCTATGGTAATATTTTTATATGCAGAATAAAGATTATTATTATTATTATTATTATTATTAATATTATTATTATTGATAAAATCATTGCAGATGTGGGTTCTAGATTTGCTAATTGTATAGTGAAATCTGCTGTTGGGGTTCATGGGTAAGCTGTGTGGTGAAATTCACTCATTAAATATCTTTGGGGCTTCTCAATATGGTCACTGCTGTTATGCTATTGCTGACTCCCTTTTCTATATGGACACCGATTATTATGAGAACACTAGACCTGAGTGTGCTGCACCAGATAGTTAGAGAGGTGTGCATTTTTGTTTGGATCCCTATTTGCGATGTTAAAAGATAAGCAGCCTTACACACTTCTTTTCTTCTTCAGATGTCAGTAGGCCTTTTTTCCTGGAGAATGACTTGGTAGTCAGCAACAGCACTTCGATAACAAATGCATTTCCAATCTGAACGTTGATAATTGTATATTGCTTTCCAGTGTGCTGACACGCATGAAGAATGGAGAGCATCAACCTCTTAAAGTTTAGATTAGCCACGTATAAATGTCATGCGTTTAATGATACTGCAATTGACTGTGTTTACTGACCTTTCTGACATTATCAGTGTGTTAGGTTGTGCCTATTAACAGCAATCAGGCCATTCGCTGTGGTTGTTTGCAAATACTGCAGGCAGATTTCCTTCATCAGCGCACAGTTTTCTTCAGATGTATGAAAAATTCAACTCTCGATGGATGGACTCTTCTGTGTTGAATTCCAAATACGATGTGCATGCTTTTTTCTGTTTCATGGAACATCCCAAAGCAAAGACGTAAAAAATGATCACGAAATGCATCAGTAGATGTAATGCTTACTGGCTAATTTGTTCCTCAGCACTAGCAAACTTTTAGCATATTTTCGTATATCAATGAGTGACGCCGGACGGCCACATCTAAGTGTATTTATAGGCGGGAGGATATAAAAGGGTGGGGTAGGGTGGACGGAGGAGCTCAGAGGCAATGGAGGTTTAACGTTTGTAAGCTGAGTGGGAAATATGAGAAGGCTTTTGTGATGTATGAGCATTGGTAATGCTAATTTAATGTACTGCGACTGACCACAAAACATTTTTGGCTAGTATTATATGTCCATGGTGATAACTAATACAAGATTGCTGCTAGCATCCTTTACCACTAATAAGAAAATATATTTGTTGAATTGTTATTATTTGCAAAAGAAGTTTTTGCATATTTATGTTGGTGATGTGTTGTAATTGTGCTTTTTTGGTTTTGCATTGCATCAATGAATTGCGCTATCTTTGTGAACAGAGGTGCAGAAAGAGGCAACATGGGTGCAAAAAGAGGGAAGAGGTGTGCAGAAAGAGGCACGAGGGGTGCAGAAAGAAGCAAGAGAGGTGCAGAAAGAAGCAAGAGAAGTGCAGAAAGAAACAACAGAGATGCAGAAAGGGGGAAGTGGGGTGGAGAAAGTGGCCAGAGGGATACAGAAAGAAACAAGAGAGGTGCAGAAAGAAACAAAAGAAGTGTAGAAAGAAGGAACAGAGGTGCATTAAGAGGCAAGAGGGGTGCAGAAAGAAGCAAGAGGCGTGCAGAAAGAGTAAGAGAGGTGCAGAAAGAAACAAAAGAAGTGCAGAAAGAAGGAACAGAGGTGCATAAAGAGGCAAGAGGAATGCATAAAGAGGGAAAAGGGGTGCTGGAAGAGGCATGAGGGGTGCAGAAAGAAGCAAGAAGGGTGCAGAAAGAAACAAAACAAGTGCAGAAAGAAACAACAGAGGTGCAGAAAGAGACAAGAGGGCAGCAGAAAGAGGGAAGAGGGGTGCAAAAAGAGGCAGAAGCATGGCAGAAAGATGGGACAGAGGTGCATAAATAGGCAAGAGAAGTGCGGAATGAAGCAACAGAGATGCAGAAAGGGGGAGGAGGGGTGGAGAAAGAGGCAAGAGGGGTGCAGAAAGAAACAAAAGAAGTGCAGAAAGAAGGAACAGCAGTGCAGAAAGAGGCAAGAGGGGTGCAGAAAGAGGGAAGAGGGGTGTGAAAGAGGTACGAGGGGTGCGGAAAGAAGCAAGAGAGCTGCAGAAAGAAGCAAGAGAGGTGCAGAAAGAAACAAAAGAAGTGCAGAAAGAAGCAACAGAGGTGCAGAAAGAGGCAAGAGGGGTGCATAAAAAGGCATGAGGGGTGCAGAAAGAAGCAAGAGAGGTGCAGAAAGTAGCAAGAGAAGGTCATAAAGAAGCAACAGAGATGCAAAAAGGGGGAAGTGGGGAGGAGAAAGAGGCAAGAGGGATACAGGAAGAAGCAAGAGAGGTGCAGAAAGAAGCAAGCGAAATGCATAAAGAAGCAACAGAGATGCAGAAAGGGGGAAGTGGGAAGGAGAAAGAGGCAAGAGGGTAGCAGAAAGAGGGGTGCAGAAAGAGGCACAAGGATTGCAGAAAGAAGGGACAGAGGTGCAGAAAGAAGTAAGAGAAGTGCAGAAAGAAGCAATAGAGGTGCAGACAGAGGGATGAGGGGTGGAAAAAGAGGCAAGAGAAGTGCAGAAAGAAGGAACAGAGATGCAGATAGGGGGAACAGGGTGCAGAAAGAGGGAAGAGGGGTGTGAAAGAGGCACGAGGGGTGCGGAAAGAAGCCAGAGAGCTGCAGAAAGAAGCAAGAGAAATGCATAAAGAAGCAACAGAGATGCAGAAAGGGGGAAGTGGGAAGGAGAAAGAGGCAAGAGGGTAGCAGAAAGAGGGGTGCAGAAAGAGGCACAAGGATTGCAGAAAGAAGGGACAGAGGTGCAGAAAGAAGTAAGAGAAGTGCAGAAAGAAGCAATAGAGGTGCAGACAGAGGGATGAGGGGTGGAAAAAGAGGCAAGAGAAGTGCAGAAAGAAGCAACAGAGATGCAAATAGGGGGAACAGGGTGCAGAAAGAGGGAAGAGGGGTGCAGAAAGAGGGAAGAGAGGTGCAGAAATAAGCACAAGTGGTGCAGAAAGATGCAAGAGAGGTGCAGAAAGAAGCAAGAGTAGTGCAGAAAGAAGCAACAGAGGTTCAGAAAGAGGCAAGAGAGGTGCAAAAAGAGGGAAGAGGGATGCAGAAAGAACCACGAGGGGTGCAGAAAGAAGCAAGAGATGTGCAGAAAGAAACAAAAGAAGTGCAGAAAGAAGGAACAGAGTTGCAGAAAGAAGCAACATAGGTGAAGAAAGAAGGAAGAGGGGTGGAGAAAGAGGCAGAGAGGTGCAGAAAGAAGCAAGAGAGCTGCAGAAAGAAACAAAAGAAGTGCAGAAAGAAGAACAGAGGTGCAGAAAGAGGCAAGAGGGGTACAGAAAAGAGGCTAAAGGGGTGCAGAAAGAAGCGAGAGGTACAGAAAGAAACAAAAGAAGTGCAGAAAGAAGGAACAGAGGTGCAGAAAGAGGCAAGAGGGGTGCAGAAAGAAGCAACAGAGGTGCAGAAAGAGACAAGAGGGGAGCAGAAAGAGGGAAGAGGGGTGCAGAAAGATGCACAAGGGTTGCAGAAAGAAGGGAGAGACGGGCAGAAAGAAGCAAGAGAAGGGCATAAAGAAGCAAAGGAGATGCAGAAAGGAGGAAGTGGGGTGGAGAAAGAGGCAAGAGGGATACAGAAAGTAACAAGAGACGTGCAGAAAGAAACAAAAGAAGTGCAGAAAGAAGGAACAGAAGTGCAGAAAGAGACAAGAGGGGTGCAGAAGATGGAAGAGGGGTGTGAAAGAGGCACGAGGGATGCAGAAAGAAGCAAGATGGGTGCAGAAAGAAGCAAGAGAGGTGCAGAAAGAAACAAAAGAAGTGCAGAAGGAGGGAACAGAGGTGCAGAAAGAGGCAAGAGGAGTGCATAAAAAGGGAAGAGGGGTGCAGAAAGATACACAAGGGGTGCATAAAGAAGCAAGAGAGGCGAAGAAAGAAACAAAAGAAGTGCAGAAATAAGGAACAGAGGTGCAGAAAGAGGCAAGAGGGGGTGCAGAAGAGGGAAGAGAGGTGTGAAAGAGGCACGAGGGGTGCAGAAAGAAGCAAGAGGGGTGCAGAAAGAAGCAAGAGAGGTGCAGAAAGAACTAAAAGAAATGCAGAAAGAGGGAACAGAGGTGCAGAAAGAGGCAAGAAGAGTGCAAAAAGAGGGAAGAGGGGTGCAGAAAGCGGCACGAGGGGTGCAGAAAGAAGCAAGAGAGGTGCAGAAAGAAACAAAAGAAGTGCAGAAAGAAGCAACTGAGGTGCAGAAAGAGAGAAGAGGGGAGCAGAAAGAGAGAAGAGGGGTGCAGAAAGAGGCACAAGGGTTGCAGAAAGAAGGTAGAGACGGGCAGAAAGAAGCAAGAGAAGTGCAGAAAGAAGCAACAGAGGTGCAGAAAGAGGGATGAGGGGTGGAGAAAGAGGCACGAGAAGTGCACAAACAAGCAACAGAGATGCAAAAAGGGTAACAAGGGTGGAGAAAGTGGCAAGAGGGGTGCAGAAAGAAGCAACAGAGGTGCAGAAAGAAACAAAAGAAGACCAGAAAGAAGGAACAGAGGTGCAGAAAGAAGCAAGAGGGGTGCAGAAAGAGGGAAGAGGGGTGCAGAAAGAAGCATGAGTGGTGCTGAAAGAAGCAAGAGAGGTGCAGAAAGAAGCAATAGTAGTGCAGAAAGAAGCAACAGAGGTGCAGAAAGAGGCAAGAGGGGTGCAAAAAGAGGGAAGAGGGGTGCAGAAAGAGGCACGAGCTGTGCAGAAAGAAGCAAGAGATGTGAAAAAAGAAGAAACACAGGTGTCGAAAGAGGCAAGCGGGGTGAAGGAAGAGGGGTGTGGAAGCGTTAGAGGGAAGAGGGGTGGAGAAAGAGGCAAGGGGTTGCAGAAAGAAGCAAGAGAGCTACAGAAAGAAACAAAAAGAGGCAGCAGGGGTGCAGCAGGGGTGCAGAAAGAGGCAAAGGGGGTGCAGAAAAAAGTTAGAGGTGCAGAAAGAAACAAAAAAAGTACAGAAGGAACGGACAAAGGTGCAGAAAGAGGCAAGAGGGGTGCAAAAAGTGGGAAGAGTGGTGCAGAAAGAGGCAAAAGGGGTGCAGAAAGAAGTGAGAGGTGCAGAAAGAAACAAAAGAAGTGCAGAAAGAAGGAACACAGGTGCCGAAAGAGGCAAGCGGGGTGCGGGAAGAGCGGTGTGGAAGCGTTACAAAGGGTGCAGAAAGAAGCAAAACAGGTGCAGAAAGAAGCAACAGAGGTGCAGAAAGAGGGAAGAGGGGTGGAGAAAGAGACAAGAGAGGTGCAGAAAGAAGCAACAGAGGTGCAGAAAGAGGGAAGAGGGGTGGATAAAGAGGCAACAGGGTTGCAGAAAGAAGCAAGATATGTGCAAAAAGTAACAAAAGAAATGAAGAAAGAAGGATCAGAGATGCAGAAAGAGGCAAGAGTAGTGCAGAAAGAGAAGAGGGGTGCAGAAAGAGGCAAAAGGGGTGCAGAAAGAAGCAAGGGAGGTACAGAAAGACGCAAGATAAGTGCAGAAAAAAGCAACAGAGATGCAGAAAGAGGGAAGATGGGTGGAGAAAGAGGCAAGAGAAGTGCAGATAGAAGCTACAGACATGCAGAAAGAGGGAAGAGGGGTGGAGAAAGAGGAAAGAGGGGTACCGAAAGAAGCAAGAGAGGTGCAGATAGAAACAATAGAGGTGCAGAAAGAGGGAAGAGGGGTGGAGAAAGAGACAAGAGAGGTGCAGAAAAAAGCAACAGAGGTGCAGAAAGAGGGAAGAGGGGTGGAGAAAGAGACAAGAGAGGTGCAGAAAGAAGCAATAGAGGTGCAGAAAGAGGGAAGAGGGGTGGAGAAAGAGACAAGAGACAAGAGAGGTGCAGAAAGAAGCAACAGAGGTGCAGAAAGAGGGAAGAGGGGTGCAGAAAGAGGCAAGAGGGGTACAGAAAGAAGCAAGAGAGGTGCAGAAAGAAACAAAAGATGTGCAGAAAGAAGGAACAGAGGTGCAGAAAGAGGCAGGAAGGGTGCAGAAAGAGGGAAGAGCAGTGCAGAAAGAGGCAAGAGAGGTGCAGAAAGAGGCAAGAGGAGTGTACAAAGACACAAGTGAGATGCAGAAAGAGGCAACAGAGGTGCAGAAAGAGGCAAAAGAGGTGCAGAAAGTAGAAGAGATGTGCAGAAAGAGGCAAGAGAAGTGCAGAAAAAGAAAGAAAGGTGCAGAAAGAAGCAACAGAAATGCAGAAAGAGGCAAGAGAGGTGCAAAAAGAAAAAAGAGTGACTTTCACACCATTAGTACCAATTTAACACCCACATTTAGCAATAAGTAACAGGTGACCATTCTAGGTTTACAAAGGACCTTCCACCACGCTGTAACACTTGTCGCTGCATTTTTGGTAACATTTGAGCTGTTTGAGCTAGAAACAAGACTTTTTTTGTTTTCAAATCTGCAGATTAGGCAGCATATGATGGATTATGTGGCTAATGTGGAAAATGTATAATTGTGCGAAAGTCGGTGCAGCCAAACAGTCGCATAATTCCAGTGGCCCTGCTCATACCTCTGACTAGGTCCCGTAGTGCTCCTCAGTGATTCCTTCTTTATTTTGTCTCATTGAGTTCATAGTTCAGCTGCTATGGAAATGAGGAAGACTAAACCTGAGGTTTCCACTCCACAATACAAACTACCATACCACATAATTACTCTCCATAACACATAATCCCACTCTACATAATTCCTAAACACTAAATACCACATACTTTCTATCCACATAATTTCACTGCACAACATACCACATAATTCCACTACACACAACGTATATCCACTCCACTCCTAAAACATTAGTAAAAAACTTTTACATTTACAATGCCAGTAGCTCTAACTCTTGCAAATGCAAAAGCTATTACATTGCAAATGCTTCAATTAACTAGCAGTCGTATTTGCAGAGTGGTGGAGAAAAGGGGCTGGGCCTCCAACCAGCGCTCAGGAATTCTGCTGCGTAGGACTTACAGGATGTACCAGGAGGGCTTCTTGGCCCCCATTGTCCCTCAGGAGTAAAGTGGACTTCATCCCCCAACCAGTACTGTGCCAGGAGGAACGTTTGCAGAGTGGGGGAAAAAGGGGGGGTGTGGCCTCCTAAGACTTCTTAGCAATCCTACTGTGTGGGACTTAGTGGAAGTAACATGAGGGGTAGTTGGCCCCCAAGGACAATCTTGGGGGCCAACTACCCCTCCTATTACGTCCAGTAAGTCTCACACAGCAGCATTGCTAAGTTCTCATAGCAGGCCACGCCCCCTTTCCACACCACTCTGCAAACACGCTCCCTGGCGCACTCTTGGATAGGGATTAAAGTCCACTTCACTGCTGGGGGTCCCTAGGGGCCAACTAGCCTACCTGATACCTCCAGTATGCCCCAGATAGTGGGATTGCTGATAGGTGGACACAGGCCATGCCCCTTTGTCCACCACTCTGCAAACGCGGCTCCTGGCGCACTCTTGGTTGGGGGAGGAAGTCCCCTTGCCTCCTGAGGGTCCCTGGGGGCCAACTAGCCCACCAGGTACCTCCAGTAAGCCCCACACAGCTGGATGCTGAGAGTGGTCTGAGGCCAGGCCCCCTTTTTAACCACTCTGCAAACGCGCTTCCTGGCGCACTGCTGCTCGGGGGATGAAGTCCACTTCAGTCCTGAGGTCCTCAGGACACAAGAGGACCTCATCGCCCCACCAGCAGTGTGCCAAGAGGCACGTTCACAGAGTGGTGTAAAAAGGGGCGTGGCCTCGTACCACCTCTCAGCAATCCCATTGTGTGGGGCTTACTGGAGGTAACAGATGGACTAGTTGGCCCCTTAGGACCCTCACCATCAAAGGGGACTTCATCCCCCAACCCAGATCATGCCAGGAGGCGCGTTTGCACCATCATGCAGAGAGGGGGCGGGTCCTCGGAGAGTTGCAACCTCCTTTTCTTTCCCTATTTTAGGAAGGGGCTGTGTGTCACCCCTTCCCTTGATCCTTTTTGGGCCCTGGGGACCCCATCCTCAAGGGCCTGTCCCATTTTTTCTTCATTTAAAATAAAACGGGAGGCGGGCCGTGTGGACCCCCTCCCGAGGCCGATTTCGGCCCCGGGGACCCCATCCCCCGGGGCTGGGCCATTTTTTAAATTATTTTTTTAAGGAAGGGGGGCCACGTGGCCCACCTTCCCTAGGCCATTTTCAGCCCCGGGGACCCCATCCCCCGGTGCCCAGCCATTTTTTAAAATGATGAAAACATATATAGGGGGGCCAAGAGGCCCCCCTCCCCAGGCCATTTCTGCCCTCGGGGACCCCATCCCCCGGGGCTTGGCCAACAATTTTTAATATTTATATTCTGGGAGGCGGGCTGTGCGGCGCCCTCCCCAGGCTGTTTTTGGCCCCGGGGATCCCATCCCCCGGGGCCCAGCCAATCCTTTTTTTTTTTTTAAAAGGGACTGGCTGAGTGGCCCCCCTCCCCTGGGACACTTCTGGCCCCGGGGACCCCATCCCCTGGGGCCAGCCCTCATGTTGGGGACCATAGGGGGAGCCCCAATGCCCCCGTGGTCCCAGCCAGCTTACCGCTTCCTGCAGGAGCTGGCATTGCTTTTGGGCAAAGGGAGCTGCTGAATTGCAGCTCCCTTTGCCCAAAAGCAATTCTGCTTTGCTTCTTGGAAGCGAACACAGGTTGCCTGCTCTCTCTTCCAAGAAGCAAAGCAGTGTTTGCTATGGCAGGGCAGGAGCTGTGCTCCCGCCCTGCCATAACAAATGGCAATGTCCCTGGGGTGGGCACCGCAGGACATTGCAGGAGCCAGCCCTGGGGGGTGGTGGTCCCCAGGGCCATCTAGGGCTCCAGGAGGGGGGCTACGTGGCCCCCCTCCGAACTGATTAAAGCCCCAGGAAGGTGGTGGTTCCTGGGGTCGGGGGTCTGCAACGGACCCCCACATTTTAATCAACATTGCCCCAGGGAGGTGGTGGTCCCCGGGGCAGCGTGGGGGGGCTCGAGCCCCCCCACACTTTGTTTTTGAAAGTAGCCTTGGGGAGTTGGCAGTCCCCGGGGCTGCGGGGGGGCGCGTGGCCCCTCGCATTTAAATCATGTAGTCCCAGGGAGGTGGTGGTCCCCAGGGCTTGGTGGGGCCTGTGAGGCCCCCCCGCCCAAAATAATTTAAAGCCCTGGGGAGGTGGCTGCCCCCAGGGCTTGGGGGGCCTGCGAGGCCCCCCAGCCCTAGAATAATTAAATGTCCTGGGGACCACCACCTCCACGGGGCTTTACTTAATTATGTGTGGGGGGGCCTTGTGGGCCCCCCCAGCTCCCGGGACTGCCACCTCCCCAGGGCTTTGCTTAATTATGTGTGGGGGGCCTCGCAGCCCCCTCAAGCCCTGGGGACCGCCACCTCCCTGGGGCTATAACAAAAAGTAAGTGTGGGGGGCTTGAGCCCCCCCACACTGCCCAGGGACCACCACCTCCCCGGGGCACTAATTATTGAAATGCGGGGCCCGTTGCTGATCCCCGGTCCCAGGGACCACCACCTCCCCGGGCTTTAAACTTGTTGGGAGGGGGCCGCGCGGACCCCCTCCTAGAGCCCTCCATGGCCCTGGGGACCACCACCCCCACGGCCGGCTCTGGAAATGTCCAGGGGTGCCTACCACTGGACATTGCAGTTTGAAATGGCAGGGCAGGAGCATTGCTCCTGCCCTGCCATTCCAAACTCTGCTTTGCTTCATGGAAGCAGGAGCAGGAAACCTCCTGAGTCTCCTGTGGGACTTTGGGGGCCAAGAAGCCCTCCTGGTACCTCCTGTAAGTCCTATGCAGTGAATTCCTGAGTGGTGGTCGGAGGCCCAGCCCCCTTTCTCCACCGCTCTGCAAACGCGACTGCTAATTAAACAAGGATTTGCAATGCAATAGTTCTCGCATTTGCGAGAGTTAGAGCTATTGGCGTTGTAAATGTAAAAGCTTTTTACTAATGTTTTTTGGTGTAGAGTGGATGTATGTTGTGTGTAGTGGAATTATGTGGTATGTTGTGCAGTGAAATTATGTGGATAGAAAGTATGTGGTATTTAGTGTATAGAAATTATGGGGATTGAGATTATGTGTTATGGAGAGTAATTATGTGGTATTGTAGTCTGTGTTGTGGAGTGGTAACCTCAGGTTTAGTCTTCCTCATTTCCATAGAAGCTAAACTATAAACTCAATGAGACACAAAAAAGAAGGAACCACTGAGGAGCACTTATGGACCTAGTCAGAGGTATGAGCCGGGCCACTGGAATTATGTGATTGTTCGGCTGCACCAATTGTCACATAATTAAACATTTTCCGCATTTGCCAAATATTCCATCATCTGCCGCATAATCTGCAGATTTGAACAAAAAAAGCATTGTTTCAAGCTCAAACGGCTCAAATGTTCCCAAAAATACAGCGTCACGTGATACAGCGTGGTGGAAGGCCCTTTGCAAAGCTGGAATGGTCACGTGTTATTATTGCTAAATGTGGGTGTTTAAATTGGTACTAATGGTGCACAAACCTCTCTTACTTCTTTCTGTGCCTGTCTTGCCTCTTTCTGTATTTCTCTTGCTTCTTTCTGCACCTTTCTTCCTCTTTCTGCACCTCACTCTCTCCTTTCTGCACTTCACTTGCCTCTTTCTGCACTTCTCTTGCCCCTTTCTGCACCTCTCTTGCCTCTTTCTGTACCTCACTTGCCTCTTTCTGCACTTCTCTTGCTTCTTTCTACACCTCTCTTGCCTTTTTCTGCTCCTCTCTTACCTATTTGTGCATTTCTCTTGCCTGTTTCTGCACTTCCCTTGCCTCTTTCTGTACCTCTCTTGCCTCTTTCTGCACCTCACTTGCTTCTTTCTGCACCTCACTATCTTCCTTCTGTACCTCTCTTACCTCTTTCTGCACTTCTCTTGCCTCTTTCTGCACTACTTGTGCCTCTTTCTGTACCTCTCTTGCCTCTTTCTGCACCTCAAGTGCCTCTGTCTGCATTTCTCTTGCCTCTTTCTACACTTATCTTGCCTCTTTCTATAACTCACTTGCCACTTTCTGCTCTTCTCTTGCCTCTTTCTGAACCTCACTCTCTTCTTTCTGCACCTCTCTTGCATCTTTCTGCACCTCACTTGCTTCTTTCTGCATCTCTCTTGCCTCTTTCTGCACCTTTATTGCCTCTTTATGCAACTCTGTTGCTTCTTTCTGCACTTCTCTTGCCTCTTTCTGCACCCTTCCTGTCTATTTAAGCACCTCTGTTGCTTCTTTTTGCACTTCTCTTCCTTCTTTCCGCACCCCTCTTGCCTCTTTCTCTACCCCTCTTGCCTCTTTGTGCACCTCTCCTACCGCTTTCTGCATCCCTCTTGCCTCTTTCTGCACGTCTGTTGGTTCTTTCTGCACTGCTCTTGCTTCTTTCCGCACCTCTTTTGCAAATTTCTGTATCCCTCTTGCCTCTTTCTGCACCCTGTTCCCTCTTTCTGCACCTTTCCTGCCTGTTTCTGCACCTCTCTTGCCTCTTTCTGCACCCTTCTGGCCTCTTTCTGTATCCATCTTGCCTCTTTCTGCACCTCTCCTTTCTCTTTCTGCACCTCTCTTGCCTTTTTCTGCAGTTCTCTTGCCTCTTTCTGTACCCCTATTGCCTCTTTCTGGACCTCTGTTGGTTCTTTCTGCACTGCTCTTGCTTCTTTCTGCACCTCTTTTGCACATTTCTGTATCCCTCTTGCCTCTTTCTGCACCCCTGTTCCCTCTTTCTGCACCTTTCCTGCCTGTTTCTGCACCTCTCTTGCCTCTTTCTGCACCCTTCTGGCCTCTTTCTGTATCCATCTTGCCTCTTTCTGCACCTCTCCTTTCTATTTCTGCACCTCTCTTGCCTTTTTCTGCAGTTGTCTCGCCTCTTTCTGCACCTCTTTTGCTTCTTTCTGCACTTCTCTCTCCTCTCTCTGTACCTCTCTTGCCTCTTTCTACTCCTATGTTGGTTCATTCTGTACTGCTCTTGCTTCTTTCTGCACCTCTGTTGCAAATTTATGCATCCCTCTTGCCTCTTTCTGCACCCCTCTTCTGTCTTTCTGCACCTCTCTTGCCTCTGTCTACACACCTGTTCCCTCTTTCTGCACCCCTTTTGCCAGTTTTTGCAACTCTCTTGCCTCTTTCTGCAGTTCTTTTGCCTCCTTCTGCACCTCTTTTGCTTCTTTCTGCACTTCTCTTGCCTCTTTCTGCACTCCTCTAGCCTCTTTCTGCACCCCTGTTGCTTCTTTCTGCAATTCTCTTGCTAGATTCTGCACCTCTCTTGTGTCTTTCTGTGCATCTGTTGCCTCTCTGCACCTCACTTGCTTCTTTCTGCATCCCTATTGCCTCTTTCTGTACCCCTCTCTACTCTTTCTGTACCTCTCTTGCCTCTTTCTGCACCCTGTACCATTTCTGCTCCTTTCCTGGCTGTTTCTGCACCACTCTTGCCTCTTTATGTACATC
Organism: Calotriton arnoldi; assembly: GCA_963921515.1. Taxonomy (NCBI): domain Eukaryota; kingdom Metazoa; phylum Chordata; class Amphibia; order Caudata; family Salamandridae; genus Calotriton; species Calotriton arnoldi. The sequence continues at coordinate 254,078 of CAWUFW010011196.1, forward strand.
TGTTGCTTCTTACTGCACTTCTCTTGCCTCTTTCTGCACCCTTCGCACCTCTTTCAGCACCTCTGTTGCTTCATTCTGCACTTCTCTTCCTTCTTTCTGCACCCCTCCTGCATCTTTTTGCACTTCTCTTGCTTCTTTCTGCACTGCTCTTGCTTCTTTCTGCACCTCTCTTGCAAATTTCGGTATCCCTTTTACCTCTTTCTTCACCCTGTTCCCTCTTTCTGTACCTTTCTTGCCTGTTTCTGCACCTCTCTTGCCACTTTCGGCACCTCTGTTGCTTCTTTCTGCAATTCTCTTGCCTCTTTCTGCACCCCTCTTGCCTCTTTTTGCACCTCTGTTGGTTCTTTCTGCACTGCTCTTGCTTCTTTATGCACCTCTTTTGCAAATTTCTCCACCCCTCTTCCCTATTTCTCCACCTCTCTTGCTTCTTTCTGCACTTCTCTTGATTCTTTCTGAACTGCTCTTGCTTCTTTCTGCACCTCTCTTACAAAATTCTGTGTCCCTTGTACCTCATTCTGCTCCCCTGTTCCCTCTTTCTGTTCCTTTCTTGCCTGTTTCTGCACCTCTCTTGCCTCTTGTGGCACCACTGTTGCTTCTTTCTGCATTTCTCTTCCCTCTTTCTGCACCCCTCTTGCCTCTTTAAGCACCTCTGTTGCTTCTTTCTGTGCTTCTACTGCTTGTTTCTGCACCCCTCTTGCCTCTTTCTGTACCCTTTTGCTCTTTGTGTACCTCTCCTGCCTCTTTCTGCACCTCTCTTGCCTTTTTCTGCAGTTCTCTTGCTTCTTTCAGCACCTCTTTTGCTTCTTTCTGTACTTTTCTTGCCTCTTTCTGTACCTCTCTTGCCTCTTTCTGCACCTCTGTTGGATCTTTCTGAACTGCTTGTGCTTATTTTTAAACCTCTGTTGCAATTTTATGCATCCCTCTTGCCTCTTTCTGTACCCTTCTTCCCTCTTTCTGCAACTCTCTTGCCTGGTTCTGCAACTCTCTTGCCTCTTTCTGCAGTTCTCTTGCCTCCTTCTGCACCTCACTTGCCTCTTTCTGCACATCTCTTGCCTCTTTCTGCACCTCTCTTGCCTCTTTCTGCACATCTCTTCCCTCTTTCTGCACCACTCTTGCCTCATTCTGCACATCTCTTGGTTCTTTCTGCACTGCTCCTGCCTCTTTCTGCACCCCTCTTGCCCCTTTGTGCACCTCTTTTGCTTCTTTCTGCACTTCCCTCTCCTCTTTCTGCACCTCTCTTGCCTCTTTAAGCACCTCTGTTGCTTCTTTCTGCACTTCGCTTGCCTCTTTCTGCACCCCTCTTGCCTCTTTAAGCACCTCTGTTGCTTCTTTCTGTACTTCTCTTGCTTCTTTCTGCACCCCTCTAGCCTCTTTCTGTACTACTTTCCCCTCTTTGTGCACCTCTCCTGCCTCTTTCTGTACCTCTCTTGCCTTTTTCTGCAGTTCTCTTGTCTCTTTCTGCACCTCTTTTGCTTCTTTCTCTACCCGTCTTGCCCCTTTCTGTACCCCTCTTCCATCTGTCTGCACATCTCTTGCCTCTGTCTGCATACCTGTTCCCTCTTGCTGTACCACTTTTGCCTTTTTCTGAAACTCTGTTCCCTCTTTCTGCAGTGCTCTTGCCTCCTTCTGCACCTCACTTACCTCTTTCTGCACTTCTCTTGCTTCTTTCTGCACCCTTCTTCCCTTTTTCTGCACATCTCTTGCCTCTTTCTGCACCACTCTTTCCTCTTTCAAGCACCTCTGTTGCTTCTTTCTGCACTTCTATTGCCTCTCTCTGCACCTCTCTTGCTTCTTTCTGCACCCTGTTGTCTCTTTCTGCACCCCTGTTGTCTCTTTCTGCACTAGTCTTCCCTCTTTCTGCACCTCTCTTGCTTCTTGCTGTACTTCTCTTGCTTCTTTCTGCACCTCTCTTGCTTCTCTCTGCTGCCTTCTTCCCTTTTTTGCATCCCTCTTGCGTCTTTCTGCTGTTCTCTTGCCATTTTCTGCACCTCTCTTGCCTCTTTCTGCACATCTCTTGCCTCTTTCTGCACCTCTCTTGCCTTATTCTGCACACCTCTTGGTTCTTTCTGCACCGCTCTTGCCTCTTTCTGCACCCCTCTTGCCTCTTTCTGCACCTCTTTTGCTTCTTTCTGCACTACTATTTCCTCTTTCTGCACCCCTCTTTCCTCTTTCAAGCACCTCTGTTGCTTCTTTCTGCACTTCTATTGCCTCTTTCTGCACCTCTCTTGCTTCTTTCTGCACCCTGGTGTCTCTTTCTGCACCCCTGTTGTCTCTTTCTGCACTCGTCTTCCCTCTTTCTGCACCTCTCTTGCTTCTTTCTGCACTTCTCTTGCTTCTTTCTGCACCCTTCTTCCCTTTTTTGTATCCCACTTGACTCTTTCTGCTGTTCTCTTGCCATTTTCTGCACCTCTCTTGCCTCTTTCTGCACCTAACGTGCCTCTTTCTGCACTTCTCTTGCTTCTTTCCACACCTCTGTTGCTTCTTTCATCAAATCTCTTGCCTCTTTCTGCACCTCTATTGCCTCTTTATGCAACTCTGTTGCTTCTTTCTGCACTTCTCTTGCCTCTTTCTGCACCCTTCCTGTCTATTTCAGCACCTTTGTTGCTTCTTTTTGCACTTCTCTTCCTTCTTTCCGCACCCCTCTTGCCTCTTTCTCGACCCCTCTTGCCTCTTTGTGCACCTCTCCTACCTCTTTCTGCACCCCTCTTGCCTCTTTCTACGCATCTGTTGGTTCTCTCTGCACTGCTCTTGCTTCTTTCTGCACCTCTTTTGCACATTTCTGTATCCCTCTTGCCTCTTTCTGCACCCTTGTTCCCTTTTTCTGCACCTTTCCTGCCTGTTTCTGCACCTCTCTTGTCTCTTTCTGCACCTCTGTTGCTTCTTTCTGCACTTCTCTTGCTTCTTTCTGCACCCCTCTTGACTCTTTCTGTACCCCCCTTGCCTCTTTGTGCACCTCTCCTTCCTCTTTCTGCACCTCTCTTGCCTTTTCCTACAGTTCCCTTGCCTCTTTCTGTACCCCTCTTGCCTCTTTCTGCACATCTGTTGGTTCTTTCTGCACTGCTCTTGCTTCTTTCTGCACCTCTTTTGCACATTTCTGTATTCCTCTTGCCTCTTTCTGTACGCCTGTTCCCTCTTTCTGCACCTTTCCTGCCTGTTTCTGTACCTCTCATGCCTATTTCTGCAGCCTTCTGGCCTCTTTCTGTATCCCTCTTGCCTCTTTGTGCACCTCTCCTACCTCTTTCTGCACCTCTCTTGCCTTTTTCTGCAGTTGTCTTGCCTCTTTCTGCACCTCTTTTGCTTCTTTCTGCACTTCTCTCGCCTCTCTCTGTACCTCTCTTGCCTCTTTCTACTCCTCTGTTAGTTCATTCTGTACTGCTCTTGCTTCTTTCTGCACCTCTGTTGCACATTTATGCATCCCTCTTGCCTCTTTCTGCACCCCTCTTCCGTCTTTCTGCACCTCTCTTGCCTCTGTCTACACACCTGTTCCCTCTTTCTGCACCCCTTTTGTCAGTTTCTGCAACTCTCTTGCCTCTTTCTGCAGTTCTTTTGCCTCCTTCTGCACCCCTCTAGCCTCTTTCTGCACCCCTGTTGCTTCTTTCTGCAATTCTCTTGCTAGTTTCTGCACCTCTCTTGTGTCTTTCTGAACATCGGTTGCATCTCTGCACCTCACTTGTTTCTTTCTGCACCCCTCTTGCCTCTTTCTGCACCCCTCTCCCTTCTTTCTGCACCTCTCTTGCCTCTTTCTGCACCCCTGTTCCCTTTCTGCTCCTTTCCTGGCTGTTTCTGCACCACTCTTGCCTCTTTATGTACCTCTGTTGCTTCTTTCTGCACTTCTCTTGCCTCTTTCTGCACCCTTCGCACCTCTTTCAGCACCACTGTTGCTTCTTTCTGCTCTTCTCTTCCTTCTTTCTGCACTTCTCCTGCCTCTTTTTGCACTTCTCTTGCTTCTTTCTGTACTACTCTTGCTTCTTTCTGCACCTCTCTTGCAAACTTCTGTATCCCTCTTACCTCTTTCTGCACCCTGTTCCCTCTATCTGTACATGCCTGTTTCTGCACCTCTCTTGCCACTTTCGGCACCTCTGTTGCTTCTTTCTGCACTTCTCTTTCTGCACCCCTCTTGCCTCTTTAAGCACCTCTGTTGCTTCTCTCTGTACTTCAGGGGTCTGGGTGGGGGATATTTTCTGATCCTCACAAATGAAAGAGATTCAATTATTAAGCTGAATATTCACGGGCTCAATGCTTTGGTCAAGAGTGACGCCTTGCTAACCTTTCTAGGAGACTCAGAATGCCATATTTGCCTTCTGTAAAAGACTCAACTAATAAAACGAGGATTGGCATAGGTTATAGTCCAAATGGTTTCCTTAACAATATTTTTTGTCAGACCTAAACAAGAAAGCAGGGGAGTCAATTTTGTTGTCGAGTTCCTTTTGGGGAGGGGTGAAGAACATCATAGCAGATGTTAGCAGCAGATCACTCATGCTAAGTTTTGTGTTGGAGATTGACAGCTTTACGGTTGCCTCAATATGTGCTTCGAGCACCAGCCAGAAGACATGTTGGGTTCTCTTCTCATTCTCTGGGCGTTTGGAATGCCCACGTGTCAGGAGAATGTAGAGAACTTAAAGAGAGCGGGGGCTCGGGAGAGAGGCAGTTGGAGGAGGTACGAAGAGGAGCTGATTTACTGTCCTGTTGATTTATCGTAATAAAATGCTTCAACTCACCACGGATCCCTACGTCTTTACACTGGCGACAAGGATGGGTTCTCCTTTCACTCTGATAAGTGAATCTGTTTTGAAGGAGTTATTTTCAAAGCAAGATTTAAAGCAGTCTAACATACATCCCATTGGCTATGGCGGAAAGGCCATTGATGTTGTTGGTGAATTCAACGCCGATTTTGAATTCAAAGGCAACAGGTCTAAGGGCAATGTATACGTAGCTAAAGATGAGGCGTGCCTCCTTGTAAGGAGAGACCAAGGCAACCTTGGTATCATACTTGATCCTAATAATGCTCAACAAGTAATGTTGAAAAAAGATTTATTCCATGTACAGGCCAACAAGGGGAACTCATGGGAACAATTGTTGCCAGATGTATTTAAAAAGGAATTAGGTCTTTTCAAGGGTTTTAAGCATAAGATCAAATTAACTGAAGGGGCTCAGCCTGTGGTGCACAAGGTCAGGAGAGTGCCTTTGGCATTGCAAGCTGATAAAAAAAAAAAGAATTAGACAAATGGTGCTCAAGTGATGTCATAGAACCTATTGAGACCTCTGATTGGGTGTCCCCTGTGGTTCTGGCCAAGAGGGCCAATTTTAACCTGCGCATGTGTGTGGATTTGCGTGACCTTAAGAAGAACATATGAATCGACCAGCATCCCTTACCCAACATTACTCAGATGACATCAACTCTCAAGGGAGCCAAGTACTTCAGTTTGTTGGATATGTCATCTGCGTATCACCAAATTGAATTGCATGCAGAATCGAGGCATTTTACTGCATTCATTACTCCGGAGGGTCTTTTCCATTTTAAGCGCATGCCCTTTGGCCTTGCCTCTGCTTCTGAAGTTTTTCAGAGAGTGGTAGAGAGCATGTTTAAAGGCATGTCTTGGGTAATGGCTTTCCAGGATGATGTTAAAGTATATGGGAGAAAGAAAGATTATGTTGTGTTTTGTCCTTGTTAAGGCAAAAAGGTGTAACTCTAGGTATAGACAAATGTAGATTGAATGTGACCACTACACTACCTGGGGTAAATATTATCTTCTGAGGGGGTGCAGCCTAAGCAAAGTCTGGTTAAAGCCATTGAAGATTTCAGCGTTCCTACTGACAAAGATCAATTAAGATCATTCATGGGGCTCATCGAATTTTATGCCCGATTTTTACCCACCTGTTCGTCCAAAACTTACCACATCAGGTCGTTACTCAAGAAAATGTCCGGTTTTGTTGGGATGATGAAAGCACTAAGGAGTTTGATTTAATCAAAAAAGAAGTAGCTCAGGCTAAACCCCTTAAGGCATTCAGTACGACAGATCAAACTATAATAATGACTGATGCCAGTCAAAAGGGTTTAGGTTCTGTGCTCATGCAGCATAGAGATGGCAAGGACGAGGTAATTGCATTCGCTTCTAGGAGTCTGCATGGCACTGAGGCCTCATATTCTGTGATTGAGCGTGAAGCTCTTGCTTGTTGGTGGGGCATCACTCACTTCAAACATTACCTGTATGGCTCTAAATTTGTGGTACGTGTTAACCATAAACCCTTGGTAGAGTTATTCACCACAAGGGGTGGGGGTAAAGCGACTCCCAGAATCGCGAGATGGCAATATAGACTCATAGAACATAATTTCAGTGTTGAGTACGTGCCTGACAAAAGAAATCTTTTGGCAGATTGTTTGTCTCGCCTAAGCTCTCTAATTACAGTAACGCCGTGGTAACAGAGGTTGAGCATGAAGATTTGGAACTGGTATGCAGTGTGTTGGGTCATTCTGAGGATACCATATCTGAACAAGAGTGGAGAGAAGCTTCTGAGATTGATCAAGAATTTAAGGAAGTTGTAAGGACGTTAAGCAAGTGGTGGTCGCATGAGATTAATGGGCAGAGTTGTGTCAGTAAGTAGAAGCATGTCTTTGACGAATTATCAGTGGTGAACGGTTTGTTGTATAGGTCATCCCTGTTAGTGGTACCAGAAACTATGAAAATCAAAGTACTTACCCTTGCACACGAGGGTCACATTGGCATGCGTGCCATGAAGAGGAGGGTAAGGGAACATTTCTGGTGGCCGGCTTTGGACAGGCAGGTAGAGCATTTTGTAAGGGATTGTATGGAGTGCGCGGTTAGCGACAAATAACTACTACTTGTCCCGTAGAGGCCATTGAGGTTCCTTACAAACCTTGGGTTAAATTATCCATAGACGTTATTGGTCCCATGCTCATGTCCGGTAGCGTGTCTGAGTATGGAATAGTTCTCATGGATTTTCACAGTTGCTGGCCAGAAATCAAATGGGTGAAAACATCTGATTCCCCCTCTGTTATCAAGTTTCTTGAGTCATTATTTGCCAGGGAAGGCGTGCCTGCGGAATTACTCACCGCCAATGGCCCCCAATTTGTTTCTATACAATTTGAAGGATTTCTACATTTTTTAGGTATAAAGCATTTAAAAACATCTCTTTATCATCCTAGAAGCAATGGCCTTGTTGAGCGCTTTAACAAGGTCATTAAACAAAACGTGTAATTGTCAGTTATTGCGAGTGGTCTGAATTGCAAGGCAGAACTGAGTAAACTACTGTGGGCGGTCCGCATGACTGTCAATTCTGAGACTGGTGTGTCCCCATTTTTCCTGCTTAGAGGGCGTGTTCCCACTTCCAAACAGTTGAGGAGACGGATGGGTGATGGTGGGTTCATGTTGCCTAGGAAGAAAATTGCGGAGGTTGTCAAAAAGCAAGTTGAAGCACAAAACAAATATGATCAAACAAGGGTCAGACTGAGTCCTAGACAGTTGAATGTCAGTGTGGGGGATATGGTGAGAGTGAGGTGCTCCAGAATCTTACCCAAAGGGGAAACCAGGTTCTCAGTCTTGAGGAAGGTTGTGAGAGTCAACAAATGCGCCGTTAAATTAGATGATGGTAGGTGGTGAAATAAAGGGCAGGTTGCCGGGTCAAAAATGGGTTTGAATGTTCTATCCAAAAAACCTATTCAGTGGAAGATCATAAGGAGACCAATTTCACGGCTCGTCCTTTGTCATCCAGGTCCATTATATTGCCATTTAAATTCCAAGACTATGTTGTGTGATACTATCGCCACACGTTCTGTTATCCGAATGTTTTATGATTCCCTTTTGTCACATTAATTCTTGGCCTTTATTTCTTTTTTCTTTTAGAATGTTAGTTATCCATTCTTTGTGCATATGTTCCTTATCTTTTAATTGTGTAAAGGGGAAAGATGTGTTGGTTTTTTTTCTCATTCTCTGGGCGCTTGGAATGCCCACGCGTCAGGAGAATGTAGAGTACTTAAAGAGAGTGGGGGTTCGGGAGAGAGGCAGTTGGAGGAGGTACGAAGAGGAGCTGATTTACTGTCCTGTTGATTTATCGTAATAAAATGCTTCAACTCACCACGGATCCCTACTTCTTTACACTGGCGACAAGGATGGGTTCTCCTTTCACTCTGATAAGTGAATCTGTTTTGAAGGAGTTATTTTCAAAGCAAGATTTAAAGCATCCCATTGGCTATGGTGGAAAGGCCATTGATGTTGTTGGTGAATTCAACGCCGATTTTGAATTCAAAGGCAACAGGTCTAAGGGCAATGTATACGTAGCTAAAGATGAGGCGTGCCTCCTTGTAAGGAGAGACCAAGGCAACCTTGGTATCATACTTGATCCTAATAATGCTCAACAAGTAATGTTGAAAAAAAGATTTATTCCATGTACAGGCCAACAAGGGGAACTCATGGGAACAATTGTTGCCAGATGTATTTAAAAAGGAATTAGGTCTTTTCAAGGGTTTTAAGCATAAGATCAAATTAACTGAAGGGGCTCAGCCTGTGGTGCACAAGGTCAGGAGAGTGCCTTTGGCATTGCAAGCTGATAAAAAAAAAAGAATTAGACAAATTGTGCTCAAGTGATGTCATAGAACCTATTGAGACCTCTGATTGGGTGTCCCCTGTGGTTCTGCCCAAGAGGGCCAATTTTAACCTGCGCATGTGTGTGGATTTGCGTGACCTTAAGAAGAACATATGAATCGATCAGCATCCCTTATCCAACATTACTCAGATGACATCAACTCTCAAGGGAGCCAAGTACTTCAGTTTGTTGGATATGTCATCTGCGTATCACCAAATTGAATTGCATGCAGAATCGAGGCATTTTACTGCATTCATTACTCCGGAGGGTCTTTTCCATTTTAAGCGCTTGGCCTTGCCTCTGCTTCTGCTGTTTTTCAGAGAGTGGTAGAGAGCATGTTAAAGGCATGTCTTGGGTAATGGCTTTCCAGGATGATGTTAAAGTATATGGGAGAAAGAAAGATTATGTTGTGTTTTGTCCTTGTTAAGGCAAAAAGGTGTAACTCTAGGTATAGACAAATGTAGATTGAATGTGACCACTACACTACCTGGGGTAAATGTTATCTTCTGAGGGGGTGCAGCCTAAGCAAAGTCTGGTTAAAGCCATTGAAGATTTCAGCGTTCCTACTGACAAAGGTCAATTAAGATCATTCATGGGGCTCATCGAATTTTATGCCCGATTTATACCCAACTGTTCGTCCAAAACTTACCACATCAGGTCGTTACTCAAGAAAAATGTCCGGTTTTGTTGGGATGATGAAAGCACTAAGGAGTTTGATTTAATCAAAAAAGAAGTAGCTCAGGCTAAACCCCTTAAGGCATTCAGTACGACAGATCAAACTATAATAATTACTGATGCCAGTCAAAAGGGTTTGGGTTCTGTGCTCATGCAGCATAGAGATGGCAAGGACGAGGTAATTGCATTCGCTTCTAGGAGTCTGCATGGCACTGAGGCCTCATATTCTGTGATTGAGCGTGAAGCTCTTGCTTGTTGGTGGGGCATCACTCACTTCAAACATTACCTGTATGGCTCTAAATTTGTGGTACATGTTAACCATAAACCCTTGGTAGAGTTATTCACCACAAGGGGTGGGGGTAAAGCGACTCCCAGAATCGCGAGATGGCAATATAGACTCATAGAACATAATTTCAGTGTTGAGTACGTGCCTGACAAAAGAAATCTTTTGGCAGATTGTTTGTCTCGCCTAAGCTCTCTAATTACAGTAACGCCGTGGTAACAGAGGTTGAGCATGAAGATTTGGAACTGGTATGCAGTGTGTTGGGTCATTCTGAGGATACCATATCTGAACAAGAGTGGAGAGAAGCTTCTGAGATTGATCAAGAATTTAAGGAAGTTGTAAGGACGTTAAGCAAGGGGTGGTCGCATGAGATTAATGGGCAGAGTTGTGTCAGTAAGTAGAAGCATGACTTTGACGAATTATCAGTGGTGAATGGTTTGTTGTATAGGTCATCCCTGTTAGTGGTACCAGAAACTATGAAAATCAAAGTACTTACCCTTGCACACGAGGGTCACATTGGCATGCGTGCCATGAAGAGGAGGGTAAGGGAACATTTCTGGTGGCCGGCTTTGGACAGGCAGGTAGAGCATTTTGTAAGGGATTGTATGGAGTGCGCGGTTAGCGACAAATAACTACTACTTGTCCTGTAGAGGCCATTGAGGTTCCTTACAAACCTTGGGTTAAATTATCCATAGACGTTATTGGTCCCATGCTCATGTCCGGTAGCGTGTCTGAGTATGGAATAGTTCTCATGGATTTTCACAGTTGCTGGCCAGAAATCAAATGGGTGAAAACTTCTGATTCCCCCTCTGTTATCAAGTTTCTTGAGTCATTATTTGCCAGGGAAGGCGTGCCTGCGGAATTACTCACCGCAAATGGCCCCCAATTTGTTTCTATACAATTTGAAGGATTTCTACATTTTTTAGGTATAAAGCATTTAAAAACATCTCTTTATCATCCTACAAGCAATGGCCTTGTTGAGCGCTTTAACAAGGTCATTAAACAAAACGTGTAATAGTCAAGAGCGAGTGGTCTGAATTGCAAGGCAGAACTGAGTAAACTACTGTGGGCGGTCCGCATGACTGTCAATTCTGAGACTGGTGTGTCCCCATTTGTCCTGCTTAGAGGGCGTGTTCCCACTTCCAAACAGTTGAGGAGACGGATGGGTGATGGTGGGTTCATGTTGCCTAGGAAGAAAATTGCGGAGGTTGGCAAAAGGCAAGTTGAAGCACAAAACAAATATGATCAAACAAGGGTCAGACTGAGTCCTAGACAGTTGAATGTCAGTGTGGGGGATATGGTGAGAGTGAGGTGCTCCAGAATCTTACCCAAAGGGGAAACCAAGTTCTCAGTCTTGAGGAAGGTTGTGAGAGTCAACAAATGCGCCGTTAAATTAGATGATGGTAGGTGGTGAAATAAAGGGCAGGTTGCCGTGTCAAAAATGGGTTTGAATGTTCTATCCAAAAAACATATTCAGTGGAAGATCATAAGGAGACCAATTTCACGGCTCGTCCTTTGTCATCCAGGTCCATTATATTGCCATTTAAATTCCAAGACTATGTTGTGTGATACTATCGCCACACGTTCTGTTATCCGAATGTTTTATGATTCCCTTTTGTCACATTAATTCTTGGCCTTTATTTCTTTTTTCTTTTAGAATGTTAGTTATCCATTCTTTGTGCATATGTTCCTTATCTTTTAATTGTGTAAAGGGGAAAGATGTGTTGTTTTTTTTCTCATTCTCTGGGCGCTTGGAATGCCCACGCGTCAGGAGAATGTAGAGTACTTAGAGAGAGCGGGGGTTCGGGAGAGAGGCAGTTGGAGGAGGTACGAAGAGGAGCTGATTTACTGTCCTGTTGATTTATCATAATAAAATACTTCAACTCACCACTCCTCAAGAACGGTGTCCACTGTATCATTCATACTATTGACAGATAGGTCATTATGGGCAGCGATTTGAACTTGGTGATGAACAACGAGGAAGACAGATCTGCTTAAAGTATGGGCCAGATAGGAGCTATGGGACATGGCTGTGGGAGATGGGTCTAATCGATATTTGGTGCACAACTCACCCCAAGGAAAGGGCATTCACTTATTACTCAGCTGCCCATGAAAAACATATGTCTGATTTGATTGCTTCCTGCGCTCCCTCTCCAAGCTACAACATAGAAGAAATCAGTGCACGGACACTCTCCAAATAAGTCCCAATTTGAATTAAGTTCCACTCACCTACAACCCCGAATGCACATGATACTTGGCGCTTGAGAGATAATCTGATCTATAATGAATGCAACAGATAGGCAATCCAAGCTGTCATTATGCAAAACCTTATGGACAATGACGGAGAGTAGTCAGGCGTCCACAACCTGTGGGATGCATAAAAGTTCACAATCATGAGCGCAATTATCTCCTTCGCTACAGATAATAACAAAGGTGGGGCTAAGAAGTGAATGATGTTGGAAGAACAGGTGAGGGAATTAGAAGGGTAGTATCGGAGGACGGGAGTGCAGAAAACATGATGATCACTGCAGGCAGTATGGGCCCAACTGCAAGCACTCAACACGGATAGGGTGGAATACGCTTTAATCCATCCCAAACAGAAATACTATAAAGGGAAAAATAAGGAAGCACTATTACTAGCCTGTAAACTCTGAGGAAAAATATCAAAAATATTATTATTATTACTTAGCATTTCTAGAGCGCATAGCTACCCAGAGGCATCCCAGCGCTAGCGGTTTAGCAGTGAGAGGGAGTGGGTTTACAGACTAAGATTTTGAAATAGCCATGTTTTCAGATGCTTTCAAAAGGTGAGAAGATGGGTCTCTGATCGTAGTTGCAGGGGTAGAGTATTCCATAGCCTCGCTATGCTATACGAGAAAGAGCTACCCCCACTGCGTGTCCTGTGAATTTTGAGGATGACGGCCAGCCTCATGTTTGCGGAGCGAAGAAGTTTCCTGGGGTGGTAAAAGGTGATGAAGGATTTAAAAATAGAGGGGCCTTTCCCCATCAGGATTTTGTGGGCTATGCAAAGGGATTTAAATTTTATTCTTTCCAGAATAGGTAGCCAATGTAGGGCTTTCAGACATGGCTTTGCGGATTGCGTTCTTGGCACTCCAAGCAGCACCCTGGCCGCACAGTTCTGGGCTACTTGGAGTTTCCTAATGGTGGATATGGGTTCTCCCAGATATAAGGAGTTACCATAGTCCAGGCGCGAGAGAACCAGGGCCTGGACCACCGTTCTTCTTGCCCCAGTGGGGAGAAGGGGGAGAATTTTTCTCAGCATTCTGATGATGCCATAACACGCTCCAGCCACTTCCACAGCTTGCTGCCCAAATTTTAGAGATTTGTCAAGCCATACTCCCAAACTTTTTATCTTGGGTTTTGGGGTGGGTGCTTGTCCTAGACACGTGGGCCATTGCAGTTTGAAGTCAGTATTGGGTAAATTACCCAAGTACATGATTTCCGATTTGCCTCCATTGAGCTTGAGGCAGGAATTTTGCATCCATAAAGCCACCTTCTCCAGGCATGTTTCTAGGTCAGAGGGGGCATTGTGCGGGTGCTTTAAAGAGACCAATAGCTGGGTGTCATCAGCATAGGTGATCATTTTTATCCCAAATGGGAGGACAATGTCCGCCAGTGGCCTCATATATACGTTAAATAAGGTAGGACTCAGGGAAGATCCCAGAGGCACTCCATATCTAAGAGGTCGGCACCTTGAGGTGGCTTCTCCTGAAAAAACTTGAAAAGTTCTCTCGCTGAGGTACGTTTGGATCCATGCTATTGCTTCCCCTGATACTCCTACATTCCCAAGCCGGTTCAGAAGAATATCAAAATTAACGGTGTTGAATGCGGCACTTAGATCGAGGAGAATGATGGCTACTGCTCCTCCCTGATCTATGATCTTTTTAGATTCTTCCACTACAGATATAAGAGCTGGTTCCGTACCCAGAAGTGGTCGGAAGTCGGTCTGAGAGTGGTGTAAATGATTACGGGATTCTAGGAAGGCTGAGAGGCTAGAGTTGACATGTTTTTCCAGAATCTTACAGACCATAGGTAGTAGAGAAATTGGTCTGTAATTACTCAGGACATCTGGATTGAGAGTCGGTTTCTTCAGTAACGCTCTCACCATATAGCATATAGCAAAAATAGCATTACATGTACAAGAAAACAGGGGGACAGGACAGAGACCTCAAAACAAGGTATACACAAGGCATTTCATGAATTTGACACTGCACTTTATAAGGGGAGGACCAGACAAATGAGAATATCAAAGCCTTCTGGGGGGGTCTCTCTGCCGCGGCTCTCTGTGTCAAATGCTCTAACTTTAAGTAAACCCATTGAAGTTTCTGTATTCATATCGGCTATTTCGAACCTGAAATTAAAATGACCCTCATCCAGAGGGGTATATGACACTGTTAGATTGACATCCTGCCTCAACCTTGAACCCATCTTCTCTCTCCTATTTAATGCTATTGGGGAGACAGGGACGGTGGCACTGACTATGTGGGAGGGGGCTATCACTGTTGAGTCTAAACTGGTGAAACACCCTCAGAGATTTCCATCATGCCACCCCATCAAATATTCAAAAATAGACATAAAAAATTGATAGGGATCCTGGCCAGTTACCTAGGTGTCTACATTCCAGCCCTAATTGATCTGGATCAGGATAGATTTATACTGGGGATCAGCTGTGCAGACAACACAAAAAGATATTACACATTAATGACAAAGTAGGTCATGCAGGCCTGGAAATAGTGGTCCTATGTGGATGATGTTCTTCAAATCCTGACAGGCCCGGAATTATCCCTCCCAGGGGTTATTGAACTACTGAGGTGCTATGGGAAGGATCCAGATTCAAAAAGAATGTACAAAAATCCCAAATTCTCAGTCTAAACCTACACCAAGCTACAAAGACGAACATTCAGACCTGTCCATCTTTGCCATGGGCCCTGGAAAGTATCCCTTACCTGGGTTACGAATTCCTGCTTCATTGCTCAAAACTGTATGTGAAAATTATTCATAATAATAAGAAAAATTTGCAGAGTTGGCTTGGTGCAGAACAATCTTGGCTGAGGCATATCACTGCAGTCAAGATGACATCGCTCCCAGAGACTATTCTATATAGCACAGACTCTCCCACTACAAATCCTACATGGAGCTTCCCCTCTTAAAAAAACCTAATCTTGATCCTAGTGACACCAACAGTTACAGACCAATGTCCAGGATACCGTTTCCTGCCAAGGTCCTGGAAAATTTTAAACACCCAATTGTCAGCATTCGTTTCATCAGCGGATTTGTTAGATCCCTCGCAATATGGTTTCCGTAAAGGGCATAGTACGGAAACTGCCTTAGTCATGGCAGCAGAGGAGCTTAGAGCTATACTAGATTCAGGTGCCAAGGCCGCTCTGAAACTATTGGATTTATCAGCGGCTTTTGACACCGTACACCATGATATACTGACCAGAAGGCTCTCAGAGGTGGGGGTTAAGGACTCTGCCCTCAAACTGATTAAATCCTTTTTGAATAATAGGTATCAGTATTTTCACCTAGGTACTTCCTGCTCGGAACAGTTCATGCTTCCATGTGGGGTGCCGCAGGGCTCCTCACTGAGCCCCACGCTATTTAACATATATGTGACCCCCTTGGCTGATATAATCAGGCAGTTTGGTTTCTCCGTGATTTCCTACGCGGCCAATACTCAACTAGTGGTGTCCATCTCCAGTAATTTGGAAGAAACAGCTGACTGCTTTAATTGTTGTTTGTCCCGTGTGAATCAGTGGATGAGCTCGAATTGCCTAAAGATGAATGGCGGAAAAACGGAGGTACTCCTGCTGGGCTCCGACATATCTTTTTGGTCACATAGCTGGTGGCCATCTAGTCTGGGTGATCTTCCGGTACCAGTCAAGAAGGTGAAGAATCTAGGTATCATCTTTGATGATAACCTGACCTTTCAACACCAGATTAATAAGGTATCATCTACAGTCTTCCTTACGCTCAAGACAATTAGGAAAGTTCGATCTTTTATTCCACCAAAGGCAGTAAAAGCACTCGTTAGAGTTCTAGCCTTGGCTAGACTTGACTACGGTAACACCCTGTACATGGGCCTACAAAAACAGCATATGCTTAAACTGCAGCCGCTACATTGCTGTTGAACGTTCCGAAATTCCATTCAATTTCCCATGGATTAAGAAAGCTACACTGGTTACCAGTGAAAAATAGGATAGACTTTAAATCCTTATGTTTAGCTTTCAAGGCCTTGCACGGGAATGGCCCTCATTACCTGAAACAACACTTCATCTTGTACTCCCCAGCTAGAATGTTAAGATCAGCGCAGAGCAAACTCCTCCAAACCCCCAGATTCAACAAGGCACGCTGGGGTGGAGGAAGCTTCGTTCTGGGCACAGTGAAATTGTGGAATTCACTTCCGATTGACATAAAGAATAGCTCCACTTTGCTTTCCTTCAGAAAAGCACTAAAACTTTGGCTGTCCTCTAACTAAACTTTTCTTCTCTGTTTCTGGCAATCTACCGCGCAGTGCCTAGACGCCTTGGGGCAACCGTGCGCTATATAAATCTCCAAATCAAACCAAGCTTTATGTGACATTAAAAAATGTTTAATGACTTTATCTGGGCTGGTAAGAGACCTAGTATAGAGGCAAAACAAATGTATCAACCGGTGAAGAATGGAGTGCTGGGAGTGCCTAATATCTTGTAATACTACAATGCGGCGTGATGAAGTGGCACTGTGCAGAATCTGATAAGAAATTGATTTTTTAGATCAGGTTCTAGCCGGCACCCACACCTAAAAATGGTTTAGCACCCTAAGAAGTGTATTGCATGGTGATAAGACTCTACCCCGGTGAGGCAAGTTACATTGGGGGCCTTGGATATGGGAATGGTCAAGTTGGGCTTGGTCACATTGACATGCCCATGACCCTAATAATTGGAAATCCAGATTTTATATCAGCCCTTGTGTGAAGAAAATAGGAGCAGGGTTTAAGCAGATCAGGGACCTCTATGATTGGGCAGGGATCAGATTCTTCAAGGAGTTTAAGGAGGATTATAGTCTACCAGAAGGGGAAAGGTTCAGATACCTACATGTATGCCATTGGGTGACACATCCCACAATCAAACCAGCAACTAGCAGACCCCTATTACCATTTGAAAAATGTTTCATCACTAAGATAGGAGATTAGCGACACCTGCCAGAAATAAATAAGCATCTCATGCACAGCTAAGCTTTTGAGCACTCATCAGGACAAGAAATGGGAGAAGGAGCTAGATAGGACTCTGAACACCAAGGAATGGGACCCTGTCTTTTTGAGGGTGAAAGTAATAGCATCTAGCACAACAATCAAGGAAACGCTAATGAAATTGGCCTCTTATTGGCATTATACACCCGAGATGGTCCACGAGTGGAAGACAAACAAACCCAAAGAGCGCTGGCTGGAGTGTGGGGGTACTGGTTTGGTCACACACCTACTCTGGTTTTACAAACCCCTGGTACAAACCAGCAATTGGCCATCGTACGGAATTTGAGAAGTTGATTTGCATCGTATTTGCATGAAAACATGAAATATATCTGTTGACTTTATTCAGGATCAAGGTCAAGAATATTGTATCTTCTCTTTACCTTGTACACAGTTAAAGATTCCTATATTTGCTAAGTATTTATCTTATGGCCCTGATGAAGTGACATGTTGTTGTGAAGCACGTGTTGGCCTGTGAAGAACTCTGGAATCAATAGCAACTAAAAAAACCTCTTGACTTATTCATCAATTTTTGGATTATTGATTATTGCTTGTTAAGCCTCAAGACCTCAAAATACAGGCTGTGCCTACTCTGGCACTGTTCTAAACTCACTAGCTATTGTGAGGCAATCCTGAATGATATAGACAAGATGTCTGACTGCCCCATAATAAGACACCCAGCATACATCTTCCTTGGAGTGGGTGACAGACTGATATACCTGCTTAGATCCCCGAGAGGGACACTCATCACGATTCTCCTATGCCCAGCCAAACTAGTGATCCTGATCATCTGGGGTACAAATAAAATCCCAGAACACAAACAATGGCTGTATAAGATATGAGAAATAGTGGGCATGGGCAAGGTCTCATTATCTATGGAGCAGAAACGCCCAAAATTAAGAAATAATGGAGCCCATGCCTTACATTGCTCGCTATGGAAATGATCAAACTCACTTGTCCCTGATACATCAGGATATTATGCCTGACAGCTCCAAGGGAAGGACAGGAGTGAGCTCTCTGATCTGCAGAATGAGACAGGGCATCCATGCCAGATGGGCTCCCCTATACCTAAACATAGGACTAAATGGTATCCCCTAGGCAACACAGATTGTACACAAACTGGGACTGGTGGTTGTCCTGGGGGAAGGGGGTGGGGTCCAGGATATATTTGCTGTTAAACTAGAATTTCCCTGTTTTTCTTCACCTGATGGTTGATGGTTGTAGGCAGATGTATGTGTTCTTTAGATCCAGAAATGTATGTAAAAAAAGCTGATCCATAAAAAGTCTAAGGGAACAAGGATCTGGATGTGGCTACACTGACAACTCTCACAGAAGTGGATATGAAATCCCTATGCAGAGAAAATAAATTGCTGCAGGGCCATAATGACAAGAGGGCCTGGGAGGAAGCCTGGCAAGCACAGATGCCCACTGAGCAAGTGGCAACACCAGAGAATGAGGGAGAAGGGGACAACCTGTCCCAATATGTATTGTTTGGTGGACTGGAAGTGAAGTGGGTTCTGATAGCACAATGCCTTATGAACAGGCCACCCACCCACCAGTTGGAGTTCAATGGCTGGCAATCAACAAAGGAGCTGCAGGCCAAACTGGCAGCAGTAGCAATTAAGGAGAAAAAACTTGCACTGGAAGAAAAGATGCTGGCTTTTAAGGAGAGCAGTCTAGTTTAGGACTCTTCAAGTCCGAAGATGGTGGCAGCAATAGTGAAGTGCCTACAGGGGGGCCACATGCTCCTTGCTTGCCCAAGGGTGTTGTGCTTAGCTTTGTGGAGGGAGATAACACTGACAAATGGTTTGCCTCCTTTGAAAGAACATTGAGGATGCGCAGGGTAGGTCAACAGCACTGGGTGACCTTTCTGTGGAAGTTAGTACCAGTACTGGGGAGGGATACACAGCTGACTCTAAATGAGGAGGTAACTTCCTCCTATACTCACATGAATGATGTCTTTTTGCAGACATTTGATCTCACACTGAAGGGTAACTGAAGAAGTACTAGGACACACACAAAGACATACAACGATCCTGAGTTTACTTTGTTGTTGCCTCACTAAAAGCCCTAGAGGCCTGGGTAAAAGGCAAAACAGTCACTACTTATGATGGACTATACAATATGGCAATGAAGGAGCACATCTTGCAAAGTGTCTGACCTAATCTAGTGGATTTCAAGCTGTCTGACCCCAAGCAGTTTGTAAGGCAGCTGATCTGTGGGTGTGCACATGGGTGTCCAAATAGACCCAGCAGGCACTTACCAAAAAAAAAGGAAAGAGGGTAGCAACAAGAATAAAAAGAAGGAGTGCTCAAAAGAGCCCCAAGTTCTATTCAAGAGAGGGAGTCCCATGCCTTTCCAAATCCAAGTGAGGAGCGTACAAAGGGAGAAAAAGTTTGACCCCATGAAGCATGGGCTGTGCCTGGACTTTCACAAGCCAGGACATAAGCAAAGAAACACAGTCAGTTCCAAGAAGCCCCCCAAAGGTGGGAAATCCCAAAGCATTACTAGTGTAGGAATTATAGTGGACGTTTGCTCATGGGATATCAGGTGCCGGACCAATGCCAACTTAGTCTCCATGGGTGAGTAGGATGTTGAAACCATGGCCACCTTACCTACCAGCACAGTGAAGTACATGCAATGGCCAATCATCAACAGGATCAGAGTAGAGTGTCTCAGGAATGCAGGAGCCAGCATGATAACAGTGGTGAACCAGCTGATTTACCCAGAGCAAATGTTCCCAGATGTTCTCCATAAGGCAGTCAACATTGACAAAGAGGTGACATTTCATCCAATAGCAATGGTCACATTTGAGTGGGGAGGGGTTACTGGCATTAAAGAAGGTAGCTGCGAGCCCTGCCATCCCAGTGCAGTGTCTGTTGGTAAACTACCTATAAATCTCTGCTTAGGCTGAGGTGGAAAGAAATCTCTTGCAGAAATGCTGGGTCTGTCTGATTGGGTGTGTTTGGCCAAAAGGGCTCGGACAACCTATCAGGGAAGTCAAGGGATCCTGGAGCCTGGAACAATTACCTAGGTTCCTACAAGTAAAAAGAAGGGCAAGAGTCATGGGAAACCAGCCTCGAAACGTCCCACGTACCAGAAGAAATATGACTCCCAGGTAGAGGATCTGGAGCCTAAAGGGGAAAACCTACTCTTAGAGACCTGCCAGAAGTCTCTGATTTGCATGTTGCAAGAGTTCTCTCAGGGAAGGAATTCTGTTAAGCACATAAACCATGCCCAGCCATTGAAGACCATTGGCACCAGGATGAAATCCAGGAGAAGGAGGATACCAGTGGAACCAGAGAATATACTGGGAGGAAGGTGTCCTATAAAGTGAGGCTAGAGACCCATAGCCTGGGATAACCAGATTAGTGATCCCCAACAGTACAAGCCCATGACATCCCCTTGGTTGGTCGTTTGAGGCAGGCCAAAACCTGGAACTAGATGTCTGAAAAGATAAAGGAGTTCTTTAACCCCTGCACCATCTGTCAAACCAGTGGCAAGAGAGGAGGGCACCTAAAGATTCTTTAATTCCACTACCTGTGGTTGGGACTTCTATTGATAGGGTGGGGGCTTACTTTCCCGGTCTCCTAGTCCCTAAAAGTGCTTCAGGGAATAGGTTCATCTTGGTGATGGTGGACCATGCCACTAGGTGCCCTGAAGCCATACCTCTAAGAATGGTAACAGTGCCCGTAGTGGCAAATGCCCTGCTTGGTTTCTTTATGAGAGTAGGGTTCCCAAAGAGTCAACCTCAGATACAGGGACAAACTTCACGTCTGCATATCTGAAAGCTATGTGGAGTGAAAGTGTAGTGAGGTACAAGTCGATGGGCTTGTGTACAGTTCCAACAAGACCTTACATGGTATGATGATAGAATTGTCTGAAACATTCCATAGGAAGTGGGATATCCTACTCCTCTGCCTGTAATTTGCCTACAGTGAGGTACCACACAAGTGAGTGGGCTTATGCCCCTTAGAACTTTTGTATGGAAGTCCTGTCAGAGGTCCCTTGGGTCTTGTTCAAAAATGGTGGGAGAAAACCCCCCAAGCAACACAAATAGGACATTGTTGATTATGTGCAGGACCTGTGTTCCTGCATGACTGAGTACATGAAGAGGGTTATAAAAACTTGGAGACCAGCCAGGACCCTATTAAGCACTGTTATGACAAAACAGCAACCTTTGTGATATTCCAGTCAGGTCAGAAAGTGTGGACTGTGGAGTCTGTGGCTCGTATGACCCTCCAGGACATATGAACAAGGCCCTACACAGTACAGGAGACGATGGGTGTGGTGACCTACTTGGTGGACTTGCTACCCCCAGAAATCCCCACAAGATGATCCGTGTCAACCATCTGAAGCCCCACTTTGACAGGGTGGACATAACCATGCTCATGGTCATTAATGGAGGGGAGGTCAAAGAGAGTGAGCCTCTTCCAGACCTCCTATCCCAAAATGACGGGGATGGTTCAGCAGAGGTTGTAGTGCTCTCTCCAACACTGACAGAGCAGCAACAGTAAGATTGTCACCAATTATTGGGGCAGTTTGCTGGACTGCTCACCCTGATACCTCAACTGACCAAGTGGTGTGTTCACATCACTGACACTGGTGACAGCTTAACTGTCAAAATATACAAGTTGTCAAACAAAGAAAGGGCCAGCATCAAGGACTAGCTCTCCATAATGACGGCCCTGGGGATATTTAAGCCCTCTAGTAGTCCCTGGACCAGTCCAGTGGTGCTGGTACCCAAGGGCGACCCAAAATGAGGGGCCCCACAACTCAGGTTCTGAGTGGACTGCAGAGGACAGTGAATGCTGCCATCAAGACTGACGCACATACTATTCACAGAGCTGATGAGCTCATCGACTGGTTGGGGGCTGCCAAGTATTTCAGCTCACTTGAACTAACTTCCAGGGACTAGCAGATTGCCTTGACTTAGGGAGCAAACGAGAGATCACCATATTCTTCAGAGCCACCTCCAATTTAAAGTAATGCCCTTTAGACTGAAGTATGCCCCTTCCACCTTCCAGAGGCTGGTGAACAGGGTACTGTCTGGGCTGGAACCCTTTAGTGCAGCATATCTATATAGAATGTCTGTCTTTAGCTCCATCTAGCAAGCCCTGTCACAGTTAGGACTGACTGTCAAGGTCAGCAAGTACCAGATAGGGCAGGAGGCTGAAGTGGACCTGGGCCACCGGTTGGCGGGGGGCATGTACACCCTCTCCAGCCCGAAATCCAGGCAGTCATGGGTTGGGAGCCTCAACAACCCAAACTCAGGTCAGAGCTTTCCTGGGTCTGACAGGTTATAACAGAAAATTCGTCATAGGGTATGGCATCAACGTAGCTCCCTTGACAAAGCTGACTTCAATGAAACAGCCAAAGAAGGTTGTATGGAGTGAGGAGTGTCAGAAGACCTTTGACACTCTGAAGGAGGCTCTGTGTAAATGATCTGCATTCAACATAAGTGATTTTAGCAAGGAGTCTGTAGTTCAAACATATGCTTCAGAACATGAGATTGAGCCAGTGTTATCACACTTAAATGATGAGGCTCCGGATCAAACAGTTGCCTATCTCAGCAGGGGACTACTCCCCAGAGAGTAGGATTGGAGTGCATAGAGACAGAACCTGTTAGACCTGTCATCCTTAGGTTGGTATTCCCCTAAAACATTTGCCTGCTGACCTCCTCTTTTTTGCTGTATCTTTTTGTTGGCCTTAGGACTCTGAGCACTTTACCACTACTAACCAGTGCTAAGGTACATGTGCTTCTCCCCTAAACATGGTATCATTGGTGTATACATGATTGGCATATTTAGTTTACTAACAAGTCCCTTGCAAGGTGGTATACCATATACTCAGGGTCTTTAATCTAAGTGCTACTAGTGGGCCTGCAGCACTGGTGGTGCCACCCACACAAGTAGACTTTCAAACCTGTCTCAGGCCTGTCATTGCAAGGCATGTGTGTACAGGTTACTGCCACTTCGACTTGGCATTTAAAACCACTTGCCAAGCCTTAAACTCCCCATTCATTGCACATAGGTCGCTCCTAAGGTAGGCCCTAAGTAGCCATAAGGGCTAGGTGCTGTGTAAGTGTTGGGATCTCGGGATCTCGTGCTGCTGCACGAGATGCCTGGCATGGGGTTCCCTGCGTGGAACATGGAATGGGAAGGCAACAGCAGTTGCTGCTGGGAGCCTGGGGAGTCGGACGCATTAAAGAAGACTTGGAAACTTTTCATTGGCGACGAGTGTCCGGCCCCCAGCCTTCCTTTTGTCGTCGTTGTGGAGAGTGGACGGCGGAGGACTTCATCCTTGGTGAAGGTGGGAAGCTGATCAGCTGTTGCTGAAGTGGTTCACTGTTGCTGTAATCTGTATCCTGTGGCAGTTCGGTCTTCTTATCCTGAAGACGGCGGTCTCCTGCACTGGTGAGGTTTGATTTCCCGGAGGGGTGTATCAGCCGAATTTCCTGGGGCGCGAGGGCTGTTTGTGTGTCCCGTGAGTGACGACCGGCGCGCGAGTCGGCGCGTGTCACATCACGTGCGCGAGCTCTTCCTGAGTCTTCCGTGCAGTGACGACCAGCGCGCGAGTCGGCGCGCGTCACATCACGTGCGCGTCCCTAGCAACCAGTGCGCGAATCAACCTGTTTGGTTGGTTTCAGTTGTCTTGGCAACATGTAGCCGGCAGTAGCTTTGCGTTCCAAACAGCTCCGTGAATTACTATTCAACACAGTATGGTGGTGACATCCGGCGCGTGAATCGACGCGCGTCACACCATGGCACCCACGTCTACTTTACCTCACCTCTCAAATTAAATTACCAGTTAGGAGATATTGCATTGGAAGCTCACCTTCCTTACGCAAAAGAAACAATTGATGGACGGAATGCTGGACAATGCAAACATTCACCCCCAGTCACAAGGATCTGGGTTAAATCCATCATTCTTTTGCTCACCACACCACCCCAGTTTGGACCCAGCCATATGCAAATCAGTCTTGACCCTGTTCCTTGTGGGAACAGTCCAGCCCGAACTGCCAAGCCAGGTCCTCCCTGGACCGGGAAACAAGCATCCTGGGACCGGTTTCAGGGCATCACCCTTCTTCAGCCAGGCTAGCTTGAATCCAGTGGTGTAGTGAGCACGGGACCCACGTCTGGGCATACCCTTCCCACTTAGGGCGACAAATGCAAAAGAAACAATTGATGGACGGAATGCTGGACAATGTAAACATTCACCCCCAGTCACAAGGATCTGGGTTAAATCCATCATTCTTTTGCTCACCACACCACCCCAGTTTGGACCCAGCCATATGCAAATCAGTCTTGACCCTGTTCCTTGTGGGAACAGTCCAGCCCGAACTGCCAAGCCAGGTCCTCCCTGGACCGGAAACAAGCATCCTGGGACCGGTTTCAGGGCATCACCCTTCTTCAGCCAGGCTAGCTTGAATCCAGTGGTGTAGTGAGCACGGGACCCACGTCTGGGCATACCCTTCCCACTTAGGGCGACAAATGCAAAAGAAACAATTGATGGACGGAATGCTGGACAATGCAAACATTCACCCCCAGTCACAAGGATCTGGGTTAAATCCATCATTCTTTTGCTCACCACACCACCCCAGTTTGGACCCAGCCATATGCAAATCAGTCTTGACCCTGTTCCTTGTGGGAACAGTCCAGCCCGAACTGCCAAGCCAGGTCCTCCCTGGACTGGAAACAAGCATCCTGGGACCGGTTTCAGGGCATCACCCTTCTTCAGCCAGGGTAGCTTGAATCCAGTGGTGTAGTGAGCACGGGACCCACGTCTGGGCATACCCTTCCCACTTAGGGCGACAAATGCAAAAGAAACAATTGATGGACGGAATGCTGGACAATGCAAACATTCACCCCCAGTCACAAGGATCTGGGTTAAATCCATCATTCTTTTGCTCACCACACCACCCCAGTTTGGACCCAGCCATATGCAAATCAGTCTTGACCCTGTTAATTGTGGGAACAGTCCAGCCCGAACTGCCAAGCCAGGTCCTCCCTGGACCGGAAACAAGCATCCTGGGACCGGTTTCAGGGCATCACCCTTCTTCAGCCAGGCTAGCTTGAATCCAGTGGTGTAGTGAGCACGGGACCCACGTCTGGGCATACCCTTCCCACTTAGGGGCGACAAATGCAAAAGAAACAATTGATGGACGGAATGCTGGACAATGCAAACATTCACCCCCAGTCACAAGGATCTGGGTTAAATCCATCATTCTTTTGCTCACCACACCACCCCAGTTTGGACCCAGCCATATGCAAATCAGTCTTGACCCTGTTCCTTGTGGGAACAGTCCAGCCCGAACTGCCAAGCCAGGTCCTCCCTGGACCGGAAACAAGCATCATGGGACCGGTTTCAGGGCATCACCCTTCTTCAGCCAGGCTAGCTTGAATCCAGTGGTGTAGTGAGCACGGGACCCACGTCTGGGCATACCCTTCCCACTTAGGGCGACAAATGCAAAAGAAACAATTGATGGACGGAATGCTGGACAATGCAAACATTCACCCCCAGTCACAAGGATCTGGGTTAAATCCATCATTCTTTTGCTCACCACACCACCCCAGTTTGGACCCAGCCATATGCAAATCAGTCTTGACCCTGTTCCTTGTGGGAACAGTCCAGCCCGAACTGCCAAGCCAGGTCCTCCCTGGACCGGAAACAAGCATCCTGGGACCGGTTTCAGGGCATCACCCTTCTTCAGCCAGGCTAGCTTGAATCCAGTGGTGTAGTGAGCACGGGACCCACGTCTGGGCATACCCTTCCCACTTAGGGCGACAAATGCAAAAGAAACAATTGATGGACGGAATGCTGGACAATGTAAACATTCACCCCCAGTCACAAGGATCTGGGTTAAATCCATCATTCTTTTGCTCACCACACCACCCCAGTTTGGACCCAGCCATATGCAAATCAGTCTTGACCCTGTTCCTTGTGGGAACAGTCCAGCCCGAACTGCCAAGCCAGGTCCTCCCTGGACCGGAAACAAGCATCCTGGGACCGGTTTCAGGGCATCACCCTTCTTCAGCCAGGCTAGCTTGAATCCAGTGGTGTAGTGAGCACGGGACCCACGTCGGGCATACCTTCCCACTTAGGGCGACAAATGCAAAAGAAACAATTGATGGACGGAATGCTGGACAATGCAAACATTCACCCCCAGTCACAAGGATCTGGGTTAAATCCATCATTCTTTTGCTCACCACACCACCCCAGTTTGGACCCAACCATATGCAAATCAGTCTTGACCCTGTTCCTTGTGGGAACAGTCCAGCCCGAACTGCCAAGCCAGGTTCTCCCTGGACCGGAAACAAGCATCCTGGGACCAGTTTCAGGGCATCACCCTTCTTCAGCCAGGCTAGCTTGAATCCAGTGGTGTAGTGAGCACGGGACCCACGTCTGGGCATACCCTTCCCACTTAGGGCGACAAATGCAAAAGAAACAATTGATGGACGGAATGCTGGACAATGCAAACATTCACCCCCAGTCACAAGGATCTGGGTTAAATCCATCATTCTTTTGCTCACCACACCACCCCAGTTTGGACCCAGCCATATGCAAATCAGTCTTGACCCTGTTCCTTGTGGGAACAGTCCAGCCCGAACTGCCAAGCCAGGTCCTCCCTGGACCGGAAACAAGCATCCTGGGACCGGTTTCAGGGCATCACCCTTCTTCAGCCATGCTAGCTTGAATCCAGTGGTGTAGTGAGCACGGGACCCACGTCTGGGCATACCCTTCCCACTTAGGGCGACAAATGCAAAAGAAAAATTGATGGACGGAATGCTGGACAATGCAAACATTCACCCCCAGTCACAAGGATCTGGGTTAAATCCATCATTCTTTTGCTCACCACACCACCCCAGTTTGGACCCAGCCATATGCAAATCAGTCTTGACCCTGTTCCTTGTGGGAACAGTCCAGCCCGAACTGCCAAGCCAGGTCCTCCCTGGACTGGAAACAAGCATCCTGGGACCGGCTTCAGGGCATCACCCTTCTTCAGCCAGGCTAGCTTGAATCCAGTGGTGTAGTGAGCACGGGACCCACGTCTGGGCATACCCTTCCCACTTAGGGCGACAAATGCAAAAGAAACAATTGATGGACGGAATGCTGGACAATGCAAACATTCACCCCCAGTCACAAGGATCTGGGTTAAATCCATCATTCTTTTGCTCACCACACCACCCCAGTTTGGACCCAGCCATATGCAAATCAGTCTTGACCCTGTTCCTTGTGGGAACAGTCCAGCCCGAACTGCCAAGCCAGGTCCTCCCTGGACCGGGAAACAAGCATCCTGGGACCAGTTTCAGGGCATCACCCTTCTTCAGCCAGGCTAGCTTGAATCCAGTGGTGTAGTGAGCACGGGACCCACGTCTGGGCATACCCTTCCCACTTAGGGCGACAAATGCAAAAGAAACAATTGATGGACGGAATGCTGGACAATGCAAACATTCACCCCCAGTCACAAGGATCTGGGTTAAATCCATCATTCTTTGCTCACCACACCACCCCAGTTTGGACCCAGCCATATGCAAATCAGTCTTGACCCTGTTCCTTGTGGGAACAGTCCAGCCCGAACTGCCAAGCCAGGTCCTCCCTGGACCGGAAACAAGCATCCTGGGACCGGTTTCAGGGCATCACCCTTCTCCAGCCAGGCTAGCTTGAATCCAGTGGTGTAGTGAGCACGGGACCCACGTCTGGGCATACCCTTCCCACTTAGGGCGACAAATGCAAAAGAAACAATTGATGGACGGAATGCTGGACAATGCAAACATTCACCCCCAGTCACAAGGATCTGGGTTAAATCCATCATTCTTTTGCTCACCACACCACCCCAGTTTGGACCCAGCCATATGCAAATCAGTCTTGACCCTGTTCCTTGTGGGAACAGTTCCTTGTTCTGCATTCTGTCCATCAATTGTTGTTTTTGCATTTGTCACCCCTGAGTGGGACGGGTATGCCCAGACGTGGGTCCCGTGCTCTCCATGCCACTGGAATCAAGCTATCCTGGCTGAAGAGGGGTGAAACCCCGAAACCGGTCCTAGGATGCTTGTTTCCAGTCCAGGGAGGACCTGGCTTGGCAGTTCGGGCTGGACTGTTCCCATGAGGCACAGGGTCAAGACTGATTTGCATATGGCTGGGTTCAAACTGGAATGGCATGGTGAGCAAAAAAACTATGGATTTAAGCCCAGATCTCTGTACTGGGGTGAATGTATGACATTGTTCTGCATTCTGTCCATCAATTGTTGTTTTTGCATTTGTCACCCCTGAGTGGGACGGGTATGCCCAGACGTGGGTCCCGTGCTCTCCATGCCACTGGAATCAAGCTATCCTGGCTGAAGAGGGGTGAAACCCCGAAACCGGTCCTAGGATGCTTGTTTCCAGTCCAGGGAGGACCTGGCTTGGCAGTTCGGGCTGGACTGTTCCCATGAGGCACAGGGTCAAGACTGATTTGCATATGGCTGGGTTCAAACTGGAATGGGATGGTGAGCAAAAAATTATTTATGCCCAGATCTCTGTACTGGGGTGAATGTATGACATTGTTCTGCATTCTGTCCATCAATTGTTGTTTTTGCATTTGTCACCCCTGAGTGGGACGGGTATGCCCAGACGTGGGTCCCGTGTTCTCCATGCCACTGGAATCAAGCTATCCTGGCTGAAGAGGGGTGAAACCCCGAAACCGGTCCTAGGATGCTTGTTTCCAGTCCAGGGAGGACCTGGCTTGGCAGTTTGGGCTGGACTGTTCCCATGAGGCACAGGGTCAAGACTGATTTGCATATGGCTGGGTTCAAACTGGAATGGCATGGTGAGCAAAAACTATGGATTTAAGCCCAGATCTCTGTACTGGGGTGAATGTATGACATTGTTCTGCATTCTGTCCATCAATTGTTGTTTTTGCATTTGTCACCCCTGAGTGGGACGGGTATGCCCAGACGTGGGTCCCGTGCTCTCCA
Organism: Calotriton arnoldi; assembly: GCA_963921515.1. Taxonomy (NCBI): domain Eukaryota; kingdom Metazoa; phylum Chordata; class Amphibia; order Caudata; family Salamandridae; genus Calotriton; species Calotriton arnoldi. Next base: position 282,843 of record CAWUFW010011196.1, read on the forward strand.
TGCCACTGGAATCAAGCTATCCCGGCTGAAGAGAGGTGAAACCCCGAAACCGGTCCTAGGATGCTTGTTTCCAGTCCAGGGAGGACCTGGCTTGGCAGTTCGGGCTGGACTGTTCCCATGAGGCACAGGGTCAAGACTGATTTGCATATGGCTGGGTTCAAACTGGAATGGCATGGTGAGCAAAAAAACGATGGATTTAGGCCCAGATCTCTGTACTGGGGTGAATGTATGACATTGTTCTGCATTCTGTCCATCAATTGTTGTTTTTGCATTTGTCACCCCTGAGTGGGACGGGTATGCCCAGACGTGGGTCCCGTGTCTTCATGCCACTGGAATCAAGCTATCCTGGCTGAAGAGGGGTGAAACCCCAAACCGGTCCTAGGATGCTTGCTTCCAGTCCAGGGAGGACCTGGCTTGGCAGCTCGGGCTGGACTGTTCCCATGAGGCACAGGGTCAAGACTGATTTGCATATGGCTGGGTTCAAACTGGAATGGCATGGTGAGCAAAAACGATGGATTTAGGCCCAGAACTCTGTACTGGGGTGAATGTATGACATTGTTCTGCATTCTGTCCATCAATTGTTGTTTTTGCATTTGTCACCCCTGTGTGGGACGGGTATGCCCAGACGTGGGTCCCGTGCTCTCCATGCCACTGGAATCAAGCTATCCTGGCTGAAGAGGGGTGAAACCCCGAAACCGGTCCTAGGATGCTTGTTTCCAGTCCAGGGAGGACCTGGCTTGGCAGTTCGGGCTGGACTGTTCCCATGAGGCACACGGTCAAGACTGATTTGCATATGGCTGGGTTCAAACTGGAATGGCATGGTGAGCAAAAAACGATGGATTTAGGCCCAGATCTCTGTACTGGGGTGAATGTATGACATTGTTCTGCATTCTGTCCATCAATTGTTGTTTTTGCATTTGTCGCCCCTGAGTGGGACGGGTATGCCCAGACGTGGGTCCCGTGCTCTCCATGCCACTGGAATCAAGCTATCCTGGCTGAAGAGGGTGAAACCCCGAAACCGGTCCTAGGATGCTTGTTTCCAGTCCAGGGAGGACCTGGCTTGGCAGTTCGGGCTGGACTGTTCCCATGAGGCACAGGGTCAAGACTGATTTGCATATGGCTGGGTTCAAACTGGAATGGCATGGTGAGCAAAAAAACGATGGATTTAGGCCCAGATCTCTGTACTGGGGTGAATGTATGACATTGTTCTGCATTCTGTCCATCAATTGTTGTTTTTGCATTTGTCACCCCTGAGTGGGACGGGTATGCCCAGACGTGGGTCCCGTGCTCTCCATGCCACTGGAATCAAGCTATCCTGGCTGAAGAGGGTGAAACCTCGAAACCGGTCCTAGGATGCTTGTTTCCAGTCCAGGAGGACCTGGCTTGGCAGTTCGGGCTGGACTGTTCCCATGAGGCACAGGGTCAAGACTGATTTGCATATGGCTGGGTTCAAACTGGAATGGCATGGTGAGCAAAAACTATGGATTTAAGCCCAGATCTCTGTACTGGGGTGAATGTATGACATTGTTCTGCATTCTGTCCATCAATTGTTGTTTTTGCATTTGTCACCCCTGAGTGGGACGGGTATGCCCAGACGTGGGTCCCGTGCTCTCCATGCCACTGGAATCAAGCTATCCTGGCTGAAGAGAGGTGAAACCCCGAAACCGGTCCTAGGATGCTTGTTTCCAGTCCAGGGAGGACCTGGCTTGGCAGTTCGGGCTGGACTGTTCCCATAAGGCACAGGGTCAAGACTGATTTGCATATGGCTGGGTTCAAACTGGAATGGCATGGTGAGCAAAAAACGATGGATTTAGGCCCAGATCTCTGTACTGGGGTGAATGTATGACATTGTTCTGCATTCTGTCCATCAATTGTTGTTTTTGCATTTGTCACCCCTGAGTGGGACGGGTATGCCCAGACGTGGGTCCCGTGCTTTCCATGCCACTGGAATCAAGCTATCCTGGCTGAAGAGGGGTGAAACCCCGAAACCGGTCCTAGGATGCTTGTTTCCAGTCCAGGGAGGACCTGGCTTGGCAGTTCGGGCTGGACTGTTCCCATGAGGCACAGGGTCAAGACTGATTTGCATATGGCTGGGTTCAAACTGGAATGGCATGGTGAGCAAAAAACGATGGATTTAGGCCCAGAACTCTGTACTGGGGTGAATGTATGACATTGTTCTGCATTCTGTCCATCAATTGTTGTTTTTGCATTTGTCACCCCTGTGTGGGACGGGTATGCCCAGACGTGGGTCCCGTGCTCTCCATGCCACTGGAATCAAGCTATCCTGGCTGAAGAGGGGTGAAACCCCGAAACCGGTCCTAGGATGCTTGTTTCCAGTCCAGGGAGGACCTGGCTTGGCAGTTCGGGCTGGACTGTTCCCATGAGGCACACGGTCAAGACTGATTTGCATATGGCTGGGTTCAAACTGGAATGGCATGGTGAGCAAAAAACGATGGATTTAGGCCCAGATCTCTGTACTGGGGTGAATGTATGACATTGTTCTGCATTCTGTCCATCAATTGTTGTTTTTGCATTTGTCGCCCCTGAGTGGGACGGGTATGCCCAGACGTGGGTCCCGTGCTCTCCATGCCACTGGAATCAAGCTATCCTGGCTGAAGAGGGGTGAAACCCCGAAACCGGTCCTAGGATGCTTGTTTCAGTCCAGGGAGGACCTGGCTTGGCAGTTCGGGCTGGACTGTTCCCATGAGGCACAGGGTCAAGACTGATTTGCATATGGCTGGGTTCAAACTGGAATGGCATGGTGAGCAAAAAACGATGGATTTAGGCCCAGATCTCTGTACTGGGGTGAATGTATGACATTGTTCTGCATTCTGTCCATCAATTGTTGTTTTTGCATTTGTCACCCCTGAGTGGGACGGGTATGCCCAGACGTGGGTCCCGTGCTCTCCATGCCACTGGAATCAAGCTATCCTGGCTGAAGAGGGGTGAAACCCCGAAACCGGTCCTAGGATGCTTGTTTCCAGTCCAGAGAGGACCTGGCTTGGCAGTTCGGGCTGGACTGTTCCCATGAGGCACAGGGTCAAGACTGATTTGCATATGGCTGGGTTCAAACTGGAATGGCATGGTGAGCAAAAAACAATGGATTTAGGCCCAGATCTCTGTACTGGGGTGAATGTATGACATTGTTCTGCATTCTGTCCATCAATTGTTGTTTTTGCATTTGTCACCCCTGAGTGGGACGGGTATGCCCAGACGTGGGTCCCGTGCTCTCCATGCCACTGGAATCAAGCTATCCTGGCTGAAAAGGGGTGAAACCCCGAAACCGGTCCTAGGATGCTTGTTTCCAATTCCAGGGAGGACCTGGCTTGGCAGTTCGGGCTGGACTGTTCCCATGAGGCACAGGGTCAAGACTGATTTGCATATGGCTGGGTTCAAACTGGAATGGCATGGTGAGCAAAAAACGATGGATTTAGGCCCAGATCTCTGTACTGGGGTGAATGTATGACATTGTTCTGCATTCTGTCCATCAATTGTTGTTTTTGCATTTGTCACCCCTGAGTGGGACGGGTATGCCCAGACGTGGGTCCCGTGCTCTCCATGCCACTGGAATCAAGCTATACTGGCTGAAGAGAGGTGAAACCCCGAAACCGGTCCTAGGATGCTTGTTTCCAGTCCAGGGAGGACCTGGCTTGGCAGTTCGGGCTGGACTGTTCCCATGAGGCACAGGGTCAAGACTGATTTGCATATGGCTGGGTTCAAACTGGAATGGCATGGTGAGCAAAAAACGATGGATTTAGGCCCAGATCTCTGTACTGGGGTGAATGTATGACATTGTTCTGCATTCTGTCCATCAATTGTTGTTTTTGCATTTGTCACCCCTGAGTGGGACGGGTATGCCCAGACATGGGTCCCGTGCTTCTCCATGCCACTGGAATCAAGCTATCCTGGCTGAAGAGGGGTGAAACCCCGAAACCGGTCCTAGGATGCTTGTTTCCAGTCCAGGGAGGACCTGGCTTGGCAGTTCGGGCTGGACTGTTCCCATGAGGCACAGGGTCAAGACTGATTTGCATATGGCTGGGTTCAAAATGGAATGGCATGGTGAGCAAAAAACGATGGATTTAGGCCCAGATCTCTGTACTGGGGTGAATGTATGACATTGTTCTGCATTCTGTCCATCAATTGTTGTTTTTGCATTTGTCACCCCTGAGTGGGACGGGTATGCCCAGACGTGGGTCCCGTGCTCTCCATGCCACTGGAATCAAGCTATCCTGGCTGAAGAGGGGTGAAACCCCGAAACCGGTCCTAGGATGCTTGTTTCCAGTCCAGGGAGGACCTGGCTTGGCAGTTCGGGCTGGACTGTTCCTATGAGGCACAGGGTCAAGACTGATTTGCATATGGCTGGGTTCAAACTGGAATGGCATGGTGAGCAAAAACGATGGATTTAGGCCCAGATCTCTGTACTGGGGTGAATGTATGACATTGTTCTGCATTCTGTCCATCAATTGTTGTTTTTGCATTTGTCACCCCTGAGTGGGACGGGTATGCCCAGACGTGGGTCCCGTGCTCTCCATGCCACTGGAATCAAGCTATCCTGGCTGAAAACGGGTGAAACCCCGAAACCGGTCCTAGGATGCTTGTTTCCAGTCCAGGGAGGACCTGGCTTGGCAGTTCGGGCTGGACTGTTCCCATGAGGCACAGGGTCAAGACTGATTTGCATATGGCTGGGTTCAAACTGGAATGGCATGGTGAGCAAAAAAACGATGGATTTAGGCCCAGATCTCTGTACTGGGGTGAATGTATGACATTGTTCTGCATTCTGTCCATCAATTGTTGTTTTTGCATTTGTCACCTTCCTTACAGCCTGCATTCACAGATGTCATCATTATATGGCTATTAGTACTTGTTTTTTTCCCTCGCTACATATTGTGAATTCAACGGTGACACGCACACCAGGGTGTCAAAGTACATTGATGACATGCGTATCTAGACTTGCACAGTTTGGGCAACATCATTTTAACAAATATATTGATGGAGTGCTGAGTAGTCTATGACATTAACTTTTCACCCTGGTCCAAGGTAACTGGTCAATTGCAACATTTGAGGCAGCAACTCACCCACGTGTGGCCGTCAAATGGATCGTGTAACCCCGCCACCTCCCTTTGTACAATCACCCGGTACTCCTCCAGTATCTTGGCAACAATGGAAGGAGACATTTGACGCATATCTTGAGGCAATTGATGGGGACACTTTTACTTCAAAGAAAAAAAAGGCCCTACTTACTTATAACTTGGGTTCTGAAGGTAAAAATGTAAATGTAAGTCCGTTTTTATATAGCGCAGCTACTCACCCTTACGGGTCTCAAGGCGCTGGGGGCCGTAGTGGAAATTAAGTGAGCTATTGCCCAGAGTCACATGGTGCTGAGCTGAGCTGCCGCTGGGGATTGAACCGTGAACCCTATGCTCTGAAGTCAGCTGCCCTGGCCGCTGCACCACACCTCTCCACTACTAGGACCATTTTAATAACCCTACCTCTGGAACTTGTTAGAACATGCATAAGTAGTGGTGATGAAGGGGACTCGTTAGTGGTAGATGATTATGCCTCACTCATCAAAACCTTAGATAAGAGATTTAATCCTAAAAGAAATATTGTCCTTGAGCGTCACAAATTTCTGCAGCGTGCTCAAATTCCCGGTGAATCTATTGACGATTTTGTAGCTGCTCTGAGAACTTTAGCTGTTACGTGCAATTATAGGGAGTTCAGAGATGAAATTATCCGTGATCAGCTAATTGAGCGCACTTGCAACAAGAAAAATCAAGAAAAACCTTTATCTACTGACGATCCTGATCTGGAAACTGCTCTCACTATTGCTAAAAGTATTGAGCATTCTCAGTTATGCATGAAGGAAATGAGTGGATCCGTAACGCTCAATGAAATCAAGTTGGTCACAACTAGACCTACAAGTAAACCAACCAGGAGAGTGAATGCAAGTGTACCAGGTATAGCTTCATCTACATTGAATTCGTCAATATCCAAGTCGGATACACCTGATCTCTCTTGCTACCGGTGTGGCAGCAAGTCTCATTTAGGCAACTTCAAATTTTGTTTTGCTGCAAATCAGACATGCTTCAAGTGTGGCAAGAAAGGACATTTGGCACGCATGTGCAGAGCCGTTGCACAGAAAGGACTGTCAAAAACCGTCAGAGCTATTGGAGAGACCTATGTTGAGGTTGGGGAGGATGAGGAAGGTTATGAATTATTAATGTTGTCTTCATCTTCATCTTCTATCCAACCGGATGGCGTGGTGGAAATTGCTTCTATTGCTGAATCTCACAAGAGGAAGTCTCCTGTATGTGTCATAAGTCTTATGGGTAAAGACATGAAGTTTCTAGCAGACTCTGGTTCCCCATTTACCCTCATTAATGCCAAGGAGCTTTAGGGATTAAGTGACATTGCCATAGGTCGGTCTGATATAAGAATTTTTGCGTATGGTGGTAAAAGGGTGGAGGTGTTGGGTAAGTTCGAAAGCAACCTGGAGTTCAAAGGAGATTCAACTCGGGGGACTATATTTGTAGTCAAAGAAGGTGCCAATTTATTAGGATGGGAGGAACAAGGCGAGCTTGGGATCATCTTGGATCCCAACCATCCTGATATGGTTCTATCAAAACATGAGGCCAAACAGTTTTACTCTAGTTTCCCTGCCATTACTCCTGTGCATACTGTCACTGCAGAATTCTTATCCAAAGGGGATTGGATTCAAAGGTATCCAGAGGTTTTCGATGGTAGGTTGGGAAAACTCAAAGGCTTTCAGCATCGTATTGTCCTTAAAGAGGGTGCTGTAGCGGTTACACACAAGGTGCGTAAAGTACCGTTGAGCATGCGGGGTGAGCTGAGACAAGAGCTTGAGCGCTTGTGTACCATGGGGGTGATTGAGCCGATTGAGGGATCTGAGTGGTTGTCTCCCATCGCTTTAGCGCGGAAGGCTGACAAGTCCCTTAGGATGTGTGTGGACTTGCGTGATCTAAATGCATGTTTATGGGTTGACCGTCAACCCCTGCCCAACATTAATGAAATGTTGTCAACTCTAGAAGGTGCTAGATATTTTTCCTCACTTGACATCTCCTCTGCCTATCATCAGGTGGAATTATGTAAGGATTCTAGACATTTCACATCCTTTGTGACACCGGAAGGGGCGTTTCGCTATGTACGCATGCCATTTGGTCTAGCGTCGGGTTCTGCAGTGTTCCAGCGTCTTATGGGGAACCTATTTAAGAACACTGTGGGAGTCGTGTTTTTCCAAGATGACATTCTAATTCATGGCAAGACGGAGGCTGAGCATGATGATAGGCTTAAGCAGGTATTAGACATAATAAGGTCCAGTGGCTTAACATTAAGGAAGGACAAATGTAAATTTCTTCAGGAAGGGGGTAGACTATTTGGGGCACCACATCTCTGCGAATGGGGTGGAACCCAAAGTCAAGCTTCTTGATGCCATTCAATTCGCGCCAGAACCTCAGAATAAGGATCAACTTCGCTCATTCCTTGGGCTGATTGAATATTATGCCAAATTTGTGGCTAATTTCTCAGAAAAGACTGTACATTTGCGTGAGCTCTTGAAGAAGAATGCGAAGTATGTGTGGTCAGACCAATGTGCTGTTGACTTCAAGATGTTAAAAGAGGCAATTGTGCATGCACATCCACTCAAGTTATTCAACATCAATGACCGTTGTATTGTTACCACCGATGCTAGTAATGTTGGTCTTGGGGCTGTGCTGATGCAGAAGAGAGCTGATAACAGGGAAGAAATCATTGCCTTTGCCTCTAGAACACTGCGTGGGGCGGAAAGCACCTATTCCACAATTGAAAAGGAAGCTTTGGCTCTGTGGTGGGGTGTGCAATATTTCCGTAACTTCTTGTGGGGTAATGAATTTTTACTGAGAACTGACAATAAACCACTGATAGATCTTTTCACTACAAAGGGTGGTGGTAGAGCCACTCCACGTATAGCAAAGTGGCAATACAGATTAAATGAATTCTATTATCGCTTGGAATATGCGGCTGGTGTAAGGAACCATGTAGCTGATTGTCTATCCAGACTACCCCTCTCAGACAGTGCCTCTGATGTTGAAGGTGAAGAGTGGGCAATGGTGTGTGCTGTCAGTGCGGTGGAGGACCCGGGTGTGGCATTGTCTAAGGCAAATTGAAAGTTGGCCTTGTCTGAAGATGCTGAGATCAGCAGGGTTATGGATTTTGTTGCGCATGGATGGCCCAATAATATGAACTTGACCACAGAATTGATTCCTTTCAAAAGAATATGTGATGAATTGTCTATTGTTGATGGGATTTTGCGCAGAGGAGGATTGTTGGTTGTGCCTGTGACTATGCGAAAGAGCGTGTTGGATCTGGCTCATGAAGGTCATTTAGGCATTTGCGCCATGAAGCGGAGAGTTAGAGAGGATTTTTGGTGGCCAGGAGTTGATAGGGATATTGAGCACTGTGTTAGAGAGTGTGGTGCGTGCGTTTTGAGCGATAAAACGCAAGTAACTTATCCTTCTCCCATTGTTCCTGTGAGTGTGAAGAATTCACCTTGGTCGAAGTTGGCATTTGATGTATCTGGTCCTTTTGGTGGTATGGGTAGTTCGCCCAAATATGCTTTGGTGTTGATTGATTATATGTCCAAATGGCCGGAGGTAAACATTTGTTGATAGTGTCAATTCTGCTATGATTATTGATTTTTTCAAGGATGTTTTTCTTCGGGAAGGGTTTCCGGAGGAGTTAGTGATGGATAACGGGACCCAGTTGGTGTCTCTGGAGATGCAAGAATTTTTGAAAGTGCATGGCATCAAACATATCGTCACCTCCCTTTATCATCCCCGTAGTAATGGTCTAGTGGAGCGCTTGAACCGTGTTATTAAAGACCAGTTACAGTTAGCTTTTGTCAATGGTTTGCATTGGAAGATGGTGATTTCTAAGATGTTGTGGGCAATGAGAGTGACTCCTCATTCTAGTACTGGAATGTCTCCTTTCACCCTGTTGAGAGGTAGGGTGGCTGGTTCTAAGTTGAACAAAGATTGGATGTCAAGAAAGGTGGTTGAAGTGCAAAAGTTGGGTGAGGTTGTTGATGTTAGAGCTGCTGTTCAAGCCAAGTACGCGTTTGATGTGGTCAGGGTATCCCCAGTATGTCCAGGAGATTGGGTAAGAATTAAGAAACCTGTTCTAGTTCGCAAGGGATTCTCACACTTTTCTGCACCAGTCAGAGTAAAGGAGGTACGAGATCATGTGGTTGTTTTGGAGAATGGGAAAATCTGGAATAAGTGTGCAATCTCGGTTATCCCTGAGTCAAAAGTTGAGTATGTGAAAGATAAGTTTGGTGTGCACACTCCTTCTACAGATTTATCTCATGAGGTGAGTGGTTCCAAAGTTTTAGTTTCTGCCAAAGATGTTGTTCCCCGGGCCTCTTCTTCTAGAAAGAAGGTTGTTCCAATGAAATTCCGGGATTATGTCAGGTATTAAATTCTTTAGATTATGAAACAATAGGTTATTATGCTGTTTTTTAGTTGCTTTTCTTTTATTTGGTATTTTGCTTTTGTGTTTTATATCTTTTGTTTTCATGTGAAGGATGGGGGGTGTGTTGGGATCTCGGGATCTCGTGCTGCTGCACGAGATGCCTGGCATGGGGTTCCCTGCGTGGAACATGGAATGGGAAGGCAACGGCAGTTGCTGCTGGGAGCCTGGGGAGTCGGACGCATTAAAGAAGACTTGGAAACTTACGGGATTGTGTCTTCTTTTCAGTAAGTAAAATGTATGTAATGTACTGTTAAGCTTTACCTGGCACATGCATCAAGGTAGGCTTTTGCGATTCCTTAATTGCGATTATTAAGGAATCGCAATTAAGGAATCGTAAAAGCCTATGCAAGTAGGAATCGCTATACAAATAGCGATTCCTAAACATTCCTTAATTGCGACTCGCAAATTGCGAGTCGCAATTGAGGAATGCCATCCCATTCATTCCTAGGGGCCTACAGGCCCCTAGGAATGAATTGGAGATTGCATGCGCAATTTGCGAGTACCAGTAGGTACTTGCAAATTGCTCATGCAATTTCAGGAGTGCAAGGGTGTCAAAATGACACCCTGTTGCACCCCTGAAATTGTGATGTGCACCCATGTTGACGCACACACATGCCCCCCAAGGGCATGTGTGTGTGTAACCTAAAACTTTAAAAAATGCATTTTAGTGCATTTTTCAAAGTTTTTGCAAATTACAGACAAGTTTGATTTGTCTGTAATTTGCGGTCCCAAATAGTGAAATCGCTATTTGAAAGTGCTTCTAGCATTGCATTTAAGGAATCGCAAATTGCGATTCCTTAAATGCAATCGCAATTTAGGAATTCGCAAATAATTGCAAATTCTTAAATTGCGTGTAGGAAACACTTTCATGCATCTCCAAAGGCCAATTTGCGATCGCAAACGGCCGATTTTTGCGAACCGCACCGTTTGCGATCGCAAAAACCTTTGATGCATGTTCCCCTACATGTCCTGGTAGTGGCAAACAGCTAAATTTGTTTTTCACTACTGTGATGCCAACTTATCTCATAGGCTAGCATTAGAAATTCCTTAAAACCCTTTTAAGCTGTAATTCCTGATTAGAAATGAGCAGCTTCATCATGTTTCATATCTTTGGAATGGTAAAGATAAATCCTCTTTACTAGTAAAGTTAGATTTAACATTACTTTATTAGAAATGCCACTTGTAGAAAGTGGACATTTCTCTGATCTTACTGATCTGTGTGCCTTGCAGCCTGTCTTCAATACACGTCTGGGGTGTGTGACAGCTTAACCTTGTGCAGTCCCTCTAGACAGCCACAAACACAGGAAGGATGGGTATGACAGTGAACTCATCTGCGTTCATTTACATTCTTATAGCTCTTCCTAAGCAAGAAGAGGGAGGGGCAGCTAACACTTACTCCTGAATAGGCACTGTCATGTGTCCCACACAGAGGGCTGATTACCCGCCACAGATAGCCTGGAAAACAGGACTGGGATGAAAGGGGACCTTCACTTCAAGGGCATGCTTTGAAGTCACCCCAATTTCAAAGGCACATTTGGTATAAGTACTTGGGCTATGACTCTACCGAGACAGTATACTACTGGACCTGTGAACTAATCTGCCAGAAGTAGAGACTGCTGCTCTACAAAGATTGCCACTTTGCCTGATGACTGCTCTGAAGGAACTGATTTCTGCTTTGCTGAGCTGCCTTGCTGCCTGCTGATCTCTGCCCTGCTGAGGACAAGGACTGGCCCATCTCACTTGAACCCAGAGTGACTCCAAGGGCTTGCTGGCTTGTCCCCTGTTCTGAAGTCTCAGGCCATCAAAGACTTCCTTTAACTCTACAACAACACCTGGACTCTTTCATCTCTGAGCGCTGCCCTGTCAAGTGGTGCCAATCTAGTCCTATGCCCTTGAAAATTGATTTCTGCTGTTCAGAACCATTAGAATCGGTGCAGTGATGACTTTGCGCTGATCGGAACCGACACATTGCCCTTTAATACTGTCACAGGAGCCGATCACTTTGACAGACTGCACAGCTCGACGATGACGGACAGTGTGGCTCGATGACTACGCAGTGCATGCATCATAAAGGAGGTCTTAATTGCCTACACTGATCGGAACCAATGCATCAAGACTTCGACATCAACGTTTTGCTCCATCCAAGGTACTTTCTCAGCGGGACCTGCATGAGTCCTGCAGCTGGCCTGCCCTCCATTGCGGTTGGCCTGAACATTGGATTTGCCCCAGTCCAACGTGATATCAAGTATCCCCTTAGTGTTATTGACTTCTAAGCACTTCCTTTTCATTTATTCTTTAAAAATTAAAAACTCTAGTTCTACCTTTTGGATTTTTGTAGTTTTGGTCTTGATTTATTCATAACATTAGTCTCTATTGTTCTAAACCTTTGTGGAGTATTTTTGTGGTGTTTTCATTGTATTATTGTGTGTATGTTGCACAAATACTTTACACATTGCCTCTTTAGATATGCCTGACTGTTCTCTGTCAAGCTACCAGAGGGTGAGCACAGGTTATCTTTTAGTTTCTATCTAGCTTACCCTGGCTAGGATTGTGCTCCCTACTTGGGCAGGGTGCATACCTCTCCAGTTAGAGACCTAATGTTTAACAGAACCCTTTTATATGGTTTGGTCAGGGAAGAAAACTGAGACCCTACTTGTTTTGGACTCATCTCAGGATTCAAACTGACCATAGGCCTCTCAAATGGATCATGCATGGCTTAAATGGTTGAGGTGGTTCATCTCCCTACAGGAGATGGACATTACAATGGAACACAGACCTGGGACTGACCATGCCAATGGAGATGGACTTTCAACGTTTTTCTGCTTAGATATTGAGAACCTTTAGGTTAATGGCTGAGTTGCTCCTCACCTTCCATCTGGAGGGAGGAACATATATGAAAATGTCTCTTTTTACATGATCACCCCTTTTTGGATTGATGCTGCTGGTTTTTACCTCTATTCATGGGGACTCTCCTAACCAGGCACAAGTGCATGTGTAAACATTGGCTATACTCCTAATTGCCATATTTAACTTATCTATACATTTCTAGTATATGGTACATAGGGTACCCATAATTTGAAAGTTAAATGTCACTTGTGGGTATAAGCCCACAATGTGCCACCCTGTCTACCACTGTAGTCTGTCTGTGCAGTTTTAAAACTGCAAATTTGAACCATCAAAATATTCAGTTTTGACAGGTCTCAACCCTCTTTTTAAATATTATTAAGTCACCCCTTAGTGCGCCTTAATATCCAATAAGGCAGGGTGCAAAGAATGTAAAATTAGGACATGTATAATTATAATGTAAAACATTTCCTTACTGTGACAAGGTCAAAATTTTTTTTTTTACTGTAGCCGGGTTAGCTGTTCCAGAGAAAAGCAGAGGGATGCTTTATTAAAATTATTAAAAGGCAATAATTCTGTGTCTACCTAAGAACCAGGTAAAATGTTACTTTTTGAACTTTGTAAAATTGTAAAATATTTATTACAAACCCAACTCATTGGTAAAGTTGGATTTGTACGAAATAATTTATACAAGGTACTTTTAAAAGGTCACCTTCTACCTACCTAGAGCCTCTAGAAGCCCATTTACATGAGTTTCCAACTGTCACCCAGTGTGAACTTGCTCCCAGAGTGGAAATAAAGGTATTGGGTGTGGGAAGGTGTTCTGTTCCTGTGACAGGATTACCATCTGGGCAGTGCCCGGAAACTTAATTAACTTCAAAGAGTCCTATACTATCACAGGTAGATACAGTTAACACCTGTGCCTGCCCCTTTCTTTTGTTCCCTTAGCCATTCAGTCATCAGGCCCAGTGGGAGAGGTGCTGCTTCCAGAACTGGTTTTGAGTAGGAGTGGGCGGAATTTGCGTAGTCGCGCTACGCAAAGCTCTGCGAAACGGTAAAAAATCTCCGCGAGCAAGCAAAAGTTCCGCGAACACGCGGAATTGCTTGTTCCGCCCATTCACGTTGCTTTTTTCCTGTTCGCGAACGCTGTTTGCGTGCTCGGGGAGAAATATCTCACGAACACGCATTTTGAAAGCGCAGACAAGCAAAAAATTCCGCGAAGCCGCGGATCGCGGAATTTTTGGTAATTCCGCGTTGTCAGCGGGATGCAAAATTACCCAAATTCCGCAAATTCCGCCAGCGGAACGGAATTTACCGCCCAGGCCTAGTTTTGAGAGGATGTTGGAAATTTGCCCTTCTGCAGTGTCACCCAGGATATTTTTCCTATTTACTGAACCCTTTTTTTGATGGTTGTACAATTATATGCACTTTACCCCTGCTAACCAGAGGTAAAGTGCTTGTGATTTCCTGATAAACATGGTAAAATTGAAATATCTCTGAATGGCATATTTAATTTGCTGGTAATTCCCTAGTATATGGCACAATAGCACCTATAGCCAGAGCCTGCAAATTAAATCCTATTAGTGGGCTGCAGCACTCATTGTGCCATCCACTACAGCAGCCCTGTATAACATGTCTCCAGGCATGCCATTACAGCCTGGATGTGCAGTTTTAAACTACCATTTAGACATATAGCAAAATAAACCTTTTGCCAGGCCTAAACCTTTCTTTTCAATATCTATAAGTCTACCTAAGTTAGGCCTTAAAAGTCCATCGGGCAGGGTGTATGATATTTAAAAAGCAGGACATGTGTATTTGTAAAGCACACGTTATCCAAAGGTCTCTAAATACCTGCTGTTTATTGTTACCCAATGGTACTCATTTTATTGACTATAGAAGGATGAAAGGCTGAGTGGAGCCACCAGGATTTGAACCTGTGACCATAAGGTCAAACAAAGGCCTCTACAATGGACACGTTAGTCCACTAAGCCACCAGACCCAGCTTAAGTAACTTGAATGTTTTACATGTTGTGGCAGTGAAAAATCTCCAAAGTCATTTTTCACTATGGCAAGCCTGGCTCTCTCAGAGATTAACACTGGTTTACACTATTATCATTAATATGTGCTAAATTTTGTTTGGGAATAGCTAGAAAAGTGTTTCATGGACTCATTTTAAAAGTATTTTGAACTCCAACTTAATGGTTAGGTCGGATTTGTTATTACTATTTTGCAAATTACACTTTTAGCAAGTTGTCATTTCTCTGCCTGAAACCAAAATGCTTTTCTGTCAGTTCAGCTATCACCTGACCACTGATTGTACCCCTATGGTGAGATGTGTATTGCTCCCAGACAGTGGACAAAGGGCTTTGGGTGTGAGGATGAGGACTCCTCGCTTGAAAGGATGGCCTGGAGGCTGTGTCCACACTCTTCCTGAGCTCCAAAGGATGGTTACCTAGTCACTTGCAGATGAAGCTCACAACTAGGCCTGCCTCTCTTTTGTCTCTCTAGTTAGGCTGGTACCAAACCCAGTGGGATAGGAAGAGATGACAAAGGCTTGCCCCTGACCCACAGGCTAACACTAAGCATAAACGTAGACCCCACAGACCTCTCCTCAGAACAATCCTTGGTGTGTAAAGATCAGAGAACGGCCCTGCTGTCTGAAACCTGAAGGAAGACTGGAACTGCCACACTTGAATCCAGGACCTTAGAAGTGACTCCAAGGGTCAGCTGGCTGACCTCCTGTTTGCATTTCAAATTTGTATCTATTTAGCAGGTAAGCATACACAACAGATAACACATATGCTACATATTTCCAATGAGATAAACAGGTTATTGTAGCATAGCACAACTAAGCAAAGAAACTAGGATTTGAGGAAGATGGTTTCCTCAATATAAGAAACACAAGAAACTGAAGAACAGAAAAAAGGAACAGAAGAAAAGGGAATACATAGCATAACATTTCTCTTGCAGACATGTAAGAATCATTTATCCAGACTACATTGGTCTGACTAAATTATTGCAAATAGCAACATCATAAAATAAAATGATGGACGGAATGTTGAAACTTTTCAAACACTCAACCCCAGTCACAGATCTGGGTTTAATCTATCGTTATTTTGGTCACCACTTCACCCCAGTTTGGATCCAGCCTTATAGAAATCAGTCTTGACCCTGCTCCCCATGGGAATAGTTCATCCCGAACTGCCAAGCCAGGTCCTCCCTGGACTGTAAACAAGCTGCCTGGGACCAGTTTCAGGGTATCACCCCACATCAGCCAGGCTAGCTTGAATCCAGTGGCCTAGCGAGCAAGGGACCCATGTCTGGGCATACCTGTCCCACTGGGTGTGATAAATGCAAAAAAAACGTGATCACTACATGTGGTGCGCAAGTTGGGTTCTGATTGGCTGAGTGTTCCTATCTACATGTGGCGTCTAGCTTTATGGTATTTTGTGGAATGCGAGCGTCTGGCCAAACATATTTTGTTGGGGTCAATTTCCTCGGACCTGTTCGTGGTGCAAGTGTCTATCTTTGGGAACGATCAGGGTTTCCCCTGGGTGCACGTTTGTCTTTGGGCTAAGTGAGACCCCACCTGTGACCTGTCACTTGATAGGCATGGTTTGGGTGCGCTGGGCCTGGTTGACCATATATCTCTGACTTAGAGTTGAGGGGGAGGTCACCTTGGGTGAATTCAACAGCAATGATACAAGTTTGTTAGAACTTCTGCAAATAATGTGACAGACATTCATATAATTTTTTCCAACATCCTCAGTATTGTGTATACAGTTTTCATAGCGTACATCGATATTGTGTTTACTGATATTAACATTGTTATGCATACAGTTGTCATAGCGTGCATCGATATTGTTTTTACTGATATTGACATTGTTATGCATGCATAGATTATGGCATACATTGACAATGTTTCTCCTGGTATCGACACTGTTATGCGGGCATAGTTTATGGCATACATTGACATTGCATTTATTGGTATTGACATTGTTATGCAGGCTTAGTTTATGGCATCCTTTGGGATTGCATTTATTGATAATGCTGTTGTCAGGCCTGCATATATCATGGTATACATTGACTTCATATTTCCATACTAACATTAGCAAAAGGAACTCTATGACAAAAGCAGTAATCTGCTCAGCTCCAAATCTGTGACCTGCACCATACAAGTTCTTTGCAGCTTTATGGCGAGTCAAAACTGCCACTAGACAAAACTTGGATCACTCTCTCTAGCAGGAACATTAATCAAAAGAGTGATCCTGTCATTTTTATTGCTACCTGAATGCTGGACGCACAAGGAACTCTCCCACAGGTATTTTTAAAAGTTATTGCTAAACACAGTGCCCCCCCTGAGGTCAGCACCCCCTCCCCAGGTCAGCACCCAGTACAGCCACACCAGTCATACTGCTATAAAGCCTGCCCTGCTGACAACGCTAAACACGCACAACAATTCAATAGACACCTTTGACTGCTAATTACTGTAAATAAATAGTCCCTGCGGAATTACTTTTAGTGCTCTCCAGAACGGAAAGGAGACATACAGCACTTTATAACTAAATAAATTCTGACTTCGAATGAGCACAATCTTGTACTCTGGCCCGCTAGGAGTTCTTGCATGGGCACTACATCTGTATATTCCCCCAAATATCCAAGGTAATATAAAGATACTGCAGTTTCATTAAATTCTCTCAGCCCAATTCAGCAGCAAAAAAAACCTCCTGCAGCCTGTCATGCTATTAAAGCGCCTATAATCCTCTGCAGCATAGGATGGGGGCAGGCGGTCCACGCCCGTCAGAGGCCGGAGAAGGCTGGGCTGGGCAATCCCTTCAACTCCAGCAACACTCGCTTTTAGGTACTGTACATTATTGATTATCATTCCTGTGACAATGCTTCTGCCGATCCCTGACAATCGATAATTCTAGGTGTAAACATTTCATTATCTGTAGTCAACCACCTGGAACTTATTTATTTACCACCGCCGACACTTGTTTTTTAATTTTTGCTATTGCTCGTCACTGGATTAGGCAATCTTTGATACTAATTTACTCACCTTACTGCTGACCATTTGTAAAAATTTGCTATCTTGGATATTGATGTTCGTATTGTGTGCTCCTTGGTGATTTTCTGTTCAGTTTGGCTACCTGGGGCCACAAACTTTAGTATCCTTTCTGAAAGACCTGAAGATTGTATTTATTAATATCGAACAGTGCTTATAGCTTAGACTAGGTTATATTGTCACTTATTATGTAGGGATTGAGGTTATATCAGTGTTGTTAACTACACCTACATCTGCATCTGCACATTTAAACATGAGGGTTTTGGACGTTAGGTAGACTTGTGGCGTAAAATATTTAGCCCACTCTCCTCCCTCCACAATTCACCTTAAGAAGAGGTAAAAGAATCATTCCATAGCTCCTTGCAATGCACGGACCCCAAGTAAGTCAAATAGCTCAATGTTGTAATACATTTCAGGTGTTATGGGAGTGATTGACAAGCAGATTTCTTGTATAGAAGAAACTTTACTAACATGCTGAGATCGTCTTGTGGCTCCTCTAATATGGGCTTTTAATTCCCCTACAATTGTTGATATTCCAGCTAGTAATGAAGACCTTATGATTAGTAATAAAGGTGACAATGGGTGTGTTCAATTCATTTTATAATCCATTTGTACTTCTAAAACTAATTTCCCACCACCACCTAAAAGCATAAGAAAACCTTGGTTATACACCAAGGTTACTAATCTTCTAAGGCTGATGCTCAGAAAAAGAATGTAATTTCCACTCCTTCTAGAACAGCTTCTGCCAAGGACATGTTAAATAATGATACCTCGAACTTGACTAATGTTGGTATCGGCAACCTCACATCAGTTTGTGACGCAAATAATTCCTTGGAACAGTCTGTGAAAATGACATTAGACTTGCTGGCCACTGGGCTAAAATAAGTGGAAACTAATTCTATCACTTGCCTAGAGTTACTGAAGACCCTTTCCACAGCCGCTTTCTCAGCATCACAACAGGAAGCCCCTTTGTTGCCTTTGCAGTCAGTCTCTACTAATGATAACCAGGCGCTCCCTATTTCTTTGTTACCATCTTATTCTCTGCCTAAGACAGCCTATCGGAGGTACACAGGAGTTGGAAAATCGCACATTCAGGATGCCAAGCAGAGAGTCCAAGGGCGCTAGTGGGGCACGCTATGAGAGGCCACCCAGACAAATCACTGGCACTGCCACAATTGCAGATTCACCTGTAGCCCGTCCAATTTTAAAAACTGACTCATTGGATTTTCCTCCTGCTGTTACCCCTTAAGTTCTAGTCCTGGCCTATGTACCCATTTTGTCTTCTCAGGTTAATGAATCATGGACTTCTTTAAGAAATAAGTCCTTAAACTGGATTGGCTCTAGAACTGGTTTAACAGGGCCTCTTTTTGAAGACCTAAAGATGGTCAGAAGGGTCATATGGGTAGGAAATAGCCACAAATCTTTACCAGGTGACTGTGTGGTGTTGTCTTTTAAAACACCTTGCTTGGTTCAGACTGTTTTATCTAGACTTGGATCCGTTGTTCTGTCTCCTCATAACTTCACACTTTTTCCACTAGGATATTTTTACCAACCAACAATGATATCTAATGCACACAGACTGCAGGCCTATCCTTATTCGAGGCAGTGACCATTCCTAACGTTGTGATTCCAATTCATAACCATTACTAGGGCCTGTCAATTCTAGATGGTCTGGACTAGCTTAATGAGGAGTACGGTGGGGCTAATATGGTGGAGAGAATCGGCCACAATAGATTTGATAAGAGCAGTACACGTTCCATCTTCCAGCCCACAGATACTCATACCTTATTGCATACTTCAAACACTTCTTCTACAAGTATAATCTACACAAACATAGTGTCACATAACAGACAATCAAGTGGACCAATAATAACACACAGAGGGTTTCTCCCCAATGGAATGTAGCAGGTCTCTGCAGCAAAAGCACTAATACAGATTGGGTAGACTTTGTAACAGGCTTTCAGTTTATTTGTGTACAAGAAACTTGTTTTCAGGAACCCCAACATTCCAACAGGTACAGAACATATCATGTCCCAGTGGTAGCATCAAACCATGGTAGAACAGAGGGAGGATTATGTATATATGTTTCTAACAACCTCACACTTACCAACGGAACCATGGTGACGCATAGTTTGTACTATCAGTTGATTGTGAATATTCTCGATCTGCCTGGATAGCGGTGATACATTTTTATAATAACACTTCCCCGCATGATATCTCTGCTTCTCTTCAGCAACTGGATAATAACCTAGAGATATTATGCTCAGGAAAAAGTAAAGAACTTACGGGCGGTCACATCCATACATATCCGTGCAAAATGTCTTTAGAAAAAGCCTGTGGTCTCACCAATACTGATAATCATCTACAAACTCATTTTTCACATAACTACTTTGTAGTCAAGCTGAATGAATTATTATATCGGTATGATATGGCATTTTTTAACGAAATTTGTTTACCCAGCATTCCTTTTAACTGTACATTCAATGGTAGACACACCCATAGCGTTATTGATTTTGTATTGATATCTAACAGTTTTGCGTGCAGTGCCCATAACTTTATCGCTCATGATAATTCATTAAGTGACTGTTAGAAATGGGGGGGTCTCTAGTTGGCAGAGGTAGGTACCTTTGTCCAAATAGGGACCCTTGCTTCTAGTCAGGGTAAGGGGGATACACTTAAAAAAATAACCCCTGCTCACACCCTTGGTAGCTTGGCACGAGCAGACAGGCTTATTTCAGAGGCAGTGTTTAAAGCATTTGTGAACACATACAGTAATACAGTGAAAACACTACAAATGGACACCACACCAGTTTAGAAAAATAAGTAATCTTTATCTAAACCAAAACAAGACCAAAATACAAAAATCCACAATACAGTAATAAAAATATGGGGGGCGTGGCTTCGGTGCCGAAGCAAAATGGCGGTCCTTCCGTAAGCTCAATGCAGTGGCGGAGCTTCAATGCTGTTTTATGCCTCTTCAGAGCAGCCTTAGATGTCTCCTGCTATACCCTAATAAACATCGTCGGTGAGTTCACTCGCCGTTTCAACGCCATAAGGGTGCGTTTATGGACCTAGGAGCCGCTGGGGTGATTTTTCCTCAGTAAAACACGAGCGGACACCATTTTGAGTCGCATCGCTCGCGCTACGAGTTTTTGCCTGCTTTCATATATATTTGCTACATTTTTGTAATTTAGAACCTACCTAGCCCCTCTCAACTTTGGCTATGAGTTTCCTGACTGACTTTTTGTGATAAAGGTACTTTCTTGTTCCGGAAGTTGCGGTGGTGATTTTCTTTCATCCTGTCACATTCATCCGCCATTTTAGGATGTGGAATGCCTGTCAAAATGATTCATCATATATTTTTCTTGTTTCGCTTTCTCAGCCATAACTTACATTTATCTCATTGTTATGCGATATTGTGATATGTTCTTCTTTAAGACCTGTTGGTAAATTGGCCTCCATTATCTGCTGGCAACTGGTTGTTTTCTATAGTGAAAATCCTTCTCTTCATCTGGGTTGCCCTCAAATGACATTTTGTATTTGCACCCCAAGCCAACGTTTTTTGCCTCTGCCTTTTCTGGATATCTCAAAGCTCTCAAGATTACATACATTTTGACGGTCACTTTAACTGAAGATTTCCTTCTTACTGTATGGGCCAGATTCGACCTTTCCTACTGCCTGCTCGTCATTCTACTCATTACAGCATGATGGCCAGTGACTTGCACGCATCTTCTAAACCAATGTCTTCAGGTGCAAAACCAAAAACAGCGAAGAATGACCCGCCTTCTCCTATTTTATCTTCCCAGAATCCTGTTTTAGACTCTATTTTGGAAGAGGTACGTGGTCTTCAACCTTTTATGTGCACAACCAATGAGAAGCTGCAACAAATAGAAGATTGCTGGATCGTTATGGAGTCGAAGGTGTCAGAACTAGAACATCGTGTGGGAGATCTTCAAGATATATCTACTAAAATACCTATTTTAGAACAAGAGATACAAAAACTCAAACTCCACACCGAAGACCTTGAAAATCGAAACCGAAGAAATAATCTTCGTCTTTACGGTCTTCCGGAGAATATTGAGGGCTCTGATATTCTATCCTTCTTGAAGAAGTTTCTCCCGGATCTCCTGGATCTTCAATCTTCGCCGTCTCTCAACATACAACGTGCGCATCGGTTGGGTCGTCTTCAACCTAACTCAATTAAGCCACATGGTATTATAATGCTCTTTTTGGAATTTACTGACCTTATGCTTGTCCTGAAGGCTGTGAAAATTAAACGTTGTCTTATTTGGTCTGGTCACAATCTCTTTATTTCACAGGATGTCTCTAATGCTACGAATGCCCGCCGGAAAGAATTCTGAGCTCTTCGACCCCAGATGAGACACTTGAACATTCAATATGGCATTCTTCATCCATGTCTCTGCAAGATCACACATGAAGGAAACTCACATTCTTTCGACAATCCGGCTAAACTGAAACTCTTTCTAAGTAGTATTTCATCTCGCAACATGGAGACTAACGATTGAACTCTTTTTCAGTTTGTTGATGTCTCTACTCTAACACATACTTCTTTTTGTTTCTATTAATCTTCTTTCTTTTCTAGTCTAAGGTACCATTACTTTCTTTTCTTTTTTGTACTGTTACCTAATTATTCTTATTCTTCAGCAGCCTTCACTCTTTCTTTCTTATTATTCTATATGTCTCCATTCTTTAAGAGGCTCCTTACTGTTTATTTCTTAGTTCGTTCTTGTCGCTGTCTTTGTTCTTGGTGATAACATGCTCTTCGCCTACCTGTTAAACGTTTCACTTCAGATCTGGACTTTTTTCCTTAATCTGTCTACTTTTTCTCTCCTTCTTATTCCCTCCCCTCTTTCTCTTTCTTTCTTGTATTGGACTTTCTTTTTCTTCACTTTTTTTAACCTTTTTTCTTGTTCTCACATGAGTGTGTTTCTAAATTGTTCATCTAGCAAATCTATTGTTATTGCCTTATATTATGTTGTAGTTGTTGTTAAATGGTGTCTTGTTGTCTCTTTTATTGTTTCTGCATCCCATTTTACCTATCTCCATATTCCCTTCTTCAACCCGCAACTTGTTTAATGTTGTTTCATGGAATGTCCATGGTCTCGGTCACCCCGTAAAGCGCCAAAAGGTAATATCCCATTTATCTAAACTTAATTCCCATGTAGCTTTTTTACAGGAAACGCATTGTAATGACATTGAATCTCTCAAACTTAAACGTCAATGGGTTAACCAAGTTATTTTTTCTCCTGCTGCTAATCGTAAAGGTGGTGCCATTTTATTCCATAAATCTCTTAATACTCAAATTTTATCCACTGAATGTGATACGAATGGACGGTGGGTTTTGGTTGATGCTATTATATTCCAAAAACAAGTGACTTTTTAAAATATTTATGGCTCAGTCAAAGCTGACACAGAATTTTGGCATAGTATCAAAGTGAAACTTTCTTCAATTTCCAATCCCAATATAATTATCGCCGGTGACTTTAATGATCTGTTAGATCCTTTTACTGATAGCAAATCTAAGTGCAAATTCAAACCTGATAATTCTCATAAAGCTTTTCAGTCTGCCATTTCCTCTCGTCCATTCTTTGATGTGTGGAAAACTTGTAACCCTGATTTATGTGAATTCACATTTTTTTCAAATGTACATCACACTATGTCTCGTATTGATTATGTTTTGGTTTCCAAATCCCTACTTCCCTCTATTCAATCATCAGATATTGGTTCTATTTTTATTTCTGACCATGCTCCTGTCTTATCTTCCTTGGATATGTCCTTCATTTCCCCAAAACAGGGCCGATGGCGCTTTAATAACACTTTATTATCAGACCAAACCTTTATTTCCGAAGCGACCTCGTTTATTAATGAATTTTTTTCATTTTAATTATTCTAAAGATACCTCTATTCCTAACAACTGGGATGCTTTTAAAGCTTCCTTCAGGGCTTTTACAATTGCCTACTCTGCCAGAAATAAAAAGCATTAAATGCTCAATACCTCTCTACCCTCAAACATATAAAAACTCTCGAACACGCTTACTTTACCTCGAAATCTTCCTCATGCTTACATGATTTGATTAAGGCTATATCTACTTTGAACAAAATTGTCACGACTGATGCTTGTAATGTTCTCCTTAAAATTAAGTCTAAAGTATCATGGTGGCCAAAATAAGGCTGGTAAATTGTTAGCCAATTATTTAAAAATTAAATCAGAGAAGAAAACTGTTGGTCCCATTCGATGTGAACATAGTAATGAGATGCTGTCTTCAGATCCCAGCATTACCAATGCCTTTCAGTCTTATTATGAACAATTATATACAGACCCTCTGAAGATGATATTGCATCTTTTTTTCAAGGAATCCCTAACCCTCCTTTCATTCCTGAAACTCTCTCCTCCCTAGAAAAAGACATTTCCCTTTCAGAAATTACTGATGCTCTTAAATCCCTAAAAAAAGCCAAAGCTCCTGGCCCTGACGGCTTTACTGTTGAGCTTCTCTTATTTTTTTCCTCCATTTTTTCTCCCAAATTATTTGAGCTTTACACTTCATTTTTGTCTAAGTCTAAGGCTAGTGGGTCTTTTTTAGAAGCCCTTATTATTATTATCCCCAAACCCGATAAAGATCCTACCTTACGTAAAAATTACCGACCCATTTCACTAATTAACTATGATTGTAAGGTCTTTGCAAAACGTTTAGCCTCCCGATTGAATGATATAATCCCCCTTCTTATTGAACCTGACCAATCAGGTTTTATTAAGGGCAGACTTGCATCTGACAATTCCAGAATGTTTTCTAATATTCTTGCCCTTGGGAAAAAGTATCCCTCTCCCCTAGCAGCTCTGTCACTTGATGCTGAGAATGCATTTGACCGTATAAATTGGCATTTTATGTTTTCTACCCTTCGTTGGTTTGGTTTTGGTCATAATTTTATCTCTTTAATTAAATTGTTATATACTGACCCACGTGCCTGTGTGTTTGTTAATGGCCATTTTTCCCCCTTTTTAAACTCCATAGATGTACTAGACAAGGTTGCACTTTATCTCCAATACTTTTCTCCTATGCATGGAACCTTTTCTGGACCCAGATATAACTGGATTTAAGAAAAACACACAAGATGATGGACGGAATGTTGCACATTGGCAAACATTCACCCCCAGTCACAGATCTGGGTTTAATCCATCGTTATTTTGCTTCACCACGCCACCCCAGTTCAGACATAGCCATATGCAAATCAGTCTTGACCCTGTGCCTCATGGGAACAGTCCAGACCGAACTGCCAAGCCATGTCTTCCCTGGACCGGAATCAAGCACCCTAGGACCGGTTTCGGGCTTTCAGCCCTCATCAGCCAGGATAGCTTGACTCCAGTGGTGTAGTGAGCACGGGACCCACGTCTGGGCATACCCTTCCCACTTAGGGCGAAATGCAAAACACACAAGATGATGGACGGAATGTTGCACATTGGCAAACATTCACCCCCAGTCACAGATCTGGGTTTAATCCATCATTATTTTGCTTCACCACGCCACCCCAGTTCAGACATAGCCATATGCAAATCAGTCTTGACCCTGTGCCTCATGGGAACAGTCCAGACCGAACTGCCAAGCCATGTCTTCCCTGGACCGGAATCAAGCATCCTAGGACCGGTTTCGGGCTTTCAGCCCTCATCAGCCAGGATAGCTTGACTCCAGTGGCGTAGTGAGCACGGGACCCACGTCTGGGCATACCCTTGCCACTTAGGGCGAAAATGCAAAACACACAAGATGATGGACGGAATGTTGCACATTGGCAAACATTCACCCCCAGTCACAGATCTGGGTTTAATCCATCGTTATTTTGCTTCACCACGCCACCCCAGTTCAGACATAGCCATATGCAAATCAGTATTGACCCTGTGCCTCTGATTTGCATATGGCTGGGTTCAAACTGGAATGGCATGGTGAGCAAAAAAACGATGGATTTAGGCCCAGATCTCTGTACTGGGGTGAATGTATGACATTTTTCTGCATTCTGTCCATCAACTGTTGTTTTTGCATTTGTCACCCCGAGTGGGACGGGTATGCCCAGACGTGGGTCCCGTGCTCTCCATGACACTGGAATCAAGCTATCCTGGCTGAAGAGGGGTGAAACCCCGAAACCGGTCCTATGATGCTTGTTTCCAGTCCAGGGAGGACCTGGCTTGGAAGTTCGGGCTGGACTGTTCCCATGAGGCACAGGGTCAAGACTGATTTGCATATGGCTGGGTTCAAACTGGAATGGCATGGTGAGCAAAAAAACGATGGATTTAGGCCCAGATCTCTGTACTGGGGTGAATGTATGACATTTTTCTGCATTCTGTCCATCAACTGTTGTTTTTGCATTTGTCACCCCGAGTGGGACGGGTATGCCCAGACGTGGGTCCCGTGCTCTCCATGACACTGGAATCAAGCTATCCTGGCTGAAAAGGGGTGAAACCCCGAAACCGGTCCTAGGATGCTTGTTTTCAGTCCAGGGAGGACCTGGCTTGGCAGTTCGGGCTGGACTGTTCCCATGAGGCACAGGGTCAAGACTGATTTGCATATGGCTGGGTTCAAACTGGAATGGCATGGTGAGCAAAAAACCATGGATTTAGGCCCAGATCTCTGTACTGGGGTGAATGTATGACATTTTTCTGCATTCTGTCCATCAACTTGTTTTTGCATTTGTCACCCCGAGTGGGACGGGTATGCCCAGACGTGGGTCCCGTGCTCTCCATGCCACTGGAATCAAGCTATCCTGGCTGAAGAGGGGTGAAACCCCGAAACCGGTCCTAGGATGCTTGTTTCCAGTCCAGGGAGGACCTGGCTTGGGAGTTCGGGCTGGACTGTTCCCATGAGGCACAGGGTCAAGATGATTTGCATATGGCTGGGTTCAAACTGGAATGGCATGGTGAGCAAAAAAATGATGGATTTAGGCCCAGATCTCTGTACTGGGGTGAATGTATGACATTTTTCTGCATTCTGTCCATCAACTGTTGTTTTTGCATTTGTCACCCCGAGTGGGACGGGTATGCCCAGACGTGGGTCCCGTGCTCTCCATGCCACTGGAATCAAGCTATCCTGCCTGAAGAGGGGTGAAACCCCGAAACCGGACCTAGGATGCTTGTTTCCAGTCCAGGGAGGACCTGGCTTGGCAGTTCGGGCTGGACTGTTCCCATGAGGCACAGGGTCAAGACTGATTTGCATATGGCTGGGTTCAAACTGGAATGGCATGGTGAGCAAAAAAACGATGGATTTAGGCCCAGATCTCTGTACTGGGGTGAATGTATGATATTTTTCTGCATTCTGTCCATCAACTGTTGTTTTTGCATTTGTCACCCCGAGTGGGACGGGTATGACTAGACGTGGGTCCCGTGCTCTCCATGCCACTGGAATCAAGCTATCCTGGCTGAAGAGGGGTGAAACCCCGAAACCGGTCCTAGGATGCTGGTTTCCAGTCCAGGGAGGACCTGGCTTGGCAGTTCGGGCTGGACTGTTCCCACGAGGCACAGGGTCAAGACTGATTTGCATATGGTTGGGTTCAAACTGGAATGGCATGGTGAGCAAAAAAACGATGGATTTAGACCCAGATATCTGTACTGGGGTGAATGTATGACATTTTTCTGCATTCTGTCCATCAACTGTTGTTTTTGCATTTGTCACCCCGAGTGGGACGGGTATGCCCAGACGTGGGTCCCGTGCTCTCCATGCCACTGGAATCAAGCTATCCTGGCTGAAGAGGGGTGAAACCCCGAAACCGGTCCTAGGATGCTTGTTTTCAGTCCAGGGAGGACCTGGCTTGGCAGTTCGGGCTGGACTGTTCCCACGAGGCACAGGGTCAAGACTGATTTGCATATGGCTGGGTTCAAACTGGAATGGCATGGTGAGCAAAAAAAACGATGGATTTAGGCCCAGATCTCTGTACTGGGGTGAATGTATGACATTTTTCTGCATTCTGTCCATCAACTGTTGTTTTTGCATTTGTCACCCCGAGTGGGACGGGTATGCCCAGACGAGGGTCCCGTGCTCTCCATGCCACTGGAATCAAGCTATCCTGGCTGAAGAGGGGTGAAACCCCGAAACCGGTCCTAGGATGCTTGTTTCCAGTCCAGGGAGGACCTGGCTTGGCAGTTCGGGCTGGACTGTTCCCATGAGGCACAGGGTCTAGACTGATTTGCATATGGCTGGGTTCAAACTGGAATGGCATGGTGAGCAAAAAACGATGGATTTAGGCCCAGATCTCTGTACTGGGGTGAATGTATGACATTTTTCTGCATTCTGTCCATCAACTGTTGTTTTTGCATTTGTCACCCCGAGTGGGACGGGTATGCCCAGACGTGGGTCCCGTGCTCTCCATGCCACTGGAATCAAGCTATCCTGGCTGAAGAGGGGTGAAACCCCGAAACCGGTCCTAGGATGCTTGTTTCCAGTCCAGGGAGGACCTGGCTTGGCAGTTCGGGCTGGACTGTTCCCATGAGGCACAGGGTCAAGACTGATTTGCATATGGCTGGGTTCAAACTGGAATGGCATGGTGAGCAAAAAAACGATGGATTTAGGCCCAGATCTCTGTACTGGGGTGAATGTATGACATTTTTCTGCATTCTGTCCATCAACTGTTGTTTTTGCATTTGTCACCCGAGTGGGACGGGTATGCCCAGACGCGGGTCCCGTGCTCTCCATGCCACTGGAATCAAGCTATCCTGGCTGAAGAGGGGTGAAACCCCGAAACCGGTCCTAGGATGCTTGTTTCCAGTCCAGGGAGGACCTGGCTTGGCAGTTCGGGCTGGACTGTTCCCATGAGGCACAGGGTCAAGACTGATTTGCATATGGCTGGGTTCAAACTGGAATGGCATGGTGAGCAAAAAACGATGGATTTAGGCCCAGATCTCTGTACTGGGGTGAATGTATGACATTTTTCTGCATTCTGTCCATCAACTGTTGTTTTTGCATTTGTCACCCCGAGTGGGACGGGTATGCCCAGACGCGGGTCCCGTGCTCTCCATGCCACTGGAATCAAGCTATCCTGGCTGAAGAGGGTGAAACCCCGAAACCGGTCCTAGGATGCTTGTTTCCAGTCCAGGGAGGACCTGGCTTGGCAGTTCGGGCTGGACTGTTCCCATGAGGCACAGGGTCAAGACTGATTTGCATATGGCTGGGTTCAAACTGGAATGGCATGGTGAGCAAAAAACGATGGATTTAGGCCCAGATCTCTGTACTGGGGTGAATGTATGACATTTTTCTGCATTCTGTCCATCAACTGTTGTTTTTGCATAACTGGATTTAAGGTCAACTCTCAAGAAGTAAAACTATCTGCTTATGTAGATGATGTTTTAATTTATATGTCTAATCCCTCTACGTCCATTGACCCATTTTTGCAAGAGATTACTCTTTGTTCCAAGGTCTCTGGTTACAAATTAAATTTTTCTAAAACTGATATCCTACCACTAAATGCCTCTTGTTATCTTTATATGTTTCATAAAACAAACTTCACATGGTGTCCTCAAAAGAGTAAATTTTTAGGAGTCTGGTACTCGTCCGCTGTTCCTGACACACTTGTTCATAATTTCACCGTCCTAAAATCCAAACTCCAAAAGTTACTATCTTCCTGGTCTCCACTTTTTTTTATCTTGGTGGGGTAAATTAAATACTATTAAAATGATGATTGTCCCTCATGTCCTTTTTTTACTTTCTATGTTACCTTTTAAAATTCATAATTATTCCTAATTATTTTTTTTCCCAAATCAACTCCATCTGTATTAAATTCCTTTGGAATAACAAACGTGCTCGTATTGCCCTATTAAAGCTAAGTAGACCGAAAACTGAAGGGGGTGTACGATTTCCTGATTTAAAGTTATATCATACTGCCTTTTTAATCCGTCAATTTTATGCTATCTCTAAAGATTATCATGATTCTCCTATACCTAAATGGGTTGCTTTTGAACGTTCTTTGTTAAATGAATTTTCTTTTCGAAATGTTGTTTCTATGTCTAATTGCACCTTCATATCTAAAAACCCTATTCTTAAGTATTCCCACTATTTATTACGCACCCTTTTTAACCAAGGATCTGATTCTCATCAATCCTTTCTTGCATCCTCTATTTGGTACAATAAATTCATTGAATTTCGCCACAAATCATTCTACTTCAAATATTGGAAGGACAAGGGTATTCCTTTTTGTTCATCCTTTGACTTCCCATAATTCTATTTTATCCTTCCCACAATTACAGGAGAAGTATGGCCTACCTGATTCCTGTCTCCAACAATACAATCAATTAATTCCTATACTTCGTACTTATTTATTAAACAATAACTTTACACCTGATGTTACACCATTTATTCCTGTGACACTGTTATGTTTCATATAGCTACCCTAATATAGGCCCGGGTAATATCTTACACCTTCACCTACATTTCCTCCCCTATACTACACAGTAACGGACCTTTTAGGATTGAACCTTTACCTACTTCTAGTCCTGGGCACAGAAGGAGGGTTTCTCCCTGAACAATAGTGTCCTATAACTTCATCAATAGACTCACACAGTATGAATGAATATTCATAAGAGTTCTTGGAAACCATCCTGGGGCTACACCACCTGCATAATATCTACGTACAAGGTTCATCCCATACGTCATCCTTAAACCCAACAATGGCTAACACAAGAAACAAGGGACAAAGGAACCCTAGATACTTTCTGCATAAATACCACACTTCTTGCTAGTGTTAGTTAGAGGGAACCGAGACTTCCAGGCTGACACACTGACCAGAGATGCTGAGGCTCCTGCCTGCAGACGCTCCAGCTGACAGTGGTCTAACACATACCTTGCGGGGTGTCCAACTCGAGACCAGGACGGGGTCCCACACTCTCTCTCTCCAGGTAATGGGGTTCGACCAAATCCTAGAGGGATTCTTGGCTTCACACCTACTCACATGCTAGGTACACTTAGGTACATCTAGATAGGCATCGTAGGAGTATGCGCTCTCTTTTATCATGCATTTTATATCCATGTATGCATTTATGATTATTGCAAAATGGTAGAACTGTACTATCCATTTGTATTCAATATATTGCTGATTATATATATCTGCTATTGTCTCACCATTATTGCAGCACATCTATTTTACACTAGAAGAACAACTGTGCAATAAATACTTATTGTAACACGGCCAACTGCTTCTTTTGTGTAACTCTCTGAGACCAAATAAGTGAGCACTGAGGGATCAGGGTTGTCATGTTCTGAGGTTGCCAGAAACTATTCTCTCCCCGATAAGAGGAAACACTAGTGGCACTGTGAGCTAGCTAATGCAAACAGGCTAACATTTTCGGTGGGGGTGTCCAGAGTCAGCCTGCCACCAAGCCCACAGTTCATTTTATCCGAACGTGCAGATTCTGTATAGGTTATATATAGGAACTACACGACATGGCGCCGCCAACGTTGGTTGGGTACTTATTTAACAGTAGAATCTGAGTAGTTCAGTCGTGCTATTCTCAGAGACCCCTACTCACATACACCAGAGATGTCTGGAGTGGGTGGGCACTAATTCGGCAACAGCTGAGTAGGCGAAAAAATCCTATTTATTAGCTGTTGGTAATCAAGTTTGAAGGACACAGTGTTCGTAAATTGTGAAAATAAAACCTTATCTTATTTCCCTTGAACAAACTTCTTCTTTACAAAAATGACTGAGACAGGAGATAACCCAGTAGTAAATCTACACGTCTCAGACGAAGAAGATACAAACACAATTCAAATTGCACCAAAATTCAGATGTGCAATCACCCTGAAACTAGTAGAAAATGGTTTATCAGCTAGGGGCGGCTTAGTAGTTTTCTTGATTGAGGCACACGAATCAAACAATACAGAGGTGTTCTAGTCGTGGGTTACATTCCCAGCAGCAGATGCAAGAACACAGACATTTCACTACTATACAGAAGGAGATGCACCAGTGGAATATGGTCCGTTCGAGGACATAGAAGTTCCACTCACGTACCAGGAACACTTATACTGGTTAAAAGGCGCCCTACCCCACCTAAGAAATAGAGTGAGATTAGGCCTACTTGGAGGAGAGGGGGCAACATGGCCGATATTAGCAGCCTACACACCACATACTGACATTGACACAATGCCACAGGCAGACTTACTCATGCAACACAAGGATTTAATTAAAATCTACAGAAACTTGACGGAATTCGTCATGAGAACTTTCACAGTCCAACCAACAACAGTTGCAGCAAATGGTACTCAGTCTCAGGGTACAGCAACTAAAATCACACCACAAACATTACATGCGGTAATGGGTAAAATGCCCACGAAACGTGAACAAATGCCATTCTAGGTAGCTCCGAAAATAACTCAGCTCAAGGCAATATTCCCGAATACTACCCCATATGAAAAACACAGAATGTTAACGATCTGCTTGCCCATGGGGATAACACCACAAGTAGAAGATTGAACCACTTCGGGCACAGTCTTTGCTGCCATATATACCAGAACTCATGGTATTCCTTCTCTAGCTGTAGTACCAGATGTATTAAGACAAATACAAAATGAGTACGGAGCAGAACTTGCCCTAAACTTAGGGACGAAGATACTAGGTAACTATGACCAGGTATCAGCCATAATACTAGCTAATATTAAAGGGAAAGCAGCTTCAGTGGCAAGCCGCCAACGCCTAAGGGAGTTCAGTCTGGTAGATCAACAACACGAACTACCTAAAATAATTGAAACTGCATATGCAGAATTAGGCAGAGACAGTTTAGGTGGAAAAGCATTAAAACCACAACTGATGAGCAGTTCTGAAAAGGACACTTCCAAGCAGACACCTGCTTCTTCTAAAAAGAAGTGGGATAATAAAAAACAACAAAACTTTAAAGGAAACAGGTCGGAAAACGGAGGTAGATCTCCTCCACAGGAGCCCTCCGAAAAGAGGTATAACCTCAGAAATAGGGATAACATTAGGAAACCTGACAGGTATCATGATACTGATACACGTTCCTCTCGTTCCTTTCAGGGCTTGCCGAAAAACTCCAAGAGAGAAGGACGGTCAGAACACAAAAAAGAGCATACAAAGTCCAGAGACAAGCAGCACGCTCAAGACTATACTTCCAAAAAAGAAGAAAAGCCAAAATCAAAACCTCAGTTTAAGAAGAAGAAAGTTGCAGGCATAAAGATCAGACATGCCCAGAATTCTGAGGACACAACTTCTGAACGGGGAATGGGCTCAGACGATGCTAGACAGTGCAGCAGAAGTAACAATAGCTCACCAGAACCTGATGGAATTTCTGGTGACAGCGGACTTGAATGATTACATCACGGTGGAAACACCAGATACAAGGGTGAGCATCCCACATAAGTTACACAAAATAACACTCCAAATGGAGGGGGACAAGCCCAGGAAAGTTAAAGGTCTCTTTTGGAAAAACCTATCATCTGGGTATAACATCCTATTAGCTGAACAAGATTGGCTGCCAGCATTCGTTATGGAGTGCCCTAGGGGAGAAACGGTAATTTTTCCAGCATTTTCCGACCTCGTTCCCATTCATCTTAAACATGCATATGCACGGGAGTGGGCAGTTGCCCTAGCTCCAGCATTGTACAAAAATCATGCCGGATGGGATGAAGATTCAACCCACCTCGTGAACCCGTTAAAAGTTTCACCAAATGCACAGAGACAATCTCCAATAAAGCAAGAAGCTAAAAAACAGGTCAGGGAGATCTTAGATCAACTTGAATACCAAGGGGTTATTAAAACATGCACCTCACCAATGAACAATCATTTGTTTCCGTATCAAAACATTCGCTGTCCAAAACGCACACAGTGCCGCATTAATGAATAACATTGTGCGGAAAAAATACAAAACTACACTTGATATCTCAAATGGATTTTTCTGCCAAAATATAGCGCCTGAAAGCAGGTATTTGACCGCATTCTCAGCGTTGGGGTCCCAGCGACAAATTTGTCGTCTCCCTCAAGGGTATAAGAATAGCTCGGGGGTATTTTCAGCAAGAGTAACTGAGTTACTCCAAAATTTTGATGAGGAAGCATTGTCCTATGCGGATGATATTTATCTGACGGACGATGACTTAAAACGCCACTTGACCAGGGTGAGCACCAATAATTATGGGATTCGCCTTTGAGGGCTGCAAATTTAATTTTAAAAAATAAAAAATCGCCCACCTCAATGTCCTGTTTTTTGGATATGAGCTGCCAAGTGAAGGGAAAAGTCTGGCAGCTAACTTTTTAGAAAAGTGTGCGCTGCTCCAACCTCCAAAATCATTAAAAAGTTTACAATCAATACTGGGATTCCTAAATTTCAGCAGAACATACATTTTTGATTACGCAGAAAGAGTAAAACCTTTCTACGACTTGATAGAACCTGACTTTTCAGTTAGACAATGGACACAGGAACACACAAACATCCTACGTTCATGATAGCTTCAAAACACCTACAGACGAGAGTAAATGTATGCAACTTAGTGATCCGTGTAATAGCGGGTCAATGCGGGTACACTTATTTAACCTTCAATGAAGGAGAAACAGTACCAATCGCTTACAAATCTCACCTGTACACAAACGCAGAAATGCGTTTCACTTCAACAGAAAAAATCCTGACAGCAGTTCAGACCGCTGTAGCCAGAGAAAGAGCCCTGGCTCAGGGAAAACGCATAATAGTCGTGACCCCGGTACCAGCTTTAGAAACTGTTACAAAAGCTAGCATTCCAAATGCTAAAGCCTTACATCCGAAATGCATACAATGGGCTAATTGCCTTACTGCAACGGATGTTGAATACAGATTTGATCCTAGTCTAAAAACACAGGCATTCCTGCAATACGAACAAGAATATCCTCTACCAAACAAAATTTTGCCTCTAGATCAGTATGAATATATTATTTACACTGACGGATCTGCTCAACCGGCCATAGGGAGTAAGCAACAATACAGCGCAGCATGTGCAATCGTTACAGGTCGCATGCGGGATGGAAAATTCTATCCAAGTTACACCAAAACGCAATCTCTAGGAGACAGCACGGCTCAGTTGGCAGAGTTAAAAGCACTAATACTAGCACTGGTGAATACGGATCACAAATTCCCCACCCTTATAGTGTGATTCCTTTTACTGTGTACAATCATACAATTAATATTTACATCTTTTGGAACAAAACGGGTTCAAAGACGCAAAAGGTGGCACAATTAAGCATAAAATGCTATGGGAACAGGTAGTTGAGTTGAAGAACGAACTACTGAGGGCTCACGTGATTCATACACTGAGTCATCAACGTGATGGCGTTCACGTTGAAGGGAATTAATTGGCTGATGAAGCAGCAAAGGGTGCTGTACGAACGGCTTCCGTAGCTGCAATCACTCGTTCAAAAATGAGGATAGACGGTGAGATTATGGTCGCTGTCATTGCTTCAAGCAAAAACAGCAGAGCAGTACCAAAGAAATTTCCACTCAAGTACTCCTACAAGTTAGATGCGAACAACATTCCATATGCTCAGATTCCTGGAGTGGGGGACAGAGTAATACCAAATATGGATCATAGGCAAGGTTTAATTCTAACAGCACACGAGGGTTTGGGCCCTGCGCATACAGGCGTTACAGCGACTATTTCATTGTTGAAACAGCGCTACTGGTGGCCAGGTCTAACAAAGCAAACAAAGGACTATGTCTTGAAATGTGACATCTGCCAACAGATGAAAGGCTCCACCATAAAACGCCCGGCACAGACACCGTTACTAAAATCAGACAAACCTCTCGCTTGTGTGTATCTGGACCACTGCGGCCCCTTACAATCTGATGGGGCTTACAAGTATATCATGGTTGCAGTGGATTCCTGCTTAAGATTCCTATGGGTATGGACTCAGTGCTCAGCTGACGCTCAAACTGTTATCAAAGATTTGCGAGTCTATATAGGGACATACGCAGTTGGCACGTTACATTCTGACCGTGGCCCGGCGTTTAGCTCTCGGGCTTACAAAGAGGCCATGGAAAGTATGGGCGTAGCATTGCGGTACTCCTCTCTGTACCATCCTGAGGGAAATTCGGTAGTGGAAAGGAAAAACCGAGACCTAAAGCAATCTTTAACAGCTAGGGTATTAGGCAAGGGCGGTAGTTGGGTCAATTATCTATATGGGGTACAACGAGCACTCGATAACCAGCCAAGAAATTCTCTAGGGGGTGTCATTCCATATGAGGTCCTATTTGGGACAAGAATGTGGATACCTGATCTTGATTGTGAAGGCGCAGTGGCGGATGAGAAACCATTTGATATCCATGATCGTTTGGCTGTTTTACAGGATCTAAATGAATCCAGGACACAACAAAGTAACGTCCACCTGAATCAGACCGCCACTGGGGAAGTCAAGGCAAACACGGCAAGACCTGTCTGGATCCCAAAGGTCGGGGATCTGGTCAGAGAAAAAATAGCGGACAAAAAAGAATTTGGACCATCATACAGAAAGCCTGTACCTGTCCTAGCAGTTCAAGGACAAGAACTGTACTTTTGCCGCCTCTTGCCGGAAAAAAGGAAAAAAGATGTGTCTCAATCGACTTAATCAAACCACACTACGTGGCCGATACTGAACAGTAGGCCTCGTGGACTCCACAGTAGCAGACGCCCTCCTCCAGCTACAATCCAAGAAGTTCAAACAGAAAGACTCATCACGTTTGAAGAGCCTCCTGTACGGAATGAAGGACTATGCAACAATGCTATGGAACTCGTTCCCCTTGAACCAGATGTACCTCTTCAAAATCCAATTCAAAATAACACACAAGTTGCAATTAGACCAAATACAGATGTCTACGTCAACATGCCTCGACAAGAGCAAAATGCTATTTCAACAAATCCCGATGCAATTCCTACAATTGATCGAACTGCTTCTGGCTACTTCATGAACTTTGATACGTTTTCTTTGGATCCAAGTGAACCTGAAATAATGCCAGCCCAAAAATCACGTAAACAGCAAGCTAAAGACTTTCTGAACTTTCTCAAAAAGACTTACCTGGTATCGCCTTGGGTAGAACTATGGGTAATTACTGGGATACTATTTTTTCTTTTCTGACTAGGCTTAGTTATTAATGGACGATATTAATGGACGATATCTTCAACAAAGCTCCGCAACACAAAAAGTTAATTTGATTCTGAAGCCACATCAATCGTCCCATCTTGAGCAGAGAGACTTGTCATCAGTGAACATTACAGCAGTTCCTATACAGGATGGTATAGTTTGGGACAAGGTTGATTTCGAAATATTTGGTCCTACTAATCTTTTAAAAATTTCTCATGTATTTCAAATTTCATTAAGTGATATCATTACCTCCAGTACTTTTTCTGATGATTGCGACTCTGAAACTGTTAATAACATGTTGTCTGACTTAGAGAAAACTGCTGCATTTTCAAACAATGAAATGTTAGAAGGTACCTTCAGACTACGACACATTGTACTGTTATCAACATTATGGTCATCATTTCCTGCACAAATCTATATCACCTAGAAATGTTTTTGAGTACCACCAGTGGGAACATTGCCCTACACCACCTAAAAGTAGTTCGCAAACATTTGCACAGAAATTTTCATATTTTTCAGGGTTTAACACCACTGACCCGACCTCATATTATTATAAGGTTACACCGACATCGGCACTGAAAATTATGTTCACAAACACCAAACAGATATACTCTGCTTCCTTTATCACCCAATTGTCTGAACAGGGTTTGACCTATGGAAGGACACAATAGACTTAAAATCAGTCTGGGGTTCTAGAAACTGGCAAGTCCAGGGAACAGAAGCGCTATTTAGAGCGTACCTCATTCCACAGCAGATGATAATTCTAAATGATACTGTGCAACACACGTCCTGTCTTGGACTAGCCAAAAACAAGGACCTGAACATACCCTGGTTTCCAACACCATCACAGATTGAGGGGTGGCAACATTTAATTTCACAAGATGGGGCAACACTAGATGACATTTTACAGTACAATAGAACAGATCCTGATTGGAAAAAAATGGGTGGTTTGGCCCATAGACACGAACACATGTCAGAAAAGATTCTGGGGTATAACCGAAGGGTTTAATATCCACAGGCCAGACCCACGCTATGTACAAAGAGATCATCCAGGGGTAGTGACGTCCTACAGTGTTGGGAAGTGTTGGGAAGTTTTGCCTTGATTGGCTAGAGACCTCAACACTCACAGAAGTGAAACAACACTTATCCTTACTCACACAAGACATGGATCTTAGTGATTTTTTATTAGGTCCCAGGAAACCCCGTCAGAATTGTTTCATATATGCTGGCATTTATGCTGCCTACAATGAAAACTGGAACATATCCCAACAAGAGGCCGCAGAGAGGATACGGGAAATAGACCGTATTAACTTAGAAAAGGCATTAGCAGTAGTGGATAATGGGTTAACAACTTTAACCTCCAGGATATATTGCTTGGGCAACATTGTATCTTCTGCGATAGACATACTGGAACAGGATTTAGCCATATTACAACACAGGCAATCTCAGTTACGTTCTATCATGTTGTTAAGCTGGACACTGCAATCTTTGTGTGAAGGCTATGTGCCTTGGTGTTTTATCAACAGTACGTCTCTGTTTTCTGAATACAATCTAACAGATAAACAGGTAGAAATGGCACAAAGGGGAGCAAAATATACAATGTTGCGCATTGAATAGCTGGATAGATTACCAATTACGGTAGCAGAGTCACCATCAATGGAATGGCTAATCCATGGCCATATAACTCTACCGGTCACTACTTTTCAGTTTCAATATTGCCTTGAGCAAAGGCAGGCAGGCAGGCAAATATGAGAAAATGGGTAAGGAATCTTGGGAGTTACCATACACATTTCGATGCTGGAGTGGGGATCGAGAAGTGTTTCTAAGCGGTACAAATTGCAAGAACTCTTTAAGCGGTTCTCTCATGTGCCAGGATATTTCCCTGCACGGAGCTTGTAATGGCTCAGTGGCGAACTTGTCCTACCACATGAAAGGGACTCCAGCAGCCATGATTACACCGGTATTCGAGCTGCTCTCGAATGGGAGTTACTGGATGCTGAACGATCAAGGTTGCTGTGGGATGCTTCC
The DNA here is from genome assembly GCA_963921515.1 of Calotriton arnoldi. Classification (NCBI taxonomy): domain Eukaryota; kingdom Metazoa; phylum Chordata; class Amphibia; order Caudata; family Salamandridae; genus Calotriton; species Calotriton arnoldi. Next base: position 321,382 of record CAWUFW010011196.1, read on the forward strand.
AGGCATTGTCTATCTGGTCACTGTGAACTCCAGGGTTACTTGCTGTATGCAAGTATTGTTTCCCCCAAGGAATACAGTCAGGGAGGCGCCATTATGGCCTTCGTTGAATGTTTCCTTTATACAGTTTGATACTTTGAGCAGACTGAAAGCCATGCTTTTACAACAAACCGTACCCTTAACCTCCGCTCGAGAGACCTTTGATCTTCAAATCGCAAGGACCTCGACTGAGATACAGGCACTTATACGTACAAACTGCCCCTTTTATTTTGCAGACATGGTGGGTCGTATCTTTAACATGTCTGATACGAGTGGTATTGTACACCTATTTAGGACCATAGGGTCAGGATTTCTAAGCACCTTTCAGACAATCCTCGGAGTTATTCCAAATTTTATATTGGAAGTGTTTTGGGAGGTCTGATCCTGATTTCTATCGCAGGAATCCTGATTGTCATTTTTCTGCTCCGCAATGGATGGCCCAATTACCAACGAGATGGCAAAAGCGCTCCTGGAGCGCAAATACCGTGAACGCATGGTACAGCATCTGGGCACACCTCGCCTACGGGAACTGAGTGCCTCTTGGTTCAGATTGTTTAGACCAGTCTGGATGGACTGCATCTTACCTGTTCTCCGATGCCTGTTTTGCTGTGAAGAATGCGTGTTGGATCTCTGTCTGACACTTGCAACGGACACATCTGCGGACTTGAATACCAGCTGGAACCTCTGAGGGCCCATGCTCGGCAATGTCCCCAGCATATTCCTATATTAATAGCTGCATTCCTCGAGAATCCGCAGGTGCCTTGTACAACTGGGTTAAGCATCAGCTCCTCCATTAGCACTCAGGTTTCGACAACAGCACCGGCTGCCTCTACCCCAGCTATTGGCAGCTCTGAATATCATTTATGCGGGGGCGGACATTTTCGGGGCTGACCCTCAGCACCATGCTCTAAAGACCCACCTTTCTCTGAGGTATCGTCTGCTGTCTTTCTGGGTCCCGTTGGTGCTGGCACGCCGTGATTTGCCGCTGGGGCCTGGCGCAGCTCCTGGGCCTTCTGGCCGGCGTGCGGCTGGCGCACGGCCTGGGCTGTGGCAGCGCCATCGACTCCCCATTTCGCCTGAGAGGATTCCGGCGGCTCGAGCCATCCTTTCGGACCAGCTCTGCCATCCTGCTGCCTTCGCACCGGTGAGTCTTTCCCCGTGTGGGTGCCTTGTGGCGGCAGTAGGGGCGTGCGGGTCGTACCGCTGGGCCTGGGCCTTTGCTCCACGCGGGCGCCTTCTTCCTCTCTTGGCGCCCGCTGCTCCGGCAGTTCTGCCCCGGGCCCTGCGAGGTGGGCGGCGCGCCTCCCACGATTCCCCCGCTGCTTTGAGCCCCCGCGAACTCCCGGCTGCCCCTCCTTGCTGCTGATCGCTGGAGCCGGGCTTCTATCGAGGTCGCCTGCTGGAGTGCTATCGCCCCCCGCACCTCGGGGGCTCCCGTTGCCGCCTGAACAGCCCGGCGCGGCCTCAACTCCTTATCCTTTGTCCCCGCACAGACTTTGCCGGTTGCTGGCCTCTGCCCTGGCTGGGCGGTCCCCTGCCGGGCTTGGCTCCGCGGCAGGTGGTGCCGGTCGGGGATTTGGCTGCATACTCCACCCACCCTACTCGTTTTGGCCTACACAGCTGCTGCCCGGGCTGAGCGGCCGCTGCTATCTGGCCATAACTGGAACCTCCTCCTGCCTCCCGGCTGCTGCCCTCTTCCCCTGGGTGCTCACTCACGTCTCTGGGACTCGGAGCGGGCCGGCCTCCCTGGGCACGGCGCCTGCCCTCGGGGCATCGGAGCTGCCCTGCCTCCCTCCGGGCCCTCCACCTCCACCTCCTACCCGGTCAGCCTTGCTGCTGAGAGGTCCTGCTGACGTCTGTTACATCTGCACCAGACTCTGTCCGCCTCATAAACCCAGACTGCTCGCTCCTTCCCCACTGGGCCCTCCTGCTCATTCTGCGTGGTGCTCGGACGCCACCCCTCCCTGGTGGGCACGGTGGGCCGTGGAGCATCCTACCTGCACCGGCCTTCGATCTGCGCCGGATGACCGCCATCCCTTCAGGCGCTCACCCTCTGCCGCGGCCACTCTCACCAGCCTCTGCCTGCTCCCACACCATTCATCTGCTTCCCTACCCTCCGTGGTGGTGATCCGTGTGCCGCTCAGGTGCTCAACGATGGGGTGGACAGACCCCAACAACCAAAGCTGGCGTTCGACCAGCGCAAGTTATCATGACAGGAGGGAGCGGGCACTGACGTTGCTGAGTCCGTCGTTCAGTCTGAAACCGGCCAAACACGCGAGGATGACCTCAAGTCCATCATGCTTGACGTGAAATCCACGGTGACTGGCATCGCAGTCCAGCTGGACCAGCTCTCTGCTCGGCTGGACACCGTCAAGGCTCGTGTGGACTCCCACGATGCGAGGATAACCCAGGTCGAGACGAGGATGTCTGATGCGGAAGATGCCGCAACCCGGGATCACCATGCACTTCTACAAATGGACAAAGTATTGGAAATCATTAAAAACAAAAATGAGGATTTGGAGGCGCGCTCCCGCAGAAGCAATCTCCGCATCACTGGTGTGCCCGAATCCTCCAACATAAACAAAATGGAATACTTTGTTGAGCAGCTGCTCCGTGACTTATTTGGGGAGCTCCTCTCACCTGTGTTTATCGACGAGCGGGCCCATCGCTCCTTGGGTCCTTGTCCTGCCCCTGGCCTCCCTGCTCGGCCCATCATGGGCAAACTTTTGAACTTCAGAGACCGCGATGCGGTCCTCCAAGCTGCCAGGGAAAAGGGGGAAATTCGTCATCAAGGGAATTTGCTATCATTGTACCTGGATTATACCATGGCGGTGCAGGCGGCCTGCCGTGAATTTCTCCTGGCTAAACGTTTGCTGCAAAAACATGACATTTCCTACTCTCTGGCATATCCGGCCAAGCTGCGTGTCAGGGACGGCTCGCAGGTCCACACCTTTCTGGAACCGAAGGCTGCACTGGCCTACGCCCAAAAACTGTACAAATCTCAGCGCTCTGCCCCTTCCGGCTCCCAGATCGCTGCTGCTGGCGATCTCAGTGACAATGACTGATGGCAACATTTGCTCACATGCCCCAGCCTCATGCTTAGTATGACATGACTTTGCCCTTTCTGGTTCTAGTTCCTATTGTTCAGCCATGGCTCTTGTGATGGTCTGTACTGGCCGGTTTTCAACCTCCTCCGCTCATGGGCTCTGCGGAACTGTTCTGATGCTGTGACATTCCTATGCTCAACCTTGCAGTCCCCCACCCCTTCCTCGACTACACGGCAACGTCTCGTTCCTGCCCAATACCCGCATCACGAGTGACTTGTGGGCCCCAAGACACTGGGTGCTCTTTTGGGTCTCTCCCTCCTTTATTTACTGTCCGCATTCACCCACGGCTTGGCCACCCTGTCCTTGCGGCAGGGGTGTACACTGACCTGAGCCACGTTTCTGCGGGATGATTCCCTCTATCTACATTTTGGTTTCCCCCTTCCCTGTTGGGGATTCCCTGGGTGGGTCTCACAACCTGATTGGGGGGTTGGTGTGGGTGGTGGGGCGTGGAATTTTTGGGTTGTGTTGCCTCTCCTCTGAGGTTTGTTGTTGGTTTTTGTTCTTGGATCTTCTATGTACTGTACTGTTTGCAACACTGCTCTTCACGCTGCACTCCCTACCCCAAGCACTTCTGACTTCCACTTCACATCTGCCACCATCCAGCATTTATTTCCCTGGCCTAGCCCTATGACTGTTACAGCAAACAAATGATGGACGGAATGCTGACAATGCAAACATTCTCCCCCACTCACAAGATCTGGGTTAAATCCATAGTTCTTTTGCCCACTACGCCACCACAGTTTGGACCCAGCCATATGCAAATCAGTCTTGACCCTGTGCCCCATGGGAACAGTCCAGACCGAACTGCCAGGCCAGGTCCTCCCTGGACCGGAAACAAGCATCCTGGGACCGGTTTCAGGGTATGTCACCCTTCTTCAGCCAGGCTAGCATGAATCCAGTGGCACAGTGAGCAAGGGACCCAAGTCTGGGCATACCCATCCCACTTAGGGCAAAAAGTGTTACAGCAAACAAATGATGGACGGAATGCTGACAATGCAAACATTCTCCCCCAGTCAAAAGATCTGGGTTAAATCCATCGTTCTTTCGCCCACTACGCCACCCCAGTTTGGACCCAGCCATATGCAAATCAGTCTTGACCCTGTGCCCCATGGGAAAAGTCCAGACCGAACTGCCAGGCCAGGTCCTCCCTGGACCGGAAACAAGCATCCTGGGACCGGTTTCAGGGTATGTCACCCTTCTTCAGCCAGGCTAGCTTGAATCCAGTGGTACAGTGAGCAAGGGACCCATGTGGGCATACCCATCCCACTTAGGGCGAAAAGTGTTACAGCAAACAAATGATGGACGGAATGCTGACAATGCAAACATTCTCCCCCAGTCAAAATATCTGGGTTAAATCCATCGTTCTTTTGCCCACTACGCCATCCCAGTTTGGACCCAGCAATATGCAAATCAGTCTTGAACCTGTGCCCCATGGGAACAGTCCAGACCGAACTGCCAGGCCAGGTCCTCCCTGGACAGGAAACAAGCATCCTGGGACCGGTTTCAGGGTATGTCACCCTTCTTCAGCCAGGCTAGCTTGAATCCAGTGGCACAGTGAGCAAGGGACCCACGTCTGGGCATACGCATCCCACTTAGGGCGAAAAGTGTTACAGCAAACAAATGATGGACGGAATGCTGACAATGCAAACATTCTCCCACAGTCACAAGATCTGGGTTAAATCCATCGTTCTTTTGCCCACTACGCCACCCCAGTTTGGACCCAGCCATATGCAAATCAGTCTAGACTCTGTGCCCCATGGGAACAGTCCAGACCGAACAGCCAGGCCAGGTCTTCCCTGGACCGGAAACAAGCATCCTGGGACCGGTTTCAGGGTATGTCACCCTTCTTCAGCCAGGCTAGCTTGAATCCAGTGGAATGTTCGCGGTCTTAACGACCATCGGAAGGCCTGCTTGGTACATGCACACCTCATACGACATAAGGTTGACATCTGCTTCCTCCAGGAAACTCACCTGCTTCCTGCTACTGCCTCTAGACTACACTCTCGGCATTGGGACGAAATTCATTCCTCCTTCTACTCTTCCTGCTCCCGCGGGGTGTCTATCCTTCTACGCAAAGGGCTCCCCTGGCGCACCACTAAAGCTATTGTCGATCCCGAGGGGCGCTTCGTCATACTGCTTGGCACTCTCCTGACCCAGCCTCTCATTCTCGCTGCAATTTACGGCCTGAACACTGATGACCCTGACTTCTTCGCGCAGGTGTGGCGACGCATATCATCCCTGGGCCATGCCGCTCTGCTGTGGGGGGCGAATTTAACATCACACCCTCGGCCACCCTGGATCGCTCTGGGCCCCGAGCCCTGCACCCGTGCTCCACTTCCCTCCTGCGTTCTCTCCTAACTGACAATGCATGGCGCCACACTCATCCGGACCTGCGTGAGGGCACCAGCGTTACTGGCTCCTCTGGCTGCTGGTCCCGCTTGGATCTCTGGCTCACCACTTACGATGCTTTCGCATGGGTCACTTCAGTCGAACTCATGGTGTGCACTCTTTCTCATCACGCCCCCGTTAGCCTCAATCTGCTCCCCGCGCATCCTCCTGAGCATATGTTTGCCTGGCGCCTGCTCCCCAACGCGCTCCATGATTCTATGTTCTGCGCTGAGCTTCAGACGGCAATAGAAAACTATTTTGAATTTAATGCTGGTTCCGTGGACTCCCCTTCCACTCTTTGGGAGGGCTTTAAGGTGGTGGTCCACGGTGAATGTATCTCTAAGCAGTCTGGTGTTCTCCGCTCTATACGCGGCACTCTGGAGCGTCTGGAAAGAGAAATTAAGGCTCTCGATTCCCTACAATCTCTCAGCCCCAACCCTGACACTCTTGCACAGATCCGAGGCAAACTGTCTGAATTCGAGCGGGAAGCGGACAGGGAGCTCTCCTTTTTGGGTAGGGAGGCCAGGGCTCGCCGTTATGGCGAAGGTGACTGTCCGGGTAAAGCTCTAGCCAACCTTCTGCGGCGGCCTCACACCGCCTCATATATTACAGCTCTGTGGGATGGGGGTCCAGAACACACTACCTCTCCCACTGAAGTGATCTCACGGGTCACTACTTTTTACATGCAACTTTACACCGCCGGGATCACCCCATCGCACGACATCCTGGACCAGTACTTCGACACCCTGGAGCTCCTCTGGCTCAGTAACGGTCATCGGGAATACCTTGATGAACCTTTCTCCAAGGAGGAGATTTTAGCGGCCATCAACAGCCTGCCCGGGGACAAGGCGCCCGGCTCCGACGGCCTGCCTGCGTCCTTTTATAAGACCTTTGCGCCCATTCTCATCCTGCATCTTGCCGCCATGTATAATGACTCCTTCAAGGTGGGCCATTTTCCTCCATCACTTTGCGAGGCCCTGTTAACATTGCTCCTAAAGCCAGACAAGTCCCCCGAACTACTGGACTTCTATCGCCCCCCTATCCCTCATTAATACTGATAACAAGATTTTTGCTAAGCTTCTTGCCTCCCGCCCGGACCAGTCGGTTTCATTCCAAGGCGCGCAACGTCGCATAACCTCCACACGATATTTGCTGTGCTTCACCAGATCAACCCAGCTCTGTTGGCTGTGGCGGCTCTCTTAGACGCCACCAAGGCTTTTGACACTCTCGAGTGGCCCTTCTTATTTTATCTCCTTCCCCGTCTTGGCTTTAGCCTGGTTTTTCTGTGCAAAGTCCTCCTCCTCTACACCCTTCCTGTCGCCCGCCTCCGTGTCAATGGTCAGATTTCGGAGCCCATTCCTGTTTCCAGGGGCACTAGGCAGGGGTGCCCACTATCACCTATGCTTTTTGCTGTAGCTATGGAGCCCCTCGCCGCCAGACTTCGGCAACACCATACTCAGAGAGGGTTGGGCTTCGTGGCCCGAGCCCTTGTTGTCTCCATGTACGCAGACAATGTCACACTCTACGTCCACCACCCTCAGGAGAACCTCGGCCCCATGATCCACGAGGTAGTGCGATTCGGGGGGCTGTCCGGCATCCAAGTTAATTGGAGTAAGTCTGTTCTTTTCCCTCTGATGGACGCCACTGTCCCCCTCACCCCGGACTATCCTTTTGTATGGGCATTGGGGCCCACCAGGTATTTGGGCATTTGGCACAGTAGGAACGTTGATGAACTCTGGAAGGCCAATTTCGGCCGGGCGGTCGACTGGCTGGAGACCAAGATACCCATCTGGCGGCGCTTACCCCTATCTCTGGCGGGGCGTATTGCCATCGCTAAGATGGTAGTGCTCCCGAAGTTTTTATATTTGTTCTTAAACGTCCCCGTTCCTCTTACGGCTCATTTCTTCCGCATGCTTCGCTCCCTCATCATCTCCCTCGTCTGGGCGGGTCGTCAACCCAGGGTGGCATATGATATCCTCACGCTCCCACTCTTGTGTGGCGAGATGGGTGCCCCGGACTTCAAATTATACACCCTTAGTGCCCAACCCAGCTTCCTCCACTTCTGGCTGCACCCAATGCCGTTCCAGCCCCATGTAGCGGTGGAGGCTGACCTCGCTGCTCCCTTACCTCTACAGACTGCTATCTTTGTTCCTGCAAAACCGCCGCACGGGGAGATTGACACTGCACTGGGCCTGGGACGGTCTTAGAAAGTATTCGGGTTCCAGTCTGCTCTCCCCTGGTGGCATGCCTGTCGCATACCACCCGGCTTTTCCCTCGCTGCACACGGCCGGGATGGCCAAATGTGAGGCCGGCTTGGGCCTGGCCACTCTGTCGGACCTCTACCCCAACGGCGATTTCTTTTTGCTTCCAGCCGGGTCTGGTCCCATGGACACACCGCTCTATTATCAACTTAGGGCGACCTGTCGGGAGTTACACTCCACGTTCCTGCAGCCCCCCCCGCAGTTGTCCGCCCTCGATTTGGTATACAAGTCCACTTCCCCTCGCAAACTGGTCTCTAGGCTCTATGCCACCACTCTTGTTGCGTCTTTGCTCTCTGCTGATCGTGCCCGTGTTGCCTGGTGCGAGGACCTTGGTGTTGATCTTTCCCAGGAGGACTGGTCGTATTGTTGTAAGCAGACCAAACGTCTATCTCCTAATTATCGCCTACGCCTTATACATTTTAAATACTTGCATAGGCTGTACCGCTCCCCTGCCAAGCTGTATAGAATGGGCCTCACCCCCAGTGACAGATGTCTCCGGTGTTCGTCCCCTGTGGCGGGCTTCTCTCATCTCGCCTGGCTATGTCCCTCGGTTTCGGCATATTGGCGCGACGTGTGTGCCATCATCACTGAGGTTACTTCCTCGCCTTCCTTGACAGACCCATTGATCTGCCTACTTGGTTTGGTTAAGCACTGTCCTGACGCCTCCCGCCGGCTCACGGCTAAGTTGCTTGTTCTCACGCGTCGCAGAGTTGCCATACACTGGGGCCGGAGGCCTGCACCCAAGGTCGGTGCCTGGCTCGAGGACGCTTCGAGTTGTCAGACGCTTCTGGCAGAATTTTGGGAACTAACGCCTGTTATGAGCCGGCCGCATGATATCTGGGGCCCTTTTGTTTCATATCTCCTTTCTCGGAATGCCTCTCCCTCTGCGACCTCTCCCGCGCTCCCTGCCGGCACTTTGCCCGCGGCGGGTGCTGGTGGTTGTCCGTAGGACCCCACCCTCCTCTCCCTGCTCTCTGCCGCTTCCTTGCGACCTCTCTGCTGGTGCCCCGCCCCGTCCGATGCCCCTCTCTACACCCCCATGCTCCGTCTCCTGCCACTCCTCTTTATGACTAATGGTGTGCCGCTATTGTATAACAGTTTCTCTGTGATCGATAACTGATGTGGCTTGTCTGCTCCTTCTTGTTATTTGCGGAAGTGTTGCTTGAATTCCCTGTAACTTGCTGTGCATAATTTTCAATGAAGGTTTTTGAAAATAAAAAAAAATAAAAAAAAGAATATCATTTATGCTCCATTGACGTACTCTGCGAGGTGTTGCAAGGACCGACTCCCGCAGCGGCAAGCAACGACGATGTTGCGTCTCCCAGCCAGGACACTTAGGGCCCGATTCTGATGCGGGTTGGAAAAGCTTCCCGACCGAGGGCCTGATTCTGATGCGGTTAGGAAGGCCTCCTAACGGCATTTGCTCCTTCCAAATTGGATCGGGAACGTGTCTTCCCGACCGAGGGCCCAATTCTGATGCGGTTAGGAACAAATGTTCCCATTGAAGTCAATGGGAGTTCAACCAAATCGTATCTGGAAGCATCCAGATGCATCCTACTCCGCCGGTCGGACTTTCCCGATCCTAGTGGGTCAGACACCATTTCCCAACCGATTCGGTCGGGAAGCTTTTCCAACCCGCATCAGAATCGGCCCCTAAATCTATAATTGGCTCATAGTGTTCTGGGAAAGAATTCAGGGGCATATTAGCAAGAACGGCATTAAAATTATCGCCGCTTTAGCGGCAGGAAACTGCCGCTAAAGCGGCGATAATGGGCTTGATAATATGCCCTTGAGAATTCCAATAGAAGCCCAGGATCACAGCAGAACATGGGCTTCTATTGGTATTCTCAAGGGCATATTATCAAGCCCATTATCGCCGCTTTAGCGGCAGTTTCCTGCCGCTAAAGCGGCGATAATTTTAACGCCGTTTTTGCTAATATGCCCCTAAGTTTTTCTTTTTCTCCAAAACTCGACTACATTTGGAACATTTCCTTTAAATTGACACTTTAGCTGGAAAAGCATGGCCTTCTGACACTTGTAGTGGTTCGACTTATATAAACGAACTCAATTAGAACTTCGGCTTAAGTATCAATCCCAAAAAACTGATTTTCGAAGTAAAAGATTTTTCTATCTTCGTCTTTTTCCACCTCTTAAAACAGTTTTTAAATGATTTTAAGACAAATGTTTTTATAATTTTTATGCGCTTTTACCTTGTAAAGAGAATAGTTCGATGGCATTTTATCATTGTTGACTATTCGGAAGAGGAGTGGGTGTTATGTTTCATATAGGTACCCTAATATAGGCCCGGGTAATATCTTACACCTTCACCTATATTTCCTCCCCTACACTACACAGTAACGGACCTTTTAGGATTGAACCTTTACCTAGTTCTAGTCCTGGGCACAGAAGGAGGGTTTCTCCCTGAACAATAGTGTCCTATAACTTCATCAATAGACTCACACAGTATGAATGAATATTCATAAGGGTTCTTGGAAACCAGGCTGGGGCTACACCACCTGCATAATATCTACGTACAAGGTTCATCCCATACGTCATCCTTAAACCCAACAATGGCTAACACAAGAAACAAGGGACAAAGGAACCCTACATACTTTCTGCATAAATACCACACATCTTGCTAGTGTTAGTTAAAGGGAACCGAGACTTCCAGGCCGACACACTGACCAGAGACGCTGAGGCTCCTGCTGACATTGGTCTAACACATCCCTTGCGGGGTGTCCAACTCGAGACCAGGATGGGGTCCCACACTCTCTCTCTCCAGCTAATGGGGTTCGACCAAATCCTAGAGGGATTCTTGGCTTCACACCTACTCACATGCTAGGTACACTTAGGTACATCTAGATAGGCATCGTAGGAGTACGCGCTCTCTTTTATCATGCATTTTATATCCATGTATGCATTTATGATTATTGCAAAATGATAGAACTGGACTATCCATTTGTATTCACTATACTGCTGATTATATATATCTGCTACTGTCTCACAATTATTGCAGCACATCTATTTTACACTAGAAGAACAACTTTGCAATAAATACTTATTGTAACATGCCCAACTGCTTCTTCTGTGTAACTCTATGAGACCGAATAAGTGAGCAAGAGTGACTGAGTGAAAAGTAGTATATTGTTTCCACGATCCTGAGGGATCAGGGTTGTCATGTTCTGAGGTTGCCAGAAACTATTCTCTCCCCGATAAGAGGAGACACTAGTGGCACTGTGAGCTAGCTAATGCAAACAGGCTAACATTTGCAGTGGGGGTGTCCAGAGTCAGTCTGCCACCAAGCCCACAGTTCATGTTATCCGAACGCGCAGATTCTGTATAGGTTATACATAGGAACTACACCACAACACCTCTTCATGATCTTTCTACTAATTCCAATCCTAAAGCATCCTTTACTTATAAATCTCTCTCTTCCCCTCTTACTATGAGAAATAAATCACCCACTGAACTATTATGGGAGAGAGATTTATCTCAATCTTTATCTATCCAACAATGGGACTTATTATGGAGTAAATTATTTAACCCCTTCGCTGCTAGGCCTTTTCCCCCCCTGTGCTAAGCATTTTTTTGGCTATTTGGGGTAGTGCGCGCTTTGGCCCCTGTAACTTTTTGACCACATAAGGTATCCACGCCAAATGTGCGTCCTTTTTTTCTAACATCATGGGGATTGTAAAGGTACCCAGGGTTTGTGGAGTCCCTTGGAGGGGACCCAGAAATTGGCCAAAATACAGCTAAATTTTGTTTTTGGGGGGAAAAATGTGAAAAAAGGGCTACAGATGAAAGCGTCTTGTTTTTTCCCTACAAATGGCATCAAAAAAGGGGTTGTGGTGCTGAAATCAACATCTTCCCAGCTTTCAGGGACAAGCAGACTTTTGTCAGAAAACCAACTTTTTTACACAGTTTGGGCATTTTTCTGGGACATAGCCTATTTTTGCTATTTTTTGTGCTTTCAACCTCCTTCTAGTTAATGGTAGAAATGGGTATGAAACCAATAATGGATCCTGGAAAGCCATACATTTCTGAAAAGTAGACAAACTTCTGAATTCAGCAAGGGGTCATTTGTGAAGTCCCTTAAAGTTTTCCTTATAGAAACTAACAGTTAAATGAAGGAAAAATTGAAAATTAGTTGAAAAAAACAGCCATTTGTGTCAACGTTTTCACCTGTAACTTCTTCTAATTATGACAGCTATTTGAAACCAATATACCGTTATATCCGCTGGACCTTTCTGGTTGTGGGGATATATAGGACTTGTAGGTTCACCAAGAACCCGACGAACCCAGAGCCAATAACTGAGCAGCGTCTTGCAATGGTTTTTTATTATGTACCGGGTATATAGCAATTATTTTGGGAAAATGTATACATGGAAAAATTGTTATGAAAGACACCTATGTATTTCTGAAATGGGAACAAAATGTAGATTTTAGAAACAGTAGATATTTGCACATTTCCGAAATTGGGTGTACCCATACTAGCATGAGAATTATAGGTCATTTTTCAAAATGACTTATTTTTTACACATTGTCTTTCATTTGGAAGGCAGAAATGCATTGTAAGTCAATAGGTAATAACAGTTGCTCTACAATTCTGTGTTACCCTAAGTCTCCCGATAAAAATGGTACCTCACTTGTGTGGGTAGGCCTTGTGCCCACAACAGGAAATGGCTGAAAATGCAACGTGGACGTACCACATTTTCACAATGAATAATTACCTTTTTTTTTTGCAAAGTGCCTAGCTGTAGTTTTTGAACCCTAGCTCTGCGGGCACTTAGGGAAACCTAGCAAACCTATACATTTTTGAAAACTAGACACCCAGGGGAAAAAATTGGCAAAAAACCAAATTTTCCTCACTTTTCTGTGGTGGAAAGTTCTGGAATCTGCGTGGATCCACAAAATTCCACCCACCCCGCATTCCCCAAGGACTTCCGAAAAAAATGGTACCTCACTTGTGTGGGTAGGCCTAGTGCCCGTGACAGGAAGCAGCGCAAAACGCAACGTGGACGCACCACATTTTCACAGTGAAAAATGACCCTTTTGTTGCAAAGTGCCTAGCTGTAGTTTTTAAACCCTAGCTCTGCCGGCACTTAGGGAAACCTAGCAAACCTATACATTTTTGAAAAGTAGACACCCAGGGTAATACAGGATGGGGTGACTTGACTGGGTCTCACCAGGTTCTGTTACCCAGAATCCCTTGCAAACCTAAAAAATTGGCAAAAAAAACACATTTTCCTCCCTTTTCTGTGGTGGAAAGTTCTGGAATCTGCGTGGATCCACAAAATTCCACCCACCCCGCGTTCCCCAAGGTCTTCCAAAAACAATGGTACCTCACTTGTGTGGGTAGGCCTAGTGCCCGCGACAGGAAGCAGCGCAAAACGCAACGTGGACAAGCCACATTTTCACAGTGAAAAATGACCCTTTTTTTGCAGAGTGCCTAGCTGTAGTTTTTTAACCCTAGCTCTGCCGGCACCTAGGGAAACCTACCAAACCTACACTTTTCTGAAAAGTAGACACTCGGGGGATTCCAGGGAGGTATGGCTTGTGTGGATCCCCCAAAGTTTTCTTACCCAGAATCCCCTGCAAACCTGACATTTTGCTGAAAAAATCACTTTTTTCACACATTTTTGTGTGGTAAAGTTGTGGCATCACCGGGCTGACACAAATTTCTTACCAACCAGCGTTCCCCCAGGTCTCCCGATAAAAATGGTGCCTCACTCGGGTGGGAGGCCCAAGTACCCGCGACAGGCAAGGGCCCACAACTTATTGAGGCGACCTCAAAATGGCCTATCACAAAACGACCTGGTTTTGCAAGGGGGGTCCCATGACGTTTTGGCCCGGGGCTCGGCGGCCACCTAGGGAATCCTACCAAACCAACACATTTCTGAAAAGTAGACACCTGGGGGATTCCAGGGAGGTATGGATTGCGTGGATCCCCTAACGTTTTCTTACCCAGAATCCCCTGCAAACCTGACATTTTGCCGAAAAAATCACTGTTTTCACACATTTTTGTGTGGTAAAGTTGGGGCATCACCGGGCTGACACAAATTTCCTACCACCCAGCGTTCCCCCAGGTCTCCCGATAAAAATGGTGCCTCACTTGGGTGGGACGCCCAAGTACCCGCGACAGGCAAGGGCCCACAACGTATTGAGGCGACCTCAAAATGGCCTATCACAAAATGACCTGGTTTTGCAAGGGGGTCCCAAATATCAGGTTTGCAGGGGATTCTGGGTAAGAAAACTTTGGGGGATCCACGCAAGCCATACCTCCCTGGAATCCCCCGGGTGTCTACTTTTCATAAATATGTGGGTTTGGTAGGTTTCCCTTGGTGGCCACCGAGCCCCGGGCCAAAAACCCAGGTGACCCCCCTTGCAAAACCAGGTCGTTTTGAGATAATGTGTTGTTTATTTCTGCAGCGTGAAAATTTTGGCACAATATTGCAAGGAAAATGTGACAGACATTTTGAGGTTTGCAGGACATTGTGTGTAACATAACTTGTTGGGATCCACAAGAGAGATATCACCATGTACTCCGATGGGTGTTTCGTTTACGACAATATCTACAGTTGGTAGGTTATTCTTAGATGGAATGTACACCTTGGCAGACAGACTAAAAAGACAAAGATTACTGCACAGCCATCTATTCCTCAAGCACACACGCATACTGGTTGGATTTGGCACGAGGGCAAGTGATGGTTCAGTATATACAATTTTATTAACAAGAGATTTCACAAAAATGAAATGCACTGTCAATAATTGAAAGGACAAAAAACTGAACCAGTGACTCGCAGCTCGTGAGCTGTAAAGCCACGTCAAGGCCCCAACCGCTTTACAGGCCATTCACACACCTTTCATACACGATACACACAAGACCATTCACACCACCATGCACGAAACAAACACATTACAACAGTCACAAAAAGGGACATGGTACACCCAGCTTGAGAAAGACAAAAAAAAAATATTACTGCACAGCCATCTAATCCTCAAGCACACACACATACTGGTTGGATTTGGCATGAGGGTGAGTGATGGTTCAGTATATACAATTGTGTTAACAAGTGATTTCACAAAAATGAAATGCACTGTTAATAATTGAAAGGACGAGAAACTGAACCATTGACTCACAGCTCGTGAGCTGTAAAGCCACGACAAGGCACCAACCTCTTTACAGGCCATTCATACACTGACACACACAAAACCATTCACACCACCAGCCGCGGGCCCATCACATTACAACACTCACACCAGCAGACAGCGCCATTCAAGGGCCCATCACTTTCACATGCCCACATTCCTAACACAGCAACCACACAAGCTGATGGATTGCGTGGAGTGTCTCTCGGCTAGCAGTGTGTGTAGTGACCAGCAGCAAGTCACTACTCACACACCGCCAGCCGAGCACCACTCCACGCACACCTCCAGCCAAGCACCACTCCACGCACACCGCCAGCCAAGCGCCACTCCACGCACACCGCCAGCCAAGCACCACTCCACGCACACCGCCAGCCAAGAGCCACTCCACGCACACCGCCAGCCAAGAGCCACTCCACGCACACCGCCAGCCAAGAGCCACTCCACGCACACCGCCAGCCAAGCACCACTCCACGCACACCGCCAGCCAAGCACCAGCCTACACACACCACCATCACATTTAGGATTTTTTTATACAAAAAAGAAGACACAAACAAATTGCAAATAGATACAAATCTACTAACACAAAATCAGAAACTAAATACATTGCACTAATGCCAACCTTGAAACAGAACAACAATTCTTAAACATTACAGACCAGGCAGTTAACTTTACCACTCATGGTTGCTCCCAATAATTCTTTTGCTTGTGGTACGCTCTATAACAAGCAGGCACACACAGCCCAGGGTTAGAAGGACACTTAGGGCAGTACATACGAGTCTCCTTCCGCGTACCTCTTCGCCAACAGACTCTACATCTCCTAGTGGGAAAATCTTTTGAGGGTGTAGGAGGAATGTGATCAGGAAAGTGGCGATCTTTCAATCGAGCCACATCCTCCACCACTCCAACTCTAGGAACACTTGCCTGTTCCACAACAACAAGGCTGCCTATAACAGACTCCTGAAACTGAACAAAAGTCAACTTTGACGCAGGAGAACACTCCTTGAACACAACAAAAGCATTGGAAGTTGCTAAATTGAAGAGATGGATGGCCAACTTCTTATACCAAATGTAAGCCTTACGAATAGCAGTGTAAGGTTCCAACCTCTGATCTACTCTATCAACACCACCCATGTGCTTATTGTAGTCTAAAATGCACACAGGTTTGCGCACTTCAGCAATCTGACCCCAAACAGCCACAGGTGAAGTACTCTCATCATGGATGGTAGTCAGCATGTACACATCCCTCCTGTCCACAAATTTCACAGCTAGTAGTTCATCACTACGCAAGGAACTGCACTGTCCCCTCTGAAGTTTTTTGCAAACAAGCTCTTTTGGATAACCTTTACGGTTAGAGCGGATTGTGCCACAAGCAAAAGTGTCCACTTTGAACAATTCCTTAAACAATTGCACAGCAGTGTAGAAGTTGTCAAGGTACAAATGGTGGCCTCTGTTAAACAGTCCTCTAGCAAGATCCCACACAATTTTCTCTGAAACTCCAAAAGTGGACGGACAACCAGGGGGGTCAATAGTGGAACCCCTACCAGTGTACACACGGAAACTAAAAACATATCCTGTCCTACTCTCAGACAACATATACAGCTTAATTCCGTAGCGTGCCCTCTTGCTAGGAATGTACTGCCTAAAAATCAAATGGCCCTTGAACAGGACCAAAGACTCATCAATAGATATTTCTTTTCCTGGAGTATAGATCTCTGAAAATCGATCTACAAAGTGATCAAGAACAGGCCGAATCTTAAAAAGACGGTCACATTCAGGGTGATCTCGTGGCAACGCCAAAGCATTATCAACAAAATGCAGCATCCGAAGCAAAAGTAAATACCGATCACGAGTCATAACTGCAGGAAATATGGCCATTGCCATAAAGGGACTGGTAGACCAATATGAACCCATGGACGGCTTCCTTATCAAACCCATCAAAAAAGTCAAACCCAAAAACTTCTTCATCTCTTCCAGATTTGTGGGACTCCACCGGGTAGCTCTAGAGTGGGTCCTAAGTCTGGCACTGTTGTCCCTCAAAAACTGTTCAGCATACACATTAGTCTGCTCAACAATCTCACCCAAAAATACATCATCCATAAACAACTGAAAATACTGTATAGGCAAATAATGTTCACAATCCACTCTACACCCTGCATAACTACTAAAGGCAGGCAACACCGGCTGCACCATGTTTGGATCAACCCAGAGTCCAGCACTTCCAGTAGGAAGCCTAGCAGCCCCAGGCTGCAATCCAGATGCCTCTTGCACCATCGGCACAGTAGTATCCTCCACTAAAACAGGCACTTCATCCGCACTGAGAGTAGATTCATCCACACCGAGAGTAGCTTCATCTGCACTGAGAGTACCTTCATCATCCGATGATTCCATGTGGAGAGATAACTCACTGCCTGAATCTTCCCCTCCCTCCTCTCCCTCAGACGCACTGTCAGTCTCATAATCCTGCTTAGAGGAAGATTCAAGAAGCAAACCAACCACCTGCTGAGCAGTCATTCTACGGCTAGCCATAATGCTTACTAATAAAGGTTACTTGTCAAACAAGTCAACAACAACAAACCCTTTGTAAAAAAAAGAAATAAACAAAATGTAGCTTTATCACAAAGACCTATATACTCCAACACTATACCACTCACGTGACAGAAGCAGCTAGACTCACCACCACCTACTCTGCACAGACACAGTGAAGATCAACAATATCCCACTAAAAAAGAAGAAAAAAAAAATTACACATAAGACAATGCAAAACATATCGCAAAGAATTTCATGCTCTGAACACTAACAAATATGCTGCCATTATGACACCACTTAAAAAAAAAATCATTCATGCATGACAATAATACTCATTTGGAGTAAACACAACAAAAATATTTTTCTTACCAAATAAATGCAATTACGCAAAACTGCAGAACAACCACTGCCGAAACCGCAAACAGGAATCAAAAGCTTTACACTAGAATAAAAAGGAGAAAAAAACCATTACAATCACATATGCAAATAATGCACCAGTCCACACACAATCCACCAGCCAAGCTAAGGTGTAGGTGGGCCGAAGAGTATAAATAAAATATTCACCCCCGTAAAAGGGGAGCAACCCTTGCCCTTTTGGCCACTCCCCAACACAAAAATTTAAAAACCCTGGTGTCTAGTGGCTTCTGCCCTCCTTGGGGGCAGATGGGCCTAAAAACATACTGCTATTCTGCCACCCAAAGAGGGCAGAAATGGCCACAATCATCCTCCCATAAAGGGGAGCGACCCTGGCCCAAGGGGCCGCTCCCCAACATAAAAAAACCCTGGTGGCCTAGTGGACCTACAAAAAAACAAATCAGCCGATCTGCCCCTCAGGATGGCAGAAACGGCCAAATTAATGCTCCCCAAAGGGGAGCAACCCTTGCCCAAAGGGCCACTCCCCAAAAACAAATCCCTGGTGGTCTAGTGGGCCAAATATAAAAAAAATGGCGACATCTGCCCCTCCCATGGGGGCAGACAGCCACAAACAATGCCCTGGTGGTCTAGTGGGCCCAATTTGTTTTTTAAAACATGGCGATCTGCCCTCCTGGGGGGCAGACACAGCCACAAATATTGCCCCCAAAGGAGAGTGACCCTTGCCCAAGGGGTCACTCTCCACAAATACATACCTGGGGATCTAGTGGGCACTATTTGGCCGATCTGTCCCCCCCCATGGGGGCAGACAGCCACAAACAATGCCCCCAAAGGGGAGTGACCCTTGCCCAAGGGGCCACTCCCCACCGTTTTTCCCTGGTGGTCTAGTGGGCTGCAATATGAAAAACTGCCCCCCCCCAGGGGGGCAGAGCACCAAAACATATGGCCCCCAAAAGGGGAGCGACCCTTGCCCAAGGGGCCACTCCCCACCGTTTTTCCCTGGTGGTCTAGTGGGCTGCAATATGAAAAACTGCCCCCCCAGGGGGGCAGAGCACCAAAACATATGGCCCCAAAAAGGGGAGCGACCGTTGCCCAAGGGGCAGCTCCCCACCGTTTTTCCCTGGTGGTCTAGTGGGCTGCAATATGAAAAACTGCCCCCCCCAGGGGGGCAGAGCACCAAAACATATGGCCCCCAAAAGGGGAGCGACCCTTGTCCAAGGGGCCACTCCCCACCGTTTTTCCCTGGTGGTCTAGTGGGCTGCAATATGAAAAACTGCCCCCCCAGTGTGGGCAGAGCACCAAAACATATGGCCCCCAAAAGGGGAGCGACCCTTGCCCAAGGAGCCACTCCCCACCGTTTTTCCCTGGTGGTCTAGTGGGCTGCAATATGAAAAACTGCCCCCCCAGGGGGGCAGAGCACCAAAACATATGGCCCCCAAAAGGGGAGCGATCGTTGCCCAAGGGGCCGCTCCCCCAAACAGTATATTTATTTAAAAGAAAAAAAATCCCTGGTGTCTAGTGGGCATTCCTGCTGCACGATCGCATGATCGTGCAGCAGGAATGCACAAAAGAGGCATCGGGGGAAAGGAAAACCCTTTCCTTTCCCTCGATGCCTCTTTTTCTTTAAACCCCCCCCTCCCCGGAGCCAAAACTCACCTTAATCTCCGACGCGCTGGAAGCAAATGGCTTCCAGCTCGTCGGGGAAGAAAGGGAAATCTCCCAATGATGTCAGTGCGCCTCGCGCGCTGACGTCATTGATGGGGGGCGGGGGGAGGCAGGGGAAGGGCTTCCCCTGCCTTCTCCCAAAAAAAACAACGATCGTATTCCCACGGCTTCCAATCCTGATGAATACATTCCTGGAGAATCTACAGGTGCCGTTTGCTCCTGCTGGGTTAGGTGACTCCACAGGCACCCAGGTAACAACTGCCGCACAAGCTGCCGCAGCACCGACTGTTGGCAATGCTACATTCCATCTATGTGTGATTGACGTTCTCTGTGAGGCATTGGATTTGTCGTCTGCAGCAGCAAACACGATAATACTGTGCTTCCCAGCTAGGACATTTAATCTCGAATTGGCTCATCGCGTCCTGAGAAAGAAATCGGCTTCTTTGCTCGTTTCAAAACAAACGATCTAAAGATCTTGCGTAAAAACTTATCTTCCTCCCGCTGCATGTCCCTACCTTCCTCATACCCCCAAATATCACTGCCATAAGTTGCCATGGGGATACATTTCTCTTTATATATCTTCAACAGGGCGGGAATTGGTTTAATCCCTACTCTCTTGGCGAAAGTTAGTGTGGCCCTCGTTGCCCTAATGAGAGTGTTCTTTTTTTGTGTCAGTTGTGGGCACCACGTTCCCCTATCATCAAAAAGAACCCCCAGATAAGGGAAGGTCGGGACTCTCGTTAGTTCCACCCCTTTACAATAAAATTTACGTATTTTTGGGGGTTTTCCAGGGCCAATCGACATGGTATGAGATTTCTTAAAATTTGTAGAGAGGTCTAAAGAATCCATAAAAATTATAAAACTATCTAAAAGTGATTGAAGTCCCACTGCGGTTCTGGCTAATAAAACGGTGTCATCCACATATAAAAGTGCCGGGACCATTACCTTGATGGAGCAAGGTTTCAAAAATGAAACTTGCTTGTATGCAATCCTCCTCATAGTATTAATTTATTAAACTTGCCATCAACCTCACCAAATCTCGGGATGTCTTTGCAGCTAGCTTGTAAAAAATCTCCTAGCTTATTTATATATAATGTAAATAAGAGGGGGGCCAGGATACAACTCTGGCGCACCCCTCTTTTCACATCCCAAGATGTTGTCAAACCACCTGCACTATCATATCTCACTCCCGCCGTATTATTCTCATGGATAGTATATAAGAAAGACACAAGTTCCGTTTCTAGTCCCATACCCTTTAAAATTGCCCATAATTTCGATCTGTTCACACAATCGAAAGACTGTGTCAAATCCATGAATGCTAAGTATATTGGGCCTTTTTTTGCAACTGTATACTTATTTATCACCATGTATAAATTTGATCCTGATGGAGGAGGCTCATGTATTTCCCAATCAAGAGTGGTGGGAAAGGTTCCTAGTAGGCCAGATAGGTCCCGGTGTAGTGGGAGGGGTGTAGGGACTCATGTCCTGTCTCCACGGAGAAGGAGTGAGAATGGGATGCGTCCCAAGGTACCCGAAACCCAGTCTCAGGGCCTGGAGGGCTCCTGTTATATCCCGCATAGAGGCCCTAATGTAGACCCGTTCGTACATGCCCTAAAATGGACGTATTCATATATACCCTAATATGGTCATATTCGTACTTGCCCTATTATGGTCATAGCCGCATATGCCCAATTATGGTCATAACTGTACATGTCCTATTATAGTCATGATTCATTATATAGGCATGATCTTTCACCTACATTGGTCCTTGCTAGTACACAACGAGCTCTGAGGGCTGAACGTTATCTATCCTGTGGTTTTGAATACAGCAGGGTTTTTCCCAAACACAGGCCCACACTGTACTCATCAATTATGCATGGCTCTCTAGGAATACACCACTTGCATAATATGTATGTACAAAGTTCACCCCTGACGTCTTCCTCATGTCCAATACAAACCATACTGAGGACCGAGACTTTTTAGGGTATAAATACACCACATCTTGCCCCGGTAAGACAGAGGGAACCGAGACTTCCATGCTGACACACTGACCAGAGATGCTGAGGCTCCTGCATGCAGTCGCTCCAGCTGACAGCGGTCTAACACAGCCCTTGCGGGGTGTCCAACTCGAGACCAGGACTGTGTCCCAAACTCTTCTCTATTCAGGTATGGGGGTTCGACTAAATCCTAGAGGGATTCTTGGCTCTTAGGCTTTAGACCTACACACATATGCTAGGTACACTCAGGTACATCTAGTTAGGCCTCGTAGGAGTACGAGCACTTGCATATTATTATTATTATTAAATTAAATTTATATGGCGCACAGCTACCCGGAGGTTTTCCGGCGCCTACGGACCCGCGCTAAAGAAAAGAACATTCTCTAGTGGTTGAATAACCACGTTTTTAAATCCTTACGAAATTTATGATAGATGGTTTCCTGGCGTAATTGAAATGGAAGAGAGTTCCATAAAGAAGGAGCTAAGTAGGCAAAAGACCGTCCGCCCATGCGTACTCGTTTGATCTTAGGAACTTGAAATTTTAATTGGTTAGAGGATCGCAGAAGTCTAGAGGGAAGGTAAGGATGCACCAAAGCACTAAGATAATGTGGTGCTAAATTCATTTTGATCCTATGCATATAGCAGAGGGCTTTGAATTTTGAACGATATTCTATCTTAAGCCAGTGAAGATCACGGAGAGGACCTGAGATGGAGGCCATTCTGGGTAGCTGACATAGTAGTCTGGCCGCAGAATTTTGGACCACTTGCAGCTTACGGGTCACTTCCTTACTCACACCCAAATACAGGACATTGCCGTAGTCCAATCTGGACACGATCAAGGCCTGACTAACAGTTTTTGCGTGGGTAAAGGGAGCATCCAAAGAATTTTTTTAGCCATTTTAAAATTGTAAAACAGGTTGAAACAACCATAACTACTTGCTGTTTCATAGACAATTGGTCGTCAATAATTATACCAAGGTTACGAACAGATTGTGTAGGGTTGGGGAGATCACCCATCTGAGGTGGCCAATGCAGGGGACCCCAAAGAGTTTTGTTTCCAAAGATAAGGAGTTCAGTTTTCCCTCCGTTTAGTTTCAATCTATTTGTATGCATCCATCCAGCTATCTTTTGTAGCCCAACCTGGAGAGAGGATATGTTGGAAGTCTCCTTGGAAGACAAGGAGAAAATAAGCTGGGTGTCATCCGCATATGAGTATATGGTCAGTCCAGCCTCCTCCGCAATAGAAGCCAGGGGGCTAACATAGATGTTGAAAAGTAATGGGCTAAGTATAGAGCCCTGAGGTACGCCATACGGGGAAGAATGAATCTTAGAGTTAGCCGTAGGGGAAAAGACCTGGAACGTCCTATTGGACAAAAAACTAGACAACCACTTGAGAGCTGATCCGACAATGCCCCTTGAGTGTAAGGTTTGTAGAAGAATCTTGTGGGATACAGTGTCGAACGCGGCACTCAAGTCTAATAAAATAAGTGCCACGGTCTCTCCCTTATCCACACGTTGGCGAATAACTTCAGTGACTCCCAAGAGCGTGGATTCAGTAGAGAAGCCAGCTTTAAATCCCGATTGAGATGGGTGTAGAATGTTCTGGGAGTCCACAAATTGTGTCAACTGAAAATTAATATGTTTTTCCAGAATCTTAGAGAAAGCTGGAAGTAGGGAGATCGGGCGGAAGTTAGATAAAACTTCTGGATCAGAATTAGTTTTTTTTAATAAGGGAAGGACCATAGCATGTTTCCAGGCCGCTGGAACCCTTGCTTCGCATAGCGATGCATTGAGGAGATTCATGATAATATTAAGTATTGATAAGTCCAGTTTTTGCAAAATAGAAATAGGAAGGGGATCCTTGGGAGAGCCAGATTTTATGCTAGTTAAAATACGATAAAAAGAACAACGCGTGGACCTTTATGAGCGTGGGCCTTTATGGGGTCCAGCATTGCATCCGTGTCCGGAGGCGATTCCCATGGAAACGTTAGACAGAGATCCAACGTGCATTCTTCTCCGCAGAACAGGCATGGATGAACAGGTAGGATGCAGTCTACCCAGACTGGTCTAAATGATAGAAACCAGGAGGCATTGAGTTCTCGCAGGCAAGGAATGCCCAGAAGTTGTACCATGCGTTCACTGTATTTCTGCTCCAGGAGCGTGTTCACCATTCCCTCAGGAAGTGGGCTGTCCATTGCATAGCAGCAATATTACAATCAGGATTCCTGCAATTAGGAACAGGATGAGCGGGAATCATCCAAATACGCTTCCCAATACGGAGTGTATAAAATTTGGGATTACTCCGAGGTCTGTCTGATAGGTGCTTAACAGTCCTGACCTTATGGTCTTAAATAGGTGTACAATACCGCTCGTATCAGACATGTTGAAGATACGACTAACCATTTCTGTGAAATGAACAGGGCAGTTTGTACGTATGAGTGCCTGTATCTCGGTCGAGGTCCCTGCAACTTGAAGTTCATAGGTTTCTCGAGCGGAGGTTTAGGGCACGGGTTGCTGTAAAAGCATGGCTTTCAATCTGCTCAGAGTATCAAATTGTATGAAAGAAACATTCAGCGAAGGCCATAGCGGCGCCTCCCTGACTGTGTTCAGTGGCGGAAACAATACTTGCATACAGCAAGTAACCCTGGAGTTAACAGTGACCAGATAGGCAGCGCCCGGAAGCATCCCACAGCAACCTTGATCATTTAGCATTAAGTAACTCCCATTCGAGAGCAGCTGGAAAACTGGCGTGATCATGGCCGCTGGGGTCCCTGACATGTGACAAGATAGATTCGCTACTGAACCACTGCAGGCTCCGTGTAGAGAAATATCCTGACACATGAGAGAACCGCTTAAAGTGTTCTTGCAGTTTGTACCGCTCAGATACACTTCTAGATCCCTATTCCGGCATCAATATCTATATGGTAACTCCCAAGATTCCTTAATGTATCCCTTACCCATTTTTTCATATCTGCCTGCCTGCCTTTACTCAAGGCAATATCGAAACTGAAACGTAGTGACCGGTAGAGAGATTTGGCCATGAATTAACCATTCAGTTGATGGTGATTCGGCTACAGTGAATGGTAACCTTTCCAGTTTCTCAATACGCAGCATTGTGTATTTGGCTCCCCTTTGTGCCATTTCTGTCTGTTTATCAGTTAGATTGTATTCTGAAAACTGAGACGTGGTATTTATAAAACGCCAGGGCACATAGCCTGCACGCAAAGATTGCAGCTTCCAGCTCAACATCATAATAGAACGTAGCTGAGATTCCCCGTGCTGTAACAAGGCCAAATCTTTTTCTAGTATGTCGATCGCCGAAGACACAATGTTGCCTAAGGAGTAAATCCTGGAGGTCAAAGTTGTTAACCCATTATCCACTACAGCTAATGCCTTCTCTAAGTTAATACGGTCTATTTCCCATATCCTCTCTGCGGCCTCTTGTTGGGATATTTTCCAGTTTTCATTATAGTAGGCATAAAGGCCTGCAAATATGAAACGTTTCTGACGTTGTTTCCTGGGTCCCAGTAGAAAATCTCTAAGATCCATGTCAGGTGTGAGTAAGGTCAAGTGGTGCTTCACTTCTGTGAGTGTTGAGGTCTCTAGCCAATCAAGGCACAACTTCCCAACACTATAGGATGTCACTACCCCCGGGTAATGTCTCTGTACATACCGTGGATCTGGCCTATGGATACTAAGCCCTTCGGTTGTATTCATAAATCTCTGCTGACATTTGTTTGTGTCAATGGGCCAAACCAGCCATTCTGTCCAATCAGGATCTGATCTGTTGTACTGGAAAATGTCATCTAATTTCACCCCATGTGTAGTTGAATTCTGCCCTCCACCCATCTGCGATGGTGTTGGAAACCCCGGTGTGTTCATTTCCTTGCCTTTAGCTAGTCCAAGACAGGTTGTTTGTTGCACAGTTTCATTCAGAAATATTATCTGCTGTGGAATGAGGCATGCTCTAAAAAGTGCTTCTATTCCCTGGACTTGCCAGTCCATAGAGCCCCAGATTGATTTTGAATCTATTGTGTCTTTCCACAGATCGAAACCCTGTTTAGACAACTGGTTCAGAAAGGATGCAGAGTAAATGTGTTTGGTGTTTGTTAACATCATTTTCTGAGCTGAAATGTTCACCACTTTATAATAAAATGACTTCGGGTCGGATGTGTTAAACCCTGAGAAGTATGTGAATTTCTGTGCAAATGCTTGCGAACTACCTTTAGGTGGTGTTGGGCAGTGTTCCCACTGGTGGTACTCAAATACATTTCTAGGTGTTATAGACTTGTGTAAGAAATGATGACCATATTGCTGGTAACAGTACAATGTATCATAGTCTGAAGTACCTTCTAACATTTCATTGTTCGGAAATGCAGCAGTTTTTTCTAAATCAGACATCAAATTATTCACAGTATCAGTGTCCCAATCATCAGAAAATGTACTGGAGGTAATATCACTTAATGACATTTTAAATACATGTTTAAGCTTTAAAAGTTCAGTCGGACCGAATACATCATAATTAGGGCTCCCGGTTTTCCGTTTAAACGGATTTTTACATATAAATACAGACGGAAAACAAGTTTTCCTTTATCTGTATTTATATATAAAAACGGGAAAATACTAGTACATTTTGTCAGTGACATCAATAGAATGTCACCCCCAACCATCTGGTGTCTCCCCCTCCTTAGAGGGTTAAGAGGTGTCAGCCCGGGCTGAGACAGCTTCCCGGGCACACACAGCCGCACCCGAGTACTTCACAGGTCTTTGAAAGACCATTTACTTGTTAATGAGGCTTTGTTGTTCCTTCACCCCTTAGCCCCTGCCTCTTCACTCTACCGATTGCACCAGCACCCGTCTTTTCCTTGCAGACTGGGTTTTACAAGGGCAGCTTGCGATGCGCGCACATACAGGTGGTAGGTTAAAAAGGGCTGATGCAGTATATTAAACCAGCCAGTTTACAGTCCACACCCACGCTGCGAACTGCTTCAGTTACAGCCAGAGCAACAGCAGTAAGCAAATCACACCGGCACTCAGGGAGACGGGTCTCAGGGGCTGCCTGTGTGCTGGAGGCGAAGCCGTGAATAAACAAACGCTCAGTGTAGTCCAACCAGGAATCCGGGGGATTAAGAGAAGTTTTCGAGATAAGATTTTTTTAAAATGAGAAACAAACAAAGAGCTTTATTGTGCGTGGGCTGAGAAAGGAGACAAGAGGCGAGTCGATTTAAGCACCACAATTAAATGGATCCAAAAAAGAAGAAACACTTTTGCTGCAAATGTCTTTGTCTGACATTTTTCTACTCCAAAATGCAGCCTCAGGAGGAGAGAAAAAAGTTTTACAATACAAACAATAAATACATAACTAAATAAAGCAAGACAGAGTAGTCACAAAGTGGCCAGATTGGTTTTATTTACACTGAAACACATTAGCGCCACCTTACAGATTTTGCCAGTGAAGCGCTACTTTTCTTTTCGTTCCCTTTTCAAGCAAAAACACTCCTTGATTTCTGAATAATGAGTGTAAAAGCTTTAAGTTGTATTCCCTATGAGTGTTTGCTTTTTTCCAGTATGTTGTTACTTTTTTTCAGGCAGCATATTACTGTAGTCTAGTGCATAATTTGAATTGAATTGCTTCCAGGTGTTTAGAGCAGGGCACAATTGGGTTGCAGCTGAAGGCAGTGTGAGTTTCTCTTAGTGGGGCAGTATGGTGTTCAGTGGGGGAGAGGATGTGGCACTCTGCCGATGACAGAAACTGGGAGGCTCTGAGACAAATGGCTTGTGATTGCCATTTGCAGAATGTCCCAAATATGCTTAAAAGTGCTAAGTTTTCAGATGAATGTATAGTGTTGACCAATAACAACTGAGCGCATGTGTGCATTGTCAATTTAAATAAATGTGGAAAAATACTAGCTGTAGCGTCATCTTTTGCTTGTGGCAAAAATAAATGTGGATAAATACAGAAAAAATGCCCAAAAAATAAATATGGATAAATACAGACGGAAATGGCAAAAAAATAAATACCATAAAACCGGGAGCCCTAATCATAATCAATCTTGTCCCATACTATACCGTACGGTATAGGAACTGCTGTGATGTTCACTGAAGACAAGTCTCTTCGTTCACGATGTGAAGACTGATGTGGTTTTAAAATCAAATTGACTCTTTGGGCTGTAGAGCTTTGTTGGAGGTATCATCCATTAATAAGCATACTAAAAGTTATAATTAAACCTAGCCAGAAAATGAAAAATAAAATCCCATTGATATACCATAGTTCTATTATAAATGATTGGTCCCCCATATTAATGACTTGCCCCTGTGATCTTGTGTCTGCTCAGACTACTATGCATATAGTGTTCTTCTGTAAATTATATACTAATAAGAGGAAGCACTAGATGTTGCCTCAGTTGAGGCCATTTAATTTTTTCACAATGCCGCCCAGCATAGTTGTTTTTACAAACCTTGCCCACCATGTAGATTTGTTGCAGTATGTCAAGCTTTCTCCGGGCTGTGTATAGTGTTAGGAAGACTCTTAATTATCTGTGATGGTGTCTGAAGGGCTTGGGCTGAATTATGCTAGAAAGACTTTTAAACAACTATTATACTGTACAATGGGTGGGGTGGTGTCTGGTCACAAAAAGGGTATTTAATCTTGTATAATTGTTTTAGTGTATCCACTGAGCTTATTATCTGTTTTTATATATAAAGTTTTAATGAATTTGAGTGTACTATATATGTGCTTTTATGATTTTAAAATAAATCAAATACAGCTTTATTGATTTCACTTGACAACAACACTGTCAAATGTCCTTATGTGATCTTCTAAAAAAGAAAAGAGCTCTTAGAAGCACTGCTATGAGAGGGACTTTGGCCCTACCCACTTAATCATTATCTGGAGTACAGCATTCAGTTGGGCAGAAGATGTGTTGGTCAGCTAACAAAGCAGCTCTATTGTCACTGCTGTACTGTCAGGCTGTGGGTCACATACTGCTCTGGCACCTGTGTGTGAAGAAACTAATCTGGTGTTTATTTCTGCACAGGCTAGCATTTGTTTTACATTGTATTGTGGAGATACACTGTGTTATTGGTAATAATGCTGATTAAAATGAAAGGCATTATAAAACATCTCTTGAAAACGAAGAGGCTTGTTGGTGCGTCTGTGTCTCCGCCAATTTTTTGTGAAGTCTCACTAATGAACTTAAAATTGATGAGAAAAAAAGCAAAGCCAATAGGCTATTGATCCTTCTATCTCCAATTTCATTTAGGTTCCAGAAAAATTGTGTGCATGTGTGTGTAATGCCCAGGCAGGGATGAACTGCTAACAGTCCTTCTCTGATGGTGTGAAAGGAGTCTAAATATATCAGCATGTTTTTTTCTCATGCCATGGTCTGGCCCTTGCCCGGATGTCCCAGTGTCAATAGGGTTCATTTATCTCATCTGTCTCTATACCTGTACTACCACTATCTGTACCTCCAACACCAGTATCATCACCACTGTCTCCAGTACTATTGCTATGGGTACCACCACCAATTCCACCACCACTGCTAGTACCAGTATCACCACTAGTACCACCACCACAGTACCATCAGTACCACCCCCATTAGTAACACAACCTGTACCACTTTTTTCAGTACCACCACCTTAACCAGCACCACCAATGTCACCATTGTCACAATTGTCAGTGCCACCGTTACCACCAACGGCACCACAATTCTCAGCATCAACAGAATTACCACAAGGGCCACCCTTCACAGCACCAGTACCATCATCAGTACCACCAGTTCCTATCCTACCAGTACCACCCCTATTAACAGTATCACTACCACCATCAAGAGTACCACCACCAGTACCAACATTACCACCAGTATCACCAGTGCCACCCCCACAGTACCACCAGCACAGGAAAAGTACAACCCCCACCAACAGTATCACAACCACTACCATCAGTACCATTACCCCACCTTACCAATATTTCCAAAGTTATCACCAGTACCACAGTACCAGCACTGTTACCTATCCATCAGTACCACCAGTACCTTCACCACTATCACCTACACATACCATCATTACTACCCCACCAGTGCCTCCTCCACCACCAGTTCTACAATCGTATTACCACTGTCATGATTACAACCATAGAAGGTGCCACCCCTACCACTACCCAATCACCAGTACTAGAAATACCACTACTGTTTTCACCACCACCATTTCCATTATCCACAGCACCAACACCAGTACCATCACCATCATCAGTACAACCACAATTACCAGTACTACCAACACCAGAAACCACCACCATCAGCACCATCATCACCACTATCCCCATCAGTAACACCACCAGTGGCAACACGAACATTACCACCAGAAGCATGGTACTAACCTCACTACTGCTGCCATCACCTGTTTACCACCACCTGGACAAGTAGCATCAGTGTTAACACTTCCACCGCTATCACTGCCATCACTACCAGTAATACCACCTCCAGTACCACTAACAACACAAGGACCATGACCACATCAACAGAACACACCATCAGAACTACCACCACTAATAACAATACCACCATCACCAGTAGCATCACCACCACCAAAAGTATCACCAGTGCCACCACTAGTATCAGCATCAGCTAACACCACCACCAGTTTCACCACCACTAATATCACCAATGCCACCACCAGTACCGTACATCCCATTCCACCACAATGAGTAGCACCACAGTGCCACAACCACCAGTACTATCACTAGTACCACCATCACAGCTACCTGTAAGTCTAGTGTAAGTAATGCATGATTATAATTATCTAAACACTAGTACTGCCTTCACCCCTAAACCTCAGCCAGCAGAAAGGCTACCCTAAACCAAAGTCCCATTCCCTGCTGCCACACAGATTTCCAGAGCCAATGATGGAGTGTATGGGTAGAGGGTGATGGATATGGTTGCTCCCAACTGCATGCTACTATGCCATATATGATGCAGCAGCTGTCATTGCTGCAGCAGGTGCAGTGGCATTAGGGTCAAGATGTAAGGGGCATATTCCACCTGCAAATAGACTCAGTCCAGATGTATTGATATTGATATACACATATAATGTTTTACTTCCATAAACTACAGTATGTGAAGTCTATGACAGGTATAGGATATTTCACACTCACTATAATATAATATAAACTTGTAACAGAGACAGCCCTCCCCAGCAAGATTACATTTAAATTGTGGCTGATATAATGTGTATTATAGTTCATGTGTCTCCCTCACAGTTCCCTATAAAGGGAGGCTTATAAACTTCTTGACAGTGGCCCCCTCACTCAGTTGTGATATGTGGGAATTTTAGCATGACCTCATTTGATATGATGTCATCTGTGTTTCTTTTTTTGTGTTTAAAGAGCTTTATTGAAATACTTAAGAACATAGGTACGACATCACAGCGACAATTATAGAAAAATAGCAAAAACTAACAAGCAAAATATATAATAAGGAGGGATGAAAAACTGAAGAGAGCTACCAATATCAAATAAATAAAACTGGAAGATGAAAGCATTAATGAAAAATGGTACCTTGAAACAAATAGCGTTTAAAAAAAAAATTTAAGTGAGGAGAAAAACAAAAAGGAAAATGAGATACAGAAAAAGAGGAAAGAAAAGGAGAAAAAGAAAGAAAAAGAGAAGAAAAGAAAAGAGAGAGAGAGGAGAAAACAACATCCTTATCAGGTAACATATGTAAGGCTATTAGAGTACAATTAATGTATTATGTGCAAACAGAGTAGAAATCATACATTGAAGTATAAAAACCATATAAAAGAAATCACAGAATACTCATGGTGGTTGATAGACGAAGGAACTGTCTTTGTTGCGTGATGCAGATGCGGATAGATAATTGGTGAGCGGAGACCAGAAGGCTTCCTTTCTGAAAAGTTGCTGAGAAGTGATGGCAGAAGCTCTATCCATTCTGTGATGATAGCAGAGAAGGTTCCACCATGCGGAAAAGGAGACCTTGGCGGCATCCTTCCAATTAGAAGTAATTACCTGAAAGGCAATAGCAATTAACAAATCCACAAATATGCCCACCCTGCGAGAACCAAACCAACGTGCAGAATTACTTCCCAAAAAAATTGAGTAAAAATCAAAAGAGAAAGTAAAAGAGCAAATGGAGGAGATTGATTCACACACCTTAATCCAAAACAGAGTAATACTAGGGCAGAGAAAAAAGGAATGCATAAAAGAGCCAGGGGTGTTGTTACAAGACCAGCAATTCGGGGAAAGATCCAAATTATACTTGGAAAGAGATAATGGGGTTAAAAATAGTCTTTGATAAAAATAATAAAGGGTCTGAGTGGTGTTAGCAGTACAGGAGGTATGGTTAATGCGTGCCCATATGGAATTCCATGTGTGAATAGAGAGGGTACGTTGCAAATCGGATTCCCACGTGAGTTCAACTTTACTTGGGGCGGTGAGGAGGGGAGAAATGAAGATATTTGTAAATATGGGAGGCCCGAAGAGAAAGAGAGGTGGACAAAGGCTCAAAAATGGGGTCTGAAGCGGAGGGAGGAGAACCGGAGAGTAGAGAAAGTTGAGTAGTTAAAAGCAATCTTAAAGAGTCATACCTAAGGAGTGAGGGGACAGATAAGCCGAACTTAGACTGAACCTCCTGGGAAGAAAGAAAGTGCGATCCAAGTAGGAGATGTTTAACCAAAAAGATCCCCTTAGTCGCCCAATTTTTCCAAAAGATGGTTCGATTAGACAGTTTAATAGACTTATTGTACCAGAGAGGTGAGTCTAGAAACAGTTGTAGAGGAGTATGGGATTTGCGCTTGACCGGATGAAAGGTGGAAATAAAATATGACATGGTCGGATAATTAAAAGAACGAGGAGGATGGATAAAATTGGCTAACGAGGAAAAAGGGAAAGGATGGGTCAGAGATTCCTCCAATCTATGCCAAATAGATGAGGGAAGATCTGTCGAAGAGGACAAATAAGGTAGCACTTGACGGATTAAAAAGGAGGAATGATATTGTCAGAAATTGGGAAAGTGAACACCTCCCCGATCCTTAGGAGCAGATAAGAGAGATAGAGAGATATGGGCTTTTCGACCATTCCAAAGAGATTTACTCAAAGCACCATTAAGAGTCTTAAAGAATTTCAATAGAAGTTTCACCAGTAGCATGGACAGATAGAAGTTGATAATGGGGAGCATCATCATTTTGATTGTGTCCAGTCTACCCCACCATGACAAAAAGAGGGGAGACCATCGTTCTGCCATGCTGTGAACTTTTAATAGAAGATCTTCCAAATTAAGCTGAACTGTTCCCGCAATAGAGGAAGAATATTTAATACCCAGGCAAGTGATACTATTAGTATTCCATTTGAAATCAGTCCCATTGAACATACTTTTTAAACAATATTTGTTTAATGGGAGCACTTCAGATTTAGAAAAATGTAACTTGTAGCCAGAAAGGGCGGCGTAAGAGTAGAGTAGATCTGTGAAAGCGGGCAATGAGGTAGAGGGATCAGAGATGTATATAATAATATCATCTGCATAGGCAGTAAATTTAATTTCAATTGCCTTGTGAAGGAAACCACGGACAGTTGATTAATGACGCAGAGAGTGAAGAAAAGGTTCAAGAGAGAGGATAAAAAGCAAAGGAGAAAGGGTACATCCCTGATGGGTGCCATGCTGTAAAGGGAAATAAGAAGATTGAGATCCATTAACAAAAACTGAAGAGGCAGGGGAGGAATATAACAAATTAATTAGGGAAAGAATGGAAGGGCCAAAGCCATGCCATTTAAGAGCACTCATCATAAAAAGCCAATTCATACGGTCAAAAGCTTTCTCCGCATCTAGGGTTATGGATGCAACAGGGGAAGAACTCTTGGATGCTAGATGAATAATATTGAGAAACGTTCTGGAATTATCAGCTAAAGTCCTACCCTTAACGAATCCCGTCTGTTCAGAATCAATCACATCTGGAAGTACCTGATTAATGCGTAGGGCCAGTACTTTAGCGAAAATTTTACAATCTAAATTGATCAATGAAATAGGGGGATAATTAGCACATAAAGAGGGATCCTTATCTTTCTTTGGAATTAAACAAATCATGGCCTCAAGAAAAGAGCAGCGAGCCTCAATGTGAGAAACAAAATGTTGAAAAAGGGATAAAAGATGAGGTAAAAGTATTTGAGAGAAACAGGAATAAAATTCAGGAGTAAAGCCATCCGGTCCGGGGGCCTTAACTTTGGGTAACTTAGACAGGGCTGACTTGATCTCGGAAAGGGACATATCTGTTTCCAACATAGAAAAATAAGGAGGAGGGGGAAGCGGGGGCGGGAGTGAATTAAAAAAAGAATCTAAGGCGGCATCAGACGGAGCAGATTCAGGGGTGTATAATGATTTATAAAAGGCCGTAAAGCAGTTCAATATCTCGTCATCTTTAAAATGATGAACACCATTTTCGTCGGTGATTCGAACTATTCTAGATCTTTGGGACTTGATCTTCAAATAATTTGCCATCAATTTGGCAGCTCTATTGCGTCCGCCATAAAATTTGGAGTTAATTTTGAGTAACGCCCCGAAGGCTTCCTCCGTGGATTTTCTATTAAAAGAAAATTTTGCCTGGACCAGATTTTTAAGAGTAGCTCATTGGAAGAAAAATAAGCATGCTCCAATTTCTTGATGGAGGACAGAATGGAAGCATTCTCCTTACGACATTGTTTCTTTTTAATAGCTAGATAGTCAATAATAAAGCTTCTGGCTGTCGCTTTAAAGGCATCCCAAGTGGTAGAAAAGGGCATATCAGGATCGGTATTGAAAAGAAAAAATTCTGACACGAAAGCTTTAAATCGCTCAATAAAGGCAGGGTCTTTGAGGAGATAGTTATTAAAGCACCAGCGGCGGGATTTAGAAGGTAGAGAAGGGAGATCTAAGTTAATAAAGACGGGATCATGATCGGAAATAAGAATGGAACCAATCTCAGTGTGGTGTAAGTTAGGGAGAAGGTGTGGGCTTAAAAAAATATAATCAAAGAAGTAGAGTTATGGGTGGGAGAATAAAATGTGAATTCCAAACAGTCGGGGTTAGATATCCTCCAAGCGTCAACCAGGCCTCTGGAAAGTATGGTATTAGCAAAGGTTTTTTGCATTTTATTGGGAATGTACCTAGAGGAAGATTTCCTATCTATAAAAGGGTCTAGGACCTGATTGCAATCCCCTCCCACTATAAGATTAGAGTCAGAACAAGAGTGAAGGGTGTGTGACATTGATTGCCAAAACTGGGAATCAATGCCTGTGGGGCCATAAATATTGAGGCGAGAAATACGGGATCCATTTATAAGGGTATGAAGAAGAAGCCTTCTTCCATCTGTTTCCTTTTCTTCGCTCTCAATAGTTAGGGAAAGGGTCTTATGAAATAGTATAACCACTCCATTTTTCCTGTCTTTAGCTGGGGAATTATAAACATGGCCTACCCATTGTTTTTTAAGAGAGTTAACATCTGTATCATTGAGGTGCGTTTCTTGTAACATAGCAATCTTACATTGTAATTTGGAAAGATGCGTAAGAACCCTTTGCTTCTTGACAGGGTTTCGTAAACCCTTTACATTCCAAGAGATAATTTGAACATTATCAGTCATCACAGGGAGGAAAAGCATCAAATATCACCATGAATATTATAAAATTGAGAAAAGAAAGTAAAAGTTCGGTAAGCGAAATTGTAATGCAAACATGGTTAAAAGATTGAAGTAAAGGCAAGTAAGGGGAAAGGATGTGAAAGAGAAGATAAATAAAAATTACAAAAAAGTAGAGAGAAGTAGGAGATGGTAAAACTGAGAAAAGAAGAAAAGAAAAAAAGGGATCAAAAGTCAAAGAAGAAGAGACAGAAAAAGGAAAATACGAAAGGAAAAAGAAAAGAAAGAAGAGAGGGTAAAGAAAGTAAATGGTAAAAAGAGAGAGGTTGACATGAAGCCGGAAGGCTGCAATCAAGAATGACGGAATATAGATCCGGAAGAAAAAGAGTGTCATGTGGAGGCGGGGAGCTGCAAAGGAAGGACAGATGGCAGAGCCAGTGAAGACAACTGGAAATGACAGGAACAAAAGAGGTAGAAAAATATGAAGAACAGGGAGCCTAGTAAGAAATAATACAGGAGGAGAGACTGACAACATGAAAAGAAAAAAATCATAGAATGATATACGTAAAACAGTCAAACATCTACAACGAGGGTATCTGATGGAAAAATTAACACTTACCAAACAGTGGGAGCAACTGTAAACAGTAAGAAAGGGGTGGAAAGGCAGGAGGGAAGGAAACATCAGGGGAATGAGTTTGTACTGATGGAGCGAGAACTCATAAATGAGACTTGCTCGGAAGCAATCCTTTCATTTTAACTTATTAACGAATTACTAACAACCTGTTTGTAATTAATATTTAGCATTTAGAAAAAGACACGCGGAACAGTGAAGCTTGCCTATGTGTTTACTAACTGCAATAACATGAACGAAGGACTAGAACGCGCTTTAACAAGGGATCTTTACTGCGCATGCGTCTACTGCATCTACGTAGTATGACGTACTAATGCTTGGAGGGAAAATCTTGCACCTGCGCAAAGAACAATAAAATGGCCGCTTGAAAGCTCACATGCATGGCACCTGCTTGGTTGAATTAGAGAATAAAGTTTTATACTAACGCAAATGCAGAAAGGGTAATAATAATCAAAGTGGGTTAGAGTAGAGGTTGGTGGTATACAGTGAAACCATTTATTTTTGAGAATAACATTTCTTCTTTTGACTTTATTATTAGTGCCCATTTGGGCCTCCTAAACTTGTCTGAATTGAGCTGACTGACGTAACCCCACGCATGCGTACTGGAGAGAGAACAAGAAAGGATGAGTAAGGATTTGTCACGCGTCCAAGGCCAGCGAAGATGTGCCCTGGGAACATGAGGGTGAAGAGGTCATATGAAGGAGCTTTATTCATGACTTCGCAACATTTTGTATTAATAAAGTTTGGAGATGTATGGGAAAGGAAATGATTTAATAAAGTTTGAGGGGAGGGGTTTGAAACAATGGTTTAATGAAATAAGCGAAATGTAAGCATGGTGTGATGATCATCCCCCCCTCGTCTCTCCAATCAGAGTTAGTCTTTTACGATATTGAAACATTAATGGGTGGTACATGGTTATGGAAAGGTATAATTGAGGTAGTTTAGTTAGTTAGTTAGCGCGAATTGCTGGAAGCTTGTGCTGATGCTGAGGCGGATGCTGATACTTTACGGGAGCACAGAAGCAGAGCTCGGGATGCTGTCGGTGTGGTGGGAGGTGCTGAAGCTGTGAGATGCTGATGAAGAAAATCGAATGCAGAACCATCTATTTAATTTAATTGGGTAAGAAAGAAGATCGCGGAAGAACCACGAGGAGGAAGAGAGTGTCAGAGAGGGGTGCGACGCAGTCGTCGGTACTTTAGAGAGGTGAATTATCCTGTCCTGATTCCTGTCCTGAAGTCTTTGTCTCCTGATCTATCCCGGGGGACCCTCACCAGCCCTTTGGCCAGGGGGGTGGTCTTCACACCATTCTGGGTAACTATAAATTCATCATATTGATAGATGTTCTTCTCTCTCTGTCCTCTCCTTTCTGAGTATGGTTATTGTGTGAATCTGAATTATTGAGTATTAATTGAATTGGCACACTTGCAAATGAGGGTGTTTGTACTGAAACTCTGAGATGGTTCACATTCAATTAATTTAGATAAAGATTTAAAAACTTCCCGAGTCTGTGATAATTTTTATTAAAGAATATTTTTATAAGTCACGTTAATTATCACCATCAATTAGTTCCAACTAATGGTCCATCGACCAGAGGAAAGAACTTTTTGATCAGTGAAAGGTTTAGTTAGAATAAGAAATATAACTATTCCTTCGACATGAAATTTATAAACTACAAGTTCCAGCGGTCTACTTGGTATTTAATGTGAGAAGTTATATGGGCCCAGGTGAGTATATGGTAGTGGAGTATCTGCCGATAGTACACCGCTGGATCAGTTTTCTGGTAGCAGAGCTATGGTTATTATTGACTAGTTTGGTGATAAGTATAGATTATTGATTATTGATTTATGTTTAACAAAAAGAGTTAGCGTCCTTGTTTTATGTCATCTGGAAAATTCCCGGGGAATGAATAGCGGGTGGCGATAGAAACCACACTGCAGTGAGGTTACTCATCTGTTGGAATAACACTGAGAAGCTAGGTAGGGCTGGCAGTGTTAAAGTAGGGACTATTTTCTGTATAAAAGTGAGAGTGATTGATAGCAAAGAAGTTCGCTAGTGAAACTTTTGGCGTTACATCACCTAGAAAGGGTAACCCTGAAGGAATAGCAGGTTCTTCCAAGCTTGATTGACAGCAAAAGGAGTTCGCTAGTGAAACTCTGGTCTCGAAAATTCCCAAAATGGGTGACACCGGAGGAGTAGCAGGTATTCTGGAGCTTATATGAAGGGTAAGCGGAAGGGTTTTACTCGCAGTGGAAAGAAATGAACTATCCTTTGATTTAGTGGAATAGATAGAGTAGCAAATGTTTTTATGTCGTTAATAACAAAGAATTTTAAAGAAAATTTTGAGAAATAAAGTTTCCGTATTACCTTGTAAAGGGAGGGTCAGTTGCCGGAGTTGTACTGACGCCACAGTGAGCCGCACTGGGATTGGTAGAAACAGCGGGCGTGTGACAGGAGGAGTTTTGTAAAGGAGGGGTCAGTAGAAAGGAGCAGAACTGACGTCAGGAAAAGGCTGCGCTGGCATTGGTCAGATCACGGGCGTGAGCTTGATTCGATTGCATAGCTAGTTAGAAGCCGCGCTAGGATTGGTGGAGAGAAAGGTTGTATGCGGGATTTTGATTTGACTGTTAGTGCAAGACGTACCGGTAGAAGATTTCAAGGGTTTGCAGAATATAATTTCCTACATTGTTCTTCAAGAATGTATGTAGAGAAAACAAAAATTTCATTTTTAAAGAAAATTAAGAATTTCTTTGTGAAGGATAAGCCTATGTTGACTAGAGAGGGAATTCCTATTCCGCCAGCGAAGACACCAGCATCATTTATGATGATGGAAATAGGATATCATACTTGTGTGTGGTTGAAAAATTGGATAGAATATACAAAGGATGATGGAGTGTTAGCATTTCCTAAAAATGGTACGTTTAATGGGAGGATTCTTCAGAATTTGAAATTGAAAAGGAATGATTTGGAACCTAGACCTAGGTTAACTCAATATGAGGCTTTGGAAGAATGGGAGACTGAGTCATATGAACGAGAGAAATGTAGAGGTGGAAGGTATAGAGGATTCTTTCCCAGACATTTGCATGAATCACGCGAAGGACAGATGAAACAATGGAGGAGAGCTATGGTATCAGAAGGTCTATATCCAGTGTTAATGTCTGAGGGACAGTCTGGAGGAAAGTGTAAGGAGAAAACAAAACACCTGAATTCAGCAGGATATGGTGAATCAGATGACGAGTTATTAGAGGACATTTTGATTAAAAATCCACCATCATATCAAGAAGCAGCTAGTAAGGTTATCCCAAGTGCACCAATGATGGGAATACCATTAACCCCACAGATTGTACATGGGACATCATATAACAGAGTGTTGAAGGATAATAAAAGAGATGATTTGAATAAAACTAGAGAAGAATTAATTCAAAAGATAAGTCAATTAAATTTGAATACTGAAGCTTTGACAGTACCAGTGACCATTGGTCCAGTAATCCCATTATATGGAGATAATAAGATTTGCCAGAAACCACAATCTGTGACAATTCCATTAAATAGTCCTAGAAAAGAAATAATAATTACAGATGATCAGGTTAGTGAAAGTGAGTCAGTTATTTCATTAATGGATCTCCCTAATGTGGAACCTTTGACGGAAACCCCAAAGAGAGTTACGCCCATGAATTTGAGAGAAAGAAGACCTTTGGTTCCTGCTGGAACTGGGGGCACAGCAGTAGTCACCTCCGAAGAAATAGAAAGATGGGCACAGGAGAGAGATAATGAGAACCCAATACCAAGGATTTTAGACATCAGCAGATTGGAAGTGGAACTGGAAGAGATGATGACAGGATGTGTGGGTACAGAGAAATTGAACGCTTACAATGATGAGGAATTATTATTTTTATGTAAGAATATAACCAGGAGAGCAAGAGTATTTCATGAGAGATTGACTGAAGTTGCTTCATAGATTGGAATAGACATAGGAAAATCAAAATTGTTACAAAAACCATATCGAGTGGATTTTACTGATAAAGATTTAGAAAGTGTGAATGCTTCTAGAAAGAGACTACAGATAAAGGAATTAATGAACATTTTGCGAAAATGGGGAGACATTGATAAATGGAGAATTAGATGGATAAGAAAGAAAGAGGAAGTACAAGCGAGAGAAGCAGCAGCTGCATTTCCAGTAAGAGAGTCAAGCAAAGTGGAAAAATTGTGCCCAATGAGAGAGGTTCCTGGAGGTGGATATGTTCATGTTCCTTGGAGTAGACAAGATATTTTGTCATTTACAAATGATTTTCCAAAACTGAGAGAAAAACCAGTTGAATGGTACAAACAGGTAGAGAGATTTGTGAAGGTTTCAAAGGTTCTATTGAAAGATTTAGATGGTCGATTTGATATTGTGGTACCTGTGGATTTATGGACAGAATGTAAAAATACAATTGATTGGCTGAATGAGGAGTATGCTAGAGAAGCAAAGACAGGGGCACCTTCGGGTGAAGTGATGAAAAAGTATCACCAAGTGATTACGTATTTGAAAGGAAAAATTCCTCCTAAAGAAACAGATTGGGTAAAAATAGATAGAACGACTCAAGAACCGAATGAATCTGTACATGCATATTACGAAAGGTTATTACAGGCGTTTAGGCAGTATGGTGGTTTTGAGAATATCGGTGAAGAGGATATGGGACATTTTGTGTATTGATTTGTATATGGTTTGAAACCAGAAATCAGTCAGATGATACAACAGCACATGTTGTGTTGGCAAAGCAAGACAGTGGATGAGATTTCAAAATATGCAAAATATTGCAGAGATGACATTGAAGCCAGGCGTAGGAAGTTAAAAGAGAAAATGATGTGGGCACAAGTTAAATTGGCAGAACAACAAGAAGAGAAAACAAATGACCAAAATAATAATCAAATGAAAGAACAGAGTCAGAATAATCAAGGAGCGAATGGTAATAAATATAGGGGACGAATGGACAGAGAAGAAGCAAAAAAGAAGTTTCCTTGTCATGCGTGCGGAAAGCTTGGACACTGGAAGAACGAGTGTAAGAGAACTCAGAATAATAAGAATAATAACGGGCCAAATCAAAATGTAATCCAACAGATACAGAATGAAGTACTTATCAATCAGCAGCAGCAGGTAGTTACTTCACAATATCAGGTGCCCCCAGCTCCTATGCCAAATTTTGTGAATCATCAAGGTTTCAGTGCAAACACTGGATTTCAAGGAGAAAGTGGTAAGAATAATAGAACAATTACACAATATTTTTTACAGAATGATGAAGAACGTTCAGATGTCGCACAATGACGGTGCCTGAGGGGGGAGGAAGAGGAGTGCGTGCTTGGTGCATCCTTGCCGGTAGATCAGTCAGGTCCATTTGTTGATGGGAAAGTAGAAGGTAAAGACATTACTTTCCTATTGGATAGTGGTGCTACCAGGTCTACTGTGAGAACAGCAGACATCCCAAACCTACCCCTCTCGGGAGAGTCAATCCAAGTTGTAGGCGTGTCAAACCAACAGATTAGAACCCGAATTACCAAACCAATGGAGATGCACATTGGAAATTTTAAGGAGATGCATCGGTTCGTAGTTTGTGATTCTAGCCCCGTAAATCTGTTGGGAAGAGATCTTTTGTGCAAGATGAATTGCACGATCTATTGTACACCGGATGGTGTCGCTTTCCAAACCCCTGATGAAGATGTGGTATACAAGATGATGTTAGCCAAGCAGGGAACAGAAGTAGATGAAATGTTTTCAATAATAAGTGAGAATGAATTACCAGAAGAGTTGAGAACAACAGTTAATCCAGAAGTGTGGGATTTTACAGGAAAAGACATTGGGCTAATGACAAATATAGACCCAGTTAAGGTGACAGTGAAAGAAGGTGCAGTGTATCCAAACACCCGACAATACAAGATGAGTCCAGAAGTAAAGGCAGGAATAATTCCAGAAATTGAACGAATGGTTAAACAAGGTATTTTAAAAGAAGTGATGGGTAGTCCCTGCAATTCGCCGATAATGGGACTGAAAAAGCCTAGCGGAAAATACAGAATAGTGCAAGATTTACAAAAAATAAATAAAATTGTAGTGCCATGTTGTCCAATAGTGCCAAATCCGGGGATACGACATACCTGTGGCATCACAGGGCTTCAAGTATCTCGGTATCTTCATTACCCCCGATCCGCCTCTATTTTATGACTCAAATCTGCTAGGGCCCTTGACCCGTCTGAGATCAGATGCCAAACATTGGCGAACTCTCCCGTTGACCCTTCTGGGGTGGGCAGCACTTTTCAAGATGTTAGCGCTACCGCGCTTCCTATACGCACTACAAAATACCCCCAATGTGATCTCTGATGCATACTTTACCAGTATTGACAGCATTGTGCGAGAACTACTATGGGAGGGGCGGGCGCCGCGTATAGCCATGAACAAGCTTACAAAGGGGTGGTATGACGGAGGTATTTCCTTGCCCGATATGCGGCTCTATTACCAGGCGTCTCAACTGGTTGCGGTTAATAGGTGGGTTCATGGGGAGTACGATGATCCAAACTTTCGCACACATCGCTGGCTTTTGGGACGGGGAGGGTACAACAGAGCACTGTACATGAACCACCGCAAGCTTCACCTCACGGGGCCCACCGCACACACAGTGGAGGTCTGGCATGGTATCACTAAGAAATGGGGCTGGCACAACCGTCTTTCAAAATCTACACCACTCTGGGAACTGGACATGTTGGGTCAGCTTAGTAAGTGTCCTGCCACATTTGCCGACCTGCAAACGAAGTTTCAGTTGGCGCCCACCGAGACCTTCAGATATCTTCAGATCAATAGTTTTGGAAAGAGACGGGGCCCCTGTGTCTGGGATGGACTCGCCCTGACAGGGAAATACTACTATGGGAAGAAAACACTTGGGCACAGTGAATTAAACAAACAACAGGCACATAAATTCCAAACATGCATAAAAATCACATAGGTCTGAAAACGAAAAAACATTATATTGTATAAATTTAATTTATTTTTTCACTTTTTTTAGGATAAAAACATATAGTCTTTTTTATAGATACAAAAATATACATCCAATTATTAGCAACAAATTTTGAAGAACACACAGAAAGTATTTATCATTTTGATTCTGTTGATACACATATTTTCTTTACTTTCTGAAAGTCAATTCACACAAACTCATAGTTGTCATATTTCTCAATTCGTTA
This sequence comes from Calotriton arnoldi, assembly GCA_963921515.1. Taxonomy (NCBI): domain Eukaryota; kingdom Metazoa; phylum Chordata; class Amphibia; order Caudata; family Salamandridae; genus Calotriton; species Calotriton arnoldi. The sequence continues at coordinate 364,334 of CAWUFW010011196.1, forward strand.
TTGCTCTCAAAAACATTAACATAGTAACTATGATAATATAATCAAAACTTTAAACCATACGTCTAGTTAATACTGTGAGAAGACTGACAGTTTATTGTGCAAATGATCATTCAATCAATATCTTAAAAACATCCATCATTAAACTGATATGAGAAGACTGGCGGCTTGATGACAAAACTATGCGCGTTTCGGCATAGGCCTTCGTCAGGACTCCGTCCCAGTTGTTAACTGAATGAAAAATAGACAACAGTATGGTCTGAAATTAGTATGCCTGCTTGATAATTATAATATACTACAATGTCAAGTTCCACCTTAACAATTTAAAAAGTATATACATCCAATGGTGTGTCAAGTTGACATAGTATAGACAGGTAGAAAGAAATACCAATAGTGCTCAGAAGATCAAAAGTGAAGGTCAATCAAATGACCCAAGGGTATACAGAGTATAGAACCAAAGATCCCAGTGAGTCTTTTAAAGTTAGTTTAATTGAGAAGTTCTTGTTTTTATTAGGTGTTGGATTAGCATTCTCTTGAGGGCAAACTTAGTAGGATAGCTTAAAAATGGAAGAGTAACAGGCTCAAGATACCATTTCAAGACCTTATTGTATGATATTAACAATAACGGTAGTTTGACTACGCATACCTTAGGGGCCTGTGCAAACTTCATCAGCCCTGGTCATCAGTTAGATGGAGAATCTATCAACTGCTGCCTAGATTTGGCTGTTTAAAGTACAAAGGACAGTGCTGAATAACAGTATTTATTCTGATTATTTATTATAACTAGTTTTTAACTAAACTGATGACTATATTTAATACCGTATCTGCTCTTATTTTTCATGTTGGAATAGGTGGCTCTTTTCGGATTCTTTGCTGTTTGCACAGGATGTCTATATGAACGGCGATATCCCAGCCACTAATTAAAGTATGAGATAGTATAGAACTGAGAAAAAAAAAATCATACTCCATCATTTATTATAAAGTAGAATTTTAAACATATGTATATACCATATATTGATCCATTATATAAAGGGTTAAATTATTGGATCTAAATAAGATGGTTAACATGGTTTACCTGTCTAGAAGTAATAAGACTTGTCCCACAGATTGAAATTAAAAACAACGTACTAGATACACGTGTGTCAAATTGAACATACAATCTGACATGTAAAAATAGAAATAGTGACCAATCCCCTTAGTTAGTTGAAAACGAATATTTTACTCTGGTCATACATTTACGTGGAAATTCTTTTATACTGACCCTTAGTTATAATGGCACAACTTTGAATACATATATTTTCACGTTAATGGTATAGGCAGTCGGTGGCGAAGACAATTGACCTGCAACAGGGCTCTCAGTTTATTTCTATTCATCCACAGTTTCTGCAAAACAAAAATAAAAATAATATTCTGCCCTACATTAAACTGCCTGCGTGTATGAGCACAATTACTTTTATCCTTTTTATTCACCGCAATCGTCATGTTTTTTGGTTTTAAAATTACTACTCTAACCTCTAATGAAGCATAGTTGGATCTCAAAATTCTTAATGGCTTGAGAAAGTTGCTCTACTCGGCATTAACTGAGTATACATTGCGCTATCTGCGCGCTATATTATAACTAAAAGGCTGACTGCTCAAGGCCTGAATACTTCACAGCCTCTCGGTTATTAACGGTGAGCAAAATATATGTGGCCACTATTACAACTATGTGATTGGCGAACTAGGGCAACTAGCTGTTAAAACCTCGTAATGATTTAAATTCCACTATATTGTTTGTTACTAATCCGCTATCCCGCAGCGCGCTTACCGTCTCTAACAGTCGTTGATCTTCGTCTGTTGAGAAACGCCGAAGAGTCTGACTGTGCGTCAATTTACGTTAAATACTGTTGAATTTCCCTTGATGCCATGGCATGCATCTACTTCCGAGTTACCTCACGTTGTTTGCATTTTACTGGTATTGTGGGCGCCAACTTAACCTCCCCGTATATTTCTATATTCAAGCTGTTATGGGATCCAACCCTCATTAAAAAGATGGACAAAGTAGGTCAACGTTAATTTTTATATCAGTTTATTCTGCCACACGTATAGTTCTATTTTCAAGCTGTTTTTTTTGGATCAAACTCTCATTAAAAAAATGGACAAAATGGGTCAACATTGATTATTATGTCAATATGTTCTGCCACACGATTATTTGTAAACTTACAAGCTTACCGCTAGCATTTGTGATATGGACAGCATGTTAATCTAACCAAATCTGAAAAACCTTAGAAGTTTACCGCTATCATGTACATGTGGACAGCATGTTAATCTAGTCTCCAATTGATGTAGCCACTTTAATTCATTAAAAATGGGCATACCTCTGTATATTTAGCTACATTATTAGGGGGGCTCTTTTTAACTGATTGTTGTTCATTACTCAGTTATTATTGTATTTGATGGCTTGATCCCAGGGAATTTCTTGATTTAACCCCCGTACAGCTGTTTCCAAAGTGAAAATCCCAAAAACCTCCCTACATTTTCTGATTCCTTCAGTTGTCATGCCGGGCTTACTCTGGATTTTCTCGAGGATATACCATTTTATTTCTTCTGGGGTATGCTCATTATCAACATGATGTTGAACAATAGGAGCGGCTATTTTGCGGTTTCTAATAGCCGATCTGTGTTCTGTCAAACGTGTGTGATCAACGACGTTTGACAAACTGTTTGCTTTAGGGGTGATTGAGTCCACTAGCAGCCCTTGGTCCAGCCCAGTGGTCCTGGTACCAAAAGCTGCAGCGCCTGGTGCCACCCTAGAACTTCGGTTCTGCGTGGACTACCGAGGTCTCAATTCAGTCACAAAGACTGACGCGCACCCCATCCCCAGAGCTGATGAGGTCATAGATCGGCTAGGGGCTGCACGGTACCTCAGCACGTTTGATTTGACGTCTGGGTATTGGCAGATCGCCTTGACTGATGGGGCAAAGGAGAGGTCAGCATTCTCCACACCGGATGGGCACTACCAGTTCTGGGTGATGCCCTTTGGGATGAAGAATGCCCCTGCCACCTTTCAGAGGTTGGTCAACAGGGTGTTGGTTGGGCTGGAGGATTTCAGTGCCGCCTACCTGGATGAAATTGCAGTGTTTAGTTCCTCATGGGAGGACCACCTGCGCCACCTCTGGGAAGTGTTGATGGCACTGCGAAGGACAGGCCTCACAATCAAGGCAAGTAAGTGCCATATTGGGCAGGGTTCTGTGGTGTACTTGGGACACAAGGTTGGGAGCGGCCAGGTGGGGCCCCTACAGCCCAAGATTGAAACCATCCTGTCTTGGGAACCCCCGAAGACCCAGACACAGGTGAGAGCCTTTTTAGGACTCACGGGTTATTACAGGAGGTTTGTCAAGGGGTATGGCAACATTGTTGCACCCTTGACTGAGCTGACTTCTAAGAAGCAGCCAAAGATTGTGAACTGGACTGACACCTGTCAGAAAGCTTTTGATGCCCTGAAGACTGCCATGTGCACAGCACCTGTACTTCAGGCGCCCAACTTTTCAAACGAATTTGTTGTCCAGACAGAAGCTTCAGAGCATGGTGTGGGGGCTGTTCTGTCAAGGATCAATGAGGAGGGCCTAGACCAACCGGTAGCCTTCATTAGTAGGAGGTTACTTCCACGGGAACAGAGGTGGAGTGCAATTGCGCGTGAGGCATTTGCTGTGGTCTGGGCACTGAAGAACCTGAGGCCATACCTGTTTGGGACTCACTTCCAGGTTCAGATGGACCACAGGCCCCTCAGATGGTTGATGCAGATGAGGGGTGAGAATCCCAAGTTGTTGATGTGGTCTATTTCCCTACAGGGGATGGACTTTACGGTGGAACACCGCCCGGGTACAGAACACGCCAAAACTGATGGTCTGTCCAGATTTTTCCGCCTTAGTGATGAGAAACCCCAAGTGGGAGGGTAGTTCTCCCCACATTTCAGCTGGAGGGGACACGTGTTAGACCTGGCACCATTGGCGTGGGTCTCCCTTCCATCTTTCGCTTTTTGTCTCCTCTGTGTTTGCTGGTGGTAGATGCTCTGGGCGCTGTGCCACTGCCATTCAGTGCTACAGCGCGAATGCTCCCTATTGTAAATTGACTGGATGAATTGGTATTCCCATAATTGGCTCATTTGATTTACCTGTTAGTCCCTCGTATAGTGCACCGTGCGTGCCCAGGGCTGGTAGACCGAATGCTGCTGGTGGGCCTGCAGCGCTGATTGCGCCACCCACCTAAGCAGCGCGTAAAGTGTGTCTCAGACCTGCCATCGCAGAGTCTGTAAGCAGTCCAGAACTGCCATTCTTTGACTGTAAAGTGAACCCACTTCCCAGTCCCTCAACCTTCCCTTGGCATCATGTAACTCATCCCTAGGGCAGGGTGCATTGTGTGTGAAAGGTAGGACCTGCCTTGGTCTATGTGGCATGTCCTGATAGTGAATTACACTCCATTTCGTTTTTCACTATTGCAAGGCTATGTGTTCCCAGAATGGGCAGTTTTGATTATTAAATCCTATAATCCTAGCTGACCCAAGGAACACATTTGGAAAGACGAATTTAGTATGCCTGAGCTCAGAATATTAAAATACATCTTTTAGTGAGGATTATTTTTATATTCTGTGTTTGAAAATACCACTTCTAGGAAGTAGGTATTTTCTTGCCTAAGTCGTCCCGTGTGCTCTGCTGTTATGTGTTTTGGATGTCTGGTCTTGGAGGGACAGGGCAGGCTGAGCCCGACCTGGGGTGAAGAGCGGAATCTGCAGCTGGAGGATGGGGAGGGGTGACCCTTTGGTCTGAGCAGGGCTGGACCTGGCAAGGTGAATGATGGCTCCAGCCCCCACTGTGCGTCTGATGGCAGACCCCCTCTTCCTCAAAGGCAGGATGCCGCCTTGTAAATAAAGTGCTCCAGGACCACACCGAACTGGTTCTGGTTGGGTTCAGTGACTTGTGACTTTTGAGAGCAAAGACTTGTGGGGTATAAATATCTGCACCGAAACCCCTACGGGTGTGTTACTTCTGGATGTCAAGACGAACCTCTGTCCGTGTAACGAGAGGAAAAGGACTTTGAAACTTTCATCCATCTTGCTGAAGCAACTACCCAAGGGCCTGATTTGAGCTTGCCTCCTGCTAAAGTCTCAGGGACATTAGAATTCACCCATCCGCCTTCTGAATTCCTATTGAGAGGGGTTCTACTCGCAGGTGAGGCCTCTGTCATGAATTCCCGAGCCTCTGGGTCTACTGCGGGGAACGCAGGCTGAGAATCATCGCTATCGCTATTGTGGGCCGCTGCAGCTGAGGAGCTGTTGCCGCTGAGAGCCCGCATTTGTCTGTGTTATGAGAATCATCGCTATCGCTATTGTGGGCCGCTGCAGCTGAGGAGCTGTTGCCGCTGAGAGCCCGCATCTGTCTGTGTTATAAGAATCATCGCTATCGCTATTGTGGGCCGCTGCAGCTGAGGAGCTGTTGCCGCTGAGAGCCCACATTTGTCTGTGCTACGAGAATCATCGCTATCGTTATTGTGGGCCGCTGCAGCTGAGGAGCTGTTGCCGCTGAGAGCCCGCATTTGTCTGTGCTACGAGGATCATCGCTATCGCTATTGTGGGCCGCCGCAGGTGAGGAGCTGTTACCGCTGAGAGCCCGCATTTGTCTATGCTACGAGGATCAGCGCTATCGCTATTGTGGGCCGCTGCGCCTGAGTAGCTGCTGCCGCTAAGAGCCCGCCTTTTTATCACCGCCTCAGGACCCTCGTGGGTGCAAGCCTCGGACCGCTGCAGCTGGGAGCTGTGGCCCCTGCGAGTCCGCCTGTCATCACTGCGGCTTCCTCCCGAAGCTGCGTGCCGTGCCCCTTTAAACCTCAGGTACATTGTGCATCACCGGGTCGCGTAGACCCCGGCCTCGAACTAAGTTTGTTTCACACGCTTGCTTTAGAGTGCTTTTAATTGCCTTTCTTCTTGAACTTATATTTACGTGCATTGTGGCTTTTTGATTGTATTTGAGCCTTGTGTTAAGCTTATATAAAGATACCTATTTTTCCATAGCTACTTGTGTTGTGTCCCTTTGTGGTGTCGTCACTGCATTATTGTGTATGGTCATAAATGCTTCACACACTGCCTCTGAGATAGGCCTGTCTGCTCGTGATACGTTACCACAGGGTGTAGCTGGGGTTATCAAAGGGTGTAGCCCCCTTACTCTGACTTAGGAAGAAGGGTCCCTACTTGGACATTGGCCAGCCACTGCCAACTAGAGACCCCCATTTCTAACATTGGTGGTCAGCGGTGAGGATCAGGACTTGCATTTGTGATCCACATACAATAACTGGTGTACACCACTAGTGAGTGCAGACCTAAACGCAACCACATACGTTGTTGATCTTGTTCTATTTTTTTATCGTAATTGCCAGTTATGTCTACAATGGGTAAGCCAGCATCCAATGCTTCGGAGGATCTCACATTTGAGGAAGAGAGGTTAGAAACCTCCACTGCCAAACAGCTAAAGTCTTTTTGCAAGCAATTCACCGTCCCTATTGCAGGTCTCTCTAGGAAGGAGGAGTATCAGAAGGCGCTAAAGGCCTGGTGGGAGGCGAGGGAGTCCCCCGGGAATGGGGGAGAGCCTGGGAACGGGGGAGAGCCTGGGAACGGGGGAGAGAATGCCGGAGGGCAGCAGGATGACGAAGTGGATTTAGGGGGAGGTAAAGCACTTTCCAGTCCAGGTACTAGTGTGTCCTCAAAGGGCCTGTCTCCAGAAGAGATGGAGGACAGGGAGAGAGATAGGAGGCATAGTTTGGAGATGGCCAAATTAGAAGGTCAGAAGGACCTAGAGAGTAAAAAGTTGGATATTGAGAATAACAGGTTGACATTTGAACTTGAGAAAATGAAACTGGAGCATGAGAGAATATTGAGGGAACTGGAGATCAAGGCTAAGAGTTTAGAGATCTCCCCCTCTGGTGGCAGCATACCTTTAGTACCTACTGAGGGTAGAGTTTATATACCCAAGGATGTCATCAAGGATTTCCATAAGAGTGAGGATATTGGGCAATGGTTTGCCACCTACGAGATAGCCATGGAGAAGGATTGGGGAGCGGGGTTGTGGGGTTGTGGGGTTGTGGGGACGCTTTGTGAGTGATGGGAGGGATACCCTGTTGGATCTGCCCAAAGAGAGCAGGATGGTGTATGCCCACATGAAAGAGGCCTTGATGACGCGATATGGTTTGACCCCAGAAATGTACAGGCAGAGATTTAGAACCTGTAAGAAGTTAGAGGGTACCACTTGGGTTGAATAAGTGTCTTTTTTTGCAGAGCAATGGATCGCTGGGTAAAAGGTAGCAAGGTGGAAACTTTTGAACAACTGTATGATTTGTTTGCGTGGGAGCATTTAGCTAGTAACTGTTTTCCAGAGCTACGCCAGCACCTTGTTGATAGCAAGCTAACTAACCCTAGGAAGCTTGCTGAGGAGGTGGACCGCTGGGTGAGCACCCGGGTTTGCAAGGGTCAGATGGGAGACTTTGCCAAAGGTGGGCAGGGTCCCCAGCAGAGAAGTGGGGGGGACAGGGGTAAACAGAGGGAGTTCCAGAGAGGGCCCCAAAGTAATTCCCAAGGGAACCCAGGAGTGGTGTCCCAGTCTCCCCCTGAGAAGAAGCCCTGCCCCCGACAGGTAGGCCTGTTCATAGGGGGCCCCTTACTTGTTTTAAATGTGGTCAAGTGGGCCACCGGTATTATGATCCCCAGTGTCCCCAGAGGGACCTCAAGGCACCACCCCGTGCACCACCCCGCCAGCTTGCTAGTGTAGCCCTGGGAGGGGAGGAGATGGGTGCCCCAGGTGGGTGGGATCCCGTAGAATTGACCCTTGTCTCGCTAGGAGACTTTGAGAAGGTCCCTAACCCCACGCTGCCTGATAACACTAAGAAGTACAGTCAGTGGGTGACCATCAATGGCCATAGGGTGGAGGCTCTGAGGGACACCGGAGCAAGTGTGACTGATGTTAGCTCCCGGTTGGTGTCCCCAGAGCAGGTTGTCCCCCATGCATTCTGCCCAGTAGTGTCAGCAGACAACTCTGAGAGCCAGTGTGAGGTGGCTCAAGTTCCCTTTGAGTGGGGGGGGGTCTCAGGAACTCTTCAAGTAGCTGTGAGGCCAGCCATGCCGGAAGACTGTCTGTTGGGCAACAATTTAGAGAACTCCCCGTGGGCTACGGTGGAGCGGAAATCTCACTTGGAAATGTTGGGTCTGCCTGAGTGTGCGTGCGCGACCACTCGGTCCATGGCAGCCAGTAAGAACGTTAAGAAGGACCTGGAGCATGAAAGTATGGCCCAGGCCCCTGCCTTAAAGAGAAGGGGTAGGGGACGTGGGAAACCGGCCTCCATAATTCCCACGGTCCAGGAGGGAGCAGACCTTGAGGGGGATGCCCTGGAGCCTACCGGGGAACAAGTAGCCGAACTGGGGGACCTGCCTGGGCTGACCCATTGGCAGCAGGAAGGAGGGCCCACCAGGGAGGAATTTTGTGAACAGCAGAGAACGTGCCCTTCTCTTGAGGGGCCGACGCGACAGGCTGCAGCCCAGGCAGTAGGTGATCAGTCAGGGTCACATCTGATCTATTGGGAGAATGACCTACTTTACTGCGAGCCTAAGGTTGCTGAGCCTGGGTCAGCCCGTGTGCTGGTGGTACCCCAGTGCTTCAGAGCCTTCCTACTGGGGTTGGCTCATGATGTGCCATTGGCAGGACATCTGGGGCAGACCAAGACCTTTGAGAGGCTGCTCACCCACTTTTATTGGCCCCAGATGCGCAGGAGCTCAGATGCTCACTGCAGGACATGTGAAACTTGCCAGGCAAGTGGAAAGAGTGGGGGGAAGATCAAAGCCCCACTGCAGCCCTTTCCAGTTGTCAGTACCCCATTCGAGCGAGTGGGCATTGACATTGTGGGGCCTCTGGACCCCAAGACAGCCATGGGCAACAGGTTCATCCTGGTCTTGGTGGACCATGCCACCCGGTACCCTGAAGCCATCCCGCTCCGGACAGTGACGGCCCCCGTGGTGGGACGGGCACTGATGGGGATTTTCTCCCATGTGGGGTTCCCCAGAGAGGTGGTGTCCGATAGGGGTACTAACTTCATTTCCAAATATGTGAAGTCTCTGTGGGAGGAGTGTGGGGTAACTTATAAGTTTACCACCCCTTACCACCCCCAAGGTAATGGGCTGGTTGAGAACTTCAACCGGACCCTCAAAGGCATGATTATGGGCCTAGAAGAGTCCATGAGGCGTAAGTGGGACGTCCTCTTGCCATGCCTGTTGTTTGCTTACCGAGAGGTGCCACAGAAGTCCCTAGGGTTCAGCCCCTTTGAACTACTCTATGGTCTCCCGGTAAGAGGGCCTCTGAGTCTGGTCAAGGAAGGCTGGGAGCAATCTTCCAGGAAACCTCCCCAGGATGTGTTTAGCTACATGCTGGACTACAGGAACCAGACTCGGCATTTCAGAAAGCTTGCTGAGGCGAATCTGGAAGCCAGCCAGGAAGAGATGAAACGTTGGCATGATCAGAATGCCACTCTGATTGAGTTTCAGCCTGGTCAAAAGGTTTGGGTCATGGCCCCAGTGGAGCCCTGTGCGCTCCAAGATAAGTGGACCGGACCCTTTGAGGTGGTGGAGCGCAAGAGTCCTCTTACCTACTTGGTGGACTTGCAGTCTCCCCGGAACCCCTTGCAGGTCCTGCATGTCAACCGCCTGAAGCCCCACTTTGAGAGGTCCGAAGTGGGCATGCTCCTGGCCACAGATGCTGGGATGGAGGAGGAGAGTGAGCCTCTTCCTGACCTCCTGTGTGCAAAGGAGCAAGATGGGTCAGTGGAGGGTGTGGTCCTCTCCACCAAACTGACCCCTGAGCAGCAGAGTGATTGTCGCCAACTGTTGGGACAATTCAGTGATCTGTTCTCCCTGGTGCCTAGTGTCACTGATTGGTGTGTCCATGAAGTGGACACTGGGAACAGTCCTCTTGTTAAGCACAAGGCTTACCGAGTGACTGACCGGGTTAGGACATGCATTAAGGAGGAGGTCTCCAAAATATTTGCTTTAGGGGTGATTGAGTCCTCTAGCAGCCCTTGGTCCAGCCCAGTGGTCCTGGTACCAAAAGCTGCAGCGCATGGTGCCACCCTAGAACTTCTGTTCTGCGTGGACTACCGAGGTCTCAATTCAGTCACAAAAACTGACGCGCACCCCATCCCCAGAGCTGATGAGCTCATAGATCGGCTAGGGGCTGCACGGTACCTCAGCACGTTTGATTTGACGTCTGGGTATTGGAAAATCCCCTTGACTGATGGGGCAAAGGAGAGGTCAGCATTCTCCACACCGGATGGGCACTACCAGTTCCGGGTGATGCCCTTTGGGATGAAGAATGCCCCTGCCACCTTTCAGAGGTTGGTCAACATGGTGTTGGTTGGGCTGGAGGATTTCAGTGCCGCCTACCTGAATGACATTGCAGTGTTTAGTTCCTCATGGGAGGACCACCTGCGCCACCTCATCGAAGTGTTGATGGCACTGCGAAGGGCAGGCCTCACAATCAAGGCAAGTAAGTGCCAGATTGGGCAGGGTTCTGTGGTGTACTTGGGACACCAGGTTGGGAGCGGCCAGGTGGCGCCCCTACAGCCCAAGATTGAAACGATCCTGGCTTGGGAACCCCCGACGACCCAGACACAGGTGAGAGCCTTTTTAGGACTCACAGGTTATTACAGGAGGTTTGTCAAGGGGTATGGCAACATTGTTGCACCCTTGACTGAGCTTACTTCTAAGAAGCAGCCAAAGATTGTGAACTGGACTGACACCTGTCAGAAAGCTTTTGACGCCCTGAAGACTGCCATGTGCACAGCACCTGTACTTCAGGCGCCCAACTTTTCAAACAAATTTGTTGTCCAGACAGACGCTTCAGAGCATGGTGTGGGGGCTGTTCTGTCACAGATCAATGAGGAGGGCCTAGACCAACCAGTAGCCTTCATTAGTAGGAGGTTACTTCCACAGGAACAGAGGTGGAGTGCAATTGAGCGTGAGGCATTTGCTGTGGTCTGGGCACTGAAGAAGCTGAGGCCATACCTGTTTGGGACTCACTTCCAGGTTCAGACGGACCACAGGCCCCTCAGATGGTTGACGCAGATGAGGGGTGAGAATCCCAAGTTGTTGAGGTGGTCTATTTCCCTACAGGGGATGGACTTTACGGTGGAACACCGCCTGGGTACAGAACACGCCAATGCTGATGGTCTGTCCAGATTTTTCCACCTTAGTGATGAGATCCCCCAAGTGGGTGGGTAGTTCTCCCCACATTTCAGCCGGAGGGGACACGTGTTAGACCTGGCACCATTGGCGTGGGTCTCCCTTCCATCTTTCGCTTTTTGTCTCCTCTGTGTTTGCTGGTGGTAGATGCTCTGGGCGCTGTGCCACTGCCATTCAGTGCTACAGCGCGAATGCTCCCTATTGTAAATTGACTGGATGAATTGGTATTCCCATAATTGGCTCATTTGATTTACCTGTTAGTCCCTCGTATAGTGCACTGTGCGTGCCCAGGGCTGGTAGACCGAATGCTGCTGGTGGGCCTGCAGCGCTGATTGCGCCACCCACCTAAGCAGCGTGTAAAGTATGTCTCAGACCTGCCATCGCAGAGTCTGTGCGCAGTCCAGAACTGCCATTCTTTGACTGTAAAGTGAACCCACTTCCCAGTCCCTCAACCTTCCCTTGGCATCATGTAAGTCATCCCTAGGGCAGGGTGCGTTGTGTGTGAAAGGTAGGACCTGCCTTGGTCTGTGTGGCATGTCCTGATAGTGAATTACACTCCATTTAGTTTTTCACTATTGCAAGGCTATGTGTTCACTTAGGCCAGAATGGGCAGTTTTGATTATTACATCCTATAGTCCTAGCTGACCCAAGGAACACGTTTGGAAAGTCGAATTTAGTATGCCTGAGCTCAGAATATTAAAATACATCTTTTAGTGAGGATTATTTTTATATTCTGTGTTTGAAAATACCACTTCTAGGAAGTAGGTATTTTTTTGCCTAAGTCGTCCCGTGTGCTCTGCTGTTATGTGTATTGGATGTCTGGTCTTGGAGGGACAGGGCAGGCTGCGCCCGACCTGGGGTGAAGAGCGGAATCTGCAGCTGGAGGATGGGGAGGGGTGACCCTTTGGTCTGAGCAGGGCTGGGCCTGGCAAGGTGAATGATGGCTCCAGCCCCCACTGTGCGTCTGATGGCAGACCCCCTCTTCCTCAAAGGCAGGATGCCGCCTCTTAAATAAAGTGCTCCAGGACCACACCAATCTGGTTCCGGCTGGGTTCAGTGACTTGTGAATTTTGAGAACAAAGACCTGTGGGCTATAAATATCTGCGCCGAAACCCCTATGTGTGTGTTACTTCTGGATGTCAAGACGAACCTCTGTCCGTGTAACGAGAGGAAAAGGACTTTGAAACTTTCATCCATCTTGCTGAAGCAACTACCCAAGGGCCTGATTTGAGCTTGCCTCCTGCTGAAGTCTCAGGGACATTAGACTTCACCCATCCGCCTTCTGAATTCCTATTGAGAGGGGTTGTACTCGCAGGTGAGGCCTCTGTCGAGAATTCCAGAGCCTCTGGATCTACTGCGGGGAACGCGGGCTGAGAATCATCGCTATCGCTATTGTGGGCCGCTGCAGCTGAGGAGCTGTTGCCGCTGAGAGCCCGCATCTGTCTGTGTTACGAGAATCATCGCTATTGTGGGCCGCTGCAGCTGAGGAGCTGTTGCCGCTGAGAGCCTGCATCTGTCTGTGCTACGAGAATCATCGCTATCGCTATTGTGGGCCGCTGCAGCTGAGGAGCTGTTGCCGCTGAGAGCCCGCATCTGTCTGTGCTACGAGAATCATCGCTATCGCTATTGTGGGCCGCCGCAGCTGAGGAGCTGTTGCCACTGAGAGCCCGCATTTGTCTGTGCTACGAGGATCATCGCAATTTTGGGCCGCCGCAGCTGAGGAGCTGTTGCCGCTGAGAGCCCGCATTTGTCTATGCTACGAGGATCAGCGCTATCGCTATTGTGGGCCGCTGCGGCTGAGGAGCTGCTGCCACTAAGAGCCCGCCTTTTTATCACCGCCTCAGGAGCCTCGTAAGTGCACGCCGCGGACCGCTGCAGCTGGGAGCTGTGGCCGTTGCGAGTCCGCCTGTCATCATCGCGGCTTCCTCCCGAAGCTGCGTGCCGTGCCCCTTTAAACCTCAGGTACATTGTGCATCACCGGGTCACGTAGACCCCGGCCTCGAACGAAGTTCGTTTCGCACGTTTTTGAGTGCTTTTAATTGCCTTTCTTCGTGAACTTATATTTACGTGCATTGTGGCTTTTTGATCGTATTTGAGCCTTGTGTTAAGCTTATATAAAGATACCTATTTTTCCATAGCTACTTGTGTGGTGTCCCTTTGTGGTGTCGTCACTGCGTTATTGTGTATGGTCATAAATGCTTCACACACTGCCTCTGAGATAGGCCTGTCTGCTTGTGCTACGTTACCACAGGGTTGAGCAGGGGTTATCAAAGGGTGTAGCCCCCTTACTCTGACTTAGGAAGAAGGGTCCCTCCTTGGACATTGGCCAGCCACTACCAACTAGAGACCCCCATTTCTAACAAGAACCATCTATTTAATTTAATTGGGTGAGAAAGAAGATCACGGAAGAACCACCAGGAGGAAGAGAGTGTCAGAGAGGGGTGCGACGCAGTCGTCGGTACTTTAGAGAGGTGAACTATCCTGTCCTGATTCCTGTCCTGAAATCTTTGTCTCCTGATCTATCCCGGGGGACCCTCACCATCCCTTTGGCCAGGGGGTTGGTCTTCACACCATTCTGGGTAACTATAAATTCATTGTATTGATAGATGTTCTTCTCTCTCTGTCCTCTCCTTTCTGAGTATGGTTATTGTGTGAATCTGAATTATTGAGTATCAATTGAATAAGCACACTTGCAAATGAGGGTGTTTGTACTGAAACTCTGAGATGGTTCACATTCAATTAATTTAGATAAAGATTTTAAAACGTCCCGAGTCTGTGACTATTTTTATTAAAGAATGTTTTTATAAGTTACGTTAATTATCACCATCAATTAGTTCCAACTAATGGTCCATCGACCAGAGGAAAGAACTTTTTGATCAGTGAAAGGTTTAGTTAGAATAATAAATATAACTATTCCTGTGACATGAAATTTATAAACTACAAGCTCCTGCGGTCTACTTGGTATTTAATGTGAGAAGTTATATGGGCCCAGGTGAGTATATGGTAGAGGAGTATCTGCTGATAGTACACCGCTGGATCAGTACGAGAATGGAGACATCTGTGAAGAAAAACAAAAGAAGTGGTGAGAAAAGGCCTCCAAAGAAGGCAGACAAACAGCGGCATTCTGTAAGAACTATATCAAACCATAACTAACAACAACAAAAGAAGATGAATGTCTTCAGAACAGTAGTGTGAGAAGGAATAACTCAGAAATTTAAGACAAAACAAGAAGAGACAGTTCTCAGGAACCACTGAAGTCCATCTCATCTTCTTTATGGAGGGAAATAAATTGTTTTAGATCCTCAGGGCGGACAAAGGAGTAGGAGAGTTCTTTATAGGTAACTTTGAAGTAGCAAGGATGCACTGGGCCTTATCTGGCGTTCATTGATCGAAGAGCCGGGCGAAGAGACAGGAATTCCTTACGACGAGCGGCAGTAGCGCAGGCCACATCCTGTGAGAAGAAAACTTTTTGACCGGACCATAACATCTGCTTTCTGAGCTTAGCCGCCGAGATGACCCTTAACAGCTCGGTGTACTCCAAGAATAGAACAATTATCCCTCTAGGACGATTGACTGACGAGGTAGAGGGTGAACCTCCAGGTTTAGGGCCTATGCGATGGGCACATTGCAAATTGAGAGTAGTGCCGTCCTTGAGACCAACAAGCTTGGGAATGTGTATTTTTAAAAAGGCGAGCATGTCAGATCCTTCCTCTCCCTCAGGAATACCGTAGATTCTAAGGTTGTTGTGCCTATTGCGATTTTCTAAATCCTCCGTTTGCATTTTGAGAAGGGCAATCTCTTTAGACATAGCTGCAACTTGAGGTATCACATCCTGGGTATCACTAATCCTTTGTTCAACCGCAGACACTCTAGAGTCTAAGTTGGACCATTCTCCTCTAATCGCTGGATGGTAGTATTTGTATCAATCACAAAAGGTTTAATAAGCTTGAGCTCGTCCATAAGGTCCTCCATTGTAATAGGTAATGGAGATTTGGTAGGAGAGTAGGGTTCCTTCTTTTGGCGCTTGGAGGAAGCAGCAGTGGTAGAATCCTTTCGGATGGAAGACATATTTGTGGAGGTAGTCTTCTGTCCAAGGGAGGGAGAAGGCTCCATAAAAGACAAGTATAAAAGTGTGTTGCAGCTCAGAAGACAGGCAACGCAGGGAAATATGGGGAAAAAAACCGATGAAAACAGCTGGAAAGAAAGATGAGACAAGAATGAAAGTTGTAATCCTGCGTCAACAGCTTGTAAGGCAGTCAGAAGTGTCTCCAGTAAGTAAATTGATGTTACGAGGGTTGAGAGACAGCCCAGAGGGTTCCAAAACCAACTAACGGATGTCGAGAGGAGAAAAAGGATAGGCTGTCAAAAAAGAGACGAGGCGCAAAAAATAACAGGCAATAAAGAGAGTCCTCAGTCCGCGCCACAACCCACAAGAGCAGAAAGCTCAAGGTATCAGCTAACTGATAAGGAAAGCACCCAATGCGTGACAGCTTGACTCAGTCCATCTCCCAGGAAAGGCAAACCAATTTGAAGAACAAAAACTTCAATCAAACATTAGCTACCAAGCATTGTGCAAGCTGCTCCAACAGATGACTCCAAATTGAGCGAAGAAAAACAGTTCCATATGGCATTCCGAAGTGCATAGTAGGAAAGTGTCTCCCAAAATAGAAGCAGGTGAGATAAAATGCTCAAAGTTCATGAAGTGCCAACAAAGGCACAAAGCCCCCAGAAGTGAGCTGCGGCGGTGTCTTAAAAACCGCACCGCGGGCAGCACCGGGAAAACTGTGAGGAAAATGGCGGGTGCTACCGAGGATGCGTGAAGGGAGTATGGCGCGGGGGAAATAGGGCGAAAAACAGCTTTAAAATTGGAAAAAAGAACAGCTACCTGTGCCCCCCCGCCTGCTTTGTAAATGAACTCAGTCCATGCCCTCTGGAGTCGGGAAATCATCTCCGGTAATCAAGGAAAGTCCCGCTCGAGACGCAGAGCCTCAGCCGGACGCGGCCATCTTTGGCGGCTCAAGCCACGCCCCCATCCTTGTTTCTTTTTAATTCACATGCTGTGCAGTAATGCAGGGGTGAGTGGGTCACATTAATATATTGTTCATAAGTATTCACTAAGGGAATCTGATTCTCCATCCCATGGAATGTGTTCATGATGAGGGGATCTCCCATGCTGGACAGCATTGGGATTACTAATGGCTATTTGGTATAGACCCAGCTATTCTGACTTGGGGATCGCACGCACTATAATTTTCAAATTAATAACTACTGTCCATTTTTGTGAGGAGTTTTATTGGTACTGTATAATGTGCTAAAACACAAAGTACTGCCCACCGCCCTGTCTAAATGTAACTTCCATATGGAGTGTAAGGGTACCAAAAGTTTCCTCTGTAACAATCTAGAAAACAGAATTTTGGATTACATTGCGGTCCTGTAAAATCCCACATTTGGTTCAAAACTGTCTGCAAAGTTCTCTAGTCTTTTCGTCCACATGGATGATAGGTGTTAAACATAGGTCAGGATTCCCACAGGATTCATGGATTATACCGTGTAAACAATGTTCATGTATATTTATTAAATGTAAAAGCATGCAGAACACCCGGAATGGAGTCAGTGATCGTGGACGTGAGTTTGACATGATATAAATGTATCAGTCTGAAGCTTATTGGATCTTTGACTAGTTTACGGCATTTGTATTACTGAAATGCGGGTGATCCAAGATTACAGATCCCATTTATTTTCAAGAGATAAGGCGGAGATGACAGGGTGAAAGATGTTTTCAGTGATTGCATGTACCAAGGACAGCTAATAAAGCGCCATTGCTGTTTAAGTGTGAGAGTAGCCACTACAGAAATCTTTATGAGAATGTCTTTTTGTTTCTTTGCTCGCTCCATCCCTAATTTGAGAACCGTACCAACACCATTATTTGTTTTCTCAAATATAAACGATGCACACATTTCATTTTGGTTATAATTATGACTTTCAAAGCCACTTTGAACGAGTGCAGTGTATGTATCTTCTTCTCAAATAATACGCGCAGTAGCAGAATGTTGAATGTGTATTTCACCAGTGTATGCATTTAATGACCAAGCATGCTTTCCCGTGGAATTTTAATTTATTCTATTTTTTTGGAACAGCAGTCACACTACCTTTTGAGTTCTGTAAGAGAGGAACGAAGATACAGGAGCCTTTGAAATAAAGACGTGGACGGACAAGCGAATCTTTAGTCTGAATATCTGGCTCCAGAAACATGTCATCAGCTACTTTCTCAATGTCCTCAAATCTGACTCGAGGGATGGGGAACAGGAATGACTTCCAAATGATAGTGAGTAGCAATCGGTGTCTCATGAGTAACAAAAGACAGTTGTTGGGGGCAGACCTTAGGCAATATCACCGGAAATACAATATAGAACTTTGTAGTTTTGGATGGCAAATGAAGGTCACATGTGCATCATCTGTAATCTTCCTCCACGATCTCCATCTGAACCTGTATTAGAACATTGGAATGTTGGGAGCTCCATTGAAGACAATGGAGTAGCTCTGGGCTTATAATGGCTGGTATAAGCCCAGCACTCCAACATTCCAATGTTTGTCTTTTGTTTCTCCATTTTTAATTTAGAACATTCTACCCTTAGTGGGTGGAATGTTCTAATAGCCTTATAGCCCTTCTGCCTCAGGCTATACCAGTTGTTAAAGGCCCTCTCCCTCGTTATAGGCCCTCGCCTGCGGCTCGGTAGAGCCCTCGGCAGCGGGCTATAAGGCTATATAAGAACATTGGAATGTTGGAAGCTCCATTGAAAACAATGAATTGCTCCAGGCTTATATTGGCTGGTATAAGCCCGGAGCTCCAACTTTGTGGCTGTGAACAAAGGCTTCAGGGAGCCTGAGGGGATTTCAATCCCCTTGCACTCCCTGAAGCCTTTGTTTAATTTGTTAGAACATTCTGCCCTCTAGTGGCAGAATGTTCTAATAGCCTTATAGCCCTTCGTAGCAGGGCTATACCGACTATTAAAGTGCCGCTGCCTTGTTAAAGTCCTCGCCTTCGGCTCGGGCCTTTAACGCTGCAGCGGGCCTTTAATAGCCGGTATAGCCCTCTACAGCGGGCTATAAGGCTATATTATACTCACTTCATTGGCTTCCCATAAAAAAGTGTGAGCTCTTCAAACTTATGTGTTTGGCTTCTAAATCACTGCACGGGAAGGTACCATGTTAAAAATAAACTGCAGCCTTATATCCCGGTACGCCTGCTCAGATCCAGTGAGCTTCTACTACTATGCCCTAAACGTATCCAAACAGCCAGATATGATGGCCGTTCCTTTTCTTTCTTGTCCCCCAATTACTGGAATCAGCCATCCTTGCCCCTTCATTCCTTCTCAGACCTAATCCTTTTCAAGAAACTTCTGAAAACACAGCTGTTTGATCTTTGATCACCATATAGAACTGTGACCTGCATTTGACGGCCTCGGCGCCGATTCCCCTTGGGGGTGATTGGTGCGCCAAATAAATATAATAATAATAATAATAATGTGGAATCTTGTAATAAAATCTATTTTCCTTCCTAAGCTTTAAAAACATGAGCAAGCATTGACAAAGCCAACAGGTCTGCATTAATGTGCTGATACATGACAACACAGCCATCCAGAAATGCAGTTTGACTCCAAACACACATTCTTGCCAGACCTATCAACTTTGACATGCTCATTTTGTTTTTAGAAGACCCAGGGTTGTAGTTCTTATCTCTCTTGCTGTGTTCACATCAATTATCTTATAACTAATGTGCACCCCATGATTAAACCGGCATCCATACAGGCTATGGAAAGTGGAATTCATACATATTTACCATTGCAAACGGGTGACATCTCAGACAATTTAAAGTGCTGCAGATTGTGTAAATGCATTAGGTTTTAGTGTGTCCAGTGCTGGAAAGTAGGGGGATCGAGCCGGACCCCTGTTCCAGTAGCTATTTCTGCACCGGATCAGAGATCCGGCCGACTGAGGCAAATATGTTGAATTGGACCTCCTGTAATTTTCCGACACTGAGACATAATTCAGCAGAGCCCACACATTGTCTGCATTCCATCTGGTGCAGCAACCTGCAGGCAGGAGGGGGCTTTCTCATTTTCACTTCCAGCCAAGCATAAATCAAAGGCCTGATTTTTAAAGGCAGGGACATCTTAAGGGTTTGGAGGGCCCGGGGGCAAACATATTTTGGGGGCAGGGCCGGACTGGCTACCGGGCGTTTTGCTGTGCTGCCAAGCTGGGGGCTGATTTCACTGCGGTGGGGGCTGATTTTGTTGATGGGGACCTGCGTGTGCTTCTAAATAAAGAAAGCAAAACAAATGGTTTTAAGCACACGCAGGTCCCCATCAATGAAATCAGCCCCCAGCTTGGCAGCACACCAAAACGCCCGGTAGCCAGTCCGGCCCTGTTTGGGGGTCCCTTTTCTGAACAGCTTCGAATTTATGATCCATTCTCAACTTATTCATGCCCTCTTTGGCCAGGTCACTTACAGTGCACATACGCACTCATCCAAATTCGCAATATTGTAATGCAGCAGCTCAGTAATATTACTGCAAATAATCTCTGTGACACCCTCCCATTTCTTGCATGTGAGGTCCTGTTATGATGAGTGTTTCATGAAACATAAACACAACATTTCCCTGCAAAACTGTCTGTAATAGACTCTCACACATCACCCACATTAAAAATAAATCAAAAGAAAACTGTATTTAAAGCAATCTGTTTAGGAATTATTCAAGCTTATCAGGGCAAGACTCTCTTTGAAACAGAGGTGGCTCCCATCAGCGTGGGGACACACCGGTCGGTGTAACCAGGCGCCATACAAGTGGAATATTATAATTATTATCAGGGGGCCCCATGAAAGTTTGGGGCCCTGGCCAGAGCCCACTTTGCCCATACCTTAAAACATATCTGTTTAAAGGGCCATCAGCCCTTACATTGTTTAATTATCATACTTGTGGGAAACCACTTTAAGCATATCATTGTTTTAAAAATTATTTTCAGGAATATAGTTGAATAAAATATTGTTTTTTAAATTATTTTCACTTGTTTTTGTATATATGTTAAGTTAATGTATTATTTTGTTGGTATAAAACATAATTTGTAATTTTAAGTGATTTAGAATTTTTTACTTAATTGTTACTAATAATTTATTGTGTTGTTGCGGGTTGTTGGGTTTGCAGGGTGATAGGGTGGGAAGTTAATTAAGTTATAATTAATTATTATTTAAATATTTACAATTAATGATGTAATTGATATTAATTATGCAAATTATGGTATGCTAATTCATTTTAGTTTTATTTTAGGTGCAGGTTGCTATGTCTGTAGGAATGTGGGATGGGACGTTAATTAAGTAATAATCAGTTAACAATTAACTAATAATTTAAAAAATATGATTTCATTATGTAAATTGTGGTTATATATTTAGTTAGATTTTAGGTGTGAGTTTGCATGTTTCTAGGGCTTTAGGGTGGGGAGTTAATTAAATAATTATTAAGAATAAATTATTATTTGTAATTATTATTTATAATGAATTTTTGATTATGAATTACACAAATTGTGTAATACTTGTAGAGTGTAGTTATATTTAGGTTTGGGATGCTGGCTTTTTAGGGGTATAGGATGGGGAAATAAAGAAATAATACATAATTTGCAATTAATTACCAATTGTTAATTATTTAATTGATTATCAATTATGTAAATTCTGATATACATATCTATTTTAGTTTTATTTTAGGTGTGGGCTGCTAGCTTTGCAGGGGTATAGGTTGGGAAGTTAATTATGTGATAATTAATGAATTATTTTTTTAAATAGTAAAAATAATTAAAATTATTATTAAAATAATTACTTAATATTAACTTAGTATATAATGTTTTTGAAGTGATAATTATGCTATTGATTATTAATTATGTCATGTGTTTAATTATATATATATATATATATATATATATATATAAATATATACTTGAAGATGAAGGATCACAAGAAAACAACAGCCATCTATATATATAATATATATATATATATTACCTACTGGCGGTCGCCACTAGGTAGTTATAGTTAGGACCTACTTTCCATAGGAAAAGCGTTTTTTGATTTGCCAATATCTTTGGCGCTGGTTGACGAATCTTCGCGAAATTTTCAAAACTAATCGCCCGCTCCGGTCAGCTCCTGTCTTGAAACTTTCGGGGTGATTCGTCAAGCGGGGGCCGAGAAAAAAGGGGGGTCCCAAAACACTTTTTCCCCATGTTAATTTCCATAGGAAACTTTAGACCCGGCTACAGCCCGAACTGCTGAACGAAATTACACCAAATTTGGCAAAAAGGTAGCTCTTGGTTCAGAAAGTGCCCTTTTTTTAAATGGTGTAAATCTGTTAAGTAGTTGCTGAGAAATAAAAAAAATAAAAAAATCGATATCTGATCACCAAGGAGGATTTGCGGCTCCTCCCGAGCATGAGCTTCATTTTGATTGGCTGTCAACATTCCAAACCAGGAAGTGTTGGCAGCCATCTTGTGACTCGGTAACCGAGTCACAAGAAAAAGGGTGAAAAAACATTAAAAAAACAAGAAAGTGGGGCAGGGTACAAACACTCTGACCCCCTAGGACTTTTCAGGGGGTCCCACAAGGACCCCCAGGGCCAAATAAAGTATTTTTAATAAAATAAATTGGTCGAATTCGCACTGGGTGCACGAATCCGGCTGAGAAAACAAAAACAAAATGAAGTGCGGGCTCTCGCGTTTCGCTTTGTAATAGCCCCCGGGTGGGTCAGGTCCCGGGGGCAATGCCAAAATAATTAGTGGGTGCCCATGGGGGCCCTGCAGCCCCAGGGACCACCACCTCCCCGGGGCTTATATAATTATATGCGGGAGGCATGCGTCCTCCCGCAACCCCGGGGACCGCCACCTCCCTGGGGCTTTTAATTATGTTGGGTGGGGGAGCCTCGCGGGCCCCCCCAAGCCCCGGGGACCACCACCTCCCAGGGGCAACTTGATATGAATATGGGGGCCAAGTGGCCCCCCGCAGCCCCGGGGACCGCCACCTCCCCGGTGCTGTATTCAAAAACAAAGTGTGGGGGGGCTCGAGCCCCCCCACACTGCCCCGGGGACCACCACCTCCCCGGGGCAATGAATATGTAAATGCGGGGGTCCGTTGCTGACCCCCGGGCCCTGGGTACCACCACCTTGACGGGGCTTAAATTAGTTGGGAGGGGGGCAGCGCAGCCCCCCTCTTGGAGCCCTCAATGGCCCTGGGGACCGACACCCCCCAGCACCGGCTCCTGCAATGTCCCGGGGTGCTCACCCCTGGGACATTGCTGTTTGCAATGACAGGGCAGGAGCCGTTGTTGTATTCCGCTTTAGGTGTCCGTATATAGGTTTTCCTGAATCATGTCCTTATATAGGCACAATTCGCATTGCCCTTATATAGGCATAGGATCCCTGTCCTTATTTAGGCATTAACCTTGAACTCCAAATACAAGCTTGGTCACCGGCATCCGTCCACCCTAACGTCACAACCAGTTCTTAGAAACCAGACCCTTAAGCTTCGGGAGTTTCCCTAGCACAGAACTATTGATTTCTCCAAGAACTCATCTATTATGTATGAACCGTTATACCTTAAGGGTTCATTCCTGACGTCTTCCTCTGTCCGACTTCACGTCAATGCTAACATTCCGAGGCGCCTATCAGGTATAAATACACCTTCCCTCGCCCAAGCAAGTTAGAGGAGACCTCGACTTCAGAGGAGCCCGTATCCCGGCCTGACGCACTGAGAAGACGCTGTCATTCCTGCACGCAGATGAATCCAGCTTCCAGTGTTCTAACTCCCTTCGCGGGGTGTTAGAGTTCCAGATCTGGCAAGAGATTCCCACCTCTCTCATTTTCAAGGTATGGAGCTGACTAGAACCTATAGGGACTCTTGGCATACTTGGCGTACTATACTTAACATACTGTTAGTATACCAGACTAGAGAATACTCCACCTACTTTTACCTTTCCCTACACCTAGACTAGGTTAGGTACATCGGAGTAGAACTAGCTTAGAGACGCATCATATGAGTACTCGCATTTTTAGCTCATGTTATTTATGTACTTGAATATATGCTAAAAGATAATGCTAGTGCAGTATTATTTATTTCTACTGCTCATGCTGTACATTATTTATCTTGCATACTGTCTTGTGATCATAACAGCACATATCTCTCACACGAGAAACAAGACTGTTCAATAAAACCTTTTATTGAAACGCCCGTCTTTCCTTTCTGTGTAACTCTGTAGAACTAAGCATGCACGATTGACTGAGTGAAACTGCTATCTATTGTTTCCACGATTCTGAGACGTGTTCCAATTCTAAAGGGAAACAAAGTTGTCAGTTTTTTGGTTGCCAGAAACTACTCCCTTCTTGTTCTCAAGGAGTTTCTAGTGGCCTCTGAGCTAGCTGGCACAAGTAATTAAGTTTAAGATACTCGATAGGGACATACCGACCTCAGTCCTATGTCAAGCCTATAGGTTATATTATTCCAATGCGCAGAGCCTATTAGGGAAATAGGAACCACACTACATGGCGCCCAAATGTTTGGTAAGGCAGTAATTTAACGCTAGATACTGAGTAACTCAGTCGTGCTTTTCTCAGAGACCCCTACTCACATACTCCATAAGACGTCTGGAGTGGGTAGGGTTAAATATCCGCCATAACAAATTAGGACAAAAAACCCTATATATTAGTTTTTGGTTTGTTCAACGTTGAAGGATACAGTGTTCCAAAATATTGTGCACCTTATCTTTTGTTTCCTTGAAACTTGTTCTACATTTTTCAAAAAACAAATGTCCACACGTGACAATGCCACCGAAAACAGTGGAGCTGCGGCTGGCCCAGTCATAACAGTTTTTAACTTTACAGGTTTAAATGAACCTGAGGAGGGTGTTATAGACATCGCTCCAAACTTAAGAAGAGCCATCACTCTAAAACGTATAAAGAGGCGGTAGAGCAATTTTCGTGATAGAGGCACACGAATCCTTTCAGACAGAGGTTTCTATTCATGGGTAATATTTCCTGAATCAAATTCAGTAACAAGACTGTTTCACTTCTACAAAGAAGATGAACCACCAGAGGAATATATTCTTTCGAGGATATTGAAATTCCACTAACATACCAGGAGCTCTGGTTTAAAGGCGCCCTAAAACATCACAGAAACATTATCAGACTCGGTCCAGTAGGTAGACCAGGAGCAACATGGCCGATTCTAGCCGGCTACACTCCTCATCCTGACCTCGAAATAATGTCAGACGAGGAACTACTTACTCAACTTACCGAGTTGATAAAAATGTACAGACAATTAGTCCAATATGTCATGCAGACTTTTACAGTCCAACCAACATTAACACTTCCAAATCAGACCCCTCAACAGGGGAATACACTAAAAATTACACCACAGACTCTATACGCAGTTATGGGTAAAATACCCACAAAACGTGAGCAAATTCCATTCTGGATAGCTCAAAAAATTACTCAAATAGAAGCAGTATTTCCAAATAATAGCCCTTATGAGAAACACAGAATCCTAACAATCTGTTTACCAATGGGGATCACACCACAACTGGAAGACTGCACCAAATGGGGCTCAGTCTTTGCTGCCATCTATAATAAAACACATGGTATTCCGTCAATCGCAGTAATCCCAGATGTCCTGAAACAAATTCAAAACGAATACGGGGCAGAGCCTGCTCTGAATTTAGGTATGAAAGTACTGAAAAAGTTCGACCAGGTCTCAACAATAATATTATCTAATATTAAAGGGGAGGCAGCAGCATGGCGATCCGCCAACGATTAAGGGAATTCGATGTTACAGAACATCAAACAGAACTACCCAGAATAATAGAACAATCTTATGCAGAATTAGGCAGAGATAGTTTGGGTGGAAGACCATTAAAGCCAAAACTATCTGAAAGTCCTGAGAAGGACTCCATTAAACAAACTCCTACCTCTTCTAAAAAGAAGTGGGAAACTAATAAACAAAATTCAAACGAGAAACGTTCTCAATCCCGGGGTAGGTCTCCTCAAAAGGAGCCCTCTGAAAGGAGTATAACCTCAGGAATAGGGATAATTTGAAAAAATCTGACAGGTATCAAGATACTGATACACGTTCCTCTCGTACCTTTCAGATATCGTCACAGACATCGGAAAGAAGAGGACGGTCAGAACATAGAGAAGAACGCGTGAAATCGAAAGACGACAAACACGTTCCAAAAAATAAATCAAAACCTCAATTCTCAAAAAAGAAGGTAGCAGGTCTGAAGGTCAGACATGCCGAGGATACTGAGAACACAACTCAAGAACAGAGAATGGGCTCAGACAATGCTGGACAGTGCAGCAGAAGTCACAATAGCTCGCCAGAACCTGAAGGAACTTCTGGAGATAGTGGACTTGAATGAGTACATTACAGTTGAGGCTGTAGACACCAGGGTTAGTACTCCACAAACGTTATATGAAATAACACTCCGGATGGAGGGAGACATACCTAGACAGGTGAAAGCACTCTTTTGGGAAAAACTTTCAAGGGGCTATGACATACTTCTAGCAGAAAAAGACTGGCCACCACAATTTGTCAGGGAGTGCCGACATGGTGAGGACATTATTATGCCTGCCTTCTCCAACCATATTCCAATTCATCTAAAATATGCTTATGCCAGGAAATGGGCAGTTGCCCAGGCCCCAGCATTATAGAAAAATCATGTAGGATGGGATGAGGACTCATCCTCACCATAAAATACATCTAAAAAATGAACCTACTGCACAACGGCAGTACCCAAAAAAGCAAGAAGCTAAAAAACAGGTCAGGGAGATCTTAGATCAACTTGAATACCAAGGGGTGATTGAAACATGCTCCTCCTCAATGAACAATCCTGGGTTTCCGGTCTCCAAACCAGACAATACATACCGTCTAGTTTTGGATTTCAGACACTTAAACACTTGTTCTAAAACATTTGCAGTGCAAAATGCACATAGTACAGCATTAATGAATAACATTGTGTGTAAAAAATATAAAACCACATTGGATATCTCAAATGGTTTCTTTTGTCAAAACATAGCACCTGGAAGCAGGTACTTAACAGCTTTCTTAATAATGGGGACCCAGCGTCAATTTTGTCGACTCCCACAAGGGTTCAAGAACAGCCTGGGGTTATTCTCAGCGAGGGTAACGGAGTTGCTACAAATTTATGGTAATGAGGCATTGTCATATGTCGATGACATCTATCTGACAGACGATGACCTGGATAGGCACTTGAACAGGGTGAGTACCATTATACTGGGCTTCGCCTCTGAGGGCTATAAGTTCAACTTTAACAAATCCATATTGCCCATCTCAATGTCCTTTTCCTAGGATATGAGCTTTCAAGTGAAGGAAAGAGCTTAGCAGCCAACTTTTTAGAAAGGTGTGGGCTGCTCCAACCTCCAAAGACGCTGAAAAATTTACAATCCATCCTGGGTTTCCTACATTTTGGAAGAACTTACATTCTAAATTACGCAGAAAGGGTTAAACCTCTCTACGCACTAATCAAACCTGATTTTTCAATCAAAAATTGGACACAGGAACACACAGAAATCTTGCGTTCACTCCAAGCTAACATGTTAGCAACAAATCACTTACAAACACGCATAAGTCAACGCAATTTAGTCATTCGAATAATTACGGGTCAATGCGGATTCACCTACTTAACATTTAATGAGGGTGAAAAGGTACCAATTGCATACATATCACATTTGTATACACAAGCAGAAATGCGCTTCACTTCAACTGAAAAAATACTGACAGCAGTTCAAACCGCTGTAGCAAAAGAAAGAGCTCTAGCCCAAGGGAAACGCATTATTGTCGTAACCCCAGTACCGGCTCTGGAGGCAGTCACAAAAGCGAGCATTCCAAATGCTAAAGCATTACATCCTAGATGGATACAATGGGTTAATTCTCTTGCTGCAACAGATGTTGAATATGTTTTTGATCCTGATTTAAAAAACACAAGCGTTCCTGCAATATGAACATGAATGTCATCTGCCCACTGAGATTCTGCCTCTCGATCAGTACGAATTCATAATTTACACTGACGGATCCGCACAACCCGCTACAGGGAGTAAGCAAGCTTACAGTGCAGCGTGTGCAATCGTTAAAGGTTGCATGCGAGATGGCAACTTCAGACCTATGGTCACAAAAACCCAATCTCTAGGAGATTGTACAGCTCAGCGAGCTGAACTACAAGCATTCAAACTGGCACTTGAAACTACAGATCGAGAATTCCCCACACTAATAGTGTGTGATTCTTTCTACTGTGTGCAGTCGTATAATGAATATATACAAACTTGGCTTGAAAATGGGTTCAAAGATGCAAAAGGTGGCACAATAAAGCATAAAACGCTTTGGGAACAAGTAGTTCAGTTAAAAAGCGAACTACCAAAGGCTCACGTGATCCATACACTGAGTCATCAACGTGATGGCGTTCACGTTGCAGGGAATTCATTGGCTGACGAAGCCGCAAAGGGGGCTGTTCAGATGGGTCCGTAGCTGCGATCACTCGTTCAAAAACGAGAATAGACAGTGAGATATTGTTGTCTGTCAATGCTTCAAGCAAAGGCAGTGGTGCAGAGTTACCAAAGAAATTTCCACTCAAGTACTCTTATTTAATTGATGCGAACAACGTTCCTTTTGCTCGAATCCCTGGAGTGGGGGATAGGGTAATTCCAAACATGGAACGTAGAGCAGCTTTGATTTATGAAGCACATTTGGGGGAGGGTCTGTCACATCAAGGGATCTCTAAAACAATATTGACATTAAAAGAGATGTACTGGTGGCCTGGAATGAATACACAGATTCACATCTTCATCAATGATTGCATAGACTGTAAGGTACAACGAGATGCAGAACGCCACCAGACAAAATGCTACGAAGTAGCCTGCCTAGTACAGACACCATTGTTAGACAGCATTAGACTATCTACACGCAGGCGTCCTTTTGGACAAATGCAATCCCACAAATACTAAGTCAAGGTTCCTATGGATATGGCCTCAGCGCTTGGCTGACGCTCGAACTGTTATAAAAGATTTGCGAGTCTTTATCGGCACATACGCAATAGGCATGCTACATTCTGACCAGGGCCCTGCGTTTAGCTCTCAGGCTTACAAAGAAGCCATGGCCAGTCTGGGCGTTGCATTGCGGTACTCCTCTCCGTTTCATCCTGAGGGAAATTCTGTTGTGGAAAGGAAAAACCGGGACATAAAGCAGTCTATAACAGCTAGGGTATTAGGTTCGGGTGATGGGTGGGTCAAACATCTTTATGGGGTCCAACGCTCATTAAATAATTTGCCAAGAAGTTCTCTAGGGGGTCACTCCATATGAGGTCCTATTTGGGACAAGAATGTGGGTGCCAGATCTAGAATGTAGAGGCACAGTGGTGGAAAATAAACCCTTTGATATCAAAGATCGTTTGGCTGTTTTACAGGATCTAAATGAACTAAGATCAAAACAAAGCAACATATTCCTGCATTCAACCACCACTGGGGAAAAACCGGTGGTCCCAGCAAGGCCTGTCTGGATTCCAAAAGTTGGGGATCTAGTCAGAGAGAAAATTGCAGACAAGAAGGAATTTGGACCTTCTTACATACAACCATTACCTGTCCTAGCCATATACGGAACAAGAACAGTACTTCTGCCGCCCCTTGCTGGAAAAAAGGAGAAAAGATTTGTGTCCATCGACCTCATCAAACCACAGTATGTGGCCAATACTAAACAGTAGGCCTCGTGGACTCCGACCTAGTAGCAGACACACTCCTCTCACTACTATCCAAGAGGTTCAGACTGAAAGACTGATAACCATCGAGAATTCAGCAGTAACAGATGAAGGACTGAGCAACAATGCTATGGAACACATCCCTCTTGAAACTCAAGTAACAGTTCGTCCAAATACACCTGTCTACACCAATGTAACAAGTGATCAACTGGTTCCGGCGATTTCTACAAATCCTGATGCAATTCCAACAATTGACAGAACTGCTTCTGGCTATTTCATTAACTTTGATACGTTTTCTGAAGATCTAAGTGAGCCTGAGACGTCGCCAGCATCAAAAACCTTTAAACAGCAAGTACAAGACTTTTTAAATTTTTTGAGAAAGACTTATCTGGATTATTTCTGGAATATTTTTCTTTCTGTTTTGGCTAGCTTTGGTTATGACTATGAGCGTGCTTATAAATGGCAGATATATCCATGTAAACACTGAAAGAAAAGAAGTGAACTTACTTTTAAAACCACACAAATCATCCCATCGTGAAACAAGAGACTTGTCTGCAGTGAACATCACAGCCGTTCCTATACAGGATGGTATAGTGTGGGACAAAACTGATTTCGATATTTTCGGCCCTACGGAACATTTGAACATTCCACATTTATTTAAGATTTCACTAAGTGATTTTGTTTCATCCAGTACCTATTCTGATGATTGGGACTTTGAAACTGTAAATGACATGATGTTTGACCTAGAAAAGTCTGCTGCATTTTCTAATAATGAATATTTGGAGGGTTCATCGGACTATGAACAGCTGGATTGCTATAACCACTATGGTCATCATTTTTTGCATAAATCTGCAACACCTAGAAATGTGTTTATGTTTAACCAATGGGATCATTGTCCTACACCACCCAAAGGTAGTTCAAAAACATTTGCTAAAAAGTTTCCATATTTTTCAGGATACAATACATCTGATCCAGAAACATTTTACTATAAAAATGTAAACAAAACAGGACTGAAAATTATGTTAACTAATACAAAACAGATTTACTCTGCAGCATTTATTGCCCAACTGTCTAGACATGGTTTCGACTTATGGAAAGACACAATAGACACAAAATTGGTCTGGGGTACTAAAGATTGGCAAGTGCAGGGGATAGAAGCTTTGTTTAGAGCCTGTATCATCCCTCAGCAAATAATGTTTTTTGAATGACTCTGTGCAACAAACGTCTTGCCTTGGTTTAGCCAAAATTAAAGACATGAAAACACCTTCTGTACCAACACCTGCCAGTTATAACAATACACAGGCAGCGGTTACAGTTGACACAATACTACAACTCAACAGAACAAATCCTGATTGGAGAAAATGGTTGATCTGGCCCACAGACACAAACAACTGTCAAGAGAGATTCCTGAATAAAACACAGGGGTTTACTATTCACAGGCCAGACCCACGATATGTCCAAAGACAACATCCGGGGGTAATAACAACATACAGTGTAGGAAAATTATGCCTCGATTGGCTGCAAAAATCTACACTTAAGGATGTGAAACAACACTTATCTTTACTTAAAGAAGACGCAGACCTTAGGGAATTCTTGCTTGGACCAAGAAAACCACGTCAAAAATGTTTCATATATGCCGGCATCTATGCTGCTTATAATGAAGCATGGAAGGTGTCACAGATGGAGGCCGCAGAACGAATACGTGAACTTGATCGTATTAACTTAGAGAAAACTCTCACTGTGGTCGACAATGGGTTAACAACTTTGTCCTCCAGAATTTATTCATTGGACAGTATTGTATCCTCTGCTATAGACATACTGGAAAAAGATTTAGCCATGTTACAGCAAGGCCAGTCTCAGTTACATTCTATTATGTTATTAAGCTGGACGCTGCAATCTTTGCGTGCGGGCTATGTGCCTTGGCGTTTTATCAACACGTCGGCTCTGTTTGCAGAATACAATCTAACTGATAAACAGATCAAACTGGCACAAAGGGGAGCAAAGTGTACAGTACTGAGCATTGAAAAACTTGAAAAATTACCATTCACAGTGGCAGAAAAACCAGCTACGGAATGGCTTATTCATGGCAAAATTAGTCTACCTGTGACTACTTTTCAGTTTCAGTATTGCCTTAAACAGATGCAAGCAGGCAAATATGAAAGGTTGGGTAAAGAATACATTAAGACATCCTGGAATTTACCTTACACATATAGATGCTGGAGTGTGGATCGTGAAGTGTTTCTAAGCGGTACACACTGTGAAAGTGCACTAAGCGGTTCACTGATTTGTCAGGACATTTCTTTACAAGGGGCTTGTAACGGTTCTGTGGCAAATTTGTCTTGCCACCAGCAGGGTACACCAGCTGCTGTGATTAATCCAACGTTTGGCCAACTTTCTAATGGGAGTTACCTCATGTTGAATGATCAGAGTTGCTGTGGCATGTTGCCAGGCATCCCATATCTAGTAACGGTCAACTCCAGGGTCACTTGCTGTATGCAAGTATTGTTTGCCCCAATAGACACAGTCAGGGAGTCGCCTTTATGGCCTTCGTTGAATGTCTCTTTTATACGATTTGATACTTTAAGCAGAATGAAAGCCATGCTTATACAACAAACAGTGCCTCTGACCTCGGCCAAAGAAACCTATGATCTACAAGTTGCAAGGACTTCGGCAGAGATACAGGCTTTAATTCGTACAAACTGCCCTATACATTTCGTAGAAATGATAGGACGTATCTTTAACATGTCCGATACAAGCGGAATTGTACATGTATTTAAGACCATCTGTTCCCGACTATTAGCACCTTTCCAGGCTGTCCTCGGAATCATCCCAAACTTCGCACATTCGGTGTTTGGTGGTGTGCCGTTAATTCTCCTACTACGCTATGGCAAGCCTATTCGCCAACATCACTTCAAGCGATGTGCAGAAAGCTCTCCTTGAACGGAAATGCCGTGAGCGAATAGTACAGCTTTTGGGCATGCCTCGTCTACGGGAACCTAATACAACGTGGTTCCTGTCATTCAGACCAATCTGGCAAGATTGCATCTTACCTGTTCTACGCTGCCTGTTTTGCGGTGAAGAATGCGTGCTAGACACCTGTCTAACACTCCCATCAGTCATGCCAATGGATGTCGATACTCTGCTGGACCCGATAACGGCCCATGCTGTGTGTTGTCCCCAGAGGCTTCCAATCCTGATGACTGCATTCATTGAGATCTCACAGACGCTTCCGGCAGCTGCTGAGTTACGAGATGGATCAACAGGCACACAGATAACAACGGACGCGAACATTGCATCTTCTGCTGAAGGCGGTGTTTCTCATCTCTGTGCAATTAACCTTCTGAACGAGGTGTTCCAAATGTCACCAACTTCGGTGGACGATATTTTGGCTCCGGAAATAGATGATCTCATGTTTACGCCAGACCCATACACTGACTTTGATTCGGCTCACAGTGTACCAGGGCAACAATGAAATTTGGCCTTCATATTTTCAAAACTTGGAACTTTTCCCGGAAATTGAACTTTTTCTTTTAAATTTTTTTTGAAATGAGATGGCAAATGAACAATCTGCTTACAGTAGAACTAGTCTTATAAAACGGACTTCTTTGAATACTTCCAGGGACACATTGTCACCTTAATTGTCTAACATTTCATTTAATTCCATGATATGCAATGGCTTTGATTTTTGAGAACTTATCGACCATTTCATCATATGTATATATTTCTGTTTCATTCACGTTGCATTTTACTTCCATTATGTGCTTAGAATGAAAACGATGCTTTAAATGTACAGTACCTATTGCATTTCAACAGTTTTGAGCTTCTTTAAAATGCTTTTAGAAATGTTTTTAGTAACATGTGGTACTCAATTTTATGTTTAGCATTTAAATGTTTAGCATTTAGTATTATCGTTCATTCGAAAGTGGAGTGGGTGTTGTATTCCACTTTAGGTGTCCGTATGTAGGTTTTCCTGAATCATGTCCTTATATAGGCACAATTCGCATTGCCCTTATATAGGCATAGAATCCCTGTCCTTATTTAGGCATTAACCGTGCACTCCAAATACAGGCATGGTCACCGACATCCGTCCACCCTAACGTCACAACGAGTTCTTAGAAACCAGACCCTTAAGCTTCGGGAGTTTCCCTAGCACATGACTATTGATTTCTCCAAGAACTCATCTATTATGTATGAACCGTTATACCTTAAGGGTTCATTCCTGACGTCTTCCTCTGTCCGACTTCATGTCAATTCTAACATTCCGAGGCACCTATCAGGTATAAATATACCTTCCCTCGCCCAAGCAAGTTAGAGGAGACCTCGACTTCAGAGGAGCCCGTATCCCGGCCTGACGCACTGAGAAGACGCTGTCATTCCTGCACGCAGACAAATCCAGCTTCCAGTGTTCTGACTCCCTTCGCGGGGTGTTAGAGTTCCAGATCCGGCAAGAGATTCCCACCTCTCTCATTTTCAAGGTATGGAGCTGACTAGAACCTATAGGGACTCTTGGCATACTTGGCGTACTATACTTAACATACTCTTAGTATACCAGACTAGAGAATATTGCACCTACTTTTACCTTTCCCTACACCTAGACTAGGTTAGGTACATCAGGGTAGAACTAGCTTAGAGACGCATCGTAGGAGTACTCGCATTTTTAGCTCATGTTATTTATGTACGTGAATATATGCTAAAAGATAATGCTAGTGCAGTATTATTTATTTCTACTGCTTACGCTGTACATTATTTATCTTGCATACTGTCTTGTGATCATAACAGCACATATCTCTTACACGAGAAACAAGACTGTTCAATAAAACATTTTATTGAAACGCCCGTCTTTCCTTTCTGTGTAACTCTGTAGAAACTAAGCATGCACGATTGACTGAGTGAAACTGTTATCTATTGTTTCCACGATTCTGAGACGTGTTCCGATTCTAAAGGGAAACAAAGTTGTCATGTTTTTCGGTTGCCAGAAACTACTCCCTTCTTGTTCTCAAGGAGTTTCTAGTGGCCTCTGAGCTAGCTGGCACAAGTAATTAAGTTTAATATACTCAATAGGGACATACCGACCTTAGTCCTATGTGAAGCCTATTGGTTATATTATTCCAATGCGCAGAGCCTATTAGGGAAATAGGAACTACACTACACCGTGCGGTTCCCACCCTGTCATTGTAAACACTGGTTTGCTTCTTGAAAGCGAGAGCAGGAAACCTGCTCTCGATTCCAAGAAGCAAAGCAGTATTGCTTTTGGGCAAGGGGAGCTGCATGTTAGCAGCTCCCCTTGTCCAAAAGCAATGCCAGCTCCCGCAGGAGGCGGGGAGCCGGCAGGGACTACTGTGAGGACATTCGGGCTCCCCCCACGGTCCCCAACGCTAAGGGCCGGCCTCGGGGGATGGGGTCCCCGGGGTCAGAAGTGGCCCAGGGGAAGTGGGCTACGCGGCCCCCCTCCCGGTAAAATTATTTTTAAAAAAGGAAGGCCGTCCTCGGGGGATGGGGTCCCCGGGGCCATAATTGGCGTTAGGAAGGGGGCCACCTTAGTTTTTTTTTTTTTTTTAAATGGTGGCAAGCTCCGGGGTATTGGGTCCCCGGGGCGAATACCAAATAATGGAAGTAAATTGTTTATTTTTTCTTTCGAGTTTGGAGTCGTGACTCCAACGCGGCTCTCAGCGCGGCCCCCCATGTAACTTCGCGTTGGCTTCACGAATTCACTTTAAATAAATAATTAAGTAGTACATAATGTAGAGTGTTGTATTTGTGAAGTTGTTTTAAAGAGGTAGTCTGATTGAAGTTAATGACAAGATTACAATTGATAGAGTTGTTAAAAACATATAAAATTTGAAATTAATAGTTAAAGTTGAAAAGTGTGTTGTGTTGTAGTGCATTGAATTCATGTTTTTGTCCACGAAAAAATAAAAAAAAATATGTATGTGTAAAAAAAAATTATAATCAGTATTATGTTATAGGATGGATCTAAAAAGAGCCCTTGTTTTCATTGTGAGTTTGTTGCAGCTACATGTAAGTGCGGATGCAGAGCTTTAGGTTGTTGAGAAAGACTCTGTTTCCTTGATCTGTGAAGTGTACTCCATCACTTCTGTAGATGTCATCCATATCAAAACGTAGATTGTTGTTATATATGGAGCCCTGCCTATGCTCTCTGAGGTAAGCAGAAACAGCTTTATTGACATTCTTTCTAGCTTTCTCAATCTGTGGACAGAATTGATTTGACCACTTCCACTTCTGTCTTTGGCATATTTTAGAGTATACAAAGACAGTTTGAGGTAAAAGCAACATTAATTGTGCAAAGGTGTACTTCATTAGCATTTCCAGACCTACCCCAGTCAATGTGCATAGGTCATTGCCACCACAGTGCACAATCATGAGGTCAGGGGGTTGGAGATGCAATTTATTTTTAACCAAAGGCATCAATTGGTGCCACTTTAATCCTCTCTGTGCAATCCATTTAATGTCCACTTTTTGCAAAGCTAGGTCTTTGTCAATACCTCTGTGTTCAGCATACCTTTTGCACCAGAAAACATAGCTATGTCCAACAATCCATACTGTAAGCATCTTGAAGGGATGTCTGGAAGTAATGAAAAGATGTCTGTAGCAGAGGTAGTCAGTTGGTAGAATGAGAGGTATGTAAAATGGTGGAGAAGATGCTGTTTTAAAAAAAGTAGAGAATTGATTGGCTGTTTAAGAACATTGTACATTCAAAAATAGGGTGCATGTTACTTTATTTAAAAAGCATGTTTCTAATTGGTTAGTAAAAATGTTTGAAAGGTACAGTAGATAGGATAAGCTCATATTTTGGAAATGTCAACCACACCTGCTGTTTGCATTTGTAACATTGTGTGGTGAACTTGAAAATCTGGTGAACTTGTGACCTGTCAGTTCAGTTGAATGTTCCATGAACTGTTACTATGGAAACTGGCATTAAGCAGAATGGGGGAAGGGTTGAAACTTAACTGTGGACTTAAAATGTGTTATTCTAATTTATATATAAGTGAAATCTTATTAAAGTAAGATTTCCCAAATCAGTAGTATCTTTAGAAGTGGTGTATTCTTAAAAAATAGTGGTATTTTATTTGTAATATATTTTTGAACTCCTGTGTGGATTCGCGGCTCCATCGCGTTGGTGCACGGTGGAGTCGCGACTCCAAAAAATTCCAGAATCAGTTTGGGCACTTTTAGAAGTCAGTTGGTAAGGGTTAATATGTCTAACCAATAGAAATGTGTTTTATAATTTGAAATAATGTTGGAAGGAATGTGATTTGTTACTTACATGTATGTGTGTGGAGAAAGAGAGGGAAACTTTGCCATTACTGGTTTTACTTTGCTGAGAGTGGTGCATTACATTGATTGTGTGCATAACAAAATCAGTTTGCGTTATTTTAAATTCTACAAATCTATTTGGAAGGTGAGTTATACATTTGTGAGGTGTATTATGTATTATGTTTAATTTAAACTTAAAAATAATTCAAAACCTGTGATGTTTGAAATATATTATTAAATGTAGAGATGTGTATTGTAGTTTGTTTTATTGTAGTTAAATGTTGTTTGAAACAGATTCTGTATAGTAATATTTGTATATTGGAAGATGGATTAGTGATTATGGTAGTTTGTTTTAGTGTGTGGATATGTACATTTGTAGTATACCGCATAATTTTAGCTGTTGGTTTAAATTTGGAGGTGGAGTCTGTCAAGTTTTAAGGTGTGCATGGACTTCTGTCTCAAGTACGTTTCTACTTGTATATGTTGTTTCATATGTCTTATACATTTGAAGGTGCATGATGTATAACAAAGAGCTGTTGTTGATTTTTATGTGGTAGGCTCAAGACTGTGAGTACTAGTAGAATGGCGAAGATGCAGCACAAAAGTGTGGTTTAAACGATGCTCACATAAGGTGTTATTAATTAGGCTTCTTTTTTTAAGTTTCTAGAGAGGTACAGTTGAAATATGCCGCATAATTTTTGATATTTGCTTGAAATTGGAAGTTTGTTCTGTGAATTTTTAAGGTTGGATAGTGTTATGGTACAGACATATTCATGTACGCTTTTAGTAATATGGTGAGACGTTTTACTAAAGATATGTGAAGGGTTCTTTTTTTGTTTTTGGGTAGGTGTAATATTAAAAGTAGTTGTAGAATGGTTAAGCAGCAGCCTGAAAGTGTGGTTTGAGATGTTTTAGAGATCTTATTTATTAGAGTAATTTTTATGATGTGAGGAAAGTTATATTTTATATATACCGCATAATTTTCAGTGTCTGTTTGAAAATTGAAGTGTACTCTGTGAAGTTTTGAGCTGTGCATGGTGTTGTGATTGAGATACGTGTCTACTTGTTCATATATTATGGCATGTGTTATGTGTCTGAAGATGATAGATGTATAAAACACACGTATACATTTATCTGTTTTTAACTTTTATATATGAAGCTGGTAGGAAAAGATACAGACATATGCATAGATTGTTTTAGAAATATGGGGAGACTTTTATGAAAGATAAGTGAAGTGTTGCTTTGCTGTTAGTTATAAAAACATCCAAGTACTACCCATGCAGTCTTTCAATGATCCAGTCACTACATATGCACTGCTGTAATCACTCAGGCATTACTCCTGCACTGATGCAATGATACAGGCACTACCTATGCAGTCATTGAATCACCCAGGCACTAGTTATGTACCACCCCTGCAGTCATGCAATCATGCAGGCTATATCTATGCACTCATGTAATAACCCACACACTACCCTTGCACTCATACAATCACCCAAGCACTACCCATGGAGTTATGCAATCACTCAGGCAGATCTATTACATGTCTCAGTTTCTAGGTATCACTATATTTCCGGAAATATTGTATACATATTTCTTTTAGATATCATGATGATTTGAAAATGTAGAGACATATGTATGTGTGCTTGTAACAATATGGAGAGACTTATAGTTGAGTCATGTAATAGTCTGCTGCTTTATATTTGGCTAGGCCCAACATTCATGCAGTTATAAAAACACCCAAGTACTCGCCATGCAGTCTTCCAATGATGCAGGCACTACATTTGCAGTGCTGAAATCACTCAGGCATTACTCCTGCACTGATGCAATCATACATGCACTACCTATGCAGTCATGCAATCACCCAGGTATTACCCTGCACTCTTTCAATCACCTAGCCACTACTCATGCACTCATATAATCACCCAGGGACTACCGTTGCACTCCTTAAATCACAGAGGCACTACCCTTGTACTCATGTAAGCACTCAGGCAGTAGTCATGGTGTTATGAAATCACCCAGGCACTACCTTTGCACTCCTTTATTCACTCAGGCAGTACCTCAGTAGTCCTGCAATCAGTCAAGAAGTACCCATGCACTTATAAAATCACCCAGTCACTTCCTATGTAGTCATGTAAATCCCCAGATATTACCCATGTAGTCATGCAATCACCCAGGTGTTACCTATGTACTCCTTTAATCCCCCAGACGTTACCCATGTACTCATGCAATCACCAATGCTTTAGCTATACAGTTCTTCAATCACCCAGACACTATCCTTGCACTCTTTCAATCACGTACGCACTTTTCTTGTACTTATGTAATCACTCAGCCAGTACTCAGGCACTTTTAAAATCACCCAGTCACTACCTTTGCACTCCTGTACTCACTCAGGCAGTATCTTAGTACTTCTGTACTTCTGTAATCACCCAGGCAGTACTCATGAACTTATAAATTCACCCACTCACTTGCTATGTACTCCAGTAATCCCCCAGATATTACCCCTGTAGTCATGCAATCACACAGGCACTAGTTATGTACTACCCCTGCAGTCATGCAATCATGCAGGCTGTATCTATGCACTCATGTAATAACCCACACACTACTCTTGCAGTCATAGAATCACGCAGGCCCTACTATTGCACTCATCTATTCACCTAGGCACTACTTAATGACCCATCTATGCCTTCAGGTGCTATTTATTGACTTATCCGTGCACTCAACGTCTATGTCTGCACTCATGCAATTAGCCAGTCACTTTTCATCTTCTCCTGCAATTACCCAGTGACTACCCTTGCAGCCCTACAATCACCCAATCACTACCCATGGACTTAAGCAATCACTCAGGCAGATCTATTACATGTCTCAGTGTCTAGGTTTCACTATATTCCAGAAATATTGTATACATATTTCTTTTAGATATGATGATTTGAAAATGTAGAGACATATGTTTGTGTGCTTGTAACAATATGGAGAGACTTATAGTTGAGTCATGTAATAGTCTGCTGCTTTATATTTGGCTAGGCCCAACACTCTCTGCTCTGGGTACGGTCCTAAAGTTAGTTTTCCATGGCAAAACAGTGTTCTTCTCTCGCAACAATTTGTCCTTGGTTCCCAGGCCTTCTCCAGTGTGAAGCACAACGACCTTCCTTTATCGATTCAAGCCACACAATGTAGCTGCTTCTCTCCATGCCTGACTATAATACAAAGACTAACTAACAAGAACGCATCTTTCACCTGCAACACAAATCGTGAGAAAGAACAAATTCCACAGCACACATGATATTCAACTGTTAATTCTAAAGCAAGAGTTTAAGGGAACAGCGTTTCAGGCCTACAAGATTTAGCTAGCATAGGGACATCACGGAAACATTTACGAATTGCATAGGAAATAAGGCACATTCAATTAATGCATTTACCTACATATAAAATGACACAACTAATAAACACAGTTAGTACATGAATAATTGTCAGTTCACAACACGTTAATGTTTTCTGCTAGTTACGTTCACTTTCTACTTTACTTTTCCATGTTACTTTTCGATGGCCTAAATACATCACGTTTCGAGTTAATACATTTCACAATTCTAGCACTTCAAGTTAATACGACAAAGGATTATATGCTGGTGCGCTCTACATATGTGATTATAATGCACCCCTACAATTCAATATAATTCTGTTAGACCTAGCATATCTTGGCGTGATTACCCCTGACTTTTTGCCTCTACCTCCTTTGCTTTTAGATGCTTTGGGTACTTTGCCACTGCTGATCAGTGTCAAAGTACAAGTGTTCCCTGTGTAAAGTGTCATGGTGATTGGTTGGCCATGATTGGTATGTTGCCTTACTAGTAAAGTCCCTAGTGATGTGCACTGTGTGTGCCAGGGCTAGTAATGCAAAGGTGCGCGGAGAAGGGAACTCAGGCCTGCAGTGTAGGGCCTGCGCGCAGTTTGCTAAGTTAGCATGTTGTCCTGACAAGTGTAACCACTTGTCAGGCCTTACTTTCCCTTTTGCGTACACAGTGGGCACCCCTGTGGTAGGTCCCGAGTAGCCCCTGGGCAGGGTACAGTGTAAGTAAAAGGCAGGACATATACTGAGGTGTGTGTTATGTCCTGACAGTGAAAAACGCTCCATTTCATTTTTCACTGGTGAAAGGCCATTCTGCCCATAGGACAGAATGGGGGAGGCTGGGTATTGTGTTTGTTAGCCTAGTTTCCCATGAGTTTAAAATGGAGAGGTGAAGTTTAGTATGTATGAACTCACAGCGTCATAACACATCTTTCCATGAAAGTGGTTTTGTCACTGTGTGTTCAGAAGCCACACTTTTAGAAAGTGGCTGGGTGCGTGTCGTGGTGCACAGCAGGCGTTGGTGAGGAGCGCCTGGTCAACGTGTGCATCGGAAGTGAAGTGAGTCTCGGACGCGCAGGGTGCGTGTCGGGGTGCACCGGAGGCGCTGGTGAAGAGCGCCTGGTCATCGAGTGCACCGGAGGAGAAGTGAGGCTCGGATACAGTGAGCGTGTCGGGGTGCGGCCGAAGGCGTTGGTTAAGAGCGCCTGGATATCGGGCACCGGAGTTGGAGTAAGTCTCAGTGAAGCAGTGTGCGTGCTTTGGTGCAACCTGGGACTGTGGAGGTGATCGGCTGATCATCGTGTGCACAGGAAGAAAGTGAGTCTCTGCAACGTGGTGTGCGGGACTTGGTGCCAACTAAGACTGCAGGAAGGAGTGCCTGGTCGACGGGAAGTCCCATCAGCGTTGTGTGTGTGGCTTCATGCCAGAGGAGACCCAGAGTGTGCTGTGGTGAAGTGCACCAGGAGTAACGTAATCTCAGGGGCATGGGGTACGTGTGCCCTGTGGCCACCTGAGACCTTCCTAACAGTCACGGCACGGACCGGCAGCCCGGAGGAGCTGAGCTGCCAGGCCGAGCCGCTGAGGCCCATTAAGAAAGTTCTACACGGAAGGCCCAGTTTGCTGAAGGAAGAGAGGAGAGTGGGGTCGAGCCCCCAGGTAACGTGGATCACTGCCTGGGCGGGGCGCAAGTTCGGAGGGACACTCTCTCGGCCTCTCATACCTTCTGGCGGTGTGAGCCTTTGCTTCGGCTCAGAGTGGGGCCCGTACTGCGTTCATGAGCGGGGCCAGAGTGGGAAGCTGTACTTTGTGTCATCGTTGATACGTGTGGGGGGGGCAACTGTTATCTAAGAGGCTGACTGTCATAATACACATTGCCAATATTGCTGCTAACGAACTGCCGGACAGTCTTATGACGACTGACATTATTTCTGCATACCGATTGTAGCGCTACGCATTGCATTATTTCTCCCTTGCAAAGTACAGGATTGTAGCGGCCCGCATTGCATTATTTCTTCATTGCAAAGTACATGATTGTAGCTACGTATTGCATTATTCCTTCATTGCAAAGTACATGATTGTAGCGGTGCGCATTGCATTATTTCTTCATTGCAAAGTACGTAATTGGGGTGTGACGCATTGCATTATTCCTTCATTGCGCAGTACAGGATTGTAGCGGTACGCATTGCATTATTTCTCTTATTGCAGGTACCGGGGTGGATCTTTACGCATTGTATTATTTCTCCTGTGCCCAGCACAGGATTGTATTGTTACGCAACGCACTATTGTTTGTCCATTGCAACGTGTGTGATTCTAGCATTACGACCAGCATAGCATTTTGAAAGCGGTGGTTGGGCTTTGAACCTACCAACCAGCCGGAACGAATATTACCCTTTATTATATGTTGGCTTATGTATCGTGTGGTCTGATCGTATATCTTTTTACATAAAGTTTATACTAATTTTTATCAAACTCGTGTGGAGTCCATTTGTGGTGTCACCAGTGGGTTGCTGTGAGCGTGGTTGCACATACTCTACCCTCGTGCCTTGGAGATAGGCCTGGCTGCTCGTGCCAAGCTACTAAGGGGGTGAGCGGGGCTATCTCAAACGGTGTCCTTACTTGGCCTAACGTTGAGGGAGGAGTCCCGGGTCTCGCATTTGTGACAGTGGCGCGGGACGGGGACTTCGGCTTCCAACCAATTCAATATGTAATTTCCACTACATCAGCTGTCAAAAGTGCATCAGCACAGAGAGCCAGCAGAACTGTTGCACTTCTTAGTAGATATGGAGCGGTTCTGCTCTCTCCTGTTCAATACAGCACAGCAGCTTTAATTGCATCACTGCGTAGCATGAACTCTTTGTAAATCTGGCCTTCGATGTGTATTATTGACTAGTTCTGTGGTACTCACTTGTTGACTAGTTCCGTGGTACTCCTTTTATAGACCTCGGAAGGATTAAAAGGTAAATGGGACTCCTGAGATTCTAACCTACAACCATGTAATGCACAGGTCTCTTATACAGGTGCATAGCTGGGCAACTTTCTAAAACAAAGAGTTTTTGAGCCTCGATTCACGTGGTGTATGTGCAGACATACAAGGCTGTTCAACCTGTTCTTCTAGAACCGTGACACAGCACGAAAATAGCCAAAGAGGTTGCAAGAAGACGTCCGAAGAAGACCTTCAACATGGTGTAAGTGGAGTCAATGCTCAGTCCAAGCCATGTTGCAACACTTCTTGCATGCTTGTGCACAGGCCAGCAACAGTCAGGAGCAGTTCCTAAACAGCCACAAGTGTGCACCGAGCCTGTGTTGGACCTGGCCCTTTTGGCAGGTTCACCCCTGAACTTTTTGCCTGTCTCTTAGCCTTTTCCCTGTGTAGTGTTGGTGATTTTAGGCCTCTGGGCACTTTAGCACTGAGGCCCAGTGTAAAGTGCGTGCACGCTGTGTGCATGTGTGGTGAGACTGGCCTGCCCTCCCATAGGAATGCATTGAGGATGAGTGTGTCAGTGGTAATTCCTGTTATGTGAGGAGCAGTGTGGTCAAGTCTAGTATGTCTGAATTCGTGAGAATAAATGCTGCGCAATGGTGTGCGCAAATTTATGGTGACTGGTAGAGAAATGCCACTTCTAGAAGTTGACATTTCTGTGTGCTCTGTGTCTGCCTGCCTGATGTGAATTGCATGTCTGGCTTGTGAGTGACAGGGGCTGGGAGGTGTGTGTGGCTCCAGGAGGGGCAGGGTGAGTCAGCGCAGGGTTGAATGGAGAGATCTCCATGTAGATGGGTGGGAGGAATTGCACCTGGGACCTGAATAGGGCTGTGCCTTCCCTCTACAATGCTGGCTCCGCCTCCTGTGGTGTGTCTGATGTCCCTAGCCTGTCCTGTGAAAGGGAAGAGGAGCTTGAGCAAAACAAAGTGCTCCAAAGCTCCCCTAAACCAGTTCTGACTGGTAGCCCCAAGCCCTGTGCTGTGTCACAAAGGAAAAGGGCATATAAATATAGGGGCTGTGACCCCATGAAATGGTTCAGTGTTCAGTACTTGTGCGGTTCCTG
Source organism: Calotriton arnoldi (assembly GCA_963921515.1). Lineage (NCBI taxonomy): Eukaryota > Metazoa > Chordata > Amphibia > Caudata > Salamandridae > Calotriton > Calotriton arnoldi. The sequence continues at coordinate 408,032 of CAWUFW010011196.1, forward strand.
CTGGGGCGTGCTGCTGCTGGGGCCCAGGGGGGGCTGCCAGGAGGGCTTGCCTCCCTGGGCCCTGCATGGCCCCTTCACCTAAGGACTGATCCTTTTATCTACAGGGCCTTTTGCCTGTTCTAGCGCATTGTGAGCGCTTTATTTCTTTAAACTTCCATTAGGAGGAATGCGTGGGCTTTGCGGCGCTGAGCTGCACTTCATTGAGAGGGGATCCCCGGCGTAGGGATTACCCCGTGCTTCGTGGCCGAGCGGGAGCCCACCCCGCTGATTTATGCGTGCTTTGGCTACCGGGTGCCCACCCCGCATTTGTACTCTTTAGCGGGAGCCCACCCCGCGTTATTGCTGCCGAAAAGAAATCACCGCCGCGGCCCGAGTGCAGAGGGAAATCTCCGGGCCACTGCCAAATGCGACCCGGAAGACAGGCACCGTTGCCTGGTTGTGGGCGGGGCCTAGCGGCCGGCTGACCAATTGCAGCGCAGCCGAAACGGGAAGTGAAGGAGCCTCGCGGGCTCCATCTCGAAGTCCCGGTCCCGAGGAGTGGGACCGGGTGAAGCATGGCGCATGGTTCGGTGGGGCTCCCGTGCTGAAGGGAGAGCCCCGCGTGTTGCCGCGCTGACCGGGGGAGTCCAGCAGAGGAAGGAGAGCCCCGCGTCCAGCAGCCCGTGGAGATTGAGGCTGAGGGGACTCGAGGCACATTGTCGGTGCCTGCCCCCGCCGCACGGGAAAAGTGGTGCCGATCCCGAGGAGAAGAGGAGACTGGAGGAGTCCTGCCTCGCAGCCCCGGTGAGTGGGGGCTTCTCCCTTGTTGTGGTGCCTCTCGAGGCACCTTGCCGGTGCTTACCTGTCCTGAGTGGACCCGCAGGAGAGCGGGTCGCTGCGATGTGGGCTACATTGTTGTTGGGGCCCCTGGGGGGGCCCGTGCCTCTTCCGTTTTGGCTACTTGTACAGCTGCCCCGCCTGCTAGAGGGCAGCTGCATCACAGGGGCACTTTTTGTTTGATAAGAGTCCCGGAGTGGGGCTCAGACGGCACGCGTAGTGCCAGTGCCATCTTTGCATCTTGGGTGCAAATTTGTTGTTAGAGGGCCCAGAGGGGCCCGTGCTTTCCCCAGTTTGGCTATGTTGGCTCAGTTGCGCCGCCGTAGTGGGCAACTGCAACGTATGGCCCATATGAGCTAGAGCCCCTGAGTGGGACTGGAGGGCACAGTGAGTGCCCAGGCCCACGTTTGGATTCACAGCTGCACGGCAATTAGCGTCAGCTGCACCGTGTAGGCCATTCTTTATTTAGGGACATACCTTTTAAGTTAGGAGTGAGAGGCACTCCTCTGCACCAGTACTTTCACAGCTGCGCAGCACTTAGTGCCAGCTGCTACGTTTAGGTTTGCGCAATGGCGCACTTGGATTCAGCTGCTAGTCAGCGCGCCCTGACTTTTGGACATAGGGCATTTTGAGTCCCTTTTGAGATGGCCAGTTGGCCAGGGGTACTGCTAGGTTTGTAGGGCGTCAGGCCCTAATGTGATTTATGCCTCTGCTATGGTTTCTACTGTGAGGTTATGTGCTAATGTGATTTGTGTCCTAATATGAGGTGCTAGGGAATGTGATGCATTTACTATGCTTTACGCACCCTGTTTATACCTCTAATGTACTTTCATGATTATGAGGTTTTGCATAATGTGTTTATGCTTGTGAGGTTATTATTCCCTAATGCGTTTAGGTTGTGAGTTATTCTCTACTGTGAGTTATGCCCCTAATGTGATTTATACTTAGGAGGTTAGGGTCTAAGAGTTTAGACTGATGAGGTTGGCGTACAATAGATTTGGCGCCTATGTGATACTGTGCATCATGTGGTTTATGTTACAGGCTGATGCTGAGTACAGTGGTTACCAGTGATTACTGGTTGTACGTTGATGATATGTTCTACATTTATTATCTTTACTAAGTGATGGTTCTGACAGTGGCCCACGTGGCCCTGTCATGTGTACATAATCCCCTGTAAATATGACCTAGTGCCAGGTGGCACGATGTATATTATGTGAGTACTATTCTAATGTGTTTTCTGATAATACAAAGGCTATCTTTATATATAACCTTGTGTGGAGTTCCTTTTTGTAGTGTGCCTAGTATGTTGTTGCTGTGAGTGTGTTGCGCAAACGCTTTACACATTGCCTCCGGGATAGGCCTGACTGCTCGTGCCAAGCTACCAAGGGGGTGAGCAGGGGTTATCTTGGGTGTGTAACTCCCTTGCCCTGACTAGAGTGGTGGTCTCTGCCTGGCTTTGGCGCAAGCCTTAGCCAACCAGAGATCCCATTTCTAACATTGGTGATCAGCAGTGGGATAGGACTTGCGTTTGCGCAGTACCACAGCGACAACTGGTTGCACTACAAACTCTGCATTTTAGATAGTCACATGATGGGGATTATTATGTCTGAGTTTGTTTTAAGTGTCATTTCTTTTTGAAATGTGTTTTATTGTTGCACTATGAGTTGGGTGTCCTGCCAAAGACAGAAACCAGAGAAGCTGAAGGAGTTTTGTACTGCCCTTGTGCAGACTGCTATTTATGGGGTTGGCCTGAAGCGGAAGGAGTTTTGTACTGCCCTTGTGCAGACTGCTATTTATGGGGTTGGCCTGCAGCGCAAGCTAAAGGAGTTGTTACTGCCCCTGTACTGTCTGCTAGTCCTTGGGTTGGCCTGAAGCTGAAGGAGTTGTTACTGCCCCTGGGCTGTCTGCTATTTCTAGGGTTGGCCTACAGTGGTAACTTAATTGGCATGGAGTAATTCGCTCTGGAGGGTAGATTATCCCCTAAGTGCAGTTTTAGTTTTCTGGAATTCCCAGTAAGGATGGGATCCAGTGGTGGCAGCAATATGTAGTCCAGTGCAGGAAGTCCCATTCCCAGTTCCCATAGTATGGTACCTGGTTCCCGGTTAAGAGGGGGACAGGTTGTGTTTCAGGGGCAGTAAGATGCTGTCTCACCAGTCTTTTGGGGGGAGTGTGGATGAATGTTGTGATGCACTGGACGTTTGGGTGACTGGTTAGTACGGTAAATGGTGTTAGTGTGTGAGTTCTTTGATTCTAGGGAGCTTGCATTGGGAGTGACCCTAGAAGAATGGTGCAGGTATCTCCAACCCTTGCGGCGGAGATGGTTCAGAGTAGCCCAGCTAGGTGACCTTATAGTGAGGAGGTTGTAGGGACTCACATCCTGTCTCGCAGGAGAAGGAGTGAGATTGGGATGTGTCCCGAAGTGCCCGCACCTCAGTCTCCAGTACTGGTTGGTTCCATGAGGGAACACCAGGTAGGGAGCCTAGTCTGTCCTGTTGGACCATTCTTCGAGATGGTTTTTCCCGTTTTAGGTGAGCTGGGAGTGCCTGTAATCAGACCTCCAGAAGTTCTAGTGTCTGGCAGTACCGCTCCAGTTGGGAGGGTGCAGAAGTCCAGAGTGAGGGGTGAGAGGGGGAAAGAGTCCCCAGTGGAAGAACCAGTGGGTCAGGGGCCAGCCAGAAGGGCTGAGCCTCATAGGATTGGCCATGGTGACGCCACTTCTGTCCTGGGGCATCTTCATGCACTGTCAGAGGGACAGGAGGTCGTGAGCTCTGTGCCAGGCAGACTGTCACACGACACGCTAGGTATGTGTCACCCTCAGGAAGTCCTGGTTCGCCGGGCATCTGACCAAAGGGTATCGTCCCTGGGTTGGGGAGCCAGGTTCAGGTGTTTGCCTGTCCTGGACGGCAGGGCGACTGTAGTCAGTGTCCTGGCTGGTTTGCCTTCTAGGGGTACCCCTGTGAACACAGGTGTGGCCCATCTTAAGTGAAGAGACCCTGTGTTTCCCAGAAGGGGTGGTGCAGGCCTAGCCGGGATCTTTAGGGTCCCTGGCTGAATGTGGTAGTACTACCCTGAGAGCAGGTGGGGCCCATCTTAAGTGAAGGGACCCTGCTCTACAGTGGGAGGGTGCAGAACTCTGGAAGGGGGTGCAGAGGGAAGGAGTCCTCGCCTCTGACCCCGGTGCATCCGGTAAATGTGGATCCCAGGTGGTAGACCAGTTGATGGAGAGAGGTCCTGAACTGGTAGGAGAGTTGTGTTCTAGTGGGTGCTTCCCCTGGGAGGGTGCGTAACCCCAGAAGAGAGGTAGGGTGAGGAGATGCTTCGCCCGTGACCTCTGGTCAGCCTGAGGGTGTGGACCCTAGGTTGGAGGATCAGTGGTAGTTTGGAACTACACTGAGAAGGAGAGTGGAGAATGGCTATTGTATGCCAGGGGTTACTGCCCCCCACTCTGTGGATTGGCAAGGACCAGTGGCATCTGGGTGGCCTAGGGCCTGGTCCTGGCTGTGGACAACTAAAGAGTACCGGTGGGGTAGCCTAGTTGGTCCTGAGTTTTTTTTCTCTCTTAGATGGATTCCATGGTTTCACAGTGGCGTAGAACAGGAGGGTGTCCCTGCAGTTGCGGGCCCGCGTCTGTGTTCTATCGCCCCAAGCAGGGAAGCCCATCACGGTGGTGATTGGTCTACCCTGCGTTTTGGCTAGAAGGGGGTTGTGTTGGACCTGGCCCTTTTGGCAGGTTCACCCCTGAACTTTTTGCCTGTCTCTTAGCCTTTTCCCTGTGTAGTGTTGGTGATTTTAGGCCTCTGGGCACTTTAGCACTGAGGCCCAGTGTAAAGTGCGTTCACGCTGTGTGCGTGTGTGGTGAGACTGACCTGACCTCCCATAGGAATGCATTGAGGATGAGTGTGTCAGTGGTAATTCCTGTTATGTGAGGAGCAGTGTGGTCAAGTCTAGTATGTCTGAATTCGTGAGAATAAATGCTGCACAATGGTGTGCGCAGATTTATGGTGACTGGTAGAGAAATGCCACTTCTAGAAGTTGGCATTTCTGTGTGCTCTGTGTCTGCCTGCCTGATGTGAATTGCATGTCTGGCTTGTGAGTGACAGGGGCTGGGAGGTGTGTGTGGCTCCAGGAGGGGCAGGGTGAGTCAGCGCAGGGTTGAATGGAGAGATCTCCATGTAGATGGGTGGGAGGAGTTGCACCTAGGACCTGGAATAGGGCTGTGCCTTCCTCTACAATGCTGGCTCTACCTCCTGTGGTGCGTCTGATGTCCCTAGCCTGTCCTGTGAAAGGGAAGAGGAGCTTGAGCAAAACAAAGCGCTCCAAAGCTCCCCTAAACCAGTTCTGACTGGTATCCCCAAGCCCTGTGCTGTGTCACAAAGGAAAAGGGCATATAAATATAGGGGCTGTGACCCCATGAAATGGTTCAGTGTTCAGTACTTGTGCGGTTCCTGCTGGGGCGTGCTTCTGCTGGGGCCCAGGTGGGGCTGCCAGGAGGGCTTGCCTCCCTGGGCCCTGCATGGCCCCTTCACCTAAGGACTGATCCTTTTATCTACAGGGCCTTTTGCCTGTTCTAGCACATTGCGTGCGCTTTATTTCTTTAAACTTCCATTAGGAGGAATGCGTGGGCTTTGCGGCGCTGAGCTGCACTTCATTGAGAGGGGATCCCCGGCGTAGGGATTACCCTGTGCTTCGTGGCCGAGCAAGAGCCCACCCCGCTGATTTATGCGTGCTTTGGCTAGCAGGTGCCCACCCCGCATTTGTACTCTTTAGCGGGAGCCCACCCCGCGTTATTGCCGCCGAAAAGAAATCACTGCCGCGGCCCGAGTGCAGAGGGAAATCTCCGGGCCGCTGCCAAATGCGACCCGGAAGACAGGCACCGTTGCCTGGTTGTGGGCGGGGCCTAGCGGCCGGCTGACCAAATGCAGCGCAGCCGAAACGGGAAGTGAAGGAGCCTCGCGGGCTCCATCTCAAAGTCCCGGTCCCGAGGAGGGGGACTGGGTGAAGCATGGCGCATGGTTCGGCGGGGCTACCGTGGTGAAGGGAGAGCCCCGCGTGTTGCCGCGCTGACCGGGGGAGTCCAGCAGAGGAAGGAAAGCCCCGCGTCCAGCAGCCCGTGGAGATTGAGGCGGAGGGGGCTTGAGGCACATTGTCGGTGCCTGCCCCCGCCGCACGGGAGAAGTGGTGCCGATCCCGAGGAGAAGAGGAGACTGGAGGAGTCCTGCCTCGCAGCCCCGGTGAGTGGGGGCTTCTCCCTTGTTGTGGTGCCTCTCGAGGCACCTTGCCGGTGCTTACCTGTCCTGAGCGGACCCGCAGGAGAGCGGGCCGCACCGATGTGGGCTACATTGTTGTTGGGGCCCCCGGGGGGGTTCAGGGGGCCCACGGGGGGCCCGTGCCTCTTCCATTTTGGCTACTTGTACAGCTGCCCCACCTGCTAGAGGGCAGCTGCATCACAGGGGCACTTTTTGTTTGATAAGAGTCCCGGAGTGGGGCTCAGACGGCACGCGTAGTGCCAGTGCCATCTTTGCATCTTGGGGGCATATTTGTTGTTAGAGGGCCCAGAGGGGCCCTGCTTTCCCCAGTTTGGCTATGTTGGCTCAGTTGCGCCGCCGTAGCAGGCAACTGCAACGTATGGCCCATATGAGCTAGAGCCCCTGAGTGGGACTGGAGGGCACAGTGAGTGCCCAGGCCCACGTTTGGATTCACAGCTGCACGTCAATTAGCATCAGCTGCACCGTGTAGGCCATTCTTTATTTAGGGACATACCTTTTAAGTTAGGAGTGAGAGGCACTCCTCTGCCCCAGTACTTTCACAGCTGCGCAGCACTTAGTGCCAGCTGCTACGTTTAGGTTTGCGCAATGGCGCACTTGGATTCAGCTGCTAGGCAGCGCGCCCTGACTTTTGGACATAGGGCATTTTGAGTCCCTTTTGAGATGGCCAGTTGGCCAGGGGTACTGCTAGGTTTGTAGGGCGTCAGGCCCTAATGTGATTTATGCCTCTGTTATGGTTTCTACTGTGAGGTTATGTGCTAATGTGATTTGTGTCCTAATATGTGGTGCTAGGGAATGTGATGCATTTACTATGCTTTACGCACCCTGTTTATACCTCTAATGTACTTTCATGATTATGAGGTTTTGCAAAATGTGTTTATGCTTGTGAGGTTATTATTCCCTAATGCTTTCAGGTTGTTAGTTATTCTCTACTGTGAGTTATGCCCCTAATGTGATGTATACTTAGGAGGTTAGGGTCTAAGAGTTTAGACTGATGGGGTTGGCGTACAATAGATTTGGCGCCTATGTGATACTGTGCATCATGTGGTTTATGTTACAGGCTGATGCTGAGTACAGTGGTTACCAGTGATTACTGGTTGTACGTTGATGATATGTTCTACATTTATTATCTTTACTAAGTGATGGTTCTGACAGTGGCCCACGTGGCCCTGTCATGTGTACATAATCCCCTGTAAATATGACCTAGTGCCAGGTGGCACGATGTATATTATGTGAGTACTATTCTAATGTGTTTTCTGATAATACAAAGGCTATCTTTATATATAACCTTGTGTGGAGTTCCTTTTTGTAGTGTGCCTAGTATGTTGTTGCTGTGAGTGTGTTGCGCAAACGCTTTACACATTGCCTCCGGGATAGGCCTGACTGCTCGTGCCAAGCTACCAAGGGGGTGAGCAGGGGTTATCTTGGGTGTGTAACTCCCTTTCCCTGACTAGAGTGGTGGTCTCTGCCTGGCTTTGGCGCAAGCCTTAGCCAACCAGAGATCCCATTTCTAACAGCCTGCAATTAAAAAATAGGAAGAATTTATGCAACTGCCATTATATCAAATATTTCTATCCTGTGAGCCAGTTTTGCATGAGGCAACCCCTGAGTGGTACTGGTACTGGTGAATAAGTGGCAGGTGGAGAAGAGGAGTAAATAGACCAGCCAATGGTCTCCCGTATTCCTGAGGAGTAGGTAGACCAGTCAACGATCGCCCATACTCCTGTGGAGTAAGTAGACCAGTCAACGATCTCCGGAACTCCTGGAACCCTGAAGCATCTCCGATGCAAAAAGATGCACAGCCAGTCAGGATCACTTGGACAAATCAGAACAAAGCCTCAGTGGCCAGCTATCACTAACAATGTCTACTGGATATGCCACTGAAAGTATGGGGTCCCACCAACCCGCCCTAGGCAGACATAATCTGTCCCCACTAAGAGAGGCATCCTAGATCCAGATACAAATGTCTTGTGCAATCTAAGCATCCTCTAGAGTCACCACGCATGAGCAATCGAATCAACAGAAGACGAATCTGATGGAAACTCTATTCTCGATATCACTCCTGTGTGCATTGAACCATTCTACTACTTCAAACCTGTTTCTACACTTCCCATGATGACACCCTCGCTTTGATGATTTACTTCTACTTGAACTTGTTCCTACTGCACCAAACAAATCATCTCAATTATCGTTTTTGCTATCTGCCGAATCTTACTAAAATGTTTTTATACTTACTCTGCTCTGTATTGTAAAATGTTTTTATACTTACTCTACTCTGTATTGTAGAGCGCTCTGACACACTACTCAGGGTCTTGTTCGCGCTATAGAAAACTCTAAAAATAAAAAAATAAAAAATAATAATTAAAAAAGTAATAGTTAGGCTCAGATTTCACTCATACAAAACCAGCAAAATTCTGCAGTTTTAGTTACATAAGCTAACTATAACTTACGCTCCCACAATGTACTGCTTATGGCCTCACATAATAAATCACTCATGATATGGCCACTAAAATCACAGACAGCATCTCAAATGACATCACTGATGACATCACTGATGACATCAAGTAAGTGTAAGTGTTTTCTAAGAGTTTATGAGTGTTAAACATATATACTAACCTACAGCAAAAGTTAGATTAGTTTTCTAGGTGTACTACTAATGAATGATACTATGTCTAACATATTTGATCTGAGTGGCTGTGTGTCTGTTTGTATCAGTGTATGACTGGGTGTCTGAGTGACTTTATGGGCATGTGAGTGGGTGCATGAGTGTCTGTATAGGTGAGTGAGTGGGTTTCTGACTAGCTCTGTGGGTATATGAGTGGTTGCGTGAGTGGTTGTATGGGTAAGTGTTTTTGTGGATGGGTGAGCATCAAGAACGTGTCACAAAAATCAGCAGGAAAAGCACTAAGGGGCATTTGGTAAGCTGTCATCCTGGCCAAAGGTGGGAAGGCCATTGCATACTACTAAGGTGGACTGGGCGGGGCCAAACATGTGGAGCTTCAGGCAATTATGCACATTTGTATACTCTTAGTCATTTTAAGGGAGAACTATGGACACTTCTCTCACCAGGTAAGGACAAGAACAAACCCACTCGTCACAGTCACTACACATTATATGTAAAAATGTAACTCCGTATTTGTAAAGCGCAAACTACTCACCCTTATGGGTCTCAAGGCGCTGGGGGCCCTCGTGGAAATTAAGTGAGCTATTGCCCAGAGTCACATGGTGCTGAGCTGCCACCGGAGCCGGGGATCGAACCGTGAGCCCTGTGCTCCGAAGTCAGCTGCCCTGGCCGCTGCACCACACCTCTCCACATTACACTCCAATCAATGATGCCTTCACCTCCACGAAGCATTTCAAATTGTCAAGTTGCCTTTGTCAAGCCCAGGAGGTCAGGATCATTCGCTCTTTACAGAAGTGGAGCTTTAATTGGGACACCTGCTATGTTTATATATGTAAGTGTTTCCCGGTGAGGTTTGATTTCTGCAAAAGTTAAGCAGGTCCTCATCCCAGCTCTCACTGTGGTAGTTCTCCTGTGCAGCTTGCCCACAGCCCACAACCCTCTGCTTCATGTCTACCTGCTGCCCTCTGTTTGTACCTCCTCTAATCATTTCTTGCTCTGTTCGAGCTTTCCTGGTAATTTTTCTGCTGTCTGTTTTGCCTCTTCTGCTTGTTTTACCGCCCTGCGTTTTGCCTTTTCTGCTTGTTTTTCTTACCTCTGTTTTGCCTTCATTGCTCATTTTTCTGCTGACTGTTTTGCCCTCTTCTGCCTATTTTGCCTTTGTGCTCATTCTTCTGCCCTCTGTTTTACCTTTTCTGCTCATTTTTCTGCTCTCTGTTTTGCCTTTCCTGCTCTTTTTTCTGCCCTCTGCCCTCAGTTTTGGCTTTTCTACTCATTTTTCTGTCCTCTGTTTTGCCCTCTTCTGTTTTGCCTTTCTGCTAATTTTTGTGCCCTGTTTTGACTTTTATACAATGGGTAAGGGGCCACATGGCCCTCTCCCCTGGCCGAATTCAGCCCAGAGGCCCCATCCCTGGGGCCCGGCTATGTCTACCTGGGTGCCCTGGCCCCTCTCAGGGCAACCATTGCGCATGATGGGGACCACGTGGGAAGCCTTAATTCCCCTGTGGTCCTAGCAGGCTCCCCACCTCCTGTGGGAGCCGGCATTGCTCCTGCAGACAAGGAGCTGCTAATTATGCATCTCCCTGCATGTGGAAGCATTTCTTTTATCTGTTTCCCTGCCAGCGGGCAGGGAAACAGATGAAAACTCTGCTCACAGCAAGCGGGAACAGTTTGACAGCTCCCACTTGCTGGGAGAAGAGTTGGCGTTTGCTCCCACTTGGTGGCAGAATGTGCGTTTCAACTTCATAAACAGAAACAAAATACTTTGCGTTGTTTGTACATTTCTCAAAATAAAGAAAAGCAGTTAACATCAGCATTTTACACAATAAAGTTAGCGTAGTCTGGGAAATTAAATTACATTATTAAATCGTATTGTAACGCATGTGCAGATTGCTAATATACAATTCCTTAGCGTCTTACATCCATTAGCAGGGAGCATCAGTAATATTCCTAACACAGCCTACCTTTGTAATTATGCGGTGACATTTCTTGTATTAAAACTGCCAAGTGGCATAAGGTGCCATGAACGATCCACCTTTTAACTCACTAGTCAGCTCCTAAGAAAGTTGAGTTTTGTCAATAAAGTTCATCTTTACTGAGGTGATATTGCACTGTGACGCTAAGTCAAAAATGATCAAGCCCCAGTGGGTGGTGCGACAGCCGTCTACTCAAAGCATTTACAAGTCCAATTATTTCGTTCTATTGACTGGACACCGGCACACCAGGGATCCTGCTACACGGGGGGACTACAGCCCCCAGACTGCCCTGCTCTCTTTTCGCGCCAGGAGGCGCCGCAGTCACTACATTGCACCCAGAGGCGCATATAACCAGCTCGCGGTCATCGCTCCACGGCAACCGCACACCAGCACACCAGGGATCCTGCTACATGGGGGGACTACAGCCCCCAGACTGCCGTGCTCTCTTTTCGCGCCAGGAGGCGCCGCCGTCACTACATCGCACCTGGAGGTGCATATAACCAGCTCACGGTCACCGCTCCATGGGAACTGCACACCGGCACACCAGGGATCCTACTACACTGGGGGACTACAGCCCCCAGACTGCCATGCTCTCTTTTCGCGCCAGGAGGCGCCGCAGTCACTACATTGCGCCCAGAGTCGCATATAACCAGCTCGCGGTCATCGCTCCACGGGAACCGCACACCAGCACACCAGGGATCCTGCTACACGGGGGGACTACAGCCCCCAGACTGCCATGCTCTCTTTTCGCGCCAGGAGGCGCCGCCGTCACTATATCGCGCCCGGAGGCGCATATAACCAGCTTGCTGTCACCGCTCCGCGGGACGCGCACGGACGAAGCCCAGGCCAAGGGCGGGCCCGTCCGCGCCCATCAGAGCCTGAAAGAGGCTGGCCTGAGCCCATTCTCTTGGCTCGTGGATTCGGCTATTGGCAATCAACACTACGGACAGGGAGACAAGCCAATTCATCAAGCCAGGTTTTCTGAGAGGAGCAGGAATTATAAAGAACAATTACCGGGGAGGTAAGCGAGGACTTGGACTATCATAATACGGGGAAAGCCTTTCAAACAGCAGTACGAGTGGACAGTGGGTAGCGCAAAGGAAAATAAAAAAAATAAAAACGGACATATAGGGTGTTCTTATGTTAAATAGATCTGCAGTTGCATTTAATTTTTTGTTTGGGTAGGTGATCCGATAGTTAGGTATTTTAATATATTATAATCATCTATCAGATAAAAATGGGAACGAGAAAGGCTACTATTGCCCAGTCACTGCCTGCAAAAAAATAAGTCCCGGGGAACTCACTTCAAACGCTTTTGAGCTACCTTACAGGGGCCATGGGGGCTATTGAAAAGCAGATATCCACAGTGGAAGAGTCACTGATCACAGGGACACTAGGCTCAGCGGGGGGGATAAATGAGGTACCTACGGATGTGGCCAGCACTACCTTGGGGGCCCCAAAAAATACCTTACCCCAGAATGGTTGCATTCAGAACTAGTCAGATCATGTTATACTTAGTGATCATTAATCTTTCACACAGCCACTGTTGAAGCGCCAAAGAAATCCGGTACATATACACAATTTAAATGAGGAAGTAGATGCGGGGGGAAATAACAATAAGATGATTAAGCCCATACTAACTAAATCTAGCAAAAAAACAAACAGAGCTAATAAGAAATGCGTCCCGCATATTGCAGGAGGAACTGGAAATAGGGCAAAAACGAAATCTCAGGGTAACGACCTAGGGAATCTAGTATTGTTAGTAGAAAAATTAGATGCCTTTTTAAGAAATTCCCTGACCATAACAGAGAAAAGAGTTGATCCGATCAAGGTAAGATTGGCCAATCTACTAGTTAAGGAAGGAATAGTTGACCATAAAACTCATGATACTAGGCTGGAGTGCATCGGTGAATCAGAAACATCAACAAGAACTAAACCACACAAAGATCAGTACTCTACCAGCCAGAATGGAACACCCACAGGCCTCAATACAACTAGAGCCCACCAAGCAGAGTTAACTGCTCCCCTATATTCATCTATGATCCACCCAACTGGCCAACACGCTAAAACCATCATAAATAAGTGCACCAAGTCACCTGATATACGTGAATATAGTACTAGTCGTATCCCAAACAATTGCGACAACGTGCCCCTACCTGTTAGGACAATTCCATCTGATTTACCCTCCCTGGAGTTAGCGCCAGCTGTTACTCCGTATACAGTCATTCTTGCGAACGTACCCAGGTTAAGGGCTCAAGATAGTGAACAGTGGGAAACCTTAAGAAACAAGTCCCTGCACTGGTTAGGTACAAAGGTTGGGCTAACGGAACAACATTTTATGGAATTTAAGATGGCACGTAAAGTCAAATGGGTAGGCAAAGGTCGGAAAATTTTACATGGAGACTGTGTGGTGTAACATTTAAAACACCACAATTAGTGGAGAATATTTTATGGAAGGCAGGGAATAATACCATAATTATGGAGGGCATTAACATATTACCTCTTGGCTTTTTTACCAACCACCCCCAGTGATGGAAAGGGGCAGCATTAGAAGAGATCTTGAAGCAAGAGACCACTACAGATTTAATGTACCAGTAGGAAATCGATTTGAACTACTTCCCTCCCTAGATGAGATAGATTGACTGGATTGGCCCCCTATAACTACCTCAAGTAAATCACTGGCTCATACCACGACAGGTCTAGAAATATTTGATCTTATTCCTAAAACCGACTCCCTAGGACCTGGGGACTTGTGTAAGAAACAGAGTGGTATCTTAGAAGAAAATACCCCCATTATAAGTGACATTCCTAATTGTAGACATGAGATAGGATTGGGAACAAATAAGGATCAGACCTTAGAGGCTCCCCCATCTTCCTTGGTATCATTGAGTCCATTAAATGAGAACATTGAGAATAGTATCTCGATCCTATTTTGGAATATAGCTGGTCTGCGTTCCAAATTGACTAATGTTCCCTGGTATGAATTTGTTGGGAAATGTAATATATTCTGACTACAAGAGACGTGGACAGTGAATGAAACACACATAGAGGGATATAAGACTTATCATACACCTGCCATTCCTTCAATACATGGGAGGCCTAAGGGTGGTCTTAGTATACACATCTCAAATATGGTAAATATTCAGAAAATATCTTTTGCTATCTCAGAACCTAATTACCAAATTGTGATTTTGAACACGGAGAAACGCAAATGTGTTGTTTTGATTAATTTTTATAATAATGCCTCGAAAGATCACGTGGTGGGTATTTTAAAACAACTTATGAATACTTTACAGGAATTACAGAATGGTATTGCAGAGGATGTTTTTTTTGTGTGGGGAGGGGATTTTAACACGGTCCTGTGCCCATCTAATCGAGACAAAACCTGTGGTTTACTGGATGAAGACAACTGTACGTTACTTCATTTCCCTCACTCGGCATATGGAGATTTTTTAAACGAGATGTTGTTTGCTTTGGATTTGGGTTTTGCAAATGCATTGTGTTCACCACCTATTCCTTTTACACAGACCTTTAATGTAAGAGGTCTGAGTTCGATTATGGATTATATAATCACTTCGAACAGGTTTGTGTCCCGATTATTAGGCTATAAAACGCACAAGAATGCCATAAGCGATCATTTTCCCCTGAGTGTGACCATATCCCTTCCCTCCAAAATGTGTAGGTCTCATACTAAAAGGGTCTACGCGGTTCAGGACATGGTGATAGACAAGTTAAACGGCTACTCCTTAAAATGGGACAAGGTAGAGCCGCATAAGATTACCAAGAGAGTGGTTGAGAATAGTTATCAATCACTCATGAACTGCTTAAACGAATCCAAGTCACACGAGGGTACAATGGAGTCTTATGCACATATTATGGAAACAATTAGAAACACCTTAAAGGTAGAACTTAAAAAAGGGCATGGGAAGAACAAGGGGTGGTTTGACCACAACTGCACGAAAGCTTACTCAAAATTAAAACATGCACTACACAAAACAGAAAGAGATAGATCTGAAATTAAGCAGTGTAGCAAGGCCTATAATCAGGCTGTGAAATCACGCAAAAGCGAAATAAAACATAAAGCATGGGCCAATCTACGTGAGGCAAGCACCAATAAAGATAGTACTGCTTTTTGGCGCGTGGTTAAATCTCTGTTTCTAACAACTGAAAATAGCCCCACTATAGAGATTGCCATTGACGAAGGACAATGGGTAGAATATTTTTCTAATATGTATAGACAAGCAGGGGAGGTGGACGGTATGGACGTAAATGTAATAAGTATGCCAACGCCCCCACCAAATTTTCCAATTGCTTTAGCCTTCACCTTAGGAGAGGTACTTAGCGCAATAAAAGCCAGCAAGGGAGGAAAGGCTCCCGGGCCTGATGGTGTACCCATCGACATTTTTAAGTACAACATAGATTTATGGGCACCACTCATAACGCGAGTGTTAGCAGCTTGCTGTGCGACCGGATTTATAGAATCCTGGTCAGAATCTATTATGGTACCTATTTTTAAAAAGGAGATAGGCAGAATCCAGCATGTTATCGCCCTATATCGTTGCTGGATTCATTGGGCAAGATGGCAGGACGCATAGGGGCAGATTTACAAGCCCCTTGCGCCACTTTTGCGTCACTTTTAACATGGGAAAAGTGACACAAAAGTGGCGCAAGGGGCTTGTAAATCTGCCCCATAGTGCTTAACCGCCTCCAACAATGGGCCGAGGATAATAATGTCCTATCAGATCTTCAGTTTGGTTTTAGGAAGGGCCTGGGTATAACTGAACAAGGCCTCAACCTCACATTTTTAATGGGAAAATACACATTGGCGAAAATGGGTAAATTGTATCTGGCCTTTGTTGATCTTACGGCCGCATTTGATTGTGTCCTCCATGAGAAACTATGGAATGTTTTAGCCTCTATGGGGGTGGAGGCACCATTAATTCATTTTTTAAAGGAGCTTTATAGGAATGTAAAAGCTCGGGTCCGGTTCGGGCCTAATGGAGAGTGCACAGCGTCGTTCAAAGTGGAGAGAGGGGTTAGGCAGGGCTGCGTCTTGGCACCTTTTCTATTTACACTATATACCAATGGTTTGGAGCAATTCATGATAGAAAAGTGCCAGGATCTACCTCAGTTATGTAGTCGCCCCATACCTGCCCTTCTCTACGCGGACGACGCTGTAATAATGGCCCGAACACCACTGGGTTTACAAAGGGCACTGGATAATTACAATAAGTTTATGAAAAATTTGGGCCTAAGAGTAAACACCACCAAAACCTTTATAATGAGTTGTGGGACAGGCAATGGAAAGCATAGCGATATCCATATAGATGGTCAAAAGGTGGAAACTACCACAACATACCCCTATTTCGGTATTTTAATAGATCAAAAGGGATCATGGCGCCAGGCTATTAAGGCTAGAAAACTGCTCTTTATGAGAACAACGATAGCCTTGGTTAACTTCGCAAAGAAGCTAGGAAAAAGACCCCCAGTTGAGCTGCTTTACATCTATCAAGACAAGTGCGTTAGCACGGCCATATATGGCGCTGGGATTTGGGGATATTGTGATGTAAAAGAAATTCAGAAGGTGGAGAACGCCTTTTTAAGATACTTGTTGGCGGTCCCACGTTGTACTTCAACTTACATCTGCCATACAGAGCTGGGGCTTCCATATATCACAGACACAATAAAAGTGCAACCAGCTCTGTTATGGCATCGGATTTGGTCTTCCCCTAATACCACATTTAATCAGGATGTAATAAGAGATAGCCTGAAATTAGATCAGGTGGCTAAAATATATAAAAGATTTTATGTTCGACTTGGGCCACCCAGAATATTATAATGATCCATTTTCTATGGGCTCTATTTCAAGAAAAGCTTTTAAAAAACAATGCATGACCCATTTGGAGACAAATAGACTTGCCGATGAGGCATCACGGCCTACGGTCCAAATTAATCAAATGATGCGAACTACCATGGGCATACAGCCATACTTAGTTAATACAGCAAGTGGGTACGACAGATTTGTTCTCCTACGTCTTAGATTGGATACGTTCCATCGTCTAGTAAGCTTTCCAACTGTAAATGATTGGTCTAAAGTCCTACCAAACTGTCCCTGCGATGAAGTCTCCGTGCAAACATTAATGCATGTTGTCTTATTTTGTAAATTTTATATGGAACAAAGGAGGAGATGGATTAAACCTGTATTGAAAATATGGGGCCTGAGGCAATGCCGCCCAGCCTTTCTTGCATTGCAATTTTTAGAAAATTAATGTTTTACGAGATATATTGCCATATTTTTAAAGAGCATAATTAAGTGCAGGAAAAACGTATGAAATTAGCTGCACTTAAACTATCTCGCTAGGAATTAGCTTCTATTGTTTTTAGATTTTTAATACTGTGTTCGTTTTTAAGACAAATTCTAAAAAAAATAAAAGTATAGTAATGTGATATATAATTTGTAATATTGTGCTTTTATGGGTTTTTTTTCTGTTGATTCAAAAACCGAACAAAGATATATTTGATTGATTGATTGACTAGACAAATGATAATAAAAGCCGTACCCCAGCATTAAACTGATTAAGTTTTTTGTTCATGGCACCTTATGCCACTTAGCAGTTTTAATACAAGAAATGCCACCGCATAATTACAAAGGTAGGCTGTGTTAGGAATATTACTGATGCTCCCTGCTAATGGATGTAAGACGCTAAGGAATTGCATATTAGCAATCTGCACATGCGTTACAATACGATTTAATAATGTCAATTAATTTCCCAGACTACGCTAACTTTATTGTGTAAAATGCTGATGTTAACTGCTTTTCTTTATTTTGAGGAATGTACAAACAACGCAAAGTATTTTGTTTATGTTTATGAAGTTGAAACGCACATTCTGCCCCTTTAAATAAGGCAGGAAGTATGCATACACCTAACCCGTGATCGAGGAGTGCATGAACTCCGAAACGCGTTGGGTTTCGTTTTTGTTGCCGTGTGTGAATAAACATACGCTGGACTTGAAATTTGAGTGGCGGCTGTGGGATTATCGACCCAGGATACTTTTGCTGGGTGTCATTGCAGTTTTGGTTGGATGTTCATATATACATATATATACACATACATACATATACATGCATATATTATCTACTGGCGGTCGCCAGTAGATAGTTATAGTTAGGACCTATTTTCCATAGGAAATCCGCAACATTCTATTTGAAATAACTCTTGCGTCGGTTGACGAATCTTCGCGAAATTTTCAAACTTTATGGCCCGCTCCAGTCCGCTCCTACCCAGAAAGGTTCGGGGTGATTCGTCAAGCGGGGGCCGAGAAAAAAGGGGGGTCCCAAAACGTGTTTTCCCCATTCATTTTCCCATAGGAAACTTTAGCCACGGCTACAGCCCGAACTGCTGAACGGAATTACACCAAATTTGGCAAAGAGGTAGTTCTTGGTTCAGAAAGAACCCTTTTTGTTAAATGATGTAAATCTGTTCAGTAGTTCCTGTGAAAATCAAAAGGAAAATCACATATATATCTATGGCCGCGTCGGATTCGCGCACCCTCCCGATCACGAGCTGCATGCTAATTGGCTGTCAACACTCCAAATCAGGAAGTGTTGGCAGCCATTTTGTCCCTCGGTAGAACCGAGGCACAGAAACAAGTGCGCAAAATGCACAAAGGGGGCAGGGTAGAAACACCCTGACTCCCTAGGTCTGCTCAGGGGGTCCCACAAGGACCCCTGAGCAGAAAAGCATTTTTTTAAATCGGCGGGATGCGCTTAGGGTGCTCGGATCCCGCCGATAAAAAAAAAAAATCGCAAGTGCGCAAACGCACAAAGGGGGCAGGGTAGAAACACTCTGACCCCCTAGGTCTGCTCAGGGGGTCCCACAAGGACCCCCTGGGCAGAAAAAAGCATTTTTTTTTTTTAAATCGGCAGGATGCGCTTAGGGTGCGCGGATCCCACCGTTAAAAAAAAAAATTGAAGCGCGGTCTCCCGCACTTCGATGCTATTTTGCCCCTGGGTGGGCCAAGTCCTGGGGGCATGCGGGGGAGTTGGTTTATAGTTAATGGGGGAGCCTCTAAGGCCCCCCAAGCCCCGGGGACCGCCACCCCCCAGGGCTTTCTAATAAAAATGGTGCGGGAGGGCTCTCCGCCCTCCCGCAGCCCCGGGGACCGCCACCCCCCGGGGCTTCATTTTTTAAATTTTAAATACCTGTGTGGGGGGGCTCCAGCCCCCCCACACGCCCCGGGGACCGCCATCTCCCCGGGGCACTAACATTTTTAAAATGGGGGTCCGTTTCGGACCCCCGAAGCCACGGGGACCACCACCTCCCCGGTGCTTTACAGAAGTGGGAGGGGGGCCGCGCGGCCCCCCTCCTGGAGCCTGTGGTGGCCGTGGGGACCGCCACCCCCCAGGGCCGGCTCCTGCAGTGTCCCGGGGTGCCTACCCCGGGACACTGCTGTTTGCAATGGCAGGACCGGAGCCTCGCGGCTCCCGTCCTGCCATTGCAAATTTGCTTTGCTTCATTGAAGCGAGAGCAGGAAAACCTGCTCTCGCTTCAATGAAGCAAAGCAGAATTGCTTTTCCATAAGGGGAGCTGCATGTCAGCAGCTCCCCTTATGGAAAAGCAATGCCGGCTCCCGCAGGACACAGGGAGCCGGCTGGACCGTGCAGGGTTTGGGGACCCCCCCATGGTCCCCAACGTGTGGCCAGGCCCCGGGGGATGGGGTCCCCGGGGCCATTAGTGGCCCGGGAGGGGGGCCACGCAGCCCCCCTCCCAAAAAAGGAATAAAAAAAAAAAGGACGCAAAGGCCGGCCCCGGGGGATGGGGTCCCCGGGGCCTTTAATGGCCTGAGGAGGGGGGCCACACAGCCCCCCTCCAGATATTTATTTTAATTAAAAAAAGAGGGCATGCCCCAGGGGATGGGGTCCCCGGGGCAAATACAGGCCCAGGGAAGGGGAGCCACGCGGCCCCCTTCCCGTTTTAAAAATAAAAATAAAAAAAATAAAAGAACAGCCTCAGGCCCCGGGGGATGGGGTCCCCGGGGACAAAAGTGGATGAGGGAAGGGGGGCCATGCAGCCCCCCTCCCATAAAAAAAAAGAAAGAAAAAGAAAAAAACGGCATCGTACCGGAGGCCCCGCCCCCTCCCTGCAGCACTATGCAAACGCGCCCCCTGGTGCGTTGTAAGAAGGGGAAGTAATTCCCCTTGAATACTGGGGGTCCCTGGGGGCCAACTAGCCCACCGGGAATCTCCAGTATGCACCAGGGGGCTGCGTTGCAGAGAGGTGTTCAGAGGCCACGCCCCTGTTTACACCTCTGTGCAACGCAGCTCTGTGACGCTTTTTGGAGCTACATGGTGCGCTAGTTGGACTCCAGGGACCCTCAGGATTCAAGGGGACTTAATCCCCCAACTTAAAACGCACCACGGGGCGCGTTTGCACAATGGTGAAGGGAGGGGGCGGGGCTTCAGGTGACATGTGTGCAAACAGGCCCCGTGGCGCGTTTTAAGATGGGGAATTAAATCCCCTTCAATCCTGAGGGTCCCTGAGGGCCAACTAGCCCACCAGGTACCTTCAGTGAGCACCACGGAGCTGCGTTGCAGAGTGTTGTAAAAAGGGGCGTGGCCTCTGAACACCTCTCTGCAAAGCAGCTCTCTGGCGCATACTGGAAGTATCTGGTGGGCTAGTTGGCCCCTAGGGACCCTCGGGATTGAGGAGGAATTAATTCTCCAACTTAAAACGCGCCACAGGGCGTGTTTGCAGACATGTCACCACAGGCCCCACCCCCTTCCTTCACCATTGTGCAAATATTCCTCTGCAATCAGCCGAACTACGAATTCCTATTTACTCACCTGTTATCAGGAGAGACCTCAGTGCTGCATCTTTGAGCCCAGTACTGATCCTGAAAAGTAATTTTAACCGTACTTACCAGTAACTTGAATTTCCTTCCATAGGCTAACATTCACTGGTTTCACTTGGAAATTCTTCTAAGTGTAGAGTTTTGGAACTTTATAATATTCCTCTAAAATCAGCCGAAATACGAATTCCGATTTACTCACCTGTTATCAGGAGAGACCTCAGTGCTGCATCTTTGAGCCCAGTACTGATCATGAAAAGTAATTTTAACCGTACTTACCAGTAACTTGAATTTCCTTCCATAGGATATCATTGCCTGCTTTTTGCTGAAAAAGTTTCTAAGTGTCGATTTTTGAAACATACAAATATTCCTCTAAAATCAGCTGAACTACGAATACCGATTTACTCACCTGTTATCAGGAGAGACCTCAGTGCTGCATCTTCGAGCCCAGTACTGATCCTGAAAAGTAATTTTAACCGTACTTACCAGTAACTTGAATTTCCTTCCATAGGGTAACATTGACTGGTTTCACTTGGAAATTCTTCTAAGTGTGGAGTTTTGGAACTTTATAATATTCCTCTAAAATCAGCCGAACTACGAATTCCAATTTACTCACCTGTTATCAGGAGAGAACCCAGTGCTGCATCTTTAGCCCAGCACTGACCCTGAAAAGTAATTCTAACCGTACTTACCAGTAACTTGTATTTCCTTCCATAGGAATCCATTGTCTGGTTTTCAGCAGAAAAGTTTCAAAGTGTTGATTTTCACAAACTACAAATATTCCTTAAAAATCGCCTGCATGACTTACACACATTCTTTCAACTGTTTACAGGAGATGCACCAGTGCTGGATCCAGGATCCACCACTGAGTAAGAAAAAGTAACGATAACACTACTTACCTGCTAAGTGAATTTCCTCCCATAGGATAACATTGGTGATTCTATGTGAAAAAATTTCTGTCAACTTTTAAAATACAAAAATATTCCTTAAAAATCACTACTGTAACCAAAACGCTTTTACTCAGCTGTTTACAGGAGATGTCCCAGGACTGAATCTAGGATCCAGTCCTGTGGTTAGAAAAGTAATCCATAAAGTAACTAATTGCATTTAACTAGAAATTCACATTGAGCTCAATGTTGCATTGTGTTTGAAATTGTGTTGCCCATTGCAACAACTGTAACTACTGTACTTAAAAGTCTATTGCCTATTTGCAAAGTATTTAAACTAAAGTCATTCATTCTGAGAAAGTATATTTTGTAATGTAATGTATAATGTAATTACAATGTAATTTAAAAAATAAAATATCTAAAAATAAATAGTTTAAAAAAATGTAGTAAATCAGTATAAAAAAATAAATATAACAATTAATACATTTAAAAATTGTCATTTACAAAACCTTTGAAATTCACTGAAAAAAACCATAGGTTTCTGACATGTTATAGTTAGGAATTAGCATTTAAAAAACCTTTGAAATTCACTGAAAAAAACATAGGTTTCAGGCACATTATAGTTAGAAATTAGCATTTAAAAACCTTTGAAATTCACTGAAAAAACCATAGGTTTCAGGCACGTTATAGTTAGAAATTAGCATTTAAAAAACTTAGAAATTCACTGAAAAAACCATAGGTTTTAGGGACAGTTATAGTTAGTTGGACATTGCACTCGTACAAAACCCGTGAAATTCCCCGTTATAGTTAGTTCAGCTAACTATAACTCGCGCCCGCAATGCACTGCTGATGACGTCACATATTACATCACTCATGACATGGTCAGTGACATCACTGATGACATCACTGATGACATCTCAAATGACATCACTGATGACATCATCCATGACATCATCCATGTGATAATTTCATGCATCTTCTCACACCCTAATATAATTTTTGATACACCCACTCTAAATTACAGACTGCCATTCTCAAAACCATAGACACTCCAACACCAATAACTACATACCCACTCACTGATTCTTAGGTCTACACACACATCCACTCACTCACCTGTACAGTCACTCATACTTACGGTCACTCAGTACAGGACTATCATATGCACTCATACACCTACATAGACACTCACAAACCGCCACTCATCCATAGAGGTACTCACACACCTAGTCAGTCATGCAAATAATGAATCACACTGCCATTTACTCACCTATACAGTTATACACACACCAGCTCACCTACTCATACAAATACTAGCACATTCTTACGCTCTTATACAATCACTAATACAAGTACACACTCGTCCATGCAGCCACTCTCACAATCACACACTCTCACTTATACCCATTTATATACTCCAACACACATATATACTACCTTTCACATATGTAGTTACTCACACATGTACCACTGAGATATACATTCACTCACTAACACACCCATACACACACTCACCAACTCATACAGTCCATCACAGTTGCACTCTTGAAACCATGCACCCAGTGAATCACCCACTGATACATCTATGTGCAGTCACACACACCCCATCCACACAAACACTCAGGCACCCATACAGATACTCAGACAAC
The DNA here is from genome assembly GCA_963921515.1 of Calotriton arnoldi. Lineage (NCBI taxonomy): Eukaryota > Metazoa > Chordata > Amphibia > Caudata > Salamandridae > Calotriton > Calotriton arnoldi. Next base: position 431,093 of record CAWUFW010011196.1, read on the forward strand.
CAATCAATAACTCATATAGACACTCATGTAGCTATTTACAAACCCATGCAGCCACTTACACACCAACAGACAGACGGATAAAGACATTCACACAGTTTAGTCACTAACCCATGCATTTAGTAAGATACGTTTAATCACTCACTTATAGAGTCAGTCACGCACCTACTAAATCATCCATCCAGACACTTATACACCCACTCATTATTCAATACACCTTGGCATATATAGTAAAGATATTTAAACTTTATAGAAACACACAGTCACTGCATGATGTCATCAGTGATGTCATTTGAGATGTCATCAGTGATGTCATCAGTGATGTCACTGACCATGTCATGAGTGATGTAATATGTGACGTCATCAGCAGTGCATTGTGGGGCGCGAGTTATAGTTAGCTGAACTAACTATAACGGGGGAATTTCACGGGTTTTGTACGAGTGCAATGTCCAACTAACTATAACTGTCCCTAAAACCTATGGTTTTTTCAGTGAATTTCTAAGTTTTTTAAATGCTAATTTCTAACTATAACATGCCTGAAACCTATGGTTTTTTCAGTGATATATATATATATATATATATATATATATATATATATATATATATATATATATATATATATATATATATATATATATATATATATATATATATATATAGTCTAACTGAATGAAATGAGCGACCGCTTCCTTGAAAGGGGCTATCCGTTGAAAGTCATTGAGACCGCAAGGATTAAAGTGAAATTAAAGATGAGAAAAGATCTCCTGACATCACTTTGAGATGGTCCAGTGAAGACACTACAACACGGCTGATGATTGATTTCAACAACCAAAACAAAGAGCTGAGAGAAATCACACAGAGGAATTGGAAGATACGTCTGCTAGATGAAACCTTTCAAAAACACTGCCATCATATCCAAACATAACATACAGGAAAACAGCCTCCCTGGGTGATATTTTCACACACAGTCACCTAACAACAAAACAACCAACTTCGTCTTCTTGGCTAAACACTCCTGGTTTCTGGAAATGCTTGAAATGTAAAGCTTGCGACAATGTCCAAAATGCAAAAACATATCAACTTCAAAATGGCAAAATTGAGCATATCCAGGATCACATCACATGTGAGTCAAAGTTTGAGGTATACATATTACAATGTCCCTGTAAGAAACTATATGTTGGAAGCACAATTAATAAATTGAAGCTGAGGATCTACGGGCCATCAAACACAAGGATTTCACCTATGCGATGGCCAAGCATTCTCATGACTTCCATTCCAATGACAGCCAACAATTGAAATACTTTGGCATAAAAATTGTGAAGCAAAAAGAACGAGGCAGTGATAGAACATTGAACCTAAGACGAGCAGAATCACGACTCATCTTAGCTATAGGCAGTGAAAACCCACAAGGGCATAATCTGGATGCCGAACTGCATATACATCTATAGGCATCCATATTGAATTGACTAACAAGATCCTAGCAATGGCAAGTGACTTATCAACTTTCGCTGCCAAGCATAGGCCCAGACAGCCATTAACTTCACAAACATTCTCTTCAAAAGAGTTTTCAAAGGGACAATTTTTAACCTCAACTGTGTCACATGTCTGTATCTGTATTTTAACACTGTGATTTGTTTGAAGAACTTACCAAAAATTAGAAAAGGAATGTCTTTTATGCAATAGGGGCAGGGAAATCCTGACTTATAGTTTTTTAAATCGTAGTGTCCCTTATTTGACTTGAACTGTAGGAATTCTGATTCTGGAAGGGCATAGGAATTTATGACTGCATATTACAACAAATTGAACATCTAGAGGACAACATTTATTTGGACTCACTAGAAATCAGATGAAGCGCTAATTAGACTAGTGGCGAGCTCAGGAAATGTTAATAATGTAAATCTGACCAAAGGTCTGGAATTGATTGGCTTAGTACTTTACTGTAATCATTTCTAATGCACAGGTCACTTTACTTATAGAATAATTGCCCATGAATTAACATATACATATGAGATCTATGTTGCTCACCAACAGCAATCCATACTGTTTAAACCTTGGCTCCTCCTCTGGGTCTGTAAGGAATAATTGAAAATGTCATCTACATCAAATGGACATACAGATGGTTTATATATATATAACTTCTCATCTTTTTTCTGGAGATTTTATATAATAAGACAATTGCACTGACATTTTGGGTTGAAATCTAAAAATGCCCTTTACTTGATATAGTTAGATAAAATGCCATCCACAATGCACATATGCACTAATCACTTTATATTAATATATCCATGCACTTTAACTTGTATATCCTAAACCAGCTGTCTATTTATTGTTGTGAATTTAACTTCCGAGAGTCCAATGATGAAGGTAGTAGGGACATTCGTGTTGATCTCTCCTATTGCATTGAATTTGATTGATAGACATCCTCAGAAATGTTTTTGATTTTTTTTGCTTGTTTACACACAATATTCGCACATGCACTCTCCGACACTTGATGACACTTAAAGTACTTTACAAGTGATATATGAAAAAAACACAAAAAATAGAAAAAATTGGAAAATAACATAAATGCACTGTATAAGAAAAACGTTATTGTACTTTACAAATGACATGATAAAATGGTTGACCAAGTTTTCCCACCATTTGTATATGGGGATTAGCAGTCTAGTTGCTGAATAGCAGTATAAAATGAAGAGGGATCAAGCACTTGAGTACTTTAAGAGACGTTCTAGACTAAGGGACTCTATGGTCCAGTAGAAGGCTGGGGATCCGAAACGCGTAGACCGCCCCTTTTACTTTTGTTTTGCACTATGGTGTGCCAATAAACACCCTTTAAAAATTACACGATCCCTGGGCTCAGCAGCAGATGACAAGAAGGAACCCCCTTGTCACAGACATTACATGAGATATTGAACTCAAGAAAAGCAGGGACGCAAACACCTCCATCCCAGATTACAGATAACTTTTCAGTGGCAATGCATTCAAAGTTAGGATGATTAGTACTTTACAGAAGTGGAGCTTCAATGTCGGCACCTGCTTTGTTTATATCTGTAAGTGCTTCCCGTTGCGGTTTCATGTATTTAACCAAGAAGATACCACTATTTTGTGCAACACTTCTACTCAACTGGAGTACTTTCTACTGGCTAATTAGTAGGTGCTTTCTCGTAGAATAATTGTATAGTGCATCTTCTATACTACAGCTGTGTAAAGGATGCCAGGGAAATGTCTCCAGTGACCTTGTGAGTCTGTAACTTTGCCAATGTGATTGTTCCTTGAGCATCTTCACCAGATAACTTTATATAGTCGAACTGCAGAGAAAACACACTTGGATGATTTGTACTTTACAGAAGTAAGTGCTTCCTTGTTTGGTGGAGATGCAATTATATTCCTAGGCATCAAGAACCCATCTCCAAAATTGTTGAGAAACGCGATGGGGAGGACTTCTAGTAAGCCATCAATCATCTTGAGAAATGGGCGGGAAGATGCTGCATACCACTAATGTATATGGGGCGGGCCAAAGGTCAGTGTTTCTAGGCAAGTTTACATACTTCTAGTTTTTAAAAGTTTAGAACACGATCTCTGGTCTCAGCAGCAGATGACAAGAAAGAACCTCCTCATCACTGATATTGCACTAGAGAAAAGCAAGGAAGCAAACACCACCATCACGGATTACAGATAACTTTTCATGGCGGAAATGCAGAGAAATTACACTTGGATGAATCGTACCTTACAGAAGTAAGTGCTTCTTTGTTTGGTGGAGATGATATCATATTCCTAGGTATCAAGACCCTGTCTCTAAAATTGCAGGAAATGTACCCTGGGGGCCTATTGTTTAAATAGGGGAGGGAGGCCATGCCGATTGCTGCCCTGGGGACCCCATCTCCTGGGGTCTGGCCTTTTACTTTATTTATTTTTATTAGGGGAAGGGGGCCATGAGGCCCCCCTCCCTGGGCCGGTTTTGGCCCTGCGGACCCTATCCCACTGATCCTGGCAATGTCACCTGGGTGCTTCTAGGGCACCCAGTGTGCAATAGGACATTGGCGGGAGCCTCAAGGACTCCGCAGTCCCAGCCGGCTCCCCGCCTATTGTGGGAACCACAATTGCTTTTGCATGCAGGGAGCTGCTGGAAATGCAGCTCCCTGCATGTGGGAGCAATGTTTTCATCTGTATCCCTGCATGCATATTTTCAACAGATGAAAACTTGGCTTACTACAAGCCAGAGTTGTTTTGACAGTTCTCACTTACAGAAAGCGGAGTTATGTTTGCTTTTGCTTGGTGGGAGTTGTCAGCTCCCACCAAGCAAAAGCAAACAGCTACCTCCATAGGTTAGGAACCTTGGGAGGTAGCAGGAGCTGGCACTGGTGTGTGGCGGTCCCCAGGGGCAACAATGGCTCCATGCGGCCCCCCATCATTGTAGTAATTAGTTCTGTGGAGGTGGGGTCCACGGAGCTGCAGGGGTCATGAGGGCCCCCGCATTAATTTTATGTTTAACCCCAGGTAGGTGGCAGTCCCTGGGGCACAGGCGAACCTAGTGAGTCCATCCGCATATATATTTTTTAGTGCCCCGGGGAGGTGGTGGTCCACGGGGCTGCAGGGGGGTTGTACGGTCCACCCCTCATTTATTTATACAGATTTTCCCTGGAGAAGTGGTGGTCCCCAGGGCATGAAGGGTGCCGCGTGGGCACCCTGCCTACATTAAAAGAAGTGCCCTGGGTAGATGGTGGTCCCTTGGAAAGCTTGAGGAGGGGGGCCCCATGCACCCCCTTCCTTTTTGTCATTTCTCATGCCCCCAGGACCTCGCCCACCCGGGGGCTAAACATTACAGAAACTCACGAGCCTGTGCTTCTTTTTTTCATTTTTTGGCAGGAGCCGTGCATCCAGCATGAATTCTGCATAAAAATCCCCCCCAAAAATGCTTTTTTTGCCCCAGGCTGGGTCACTGCGAGACCCCTCCAAGAGGCCTAGGGTGTCAGGGTATTCCTACCCTGACCCTTTTCTTTTTTTGTGTTGTTTTGTGGGACTCGCTGAAGCTGAGTCCCAAAATGGATGTCAACACTTCCTGGATGAAGTGTTGGCAACCAATCACATTTCAACACGGGTACTGTCAAATCCTTAGAGGATCACCTTCCCTATATACAATTTTTTTTTTAATAACTCTAAAACTACTGGACTGATTTACACCAAATAACCAAAAACACTCTTTCTGGGCCAAGAGCTAGCTTTCTGCCACATTTGGTGTAATCTGTCCAGCAGTTTGGACGGTAGTCCTTTTTAAAATGCAAAAGAAACAATTGATGGACGGAATGCTGGACAATGTAAACATTCACCCCCAGTCACAAGGATCTGGGTTAAATCCATCATTCTTTTGCTCACCACAACACCCCGGTTTGGACCCAGTCATATGCAAATCAGTCTTGACCCTGTTCCTTGTGGGAACAGTCCAGCCCGAACTGCCAAGCCAGGTCCTCCCTGGACCGGAAACAAGCATCCTGTAACCAGTTTCAGGGCATCACCCTTCATCAGCCAGGCAAGCTTGAATCCAGTGGTGTAGTGAGTACGGGACCCACGTCTGGGCATACCCTTCCCACTTAGGGCGACAAATGCAAAAGAAACAATTGATAGACGGAATGCTGGACAATGCAAACATTCACCCCCACTCACAAGGATCTGGGTTAAATCCATCATTCTTTTGCTCACCACACCACCCAAGTTTGGACCCAGCCATATGCAAATCAATCTTGACCCTGTTCCTTGTGGGAACAGTCCAGCCCGAACTGCCAAGCCAGGTCCTCCCTGGACCGGAAACAAGCATCCGGGGACCGGTTTCAGGGCATCACCCTTCATCAGCCAGGCTAGCTTGAATCCAGTGGTGTAGTGAGCACAAGACCCACGTCTGGGCATACCCTTCCCACTTAGGGCGACAAATGCAAAAAAAACAATTGATGGACGGAATGCTGGACAATGCAAACATTCACCCCCAGTCACAAGGATCTGGGTTAAATCCATCATTCTTTTGCTCACCACACCACCCCAGTTTGGACCTAGCCATATGCAAATCAGTCTTGACCCTGTTCCTTGTGGGAACAGTCCAGCCCGAACTGCCAAGTCAGGTCCTCCCTGGACCGGAAACAAGCATCCTTGAAATGGATGGATGAAATTATGGGAGGGGGCCGCCCTCCTGGAGCCCTTGATGACACTGGGGACTGCCACCCCCCAGGGTCGGCTCCTGCAATGTCCTGGGGTGCCTACCCCCGGGACATTGCAGGGCCCCCCTCCTTAAATTTATATATAAAATGGCCAAGCCCCAGGGATGGGGTCCTAGGGGCCAATAATGGCCGAAGGAATGGGGGACACGCAGCCCCCCTTCCCTATAAATATTTTTTTTAAAAGAGGCCATGCCCCTGGGGATGGGGTCTCCGGTGCCAAAAGAGGCCGAGGGAAGGGGGACCATGCGGCTCCCCTTCCCTATAAATATATATTAAAAAAGGAGGCCATGCCCCGGGGGATGGGGTCCCCAGGGCCGAAATCAGCCTCGTGAGGGGGGCTGGCAAGCCCCTTCCCGTTTAAAAAAAAAAAAAATTAAAAGAGGGTCAGTCCCTGGGGGATGGGGTCCCCAGGGCCCCAAAAATACTAAAAGAAGGGGGGCCTCACAGCCCCCCTTCTAAAAATATATTTTACAAAAATCCGGTATCTCGCCGGAGGCCCCGCACCCTCCCTGCACCACTCTGCAAACGCACCCCCTGGCGCGATCTAAGTGGGGGAATTAAGTCCCCTTGAATACTGAGGGTCCCTAGGGGCCAACTAGCCCACCAGGTACCTTCAGTAAGCACCACACAGCTGGATTGCAGAGAGGTGGTCTGAGGTCACGCCCCAATTTACACCACTCTGCAAACGTGCCTCTTGGGGCACTGCTGGTGGGGCGATGAGGTCCTCTTTTGTCGTGAGGACCTCAGGACACAAGTGGACTTCATCCCCTGAGCAGCAGTGCACCACCAGTCGCATTTGCAGAGTCGTGTAAAAAGGGGGCGTAGCCTTTGAGCACTCTCTGCTATCTAGCTGTATGGGGCTTACTGGAGGTAACAGGAGGGCTAGTTGGCCCCCAAAGACCCTCAGGAGCAAAGGGAACTTCATCCCCAACCAAGAGCGCATCAGGAGGCGCGTTTGCAGAGTGGTGGAGGAAGGGGCATGGCCTGTGTCCACCTCTCAGCAATCCCACTGTGTGGGGCTTACTGGATGTACGAGGTAGGCTAGTTGACCCCTAAAGGACCCCCAGCAGCGAAGGGGACTTCAATCCCCATCCAAGAGTGCACCAGGGAGCGCGTTTGCAGAGTGGTGGGCAAAGGGGGCATGGCCTGCTATGAGAACTTAGCAATCCTGCTGTGTGGGACGTACTGGAGGTAATAGGAGGGGTAGTTAACCCCCAAGGATGTCCTTGGGGGTAAACTACCCCTCTTGTTACCTCCAGTAAGTCCCACACAGTGGGATTGCTAAGATGTCTTAGGAGGCCATGCCCCCCTTTCCCCACCACTCTGCAAACGTGCCTCCTGGCAGACTACGGGATGGGGGATGAAGTCCAATTTACTCCCGAGGGACTTTGGGGGCCAAGAAGCCCTCCTGGTACCTCCTGTAAGTCCTACGCAGCGGAATTCCTGAGCGATGGTCAGAGGCCCAGCACCCTTTCTCCACCACTCTGCAAATGCGACTACTAGTTAAAGAAGTGTTTGCAATGTAATAGGTTTCGCATTTGCGAGAGTTAGAGCTATTGGCATTGTAAATGTAAAAGTTTTTTACTAATGTTTTTTGTTGTGGAGTGGATGTACGTTGTGTGTAGTGGAATTATGTGGTATGCTGTGCAGTGAAATTATGTGGATAGAAAGTATGCAGTATTTAGTATATAGGAATTATGTAGAGTGGGATTATGTGTTATGGAGAGTAATTATGTGGTATGGTAGTCTGTGTTGTGGAGTGGTAACCTCAGGTTTAGTCTTCCTCGTTTCCATAGAAGCTGAACTATGAACTCAGTGAGACAAAAAAAGAAGGAATCACTGAAGAGCACTTGTGTACCTAGTCAGAGGTATGAGCAGTGCCACTGGAATTATGGGACTGTTTGGCTGCACCGACTTTCGCACAATTATACATTTTCCACATTAGCCACATAATTCAGCATCTGCTCCCTAATCTGCAGATTTGAAAAAAAAAGCCTTATTTCTAGCTCAAACGGCTCAAACGTTACCAAAAATGCAGCGACAAGTGTCACAGCGTTGTGGAAGGCCGTTTGCAAACGTAGAATGGTCACCTGTTACTTATTGCTAAATGTGGGTGTTAAATTGGTACTAATGGTGTGCAAGCCACTCTTGTTTCCTTCTGTGCCTCTCTTGCCTCTTTCTGCATTTCTGTTGCTTCTTTCTGCACATTTCTTTCTTTTTCTGCACTTCTCTTGCCTCTTTCTGCAAATCTCTTCTACTTTCTGCACCTCTCTTGCCTCTTTCTGCACTTCTGTTGCCTCTTTCTGCACCTCATTTGCTTCTCTCTGTACCCCTCTTGCCTCTTTCTGCACCCTTCTTCACTCTTTCTGCACCTCTCTTGCCTTTTTCTGTACCCCTCTTACGTCTTTCTGCACCCTCGTTGCCTCTTTCTGCACCTCTGTTCCTTCTTTTTGCACTTCTTTTGTTTCTTTCTCTGCCTGTCTTGCTTCTTTCTGCAACCCTCTTGCCTCTCTCTCCACCCCTCTTCCCTCTTTCTGCACTTCTGTTGCTTTTTTCTGCACTTATCTTGCTTCTTTCTGTACCTCACTTGCCTCTTTCTGCACCTCTGGTGCCTCTTTCTGCAGTTCTCTTGCTTTCTTCTGCACTTTACTTGCCTCTTTCTGTAACTCTTTTGCCTCTTTCCTCTCCTCTCTTGCCTCTTTCAGTACCTCTGTTGCTTCTTTCTGCAGTTCTATTCATCTTTTTGCACCCCTCCTGCCTCTTGCTGTACCCCTCCTGCCTCTTGCTGTACCCCTCTTGCCTCTTTATGCACCTCTCCTACCCCTTTCTGCATCCCTCTTGCCTCTTTTTCCACCTCTGTTGGTTCTTTCTGCACTTCTTTTTCTTCATTCTGTACTTCACTTGCCTCTTTCTGTTCCCCTCTTGCCTCTTTCTGCATCTCTGTTGGTTCCTTCTGCACTGCTCTGGCTTCTTCCTGCACCTCTGTTCCACATTTCTGCATCCCTCTTGCTTTTTTCTGCACCCCTCTTCCCTCTTTCTGCACCTCTCTTGCCTCAGTCTGCCCACCTGTTCCCTCTTTCTGCACCCCTTTTGCCTGTTTCTGCAACTCTCTTGCCTATTTCTGCAGTTCTCTTGCCTCCTTCTGTACCTCACTTGCCTCTTTTTGCACCTCTGCTGGTTCTTTTGCACTGCCCTTGTTTCTTTCTGCACCCCTCTTGCCTCTTTTTGCACCTCTGTTGGTTCTTTCTGCACTGCTCTTGCTTCTTTCTGCACCTCACTTGCCTCTTTCTGCACTTCTCTTGCTTCTTTCTAAACCTCTGTTGCGTTCTTTCAGCAATTCTCTTGCCTCTTTCTGCACTTCTCTTGCTTGTTTCCGCACATCTCTTGCATCTTTATGCACCTCTGTTGCCTCTTCCTGCACTTCACTTGTTTCTTTCTGCACCTCTCTTGCCTCTTTCTGTATCTCTCTTGCCTCTTTGTGCACCTCTCCTACCTCTTTCTGCACCCTTCTTGACTCTTTTTGTACCTCTGTTGGTTCTTTCTGTACTGCTCTTGCTTCTTTCTGCACCTCACTTGCCTCTTTCTGCATTTCTCTTGCTTCTTTCTGCACCTTTCTTCCTCTTTCTGCACATGTCCTACCTCTGTAGGCATAGTTAGAAGTTAGCATTTAAAAAACCTTTGAAATTCACAGAAAAAAACATAGGTTTCAGGGACATTATAGTTAGAAATTAGCATTTAAAAAACCATAGAAATTCACTGAAAAAACCACAGGTTTCAGGGACGTTATAGTTAGTTGGACATTTCAGTCATACAAAACCAGAGAAATTCGGCTGTTATAGTTAGTTGAGCTAAGTATAACTTGCGCCCCCGCAATGCACTGCTGATGACATCACATTCAATGACATCACTCATGACAGGGTCAGTGACATCACTGATGACATCACTGATGACATCACTGATGACATCATCCACATGATCCTCTGATGCACCTCCTCACAGCATAATATAACCTTTGATACACCCACTCTAAAATACAGACTGCCATTCTCGAAATCATAGACACACCAATACCAGTTACTACATACCCACTCACTGATTCCTAGGTCTACACACACATCCACTCACTCACCCATACAGTCACTCATACATGCAGTCACTCATCAATACAGCCACTATCATATGCACTCATACACCTATACAGATACTCACAGCCCACCACTCACCCACAGAGTTACTTACATAGCCAGTTAGTCATGCAAAGAATCAATCTCACTCCCATTTACTCACCTATACAGATATACACAAACCACCTCACTTATTCACACAGATACTAACACATACTTACTCTCTTATACAATCACTGACACAAGCACACACTCATCCACACATCCAGTCTCACCATCACTCACTCTCACATATAGTCATTTATATACTCCAACACTCACATATACTGCCTTTCAAATATGTAGTTACTCACACATGTACCAATGAGACCTCCATTCACTCACCAACACAGCCATACACACACTCGCCCACCCATACAGCCCCTCACTGATGCACTCTTGAACCCATACACCCAGTGAATCACCCACTCACACATTCATGCAGTGAGTCACACACACCCCACCCACCCACACAGACACTCAGGCACCCATACAGATACTCAGACAAGCAATCAATAACCCATATAGACACTCATGTAGCTACTCACCAACCCATGCAAACGCTTACACACCAACAGACAGACTGATACAGACATTCACACAGTTTAGTCACTAACCCATGCATTCAGTACGACACGTTTAATCACTCACTTATACAGTCAGTCACACACCTACTAAATCATCCATTCAGACAGTCATACGCTCACTCATTCTTCAATACACCTTGGCCTATATATATATAAAACATATTTAAACTTTACAGAAACACACATGCACTGGATGATGTCATCAGTGATGTCATCAGTGATGTCATTTGAGATGTCATCAGTGATGTCATCAGTGATGTCACTGACCATGTCATGAGTGATGTAATATGTGATATCATCAGCAGTGCATTGCGGGGGCGTGAGTTATACTTAGCTCAACTAACTATAACGGTCGAATTTCTCTGGTTTTGTACTACTGAAATGTCCAACTAACTATAACTTCCCTGAAACCTGTGTTTTTTTCAGTGAATATATATATATATATATTCACCCAAACACCTCCCCATTGGGCGAGGCCTCTCCTGTGGCCTTCTGGTATTTGAAGTTGCCCATTATTAAACTTACCTTTGTGTGGCTCCTTCCACATGGGGTATCTCTGTTTTGTTGGGATATTAGCGGAACACTCCGGCCGCGGAAGGAGCCCTGCTGCAGGAGCGGCGTTCCAGTGGTGAGGCCATCTGATGTTCATCGACTTCAGGAAGGTAATCCGTCACGAGGGACTAAAAGTGCAGCATGTTTTCAAGTTGGACTGCCATCACCCCAACAGGGTTTTATTAATTGAAAAATATTGTGCACTGCAGACGGACTCACTGGAGTTTAATAATGGGCAAATTCAAATACCAGAAGGCCACAGGAGAGGCCTCGCCCACTGGGGAGGTGTTTGGGTGAATATGTTGTTCTCTGCCAGTTCTGCAGTACGCATTCAGCAGCCAATGATTAAGGGTCACGAGGACCCGAAACGCGTCTGGCAAAACTGTTGATGCTGTTCATCTTTGATACTGCTTGCAACCTTCGCGAATAAAGTAGGACAATTACTTACCTTTGTGTGGCTCCTTCTACATGGGGTAACTCTGTTTTGATGGGATATTAGTGGTCCACACCGGCCGAGGAAGGATCCCCGCTGCAGGAGCAGCGTTCCCGTGGTGAGGCCATCTGGTGTTCATCGACTTCGGGAAGGTAATCCGTCACGAGGGACTAAAAGTGCAGCATGTTTTCAAGTTGGACTGCCATCACCCCAACAGGGTTTTAATAATTGAAAATGATCGTGCACTGCAGACGGACTCACTGGAGTTTAATAATGGGCAACTTCAAATACCAGAAAGCCACAGGAGAGGCCTCGCCCACTCAGGGGGTGTTTTGGTGAATAAGTTGTTCTCTGCCAGTTCTGCAGTACGCGTTCAGCAGCCAATGATTAAGGGTCACAAGGACCCGAAACGCGTCTGGCAAAACTGTTGATGCTGTTCATCTTTGATACTGCTTGCAACCTTCGTGAATAAAGTAGGACAATTACTTACCTTTGTGCGGCTCCTTCCACATGGGGTAACTCTGTTTTGTTGGGATATTAGCGGTCCACTCCGGCCGCGGAAGAAGCCCCGCTGCAGGAGCGGTGTTCCCGTGGTGAGGCCATCTGGTGTTCATCGACTTCGGGAAGGTAATCCGTCACGAGGGACTAAAAGTGCAGCACATTTTCAAGTTGGACTGCCATCACCCCAACAGGGTTTTAATAATTGAAAAATATTGTGCACTGCAGACGGACTCACTGGAGTTTAATAATGGGCAACTTCAAATACCAGAAGGCCACAGGAGAGGCCTCGCCCACTGGAGAGGTGTTTGGGTGAATAAGTTGTTCTCTGCCAGTTCTGCAGTACGCGTTCAGCAGCCAATGATTAAGGGTCACGAGGACCTGAAACGCGTCTGGCAAAACTGTTGATGCTGTTCATCTTTGATACTGCTTGCAACCTTCGTGAATAAAGTAGGACAATTACTTACCTTTGTGCGGCTCCTTCCACATGGGGTAACTCTGTTTTGTTGGGATATTAGCGGTCCACTTCGGCCGTGGAAGGAGCCCCGCTGCAGGAGCGGTGTTCCCGTGGTGAGGCCATCTGGTGTTCATCGACTTCGGGAAGGTAATCCGTCACGAGGGACTAAAAGTGCAGCATGTTTTCAAGTTGGACTGCCATCACCCCAACAGGGTTTTAATAATTGAAAAATATCGTGCACTGCAGACGGACTAACTGGAGTTAAATAATGGGCAACTTCAAATACCAGAAGGCCATCTTTGATACTGCTTGCAACCTTCGTGAATAAAGTAGGACAATTACTTACCTTTGTGCGGCTCCTTCCACATGGGGTAACTCTGTTTTGTTGGGATATAGATATATATATATATACATATATATATATATATTATCTACTGGCGGTCGCCAGTAGATAGTTATAGTTAGGACCTATTATCCATAGGAAATCCGCGACATTCTATTTGAAATAACTCTTGCGCCGGTTGACGAATGTTCGCGAAAGCTTCCAACTTGTTGGGGCGCTCCGCTCCGCTCCTACCCTGAAAGTCTCGGGTTGATTCGTCAAGCGGGGGCCGAGAAAAAAGGGGGGTCCCAAAACGCGTTTTCCCCATTCATTTTTCCATAGGAACCTTTAGTCGCAGCTACAGCCCGAACTGCTGAACGGAATTACACCAAATTTGGCCCTTGGTTCAGTGTCGTGCCTTTTGCTTAAATGGTGTAAATCCGTTCAGTAGTTCCTGAGAAAATCAAAAGTAACGTCACATATATATCTATGGCCGAGTAGGGTCCGCGTACCCTCCCGATCACGAGCTGTATGCTAATTGGCTGTCAAGTGGCTGTCAACACTCCAAATCAGGAAGTGTTGGCAGCCATTTTGTCCCTCGGTTCTACCGACAGAAACAAGTGCGCAAAGCGCAAAAAGGGGGCACGGTAGAAACACCCTGACCCCCTAGGTCTGCTCAGGGGGTCCCACAAGGACCCCCTGGGCAGAAAAAAGCTTTTTTTTCAAAATCAGCGGGATGCGCTTAGGGTGCGCGGATCCCACTGATTAAAAAAAAAACACAAGAAACAAGTGTGCAAACGCACAAAGGGGGCAGGGTAGAAACACCCTGACCCCTAGGTCTGCTCAGGGGGTCCCACAAGGACCCCTGGGCAGAAAAAAGCAACACAAAAAAAAGACCAGCATCCTGCCGAGGCCCCGCCCCTCCCTGCAGCAGTCTGCAAACGCGCCCCTGGCGCGTTTTAAGAAGGGGAGTAATCCCCTTGAACACTGGGGGTCCCTGAGGCCAACTAGCCCACCAGGAACCTCCGGTATGCGCCAGGGAGCTGCTTTGCAGAGAGGTGTACAGAGGCCACGCCCCTTTTTACACCTCTCTGCAACGCAGCTCTGTGGCGCTTTTTGGAGGTACATGGTGGGCTAGTTGGACTCCAGGGACCCTCAGTATTCAAGGGGACTTAATCCCCAACTTAAAATGCGCCACGGGGCACGTTTGCACAGTGGTGAAGGGAGGGGGCAGGGCTTCAGGTGACATGTGTGCAAACAGGCCCTGTGGCGCATTTTAAGATGGGGAATGAAATCCCCTTCAATCCTGAGGGTCCCTGGGGCGAACTAGCCCACCAGGTACGTCCAGAAGCGCCACAGAGCTGCGTTGCAGAGAGGTGCAAAAAGGGGCGTGGCCTCTGAACACCTCTCTGCAATGCAGCTCCTGGCGCATACTGGAGGTACAGGGTGGGCTAGTTGGACCCCAGGGACCCTCATGATTCAAGGGGACTTAATCCCCCAACTTAAAACGCGCCACGGGGTGCGTTTGCACAGATGTCACCTCAGGCCCCGCCCCCTCCCGTCACCATTGTGCAAATATTCCTCTAAAATCAGCCGAACTACAAATTCCGATTTACTCACCTGTTATCAGGAGAGACCTCAGTGCTGCATCTTTCAGCCCAGTACTGATCCTGAAAAGTAATTTTAACCGTACTTACCAGTAACTTGAATTTCCTTCCATAGGATATCATTGACTGGTTTCACTTGGAAATTCTTCTAAGTGTGGAGTTTTGGAACTTTATAATATTCCTCTAAAATCAGCCGAAATACGAATTCCGATTTACTCACCTGTTATCAGGAGAGACCTCAGTGCTGCATCTTTCAGCCCAGTACTGATCCTGAAAAGTAATTTTAACCGTACTTACCAGTAACTTGAATTTCCTTCCATAGGATATCATTGTCTGCTTTTTGCTGAAAAAGTTTCTAAGTGTCGATTTTTGAAACATTCAAATATTCCTCTAAAATCAGCCGAACTACGAATTCCGATTTACTCACCTGTTATCAGGAGAGACCTCAGTGCTGCATCTTTCAGCCCAGTACTTATCCTGAAAAGTAATTTTAACCGTACTTACCAGTAACTTGAATTTCCTTCCATAGGATATCATTGCCTGCTTTTTGCTGAAAAAGTTTCTGTGTCGATTTTTGAAACATACAAATATTCCTCTAAAATCAGCCAAAATACGAAATTCCGATTTACTCACCTGTTATCAGGAGAGACCTCAGTGCTGCATCTTTCAGCCCAGTACTGATCCTGAAAAGTAATTTTAACCGTACTTACCAGTAACTTATATTTCCTTCCATAGGAATACATTGTCTGGTTTTCAGCAGAAAAGTTTCAAAGTGTTGATTTTCACAAACTACAAATATTCCTTAAAAATCGCCTGTATGACTTAAACGCATTCTTTCAACTGTTTACAGGAGATGCACCAGTGCTGGATCCAGGATCCACCACTGAGCAAGAAAAAGTAACGATAACACTACTTACCTGCTAAGTGAATTTCCTCCAATAGGATAACATTGGTGATTCTATGTGAAAAAGTTTCTAAGTGTCAACTTTTAAAATACAATAATATTCCTTAAAAATCACTACTGTAACCAAAACGCTTTTACTCAACTGTTTGCAGGAGATGTCCCAGGACTGAATCTAGGATCCAGTCCTGTGGTTAGAAAAGTAATCCATAAAGTAACTAATTGCATTTAGCTAGAAATTCACATTGAGCTCAATGTTGCATTGTGTTTGAAATTGTGTTGCCCATTGCAACAACTGTAACTACTGTACTTAAAAGTCTATTGCCTATTTGCAAAGTATTTAAACTAAAGTAATTCATTCTGAGAAAGTATATTTTGTAATATAATGTATAATGTAATTACAATGTAATTTAAAAAATAAAATATCTAAAAATAAATAGTTTAAAAAAATGTAGTAAATCAGTATCAAAAAAAATAAATATAACAATTAATACATTTAAAAATTGTCATTTACAAAACCTTTGAAATTCACTGAAAAAAACCATAGGTTTCAGACATGTTATAGTTAGGAATTAGCATTTAAAAAACCTTTGAAATTCACTGAAAAACCATAGGTTTCAGGCTTGTTATAGTTAGGAATTAGCATTTTAAAAACCTTTGAAATTCACTGAAAAAACCATAGGTTTCAGGCCTGTTATAGTTAGGGTTTAGCATTTAAAAACCTTTGAAATTCACTGAAAAAACCATAGGTTTTAGGGAAAGTTATAGTTAGTTGGACATTGCACTCGTACAAAACCCGTGAAATTCCCCGTTATAGTTAGTTCAGCTAACTATAACTCGCGCCCCGCAATGCACTGCTGATGACGTCACATATTACATCACTCATGACATGGTCAGTGACATCACTGATGACATCACTGATGACATCTCAAATGACATCACTGATGACATCATCCATGTGAGAATTTAATGCATCTTCTCACACCCTAATATAACGTTTGATACACCCACTCTAAATTACAGACTGCCATTCTCAAAACCATACACACTCCAATACCAATAAGTACATACCCACTCACTGATTCTTAGGTCTACACACACACATCTACTCACTCACCCGTACAGTCACTCATACTTACAGTCACTCAGTACAGGACTATCATATGCACTCATACACCTATATAAACACTCACACAACGCAACTCATCCATAGAGGTACTCACACACCTAGTCAGTCATGCAAATAATTAATCACACTCCAATTTACTCACCTATACAGTTATACACACCAGCTCACTTATTCATAAAAATACTAGCACATTCTTACGCTCCTATGCAATCACTGATGCAAGCACACACTCATCCATATAGCCACTCTCACAATCACACACTCTCACTTATAGCCATCTAAATACTCCAACACACATATATACTGCCTTTCACATATGTAGTTACTCACACATGTACCACTGAGATATTCATTCCATCACTAACACACCCATACACACACTCACCCACCCATACAGTCCATCACAGACGCACTCTTGAAACCATGCACCCAGTGAATCCCCCACTCACACATCTATGCACAGAGTCACACACACCCCACCCACACCAACACTGAGGCACCCATATAGATACTCAGAGAACCAATCCATAACCCATATAGACACTCATTTAGCTAGTCAGAAACCCATGCAGCTGCTTACACAACAACAGACAGACAGATACAGACATTCACACAGTTTAGTCACTCACCCATGCATCCAGTAAGATACGTTTAATCACTCACTTATAGACTCAGTCACGCACCTACTAAATCATCCATTCAGACGCTTATACACCCACTCATTCTTCAATACGCCTTTCCCTATATATATTAAACATATTTAAACTTTACAGAAACACACAGTCACTGGATGATGTCAGTGATGTCATCAGTGATGTCACTGACCATGTCATGAGTGATGTAATATGTGACGTCATCAGCAGTGCATTGCGGGGCGCGAGTTATAGTTAGCTGAACTAACTATAACGGGGAATTTCACGGGTTTTGTACGAGTGCAATGTCCAACTAACTATAACTTTCCCTAAAACCTATGGTTTTTTCAGTGAATATATATATATATATAACATTCTTAAACTTTTTAGAAAGACTCAGTCACTGGATGATGTCATCAGTGATGTCATTTGAGATGTCATCGGTGATGTCATCAGTGATGTCACTGACCATGTCATGAGTGATGTAATATGTGACGTCATTAGCAGTGCATTGCGGGGGCGCGAGTTATAGTTAGCTCAGCTAACTATAATGGCTGAATTTCTCTGCTTTTGTATGAGTGAAATGTCAGCCTAACTATAACGTCCCTGAAACCTGAGTTTTTTTCAGTGAATATCTAAGGTTTTTCAAATGCTAAGTCCTCACTATAACGTCCCTGAAACTTGTGGTTTTTTCAGTGAATTTCTAAGGTTTTTTAAATGCTAATACTACCTATAACGTCCCTGAAACCTTTGGTGTTTTCAGTGAATATATACATATATATGTATTTCTGTATGTGCTATTTTTGCTCTCGACTTCGTAGCTTAGCTTTTGTCCTTCCCAAAAGCACATCCATGCAAGTATTCAGTCACATTTTGGTCATAGTGACCTTTCAAATACATGCTTGCATACTTCATTTTTTTATAACATGTTACTATGAACCTTTTACATTCCACACCTCTTGATTTTTGGTTTGCTTCACCTGTATTTTACTGTTTTTGACGCTTGTGGCACTTATTTTGAATGAAAATATTGGTGTTTTGGCACTTCCGGCAGTCTGGAGGCATTAGGCGAGGGTCTTATCTTGATCAAACATCAAAGTAATGATGGTTTGATGTCAGTTTAGATTTATTGCAGCACACTGTTTGGAGGAGATCCTTATGACATAATTATTTCTTTGTGTGTTAGCCATGGTGAATGCCATTGCTTTCTTTGGTATACAGGTTCCAAGTAAAAGCCTGGCTTTAAACTTTTACATATCCCATCGTACCTTCCTTACCTTCCTCTAATTCTTCTCAATGTCATAGTCTAAAAAGCAACACTAAATCTAAAGAACACATCATCAGCTCCCTCCTTTGATAACTTGGTGCCTGATTTAGATCTTGGTGGACAGGTTATTCCTTCACAACTGTAACGGATATCCCATCTGCCGAAATATAAAGCCCATTATATCCTTTGGGATTTACATTTGGGCGGACGGGACATCCGTCTCAGTTGTGATGTAGTAATTCGTCCGCCAAGATCTAAATCAGGCCCTTGGTCTCATAAGCCTTTGAAAAAACATCGACAGGTGTGTCAGTAATACTCTCCTTGCCTTTCTGTGCAACCCCCACCACCATCTCTGATCCCCTGTAGAAAGCATGTGCACACAACATTCTTACACCATGAATAGTTTACACTCTGTTCACCTGTTCCATAGGTTGGCATCATTTCTCTAACACATAATGAAGGCAATAATGGACTGTAGTAAATATGTTGAGAGAAACTGAGGTGAATGGCAAGCGACATGTAGTCATGAAGGCTATTAAATTAGGACTAATGAGATCATCAGATAATAAAGTTGAGGGTACCTTATCTTCTGTTTCCGCACAATGCCTTTAAAATATGATGTTAGTGGTAGAATAGAAAAATTCATGTTTGCGCATTGTTCTATGTATGTTAGCATTCGCGGTGCCATTTTCTATGTCGGCGTCATTTTGAGTTATAATCGAAACTTATTCTTTGCTATTTCCGAGAAAAGGCCTCTGTTGAGTTGTGTTTCTCCAAGGCTAAGTTTTGCTACACTAATGAATACCTTGTTCTTATTAGTGCATACCTTTCCCTCTAGATATAGAGGCTTTCTCCCACTTGTCTAATGGTGGGCACGGGCAGAGCGACCTTGAGTAGTAGATAGTGTGTGCCCGGCCTCAGAATCGAAACTTATTCTTTGTACTTCACTGTTTTGCTGCATCTGCTTGGAAAAGTACACAGTGGGCGTGCCTTCATTGGTTCCGGGATGTACATAATGTATCTTTATGCTTCCTGATGCCAGTCCCTCTGCAGCACTCCTAAGTGACTGGGCAGACTGGGCTCCACTCTGAGTGTACCTGAATAAACAGATATTGGTTTGTATTCTCTACTGTCTGGCAGACTCTTTATTTGGCATGGAAGGCTGAGAGCTGGTCGTGAGTGACCTTAATCGGGCCACTTCCTTCAGTTGGTGCCCGAAAAGGGACTCCTTCGGGTGAGTGACCTATCCACTTCCGAGGACGGGGGGAGGTCGAGGCTATCGTCGGGTCGGACTGACGGATCAGGAATCCCTGCACGAAGAGTTTCTGATACTCGAAGCTGCCCCATCTGTCCTGCCGGACTGTGCCTCGCCCAGTGGTCATCCCGACTGGAGTCCTAAATGGCGAAACCCTTGGATCTGACCGTTTGGTCTGAAGAGTCGGCAGTGGAGAATTAGTTCGCTTGACTTGCATATATCAGGTGAGTTTGTCTTGGTTCTTTGTGGATATGGTACTATTTTGGTCTGCATTTGGTACTGTCTGAGGACCGTCTTTGGGATGAAAGCATTTGCAATTGCTTTGCAAGGCATAAATAGTGAACTTGTTTTCTTTTGAGAATGCCTGGTATCAGTAAACTGGTTTCTTTGTGCTATCTCTGTTGTTCTGCAGATGCTCGATTGGAAGAAGCTCAGCCGGCGCCTCCAGAAGGCACTCCTAATTTTGAAATTTATGTAAAGCACGATCTTGGCCCTATTATGTTTAGTACATTATTGCACAATTATACGAGGGGCAATGCCGAGTTGCAGTGGCCGTTGATGGTCACTTTCGATGAACAAAAGATTGGGTATTCACAGGAACAGTTGTTCAAGAGACGAAGTAGACAGTCTATGTTTGATTCCCTTAGAACGTGGCAGAAAGCGGCTAGGCAGAGACGATTTAAGACGGAGAAAGAGGCACGGAAATGGAAGATGTAGACGCTGACTCAGAAAGCTGTAGCATATGATAGAGAAAAACAGGAGAAGGGTGTTGAATGTTAAGATAGGAGATTTCGATTGAATGTTGATAAATCGTATGTGGCCCAAGTGGAAACTGATACTTTTGTGGAAGAATTGTAAGACGCCCGACCCCCACCCCCATATGCCCCGCAAAGTATATTTTCCACTGTCCCTGTGCTATCACAGCCGCCTGTTACAGCTGTTCCCACTGTCCCTGTATCTACTGCTGTCGTCTCGATGGCTGTGGCTTCGGATCCTCCTCCTCCTTCTTTGCCTTTGCCGTCCGTGGCAACTGTGACTGTTAGCACCCCTATCACTCCTATTGTCTCAGCATCCCTGTCTCCAGCTCTTTCTCCTGCGGTGCACCCACCTGTGACAATCCTACCCGGTGCTTCAGTTGCTTCTCCATCTTTGATGGTTCATTTCTCAGCAGTATTGGGTGCTGAGACGCCAACACTTGGATTTGAGGATAGTGATTTGATCAAATTTAATGAGTGTATGGGCCCTTTTGTACAGTCTGTGGTGGGGGATGAGGAGAAGTAGGTAGTAGCTAATCAGGCTGCGCAGTGGGGTCGTAATCCTATTTACAGTGTGGAGGATGTTTGGGGTGTGATGAAAGATTATGAGCCTTTTATACAGCAGCACCCTCTTAAACATTTGTCATCTACGTTCATTGGCCTTTGGCAGCATCATTTTGGGGACGACGCGCCACAAATTTTATTTGATATTCGAGATCGCGTGTTTGCCAGTGGTTTGGACCCAGGCCAAGTTTTTGGGAACATTACCATGTTGGTTGCTTATAGAGGTAGGTTGCATGAGAAGAGTCGACCCCAGTGTCTTAGTTTCCGATGCGAGAGGTTCATCCTATATATCACCCAGAAATACCAGAATTAACAGGTCAGCATGGCGTTGTCACCAGATGGGGTGTAGCGGCCTGTTTCCAGGAACAATGGGTTTATACTCCGTGGAAACGGAGCAAGGTTTTATCCCTTAAAGCTCATTTGCCTGATCCTAGAACAAATCCAACTGCTTATTATAAAGAATTGACTTTTCTACTGTAATGACACTTGCTGACATTGAACTGTTCTTTGGTCTCCTTGTTCCGGTTGATATTTGGAGACAGGTTCATACTCAAGACCCTGTTGCGGAGTTGGGAGGCACACGGGAGAGATTAAAGGATGGGACCAGGAAACAAAAGCCAGGTGATAAGCCTCGAGCTGAGCGACTTGCTTTGCCAGGTCGCATTATTACATATTTGTACTCTCTTATCCCCCCAAAGAAGGTAAGTTGGAACAAGTTGACGGCTAGCCAACAGAAGAAAGATGAAAGTGTGCCTGATTTCTTTACTCGATTTGAAGATACATTCTTGGATTATAGCGGGCAGGATATGTCTATTGAGGGAGGTGTTCGATTGTTTGTTGACAGGTTTGTTTCTAATTTGCTTCCCGAAATTGCAACTCATTTGAAGGTGTCTCAGAGTACCTGGAATACCTCCCCTCCTCTGTTATTTTTAATATGGCCCAATGCTATGAGCATCGTGTTCAGGAAGAGAAAGAAAAGACAGATAAAAGGAATAAGGATTTAAAGACAAAGGTGCTGTTGCAGCAAGCGTTTTGAGGAAATGATAGAGTACGTGGTGGTCCTGCCAGACAACTTCCACACACTGGTAGACAATCCATCACAACTCCTTTGGGGTCGAATCAGTGTGCATATTGTAAGGAAGAGGGCCATTGGTGTAGCAAGTGTCCTGTGCTTTTGCAGAAGGTGGCGGTTCCTCGAGGGCGAGGCCCTTGGGACGAGGTCGATGGACAGATCGGGCTCAGGCTGCTGTTGCCTCAGAGGGTCTTTCCAATGATAATTATATTGATGACCCCCGCGATGGGCAGTACTACCATGATGACTATGATATAGATGAGGCGACAGGAATGTCTTACAGCTAGGACAGCCAGGAACAGAGTGGGGGACCAGTTCCGATACCTGTAGACCAGCGTGGTTCTTATGTAACAGCGGAACTGCAAGATTCGACTAAGGAATTTTTGGTGGACACAGGTGCGACAAAAAGTTCTGTTTCTCGAAATATGGTCCCTGAGGTGGCTCTGTCTGGCCAAAATAATGTTTTGGTAGGCTTTTCAGGTGTACCGGTTGTGAGCCTCATTTCAAGACCCCTTGCATTGACAATTGGTCCTTTCACTGTGGATTCTCCATTTTTTCTGACATCTAATTGCAGTGAGAATTTGATGGGTTTGGATTTGTTGAAGAAATTGCATGCCACTATTTATTGTTCCCCAGCAGGTGTCTATATGACGGTGGGCCCAGACGTAGTAGGTGTTAAATAGTGTTTGTCCAAGGATGCGACTCTTCCTATTGAATTTGCTGATGTGCCACCCACTTTGTGGGCGACTGGTGATGCAGACGTAGGGCTGTTGCATATACCACCTGTTTCGATACAGGTCAAAGACAATGCTATTTTGCCTCGTATTCCTCAGTATAAAATACCACAGGTAGGAGAGTGAGCCTTATTGCAAAATATTCAGGATTTGATCAAGAAAGGAGTGGTTGAAAAGACATCTGCCAACATTTTTAATAGTCCCATTCTTCCGATTCTCAAACGGGCACCCTTGGGTTCTCCTGATGATCAAGAAGATGTTTACCGTTTTGTGATTGACTTGCGAGAAGTTAATAAAATAGTGATTCCCCAGTTTCCAGTGGTTCCAGATATTACCACACTTTTGACCATGATTCCTATCACTGCCAAATTCTTTTCTGTGATTGATTTGAAAAACACATTTTTTAGTTTTCCTATTGATTCAGATAGCCGGTACCTGTTTGGGTTTACACTAGCTGGCAGAAGCTTTAGATTCTGTCAAGCTCCTCAGGGCTATACTGAGAGTCCAAGTATTTACAGTCAGGCTTTAAAGAGCCAGTTGGATTCCCTTTCGCTTCCTGCAGGTATAGTGTATTGGTGCAGTATCTTAATGACCTCCTTATTGCTTCTGATACAGAGCAGGGTGGTAAAGATATTACAGTTAAATTATTGTTGCATTTGGCTCAACATGGACATAAAGTTTCTCTTTCTAAATTTCAGTATTGTCGACAGGAGGTCACCTACTTAGGTCACCTACTGTCGAAGGAGGGTAGGAGGTTGACCCCTGAGCGCATCAGTACCATTGTTAAAATGCCTATTCCACAGACTCAGAAAGATGTGCACGCTTTTATAGGTATCACTTCCTACTGTTGACAGTGGATACCTAACTACTCCCTACTAATCAAACCCTTGCTGGCCTTAACAACAAAAGAAGTGCATGAGCCTTTGCCTTGGACGCCTGAATGTCAGCAGTCTTTTGAGCAATTGAAAACTGCGCTTTGTTCGGCTCCAGTACTTGGCACCCCTAATTACGGCAAACCGTTTGTGTTGTACGTGCATGAGATGGCTCGTTGTGCCCTTTCTTTCCTAACACAAAAATTTGGAGATAAGCAACAACTGTGTGCTTATTTCTCTGCTGTCCTTGATCCAGTCGCAAGAGCCCTCCCAAGTTGTCTAAGAGCGGTCGCGGCCGTGGCCACTTCGATCAGACAATCGGCTGGACTTGTACTGGATACTAACCTCACAGTCCTGGTACCCCATGCTGTGGATACACTTCTGACAAAGACACAACACCTCACCAGTGCACGTCTTACTGGCTATGAATTGACATTGTTTGCTAAACATATCATGATCAAAAGGTGTGCTACTGTGAATCCAGCCACGTTACTACCCCTCCCTTCTGAGAGTGATGAAGTCAACAAACATGACTGTATCTTCCGGACGGAAGAAGAGACGAAAGGACGGGTAGACTTGACTGACGTTCCCTTATTTGACCCACAAGGAGAACTATATGTTGATGGCTCTTGTTTCAAATTACCAGATGGCACTACAACTGCGGCTTATGCTATTACCACACTGTGTACAGTAGTAGAGACATCACAAGTCCCTTATCAGTCGGCTCAAGCTGCTGAGCTTGCTGCCCTTATTCGAGCTTGTGAATTGAGTGAGGGGCTGGTTGTCAATGTCTATACTAACAGCCAGTATACATTTGGGGTCGCACATCATTTTTGGCAACTCTGGGCTGAGAGAGGGTTCCATACTTCCCATGGCACCAGAATCCAGCATGGGCACCTGATATTGAGACTTTTGTCCGCTTTAACGCTCCCCAAGAAATTGGCAATAGTGAAGTGTAGCACCCACCATAAGGTCACGGATGATGTAGGTAGGGGAAACGCTTTTGCAGATCAGACAGCTAAGGAAACGGCTCGGACAAAGATGAAAAGAATGTTTGTAGCAGGTCCAGCTAGGTGGGTGTCTGAAGTTGTCATGTTCGAGGACACCCTTGAGAATGTAAAAGAGACACAAAGCGAAGCCACAGTAGAAGAGTTAGCAATGTGGCAGGAAAGTACAGCACAATTGAACAATGAGGGATGTTGGATTGATAAGTCAGGGAAGCAGAGATGGATGTTGCCCGACGCATATGTTCTCCCTGTGGTTACGATGGGCCATGGTCCAGCCCATATTAGTGCTAAGGGTATTTGCAAGTTGTTGGACCCTGTATGGCAGAATGACAATATCCCTAAGACAACTGCACATTTAGTAAAGTACTGTATGGTGTGCATGATGCACAATCCTGGAAAGGGTACCCCTACACCGCCTGGTAATTTTGCACCGCCCACCTTTCCTTTTGAAGTTCTTCAAATGGACTATATTGAACTAGAGAGATGCAATAATTTGAAGTATGTTTTGGTGGTTGTCTGTACATTTAGAAAATGGGTTGAGGCTTATCCCACTAAAAACAATACAGCCATTACGACTGCAAAGGTACTCCTGAAGGAGTTCTTTCCTTGTTTTGGCTTGCCCCAATTGATTTGAAGTGATAACAGAAGTCATTTTAATGCAAAAGTGATCCAATTGATTTGTGACGGTTTACACATAAAGCAAAAGTTCCATGCTGCCAATCATCCACAGTCAACAGGTTTGGTTGAGAAGTACAATGGTAATCTCAAGCTCCAACTGGCAAAAATTCAGGAGACTACAGGGTTAAAGTGGCCAGATGCTTTACTGTTAGCTCTTTTGTCAACGAGAACGATAGCACATTCTAGAACAGGATTGTCACTGTATGAGGTCATCTTTGGATGACCGGCAAATGTCTGGGGCGTCCCGCGCCCTCGGCGGTTTCCTGATATTGAGTACCCATTGTTGCTTGATTATCTTGGCCAGTTAACAGAAAGTTTGCATTCTATTCACCAACAGGTCTGGGATACCCTGCCAGCTGCACCAGAGGGGCCCAGGCATGACATCCAGCCTGGCGATTTCATTTTGATTAAAAACTTCCAGAGGAAGAAAAGTTTGGAGCCACGTTGGAGGGGGCCGGAAAAGGTCCTGTTAGCAACGCACACCGCAGTAAAAGTCGCTGGCCGTAAGAACTGGATTCACGCGACTCATTGTTGCAGGGTCCCTCTGCCTTTGCCCTATGATCAGTGGGAGAAAGACAGCATTGGGGACTCCGAGACTGAGCAGGTGCCTCGGTTTGTCCCATTCAGCGATGCCCAGCTAATTTGAACTCAAACGGATCAGGAGAATGAAAACATGCTGAATGCGGCTGTTCCTCCGGAAATACGAGCTATCAAAGAGCAGTTGTTTGTTGATCCTACAGTGCCTGGGGCTGCCAGGTACAATTTGCACCCTCGGCTGGGGGACGGTGTACTAAAGGAGAAGAAAGATTAGTTAGGGTTGAACTGTGTAAATCAGGACGTACTTTGCTATAGTACCAACAGAGTTAGTTTAGGGTGATGAGAGTTTTGTGCACTGTTTGAACATTGGACAGGATAGATCGAAGTATCCCTTGGGGGTATATTATCCTGGTCGGCGTGGGATACGAGCTTAGGACAGAGCAAACTCCACCGCCGGTGCTCAAGAGCGCCAACGTAGTGATGGACAATAGGAGCCTGTACCAGTGAGGCTCTGACGGACACTTGGAACGTGCATATTTCCTTGTATTTTGCCTAAGCCTGGGCGTAGTTCGCGAAGTAGCGCTACGCGAAGCTACGCAAAGTGCAGTTCGCACTACGCGAGATACGCGTAGCACTACGCGAACTGCGTAGTGCACTGTTCGCAATGATTGCACAGTGCCGGATGCTTGTCCGCACTGTGCAATCATTGAAAACGGCATCTTGCACAGTGCGAGCTGTCTTTTACTGCCGCTCGAGTAGATTTTTACTCGAGCGGCAGCTTTCTCAACGCGGACTGGTAGTTTCTCATCGCGAGCGGTCGCGAGCATACGCGACCACTCGCAATGAGAAACCTGACCTCCCCGCGTTGAGAATCTCGCCGGAGGTTTATTTTCCACGCTCGCGATCGGCAACTTGATGTTGCTGATCGCGAACGAGGAAAAAGTCTCGCCGGGATGTCATTTTGCTTGCTCGCGGTCGCCAACTTGACGTTGAGGACCGCGAGCAAGCAAAAAATGACCGCTGCACTACGCTACGCTATGCTACGCGTGTTTGCACTGTGCTACGTGCAATTCGCGTTATGCGAAGTAGCGCAAACTTCGCAAACTACGCGAGCGTAGCGTAGTGCTTTGCCCAGGGTTAATTTTGCCCCCATTTCATCATTCGTTATGCATCTCTTTGGTAGAATGGTTGCTGAGGAAGAGCAGCCAGTGATTCTTGTTGCCCAGCACAATGCGGTGTGGACCCGTAAACAAAAGTAAACATGTATTGCCCTTGTGATTTTGCTGCTGTTAATCTATTATGTGGGGTATCATGGGTTTTGGAACGTGATTAAAGTGTACCTTTACATAGTAAGGATAAGGTTGTCCCTCAAGTCCAAAAGAAAAGGACCGCCCCAAGCAATGTGTTTCTAGATACACACAAGAGGTTCTTTGGAGAAGGGACTGCTTGTTACCCCACTGAAACTGTCACTAGTCTATGGACAGCATATCCATTGTCAATTGTCAATTATACCCATACTCAGCCCCTTGACTTCGTAGAAGTGCAAGGAGTATTTGGGTTTGGCTATCCAGGTCCTTGTCTATATCATAGAAAGCCACAAGGAATGGGTTATCCAGGGTGTGAGAACAACACTTATTGCGACAACTTCTATATGGAAAAACAGAATGTAACTCTGGTGGGTTACCAGTATAAGGAATTGACAGTTCCCCGAGAAGCTGGTTATTACCCTGCTTGTTGTCCACTTATCATTTTTACTGACACTATATTGTATGTCAATTGTTCAGGGTTAGTACTGCGTAAGGGCACGTACTCTTTGGTAAATACAAAGGACCCCAGTACCTTTGGAAGGAATTCCAGGTATTCTGCAGTAGATTATGATAGACCTGTGTATGCACACCCAGGGTTTTTTTTTTGTCTAATGGGACTTATTCGAATGTCCATAATGGTACAGATGATGTGGCACTTGGGATAGTACTGCCTTTGTGTGTACCTTGCAAACATGTGAAGCCTAAAGTAAGATGGGTTTAAGGACATTGACCAAACAATTCTGTGAAGGAGTGACAGATCTCAAAGTCAATAACTATAGTAATGGTATTACTTTTGGATACATTCTTTCCTCCATAATTACATTTGGTGGTACTGCTATGGCCAGGGGTGAGAAAGCTAGAGAATATTTCGGATGTAAGCTGCAAATATTGTCTAACTCCACAGTAGCAGCTTTCCGTGACATCACCACCCAATTGGAAAGTATGCGAATATATTCCTAGCAGACTAGATATGAAGTTGATTTCATCCTAGCTAAGGGGCTCATTACGATGCCGGACAGAAGCCCATCCGTGCTGGTGGCGGAAAACGTTCATTTTCCCGCCCCAGGTGCGGTTATTGCGACCACCAAATTATAATGGTCCCACAGATGCCATTTACTGTCCGCCGCGGTCTGTCAGGCTCCGCACGTTTTTTACGTACGCAAGGGTGGCGGACAGAGCCAATAGAGCAGGACTGGCGTGCGGAAGCACGTTCCGTCCGCAAAACAGATTAGGATGTGGCAAACAGCCCTTCCCACCGCCGCGTAAAAACTACCACGTTGCGGATGGCGGAAACACAACGGAGAGGAAGAGCCAATACAGCACCCATCTAAACCACAGGAGCCATCATGGATCCAATGCTACAGGCCTTCCCGCTGTTCTACCTGCTGCACCTCTGGCAGATAAGACGCCGCCACGCTCAACAGCAGAGGTACGTACCAAACATCTCCACGCATGCAACCCCTGAACAACTACAACTCCCAGCAAGCGTGGCGGCACCCCGATGAATGTGGCAACCTGCCAAATGCAAAGTGCGAGGCCCACCCAATCCTCATGAGTGACCCTCGGTGCCCCTGAAGGCAATTGGGGCCAATGACGAGCCCCGCAGTAGCAGAGCGCGCACATCGCAACATCAAAATATGTACGCCAAAGGGCCCCATTGGCCGATGGCTCACTCGCATAGTGGTTGCCACACTGCAGCAGCCGGGAAGCTGCGACCGCAACCCTGCATCATCCAATTGGGGCCAATGCATGTCATGGCCGCGGATGCCAGCTACCGCTCATGTGAACACATACTGCATTTGCATTGGCGCCATGCGAATTACATCACCCATCACAACTCATTTGCCTAAAGTGATTGGTGCACCCCATGTGTAATGTTGTGGGGCATGAGACCCCCATGCATATAAAGTAACCACACAGACACCATACATGTATAGGAGAACTGGCCCAGGGCACATGCGTCCTGCCCCGTTTGTTGGCAGGGTCACATGTCCAGTGACGCCTGTGCTGGGTGGCTGTGGGGTGGGGGGTAAGCCAGCCCTCTGGGAGTGGCTGGTACATCAGAACAACTAGAACAGTGACCAGCTGCTCACTACACTGTGAAGATATGAGAGAGTGTGACCCTTGAGTCAAGTCTACACACACATGGCATGTCCAAGAAAAGGAGAGTGAAAGTACATACATAGTCATGCCCCGTGGCCAGCATCGACCGAAATGAGGGAAGGAGTCTAAAAGGACAAAGGTCTCTCGCACTGTACCAATGTTGTGTAATGAAACATCCAACCTGTGAACATCGCTTGTACATCCCTTGACAACTGACTGGCGTCCCTTGGCCAGGGGTCGACTTGTGAAGGGCCAGTGACGTAGGCAGACAATCAGAGGCATCCACTGTCTGCAAATCAGACATACGTGTAACCCCTAGCACTCCCAACGCACCTACTGGTGTGGCGTGCAGTGTGCACAGCTGCCATTGCCTGTTAATGTTCACACACACGTCATAGGAGTGCACATGTGGAACAAACAAACATAGCTCTGACCGACATCATCGCTCATTGGCAGCCATGTGGGCATGTATACACAATCCATGTGCATTTGTGCCTCATTCAGGTGAACATTGCAATGTCTGTTATGCAAATTCCACACACACTCATGTAGGACTGACCCCATAATGTCCACATGTGTCTGTCCACCGTGCTGAACAACCATGTAGCGTTGTCCAGATGACACTCACTGCTCTCATCCTGTAATGGTGTTGCGTATTGTGGGACTGACGCTTGCGCTCGTGCAGTGACAGCAGCAACATGCAACTCTGCACTGATGCTGGGAAACACTAATGCCGTGCCATCTCACCACAGGGCAGCTCATCCTTGATGTAGCAGATCACTACATGCCATACACATCGACTTCTTTGGATGCTGTAGTGTCAGTATGTCAAGTGAGTGTTGAAAAACGTCTGAATGCAGGTCTCTTGTGCATTTCACGTGACCATGAGGCCTGCAATGTTGTGGTTGTGCGAGTCTCTGGGTAAGCTGTGCACCACATTTCATCTAGAACTCAGCCCGTGCCTGTGTACCCTGACATACGTAAGAGGAGACCACCCATCTTTCACCCTGTCCCCGACCTGACGACGATGGAGGACATCGAAATCATCCGGGAATTCCTTTTGGATTGCCGCACACTACGAAACACATGTGGCCAGTTGGAGCCCCATTTGAAGCCCAAAAGAAAATATCCGGCAGCATTGTCTGCTACAGTGAAGTTTATTGCTGCACTGCATTTCTCCGGTACTGGGTCTTTCCAGTGCACTGTAGCCAGCACTGAAGGGATGTCACAGCCCATGTTCAGAATGGTGTTCCGTGACGTCCTGTCAGCATTGATGCCTTACAAGGACAGACCTGTCCACTTCCCGAGGAGGGATGAATTGGCAGCTGTGAAGGGGGAGTTCTATGACCTGGGAGGCATTCCAAATGTTGTGGGAGCCATTGATGGTACCCACATTGCCCTCGTTCCACCACAGGCACGTGAACACATCTATAGGAACCGCAAACACTACCACTCCATCAATGTACAAGTGGTATGCCAGGCGGGTCAGATCATCCCACACGTGTGTGCAAGGTATCCTGGGTCAGCACATGACTCCTACATCTTGCGGAACAGCACCATACACCAATTAATGGCCAATCTGCACCCCGAGCGGGCCTGGCTTGTTGGTGAGTGGGCTGTGTCAATGACTGTGATGTATGTGTGACATGCTGCTCTCCCCACACATTCAGATAACACTGTTTGCCTGTCTGTCTCACAACTAGGTGACTCTGGGCATCCCAATCGTCCGTGGTTGCTGTCCCCACTGCGGAATCCAACAATGCCGGGGGAAGTCCAATGCAATGATGCACATGGGAGGACACGTCGTGTGTTGGTGCGCACTTTTGGACTGCTGAAGTCAAGATTTAGGTGCCTGAACCAGACTGGTGGTGCACCTAAGTACTCACCACAGAAGGTATGCCAGATGTCAGTTGCCTGCTGCATGCTACACAACATGGACATGCGCAGAAGGATCCCCCTGATTCTGGACGACGATGAACAGCAACAGCCCCCCGCACCCAACCCACACATGCCCAGTGACGATGACAGTGGTGAGGAAAAAGGCATTGTTCAGCGACAACAGCTCATCGTCAACTACTTCCTTTGAGTGTAAGTGAACAATGAGCGACTATGACTGTGTCAGCGTGCCTTGCTGTTGTCTAACAAACTTGGAGATCTGTTACTGGCATTTTGTACACATACAGGACTATGTGCGGGATTGGAGAACTTGGGCAGGCAGTGACTGAGCACCCAGAAACACCCATTAGCACAGGACCCAATTGCTATAGTGTCTCACTAGCTCTCCCACTTACTCAGAGGTTTGCAAGCGCGTGTACACAAGTCGATAAGTCGCAGACAAGACACGCTTTGAAATGTGCTTTTTTTACTACAGTTGCAATACAGGCAACATACGTGCCACAAGAAGTTGAGAATGCATAAGTACATATACAGTTTCCATAGTGACACATCCATAACACATGAAGCAAGATGTCATATCAATAATCCCTCTGGACGAAGACCCACGAGCATATCCCCCCACCCCTTGCTGGGAGGAGTTGAATGAGATGTCCCAGGTCTATGGGCTTTGCCAGCAGACCCATTGCTCAGCCAGTACATGGTGAAATGTACATCCCATGTGCTGTGTCGCTCACATCACTGGATGGATCACTCTCAAAGTGAGGGGCAACTAGCCTGCCTCCCCATGACATCTAAAAGGCACCCGTGTCCTCTAGCAGCAGTGACACCTTGTTGAGTGGGGGTGCTAGGGCCTGACCAGAACAGGATGACAATGAACAATCCCCTCCGACCACGGACAGAATGTACAGGCAGTGCCCCTGGACCGCGCAGAGGACAAGCTCTGCAGACACTTCTCACGTGACAGACAAATACTAATGTACTTGCAAAACGACTACGCCATGTGAATTTTGTGCGCTACAGCTGCATGATGGAAGCCGGGCTCATGCCAGTCGACAATGTCCATGACGGTCAGATGACAGCCTCCCCGTTGCTCAGGTCTGTGGTACCAAGCAAAACAGACCACAGAGGTCAGCAGAGTCAAAGCAAATGCAGATAGGGCAAAAGCCAGAGAGCTGAATGACAATTCCTGTTAGTAGGCGTGAAAGAGGTAAAAGGACATTGAATTAGTCACCAACAGTTCCTGTTGCTGTTGAGTAGTTACGAATCCAAGAAGGCACAGGTAGCCTCGAAGGCAATCAGTTCCAAAAGACGATCCAAATCATCTCCAGCAAAAAGGACCGCCATCTAATCCAGCAGTATGAAGGAACAGATGTGCTCCTCACACCACGAGGATAAAAGGAGCATCCCATGGCACACGGGGAGAGGTTCGATTTAGGCATGGCACAGGAGCCTTTACGCAAACGCACAGGCGCAGCTGTCAGCCTGTCTTACAGATTGGAAGGCATCCCACAAACGTGTATCACCGGAGCAGTACTGATCATGGACCAACAAAGGACTCACCCACAGCTCATGATCCAAGGCAGCAAGGGATGTGTTGGAAAGGCAGACATCCAGGGACCACTGAAAGGGGCATCTTCAGCAGTAGAACACAGGCTGCACCCAGGTGAAATAGGCATAGTGGAAGGTTAGCCTATAACTGATGCATAGCACAGCTAATGGGACACATCCAAAGAGGAGCTGCATGCGGTCACGGTACAGTTGCAACTGACCGGGGTTCGCCTGGACCACAGGATGGGCAGATATGGTGTGAGAGCACTCTTAGAACCAGCCCTCAGCTGTACAGCCACAAGTAGTGATATCAAACCGCTATATGCAGTCAGGAAATTGGAGGAATGACACCCGGTAGAACTCCAGAAATCACATGAAACGAAGGGACAAGGCCAGAGCCCACATGTTTTTAAAAAAGTGTGCAACGGTCTTCAGTATCAGAGGCTTTCAATGATTTTTGTGTCAGTCCCCCGGTAAAAAGTGGGAGTGCCATGTTCAGCAATGTCTGAATCGCGCAGGACGGTCAAGGCACCTGGAATTCGAAGGTCTCAGGGCTAATGTGGGAGCGACTACTTGTTGAAACAGAAGCCCATTGTGTCTGCACACTTATTGAAGTCCGCTTTCACTGTGGGAATGTGAGGCCACAAATGGATATCCACAATCACATATGGGGGAGTGAGGAGGACATTGCTACAGCAAGGAACACGGCGTGCAACAGTTCCTATGTATGCAATGCCTGCCCTGTGACCGCAGCACTTGTGCCCATTCAGGAGAAGATAACTTCGTTTGTAAAACAGATTTAGTGTGGGTATGTTGTCAGGAACTGGTGTACATGTGGGTAAACATGCATAGACCGTACATGTCACTTGAAAATCCCTGTGCAACAGTACTTGAGTGTGTGAATGCGACAATGTCACCATCGTCAACATGACAGGATGTGTTGTGATGCTGGCTCTTGTGGGCACACTGCTAAGGATTTCAATGTTCTGCGCTGTGTGATCTGTGACAACTTCCGTCATGTCCATGATGATGTTATTAGGGGGATGGGAGCACACTACTTCACCTCCCAGCACAGTTCACCCCTTGGCATTCTGGTAAATGCAGTTCAGTCATGATGCTTACTTGTCATGTGACTGAGGTGTTTCACCTGAGTTGGGCAGGGAGAGGTACAGAGACCCGAGTAGAATCTGGCAGCTTTCTCAGCAGACATCGATCACAATGTATCTTACCCCAACTGATGTGGGAGGATAACACGACACACATGTGTCTAGAGATTCACAGCACTGACATGCATCAACCTAGGTGACACATGACAACGGTAACAGAAGTAAGCTTTTCAACTGGACTTCATTCACCAGGATGCTAAGGGCGAAACTGTTTTGGGAGGTGCAGTCGGGTGCTCCAGTCCCCCTGCTGTCCATGTTGATGGTGTTTGCCGGTGTTGTCTGTAATGCATATTGTACAGTGTTGCCTCGTGGTATGCTTTTGCGGTTATTGCATATTATGGCAACGCACTGTTGTTTCATTGTGTCTTTCCAGGTACCCACACTCTCTCAATGGATTTTCGCTTTTACATATTCGGATACATTGCAATGTGAGTCAACATGCCACTTACTGTGATGAGAATGCTCTTGACACGAAGGCATACTGTTGTGAGTTGTGTTTATTTTGCGATGTGTGACAGGTGAGGGGTGAAGTAGGAGGTGATGGTACATGGATAGTTAGGGTAGGACACACAATGGTAGAGTGCAAAAGTCCAAGCGTACACTCCCATCCTTGTGGCAATGTGGTTTGGTATTTACAACGACAGTCAATGCTCGGTGTTACAGTGGTGACGTCAGTGGTTGCTCCGAGAACTGGTACGGCACGGTGCTGTGCCACGCGATCCTGACGGGGTCTTTTTAGGACACCCCCTCTGCCATTTGGCCGGTGGGGAACCTGCTGCATGCTCAGAGGTGTCTGCAGATTCTCCGTGGTGTGACTCACCCCTCCCTGTAGCCGCTGCTTGACCCGGTCCTTGAGGTCGCCCCACCACTTCCTGATGTCACGCACAGTGCGTAGGGTGGTCCCTGCGGCATTGACTTTGCTGTGGATCCTTGCACACATCTGAGTCTAGCGCACAAGTAGGGTGTGTTGGACCAGGTGCTGAGACAAATGTGGTTCTACCCTGATTGTCTCGTCTACCGTCACTCTCAACTCGGTGGATTTGGGCACTGTCTTGGGGGGCATGGTGCAATTGAATGAGGGGTGCAGGGTGCAAGGTAGTGGTGAAGATATGTGAAATGTGTGAGGTGTGTCCTGTCTCTCTGTCTCGGCTTGTGGTGTGCAAAGGATGCTGGACCAGGAAGGGGTTGGTTTCATACTGTGGTATGTGGGTGTGTCCACATGAGTGATGACCTCCAGATGTCTCTTCCATGCTGCGCATGGCTTTCCTTACCAGGAGCAAGTTGGGGTGTATCATTGTGGCGTGTGTGTTGTGATTGAGGGTGGCAGGGAGTACAGGCACACTTCGGGCATTGTTGTGAAGTTGGTTCCGTCCGCCATTCATTTGGCCTATGTGCGTGCGCGGGTTCGGACGCAGTGCTCGGTCCGCCAGCTCCGCATTCTCATCGTAATTAGCCGTGCGGTCATGCCGCGGCAGGAGCAGCCTTTTCAAGCCGTTGACCAGCTTTCCTTGTCCGCCACGGTCGGATTTGCAGCTTTTCCGACCGTGGTGGACGGTCTTTTGTGACATCCGTCCGCCGCGGTGTGATTTTGCGTACATTGCATCGTAATTTGGCCGACGGAAATGCCGCAGGTCATGCAGGAGGTATTTTTACGGCACCATGGAGGACGGAAGACTTTTCCATCCGGCATCGTAATGGGCACCTAAGAGTGGTGGTGTGTGTGCGGTAGTGGGAGACCAGTGTGTAGTCGGGATCACAAATATGGAAAAGAATATTACACAACACATTTTAGACATCTTAGAAAGTGTTAAAGGAATGGAAAGTGGGAACTGGAGTTGGTCTCTTTTTGGCAGCTGGGGTTGGATCCTTGAAAAGGTGATTTATTTCATTGTGATCTTGGTCTCTTGCTGTGTCCTTGTTCAATGCCTTCCCTTCTGTTGTTCCTAGTGCACCACTCTTCTCACTCCTAAGAGGAAAATATCAATTCATGATACCAATGCTGCAATTATGGTTCAAAAGGAGATCGATGACCTCATGCAGATAGATGAGGGCATGTTCAAGACTTCTTCCCTCCTTACGGTGTCTCTTCCTGATGTTGATAATATGGAGTGCTCTTAACAAGTTTACTTATGGTTCTCTGTTTTATTGATTTATATGCTTTTTGCTATTACTAGAAAATGTTTAGCTCATGCTAAAAAGAGGGTCTGTTAGAATAGAAAAATTCATGTTTGCGCATTGTTCTATGTATGTTAGCATTCGCAGCGCCATTTTCTATGTCGGCGCCATTTTGAGTTATAATCAAAACTTATTCTTTGCTATTTCCGAGAAAAAGCCTCTGTTGAGTTGTGTTTCTCCAAGGCTAAGTTTTGCTTCACTAATGAATACACTGTTCTTATTAGCGCATACCTTTCCCTCTAGATATAGAGGCTTTCTCCCACTTGTCTAGAGGCGGGCAAGGGCAGAGCGGCCTTGAGTAGTAGATAGTTTGTTCCCGGCTTCAGAATCTAAACTTATTCTTTGTACTTCACTGTTTTGCTGCATCTGCTTGGAAAAATTCCACAGTGGGCGTGCCTTCATTGGTTCTGGGATGTACATAATGTATCTTTATGCTTGCTGTTGCCAGTCCCTCTGCATCACTCCTAAACGACTGGGCAGACTGAGCTCCACTCTGAGTGTACCTGAATAAACAGATATTGGTTTAAATTCTCTACTGTCTGACCGACTCTTCATTTGGTATGGAAGGCTGAGAGGTGGTCGTGAGTGACCCGGGTGACCCTAATCGGGCCACTTCCTTCAGTAGTCAAAGGACATTCGTCCTAAGAGCCCAATGAGACTGCATGTAAAGATTTGCTTAAGCCCCCTGAAAAGATGCCATTTATTCTGATCAGCCTTTTCCCTCTTCCGATATGGCAAACACCTATTGAGAACGCCAATGTATTATCAACACTTACATTCAGTTGCAAAGATCCTGCTTCAGGTTAAAAAACATTATCAGCAGCCAACAAGACTAATGTATCTTCTGAGATTGCTTGTGTCCTAACCCACAGCTGCCCAAAGTGCTCAAGTATAATTGGACAGGAAAATAGCCTGAGCAAAGACCTGTGCCTCTTGTGTTATAAAGGGTCCCCCATTCCATCTGAAGCGCAGCTCATGTTATGTGGATGGAATTCCAAGCAACCTTATTCAGCATATAATATAATGCCTCTGTAATTGAAGCTGAATACTTGACCTCGAGTTATTTTGGACCAACCCCGTTGCATTTAGACATGCTTTCTCATGTTTGACATGCAATTACATAGGTCTGACCCACCACCTGCTTCCCTTCCTTTGAAATAAAGTGCAGGCAGAGGATATTGCGCCATGTTTTATTCATCATTCCGGATCATCTAAAATCAGATGAAGAAGGAAGATGGTGGTGCCGGTAAAATAGATGTTTGTTTGTTCTTATAAATACATTTGCTGCTCGTAATAACAAACTTTTTGATTTGTTTTTTTAATGCTTCTAACCTGCCGCTAATGAAAAGAGAATTATTTTTTGTTTCACGCGCTGTCAGCTGTAGTACTCTTTTGTCTTTTTCTGAAACGTCGTCTGGAAGCTATTTTCAGTTTTCTCGATAGAAGAATTTTATTGATATTAAGTTATGTGACTTTTCGTCTGCAGGTGTGACGACAAGATTCAGGTAGATGAGCAAAACTAAAGCAGCGGCAGAGTTGGGGATATTAGTGTGAGCGATCCAAACACGTATCTCTCAATCTATTAGGCAGACACTTCAATGCCTACAGACAGGTGAGGAAAATCGATAAACCTTTGTGTTTAGTTGCATGGTAGGATGCTTTAAAATGCTTTGTTGACAGTGAGTCATGATATGCCATAATGAATGTCATTGTATGGTGGTACCAATTCCTATAAAATTGAATGGTGTTCATTGTTTTATCATACCACATTTCTGCTTTTATTTATTTGGTGACACCCTTACAGACCCAGCAGTTCTTATTGCTGATGACACCCCCTTATATTTTCCCTAGTACAGGAGGGGTTATAGCGATTATATAGTTGAGGGCTTGCTCTGGGTGTGAACTGATCTGCGGGTGTCACCAAATGCATTTCCTTCTACCTAATCGTTCTTATTTGTAACTAATGCACAGTATTTTGTAGTGTCACATGTCTTAATTAGGCCAGGAAAGAAACCCTGCCATTTAAAAAAATGTGCATGTTTCCATAAGTTGCCTTCCCTTTTACAGGATGACTTTTAACACACATTTGCACTCGTGACAATGCAGTATTAACTTCTCTGAAACTACATTTCTTACAAATTCCACTTAGTAAGAACATTATCACAATACCTTGAACATACTGTACAAAGTCTGAACATACATTGCGCAAATGCGGTTGTTTGTTGTTTGTTCACGCGTTGACGCAGCTATCTATAGAACATAAACAATGACGACCTCACTAGAGGTCTCAGCTCAAAGCAAGGATGCTTTTTGCTATAAATAAACAAGCAATTCTTGGTTTTAGGCAAAGGAGCACTTGCTGTCATTTGCGAGGTCACTACATGCTGAAACCTCAGCCCAGCTGCTTGCTGATTCCCCCTGCGAGGAGGGATGCCCAACTCGTGACCAAGACAGTGACCTGCATTCTTTCCCTTCAGGTAACGGGGGTGGCTCATGCAATAGGGGATTCTTGGCAGAACGCATACACCCCTATACATTCAGGTTACGGAAGCATAGTAGGAGTACGCTATATATATGTATTGTTTTATATGCTCGCATATATATATAGTTTAATAAGATGTTGAAACTGTTCATCCTGTTCACTGTCATTATATTGCTAATTACTCTTATCTGCTTCTGTCTATTGGCCATTGCAGCACATATACTCTATACAAGAATCATGAAGGTTCAATAAATATTGAAAACGCTCTTCTGTGTTCCTTGCATATTTCTCTGAGAGAAAGAGAGCCTGAGAAACTGAGCAAAAGGGTTCTAGATCTGTTACCATAATTCCTGGGAGGGATCAGGGTTGTCATGTTCTGTGGTTGCCAAAACTGTTTGTTACCTATCTAGGTTTAGGGGTGCTTATAGTTGCTTATAGTGAGCTAGCTGGCCTTTAGGACAACATATCCTGAGGGGGTGCTCAGAATCAGTCCGGCACCATCCCAAAGTTCACGTTGCCCAATGAACGCACAATTCCTACTGAAAAGTGGAAACTACAGTAGTGTGTGCGTAATAAAGTAATTTCCCTTTTTATGAGAAAAAGCACTGACTCTATAATGATTTAGTGAGTGTTGGTGTTGCATACAAGCTAGCTGGGAGTGCTTATAGGTCGACAGAGTATTTAAGTCATGTTGATATATTATATTCTGCATGATATAGATGCTGGCCAAAGCTCAGTATTTAGGACATCTATAATTCATGATGTTTTTCTTTTTCTTTTTGACTGGAACAAATTAAGGCTTTAATACCTTAACTGCTATGGCTTTTTCAAGGACATCTTAAGCATTTTGGGGGACCTGGGCCAAATGTATTTTGAGGGGCTCCTATTAAGAACAGCATTGAATTTATGATCCAGTTTCAACTCTTTCATAACCTCTTTGGCCAAGTCACTGACAGTGCACAGGTGCACTAATCCAAATTATAAATGTGTTTACATCTAATATTCAGGGATAGTGGCATGCGTTTTCAATATTGTAACACAGCAGCAGCTCACAAACATTACTGAAAATAATCTCTGTGACACTGTCCCATTTCTAGTACATAAGGTGCTGTTTCGATCTAAAAGAAACTTATTGTATGGATGTTGTATGGAAGATTAGCACAACATGTCTCTGCAAAATGTCTATAATAGACTCTCACACATCACCCACATTAAAATTAAAAGAAAACAGTATTTAAAACAATCTGTTTCAAAATGATTAAAGTCATCCGGGCAATACTCACTGTAGAACAGAGCTGATTCTATCAGGGTCCCCCCTGAAAGGCTGCGGCCCTGGGCCAGAACCCACTTTGCCCTTGCCTTAAAACGTCTCTGGGCTTTTCCACCCTCAGAGCTGAGCCATTTTTAGATGTTTGGGGCAGTTCGCATTTAAGCCTTCTTAATGTTTGTTTCCCTACAAAAAGGTATTGAGGCAAATTTTCATCCTTTTTTCCTTTATGCTGGGGATTTTAAAGATGCCCATGGTCTATGGATTCTCCTGGCAGAAACCAAGAAAACAGTCACAATGAACTGAAAATAGGAATAATGCTTTGCATGAATGTATATTATTTTGTTCTGAAAATGCCATCAACAACAAATTTGCGTTGCTATATTCCCATCTTCCCAACATTCACAAACAAGAAAATATCATAATTATTCTCTTTTTCTAAATAGTAGTCCGTTTTTTCATTTTTTTACTTGGTTCAAAATACCTATAGTATATGGTGGAAAGAGGTGGAAAGCCTAGAAAGCTATATATTTCGGAAAATTACACAAAGGGGTCGATTCCGATTCGGGCCGGAAATCTCTCCGACCGAGCCGGACCCGGAGAGATTTCCGACCGAATCGGACCCGTGCAGTCCGACCGAACTAGTACGATGCGTCCGTATGCTATCGGACTCGAGTCGGTCGGACTCCCATTGAAGTCAATGGGAGCCGGTCGTACAACGCGTACGCGGGCTCCCATTGACTCAATGGGTGCGAGGCGGACAAGGGCGCCCCCTACAGCGGGTACGCGGCGAAGCGATTCGCGCCGTACACGCACAGGTAGGGGGGACCCATGGGTCCCCCCTGTGTGCGACTCGCGCGGCTATGCGTTCAGGGGGTCCGACACGGACCCCCAAAGTACGGATCCAACAGCTCTTTCGAGCCGGAGTGCGCGGCTCGGTCGGACTGCACCGCGGCGCGCATCGTACTTACCCGGCCGGGGAACGTCTCCATTGCGCGGTGCGAGTCGAGTCCGAGCGAGTCGGTCGGTGCGGTTCGAGCCGGGAACGAAGTCGGTCGGAGCGGTCGGGACGCCCGGACGAATCGGTCGGCGACTCGCATCGTACTCGCTCGGCCGGACCCGCGTACGATTCGGTCGGGAAACAGGGCTCCGAATCGGATCCGGTAAAGCCGAATCCGATTCGGAGCCCTACCGGCCGAGATCGGAATCGGCCCCAAAGTCTTGAATTCAGAAATTGGACATTTGTGTAGATCATTCATGGTTTTCCCAAAGTAAATAATTGTTTAAATTAAAAATAATGATACACAATAGAAATAAATAAAGGTAGCTGACAGTAATTTATCTGTAGTTTTTCTCCCATGGACAATTTGAAAATGAAATATTCCATTACATTTGTCAGACACTTCTAGAAATACTACTGCGGTCGGTATTGGGTGGGCCAATGGCATGATGCTTGGCCACCTCCACCTTTAAAAAAGATATAATAACCCTGATGCTAGTGGACCTACTGCATCCTGAGTGGAAGATTGGGTAAAAACCTTCGATCACCCATCCAGGGGGGCAGAAAAACAGTTGAACTTTGAACTTTTTTGGGGAAGAGTGTTTGCCCTGGCCCAGGGGTGCTTCCCCATGCCAAACAAAATTCCTAACAGTCTGGTGTCCTTTTCACCCCACCTGGGGAGAGCAGGTTGGGCTAAACTCCCCAAATGTGCCCCCAGGGGGCAGAAATATTCTTGTGCCCCTTTCAGGGTGATAGCATGGGCCAATGTCATATTGAGCCACCCACCCTTTTTTTATATTTAAATATGTTCTTGATGTAACGTGATTGTTCCAAGAGCGCAGTGATGTTAGAGAAGATTCATAGGCAGCTCTTCTCATCTCTGGAACCGTCTCCCTCTATTTTTAAAAAAGGAAATGGACCTCCTCCCTTTCAGGAAGTAATGAAAACATGGATTTTTAAGCTACAAGGATCTTTCAGACTCGGCCAGCCACCACATTGAGTCTCCGGGCCTAGACACCCTTGGGTAGTAGTGCGCGCCTTGTAAATTAATATTTCAATTCATGTCATAGTAGTATTTTTGTAGACTGATAGTAGCCAATTGACTGCCGGGGTAAAAAAAAAGCAGTTTTTAAATATTTACTCTGGGGGAGCACCTCCCCATGGCTAG
The DNA here is from genome assembly GCA_963921515.1 of Calotriton arnoldi. Taxonomy (NCBI): domain Eukaryota; kingdom Metazoa; phylum Chordata; class Amphibia; order Caudata; family Salamandridae; genus Calotriton; species Calotriton arnoldi. The sequence goes on from CAWUFW010011196.1 coordinate 473,427, forward strand.
AGGGGCTACTCCTGCATAAACGTATTCTCTGTTGATCTAGTGAGTGGATCCTTGCGTGAGGATTGCTGTCCATTCACAGTCCCCAGACAAGGACTCACTTGTGAAGGTATTGCTGCAATAGGGACATTGTACTCTTTCAATTTCTATATCTACTCTCTTGTACGGTGCATGGGGACAGAGTTATTCCCATGAGTAAAGATCAAAGTGAAACCAGTCAGGGCCTTATGGCACAAGTTGGTTTTATTTTTGTCACTGTGATATTAGACACTGTGGGAAGCTCTTCCCTCACATTCTGAAGTCATTTTTTAAGAGAAAACCCTGCTGGTGCATGCAAGCTGCATTCCCTACTGCAAACAATACCACAGTTCACCTTTTCTGCGTAAAACCAAGATGGCATAACTATTTTTCCCTTGTCAGAGCTCCTCTGCCCACCCTACAGGTGTGGCCAAGAAAATTAGCAATCCCTTCTCTGTGGTCACTCAAAATCGGTTTTGGGGGCAGCTCCTTGAGAAGGCCATGAATGTGGAACCCATGGCGTTCCTTGATGAACACCATCTCCTAGACTGCTCTTAGTTCGGATTGAGACCCAATCACTGTACCGAGTCAGCCCTTGTGGCTGCTACAGACAAATTCAGGTCCATAGTTGAAAAGGGTGGTAATGCTGCTATAATTCTTCTAGACTTATCGCTCATGTTTGATACTGTCAACCACTCATTGATAATGAACCGGCTGGAGTCCATTGGCATCAGGGACTCTGCCTTCTCCCTTTTAAGTTCTATTCTAGCAAATTGAGGGCAAGAGTTAATTTTGGGCAATTTTTTGTCTGAGCCCTTTTCCCATCCCTCAGGTGTCTCCTAGGATCATCATTAATCCCGACTCTCTTCATTATTTATGGATCACTGACAGAATATCGACAACAGAAATATCAACCTACAGAAGTATTGTGACAAAAATATCGTTGTCAAAAATATTGACCTCCTATCTTCATAATAGTATGTACAAGAATATCGAAAAAAAATATCGTTGTTAAAAATATCGAAGTAGAAAATATCGTTTTCTTATATGTATAAAAAATTATGTAAAATAAATTAAATAATACATTTAACTTAAAAAAAAAGAATTTAGATATATTTGTATTTTTTAAAAATTATAAGTAATAAATGTAATGTAAAAATAAATTAAACATACATATTTAAAATGTAATATATATATATATTTACTTAAAAATAATTAATAAATAATGATTTTAAATAATTATAAAATGTTAGAACTATATTAAAATTTATAAATAAATATATATATATATATATATATATATATATATATACATACACCTGTAACATAAAAATAAAAAAATAAAAAATTATATTATAAATAATAATATTAAAATATGTAATATTTTTTAAACCTACACTTTACACTACATTGACTGCAACAGTAGGGAAAGTGTTGGATAGCGGAGGAGAAACAATTACTATTCCCACTCCAGCGAGTGCAACAGTAGGGAAAGTGTGGGATAGCGGAGGGGAATAATTTACTATTCCCACTCCAATAACTGCACCAGTAGGAAAAGCGTTGGATAGCGGAGGGGAATAATTTACTATTCCCACTCCAGCGAGTGCAACAGTAAGGAAAGTGTTGGATAGCGTTGGGAAAAAAAATTCTATTCCCACTCCAGCAAGTGCAACAGTAGGGAAAGTGTTGGATAGCGGAGGGGAATAATTTACTGTTCCCACTCCAGCGAGTGCAACAGTAGGGAAAGTGTTGGATAGCGTATGGGTAAAAATTACTATTCCCACTCCAGCGAGTGCAACAGTAGGGAAAGTGATGGATAGCAGAGGGGAATAATTTACTATTCCCACTCCAGCAAGTGCCCAGTAGGGAAAGTGTTGGTTAGCGGAGGGGAATAATTTACTATTCCCACTCCAATGAGTGCAACAGTAAGGACAGTGTTGGGGTAGCGGAAGGGAAAAATTACTATTCCCGCTCCAAAGAGTCCAACAGTAGGGAAAGTGTTGGGTAGCATAGGGGTAAAAATTACTATTCCCACTCCAGAGAGTGCAACAGCAGGGAAAGTGTTGGATAGCGTAGGGGTAAAAATTACTATTCCCACTCCAGCGAGTGCAACAGTAGGAAAAGTGTTAGATAGCGTAGGGGTAAAAATTACGATTCCCACTCCAGCGAGTGCAACAGTAGGGAAAGTGTTGGATAGCGCAGGGGTAAAAATTACTATTCCCACTCCAGCGAGTACAACAGTAGGGAAAGTGTTGGATAGTGCAGGGGTATAAATTACTATTCCCACTCCTGCAAATGCAGCAGTAGGGAAAGTGTTGGATAGCAAAGGGGTAAAAATTACTATTCACAGTTAAGAAAATTCAAATTTAAAAACAAACAAAATATCAACTACTATACAACATATAATAAAACACCCAAAAACAAAACATATCTATTATACATTTTTACAAAACATAGAAACATATAATAATGAAATAAATTAAACATACATATTTAAAATGTAATATATATATATTTACTTAAAAATAATTAATAAATAATGATTTTAAATAATTATAAAATGTTAGAACTATATTAAAATGTATAAATAAATATATATATATATATATATATATATATATAGACGTACACCTGTAACATAAAAATAAAAAATAAAAAATTATATTATAAATAATAATATTAAAATATGTAATATTTTTAAACCTACACTTTACACTACATGGACCTCAACAGTAGGGAAAGTGTTGGATAGCGGAGGAGAAACAATTACTATTCGCACTCCAGCGAGTGCAACAGTAGGGAAAGTGTTGGATAGCGGAGGGGAATAATTTACTATTCCCACTCCAATAACTGCACCAGTAGGGAAAGTGTTGGATAGCGGAGGGGAATAATTTACTATTCCCACTCCAGCGAGTGCAACAGTAAGGAAAGTGTTGGATAGCGTTGGGAAAAAAATTCTATTCCCACTCCAGCAAGTGCAAAAGTAGGGAAAGTGTCGGATAGCAGAGGGGAATAATTTACTATTCCCACTCCAGCGAGTGCAACATTAGGGAAAGTGTTGGATAGGGCAGGGGAATAATTTACTATTCCCACTCCAATGAGTGCAACAGTAGGGACAGTGTTGGGGTAGCGGAAGGGAAAAATTACTATTCCCACTCCAAAGAGTGCAACAGTAGGGAAAGTGTTGGATAGCGTAGGGGTAAAAATTACTATTCCCACTCCAGCGAGTGCAACAGTAGGGAAAGTGTTGGTTAGCGGAGGGGAATAATTTACTATTCCCACTCCAATGAGTGCAACAGTAGGGAGAGTGTTGGGGTAGCGGAAGGGAAAAATTACTATTCCCACTCCAAAGAGTGCAACAGTAGGGAAAGTGTTGGGTAGCATAGGGGTAAAAATTACTATTCCCACTCCAGCGAGTGCAACAGCAGGGAAAGTGTTGGATAGCGTAGGGGTAAAAATTACGATTCCCACTCCAGCGAGTGCAACAGTAGGGAAAGTGTTGGATAGCGCAGGGGTAAAAATTACGATTCCCACTCCAGCGAGTGCAACAGTAGGGAAAGTGTTGGATAGCGCAGGGGTAAAAATTACTATTCCCACTCCAGCGAGTACAACAGTAGGGAAAGTGTTGGATAGTGCAGGGGTATAAATTACTATTCCCACTCCTTCAAATGCAGCAGTAGGGAAAGTGTTGGATAGCAAAGGGGTAAAAATTACTATTCACAGTTAAGAAAATTCAAATTTAAAAACAAACAAAATTTCAACTACTATACAACATATAATAAAACACCCAAAATCAAAACATATCTATTATACTTTTTTCCAAACATAGAAACATATAATAATGAAAAAATATATAAAATTTACACAAAAAGATGATTTTTTTAATTTTAAGAAATTATCAAACAAATAAATATTTTGTAATAGAAATTAATTGTAATCTAAAGAAATAATTATTACATAAATTACATATAACACCACACAATTTACAACACACATCTAAATTAAATAAAAAAGTGTACCTCCATAATTAACACAATTATTTATCAATTTAAAAATTATTAATAGTTAAAAAACATATTTAAAAAGGTCAAAATTATTGTAGTAACCAAACATTACAGCTATACAACATAAATCCCCAAACAAAAAAAATAACAATTTCCAAAAATATTTAATCAATAAATATTAATGATCAAGGGGCTCATTACGATACCCGGCGTAAAAAAATCCGCCAGGCATGGAAGCGGCAAAAATCCGCCCGCACACACCGCCTGAACACCGACCACGCCATTACGATTACACAAACCGAAACCGCCATCGGCGGAAAAATCACACAAAATACCGCCCGCCATCGTCCGAGTCGGAGTCAAACCGCCCGCCACGGACGGAAACACGCACGACAACACAAAACCGCCCGCCCACACGGCCGACACACCGCACGTGAAATTACGATCGCACCGCCATGAGCGCGGAAAACAACAAATATACCGCCCGCCAGCGCAAACAACGCCGATGAGAATCGACACGGCAGAAGCCATGGCGCCCACGTACCTGCACAGAAACCATCCGCACACAAAACCAATAGCACACAACATGGCCAACAAGTCCACACAGCAAGGCACACACAAATACACAAGCACAGTACACATCCCGAAAACACCCCCGGACAAACAAAAAATACAAAGGCCAGAACCCCAGACACAACACACCTGAAAACAACAGACCATGAGGACACACCCACATAGGTGAGTACAAAAGCAGCACTCCCACAGACCACAACCCCTTGCTACATTGCAAACCAGAGAGGAGAGGAGAGGACACAGTGACACAGCAAGGACAGCAGCACACCACAGAAACGCACACATCACAACCACCACCACCACCACCAAACACCGGCACCACAAACCCCCTGCACATTACACAACACACACCGCACCAGCACCACCAACACCATGGCACCACAAAGGATGCCCAAGTTCACGCCCATGGAGCTGACGGTCATGGTCGACGAGATCATCAAGGTGTACCCACAAATCTATGGGAACATGGTCCAGCACACACCACTAGCCACCAGAAACAGAATGTGGACCCGGATCGTAGACCAGGTCAATGCAGTCGGGACCCTGCCCAGGAACAGAACCGAGATAAACAAACATTGGAATGACGTAAAGAGCCTGGTCAAGAAGAAGGAGGACAAAAACAGAGAGCTGGCTGCCGTCACTGGCGGAGGGAATCCCGCGCTCTTTAAGACCTTCAAAGCGTGGGAGGAGAAGGTGCGAGTCGTAATCCATCCGGAGATCCTCGCCGGATTAGCAGGGGAGTGGAGGCTGGTAAGTACAAACTAATGTATACCAGCACACCGCTATGTACTCACATGCGCAACTACCATGCCACAGCTCCCAGGGACAAACACCCCCATGTCCAGCACACAATACACAACACATCACACGCACATGCAACAGACACTACCACACACAGCCCAAACCGAACAACTGTAAGATGCGTGGGGACATGTGTACACTAAGCCAGCCACGTAACCACCAACAGGTCCCCAAATATGCCAGAAGCGCCACAACGAGCACCCACCACACCCATGTGTCCGCCACAGCTGCACTAACCGACAAGTAACAGGTAAGTGGCAGGAACACAAAGTGCAGTGGGTGGGACGGTGGACAGCCCAAGTACAACACACACCAGGCCCCAGTCCCACAGCACAGCAAGGAGGAGCATCCCCCACACCCCACACCCACGTGTCAGCCACCGCAGTGCACAACGACAGCCGAAAGGTAGACATCACAGTCCACAGCAATCGGTGTCAGTGGGTGTCCAGCCACCACCACGACCCACAACACCCCCCACCCCCACAGACCTGCAACATGGAGCACCCCCGCTTAGAACCATGTGGCATCCAGTACAGTGCACGCCCGAACAACTTGCAGGTGGGAAACTGGACAGGGCTGGATTACTGGAGGCATGAGGGCCGTAACACGACCAACACATGGGACATGTCACGTAGCAGACGAACACGCAGCACCGCCCACCGTCACGAACAAGTGAACAATGTGCACACGGATATGAACCACAGACTCACACCCCACATGACCCATCACAAACACAGCAACACCCAAGGAGCCACGTCTGCATGCACAAGCCACACTGAACATAGTACCACACGGCAGCCACTGTGCAACCCATCACACACAACCGAAACACCATTGAAGTCCAGTCCATGTAGCCCCTACTGCCTGTCAACCACACACCCCACAACTACGCCTATGTAAGACAAACAACACTAGACGCAACAGAGCGGAACAACATAAATGCACACGAACACCACTGAACCCATCAAACACACAGACACACCATGCACATACAACATACCATCCATCCCATCCGTCAGCCCCAGTCTCATGAAAGGCATGTCATCCGCACAGCTGCCACACATACAGCAGTCACGCTAAGACACATGCCCATGACCAACCATGTGCCAGAAGTCAATGAAGCGCACGACACACTGTGAGCAACAACACACAACATGGGCCACACCCCCCGAGCACTGCAGTGATGCACATGGCACAGGGCAGCACGCACACCAAGGAGATGGGACAACTGCAATACGTTGGCTGGCACACAACCAACACTCACTCATAACGATGCGTCCAATGCCATGCCCAGTAATCACAACAGACAGCAAATATGCAGGCCATGTCAAGCATGCACACACCTCAAACCATGCACTGTCATGCTGCCACAACACATGTCACGTTCGGCACCCATGGCTTACAGCATGTACCCCAAAAGCATATCCCCTCCCAAATGTGAATCTGGGGCATGGCCCCCATGTTGCCATATGCGTTCCTAAGCGTTCCATTTGTACCCCAAAAGCATATCCCTCCCAAATGTGAATCTGGGGCATGGCCCCCATGTTGCCATATGCGTTCCTAAGCGTTCCATTTGTACCCCAAAAGCATATCCCCTCCCAAATGTGAATCTGGGGCATGGCCCCCATGTTGCCATATGCGTTCCTAAGCGTTCCATATGAACCCCAAAAGCAAAGTACAAACCAGACCCAGGATGGGCCAGGAGCCCGCATACACCAGAGTCACAATGAGTAGGGGCACAGCAACACACCCATCGGCATGGCCAATCCGTCCCATGCCACATGTGCACAGCACACAGTCCCATTGCCTAGCACACACAACTACAGATGCCACAGCCACACACTCGCCTCCGGGAAACCCATGTACGAGATTGCACGAACTGCCAATGTCAGACGACAAATACATACTTCGCCAGGTGCAACACAATAACAAATCTCATTCTCTCCACAGGTGACGAACTGCCGGATGCTGGGGATGGAGACAGCAGCCAGTACAGCCAGCCCACAAGCCCCCAACGAGGACACACGGATCTGGAGGATCTGTCCTCCTCTTCGGACACGGACCACCAAGCAGGCCCATCTGGTGTGGCAGGGCCCAGCCGCTCCCCAGGACCCCTCCTACCCACCAACCCATCATCCAGGGCTGCTGAACATTCCCAGCCCCCTGCTGCCACTGTCGTTGCGGCCACACCCACGGTCATTGCGGCCACACCCACGGTCATTGCGGCCACTACCACTGCCGCAACCGCCACCATCGCCGCACCGACCACCACCGCCACCACCACCACCACGTCTTCGCTGGCACCAGCCCCAGCGCAGGTGGTGGCCCGGCCGACTGGATCCACCATGGGAGCCACAGCGAGGACCGTGGTGTGCAATGTGGCTAGTGGGCAGGCCGGTGGCAGCAGGACTGGTAGGAGGAGCAGGGTCAGGAAACGCCAGCCTCCCTGGGAGCCATGCCCTGCCTCAAATGGCCAGAGTCCTTGGGGCCTATGAGGAGGCCCAAGAACAATGGGTCAGGTCTGCTACAGACACGCGGGAGGTGCTGGGGGTGCTGAGGTCCATGGACGCCCATATGGGCCAATTCGTGTCCCGTATGGACCAACTCGTGGACCTCATGGGCCAGCTGGTGGTGGCGGTGGGGTCACAGGCAAGGCCAGCAACACCACCTCCGCCACCACCTGCTAGGGCGCAGGGTCGGGCAGCAGTGTCCACTTCCCCTGCGTCCACAGCCAGTGAGCACACCTCACCCACCACCAGCAGGTCGCCACCACACACCCCCTCCCAAACGTGGAAGGGGCCGTCCGAAGAGGAAACAGGTCTCCCGGGAGGACTTCGCACGCTCCAGTCGCAAGTTAGGCAGCCAGCCAGCCTTCCGCCAGCCTTCCTTGACCAGCCACTGCATTGACTTGCTCTACGATCCCACTCCACACAGCCAGCTGGATGGCATGTGTGTGTTGGACTATGGACATAGAACCAGTGGGTACACCCTGAGCTTCACGCAGCCATGACCGACAGCTCATTGTCACTGCACGCACCACTTTTGTCATCACCTTACACACAATCACATGTCACAGTTTGGAATAAATGCACCTTTTTCACTAACTGCTGTTTGTGCCCTGTGTTTTATTTGTACGGAATACAACGGCCACCTTGGGCGGAAAGGCACCTGATGCGTGGCATGGCAATGGAATCCGGAGGGCCTGTAGGGACCTAGGGGTGGGAGACAGAACAGGAGCACATTCAATGAGTGTGTCACACACCCATCACACAGTACATGTCAACAACTACAAGCAATGTACACACATCGCACAGAGCAATAGGGCACAATGCCACAGTCACCAACAGTGGCATACTACCCTGGCCATGGAGCGTTGACACACTGCACGCAGTGAACATACGGCCACCCTGACACAGCACACACACACCTGCACAGATACAGACACATCAGCCGTCGTACATGGACACTCACCGTCAAGTGAAGTAGCGGGCGATGAGCTGCTGGCGCACATTCCCAGCTTCCTCCTCTCCGCTGTCCTCCTCACTCGAGCTGTCCTGGTCTGCGGGCTGGGGCCCTGGTTGATCGCCGTCATCCACAATGAGGGGGATCTGCTTCCGAATGGCCAGATTGTGCAGCATGCAGCACGCCACCACTATCTGGCACACCTTCTGTGGGGAGTACGCCAGTGCACTCCCGGTGCGGTCCAGGCACCTGAACCTGGACTTGAGGAGGCCAAAGGTACGCTCGACCACACGTCTGGTCCTCCCATGTGCCTCATTGTATCGATCGTCTGCTGGGGTGCGAGGATTCCTCAATGGACTGAGCAGCCATGCCCCATTCGGATACGCAGAGTCACCTGGGTGTGAGGGACACAGAGAACCGTTGCTATTCCAACTGGACAGGGGACAGCATCGCACAACCAGCACGCTACACCACTCCACATACTCACCGACAATACAGCCACGATCCTGTTGCAGATTGGCCATCAGTCGTGGCAAGATGCTGTTGCGCATTATGTGTGCGTCATGTGCCGAGCCTGGAAACTTGGCACACACGTGGGTGATCACCATGTCCGCAAGGCACACCACTTGCACATTCAGGGAGTGCGTGTGCTTCCTGTTGCGGTACAGGTGCTCAGTGGCCTGTGGTGGAACAAGGCCAACATGTGTGCAGTCAATGGCTCCCACGACGTGTGGGATTCTGCCAAGGGCATAGAATGCACCCTTCACTGCCGCCAATTCACGAGCCCTGGGGAATCTGATGTACCTGTTTCGGTACAGCATCATGGCTGCCAGTACATCCCTCAGCACCTTGCTGAACATGGGCTGGGACATCCCTCCTCCACTGCCCACTGTGTGCTGGAATGACCCAGTGGCGAAGAAATGCATGGCGGCCATCACCTTAGCCGTGGGGGTGACAGCAGTCGGATACACCCTGCGGGGACGGAGATGGGGCTCTAACATGGCACACAGTCGATGCAGGGTTGGCCTGTCCAGCCGAAACTTCCTGATAACCTCTGTATCGTCCATGTCCGCCAGCAATTGGTATGGGCGGTCAATGTTCGGTCTCCGCCTGGGGAAAATGGCAGAGGACACATGTCAAAGCAACACGACACATAGCAATTTTGCATACACATCACTGACATGACTGAGCAAGCACATGAGCCACAGCCCAGCTGTCAAGCTGGGACGGCACGGCCACAATACACTTACACAGGTCTCCCAACAATGGCAATGGCAAGTGAGACATACCACTGCCATGTGCATGCACATGGGGATCTAGGCCCCAATGACTTGCGGGGCGTGCTGATGGGGACTGACTGCATATTCGTCAAGCGGCAACGCCACGGCAACATGAGTGTCTGCTGAGCATGGAACTGCTTCCGAGGCTGGATGAGTATGGCACACGACGACGACGATGTGGGCACGGGCTGAGCGGCCAATACAAGTGGGACCTGTGGCACGAGGTGATATGAGACAGTAGTAGGTGTCAGCACTGCACCCTATGTACAGCACTGTACGGATCACACCTCCCGAAACATTGACAGGTGTCCACATTGACAGCCCCATGCCAAGACGGCTGTGTGCTTGCAGTCACACGTCACAGGTGAGAGGTTACATTGCACGTGCCAGGTGGCAGACGTACATAGTGGGAGCTGGCATGTGTGTGCATGTGTCTCCTGTTCATGATCCACCAGATGGGCGCTGACTCTGTACTGAGCATTGGACACAGCATGTTCCGTGGAAGGCTTGTGTGTGTGGGATGGTGGCACTGGATGTGCCTCCATTGGGTGGGGGGCCATGCACAGGGCGGGTACGTCAATGATTGCGCATTGTTGGTCACGGTGGTGCACCAACTAAGATGTGTTGCCCTGTGTTCAATTCCTATGTCCGCATGATGATGGACTGTGGATGTGGGCAGACTACACATTGGTCGATGTGCTGTCTATATGCATGTGCCTTCACACCAGGCACCGCTGCCCCTGCACATGTGACCCCTGCTGGACTCGCTGCTGGGTCTGTGGAGCTGATGCACCTTCTGTGCGTGGGGCGGACAGCTCTCCTCACTTCCCTCATTGCGCATGTCATGTCTTTGCCGCAGGTGACATGGATCATGGAGGGCCCACATGTACGCGTGGGTAGGCTACACATGATTGTTCACTGGTTGCCACCCCAGTCAGTGTATCGAATATGAGGGTTGTCGTGCTGGTGGTATGTTCGATGTGGCGGATGGGCGAGCCTAGGTGCGGGCTTACATTCCGGACATGGGGGGGTAGTTGGATTGGCGACTAGTTGCAGTACACACGGGACACGTCTCTTCCTTTCCACTTCTGGGTCATCCCATGTACTAACTGACAGTGATACGGTCATCTTCGCCCCAGCCCTCATGTCCTCCCCTCGCCCCCCAATATGCATGCTCACCTGCGAGGCTAGCGCTTGCACAGGCAGCCCCATGCTCGCACCAGAGAGGGCAAGGAGTGTATGTGTGGGTCCAGTTGCACGAGTGGGCTGTCTCAGGGTATGATGTGTGGCGGGACGCCGTCCACCTGCGTGGTGCCCCAAATGGAGACCCGGCCTGCATGGACTATGCATCACAGTCTTCGCCTTCCGGATCCGCCACCTGCGACACCCAGTGGCTGTGGCTGCCCTTGCGGCCAGGCCGCGTCCGTCTGTGACTGGTGGCCCACACATTCACTCTTTGGCCTCTCTGGGGAGGGCTCGGGGTGGTGGCGCACGCGCTTGCACTTAGTCGCAATGGCATGTGGCGTGGTTGGTATGATGGGCAATGGATGGGATGGTGCGAGCCACCTCCCGTGACGTCAGTGCTGCTCGTGCTGTGGTGCGTCCCCCTACACTTCCATTTGACTTTTTGCCATGCTAGATGTTGAGGTTCTATTGCCTGCGTGATATGACCAGGAGGAGCGCGAGGAGACCTCTCACACACCATGCTCCACTGCCATCCCGTGCCCTGTATCGCCTGTGCGGATTGACTATGTTGGGGTTACACCTGGTCGACTGGGGCTGTGTGTGCCTTGTCAAGGGGCATGGCGGGCGCACAACAGGATCCTGCTTGTCCACAGAGGGTGGGCTGAGGTGCGCCTGGTACCGCTATGTACGTGTGCCCGGCTGCTGTGCACACACGTGTTCACTCCCCCGACAGGTGTCCTCTCACTATGCCCAGGGAAGCGGTGGTGTACTGTTCATGACCCCTCCCAACACGGCGTGCTCCAACTCTGGCATGTGCGCATCCACCCGTCACACCCACCCACCTGTGCACTGCATCCATACGACTTCACACGGCACATGTGTGTCTTCCACAGTTGTGCTACTCATTTGCATTGTCATCCAATACCAGTGGACTACATGGTCATGTCACGACTGCCGTGTACTTCACATACTCTCATCCTCTCTCATTCGTACATATGAAATGAGTCAGCGGAGACAGTTTTGGTTTCAAACATTATATTGAGTCTTCTGTCCTCTGTGATGCAGTATAGTGGACACTACTGGCAGCGGAATACATGTTGAGGATATACTGAGCATGATTGCAAATGGGATAGGGTGTGTGGTTACATGTGATTGGCTGTTGCATGTGGGATGTGGGCTTCAGAGTGACATCTGCTTGGCCAAGGCTGTGCTAATGTACATTTGCGTATAGCTGCGGAGCTGCGGACTTTGACACAGACGGTATACATGTAGCCTACCAGACCGCTTGGCATCATGGGCACAGTCCATCTCAGTTCCATGTGACAGGTTTGCTGCGGTTGTTCCTCATGCACGCGTGCATGTGAGATGACGTCAGGGCATGTGCTTGCGTGCATGCAGCGGCGTGCCACTTGTTGTTGCACTGTGGTGGTTACTGGACATGTCACAGTCACTGGGGTCGTGTTGTTGTTGTATGCACTTGACGTCCATGCAAAGGTCCTGGTATGGGGTTCCCGGGCGGGGGTGGGAGGGGTGCAGCACCCACATACTCCAGGCGACCTATTCATGTCCACTGAGCGGTGTGTGTGTCCATGTGCGCTGGATCCATGTCATGTCCTGGTTGTTCGTGCAGTTCCGTCCATGTGGGTGCGATACACAGAGCCCATGCCACTGCCTCCCACGATGCATGCGGTGTTCCTGGATGTGATGGGGAACAGTGTGCATGTCCCGGTCATATCCGATGTCATGGCGATGTCGTTGATGGTGTGGTTACAGTTGCCGGTCGTTTGGCATGGCTGTTGTGGTGGTGACTGGCCAGTCCGTGCGGAAGCTAAGCATGGGTGCGGGGTTGGACATCAAAGGTCACTCGGGAACCTGCGTTGTGGTCCGACGTATTTACAGGTTGTCAGGTATGCGATGCCGTCCAGCAGGGCTTCCATGTCATTGGTGGTGTACATGTTTGCCAGCCAATGTAGCGGATGGTGGCTGTCAAGGTGTTGTTCGTAAGTTGTCCCTTGGAGGAGCATGATGGGGCATGCTGGGTGACATTCGATGTAGCTGTTCTCGATGATCCGTCGTGTGGAGGCACAGTGGTCCCATTTCAGTGCGGGTGCGATGTTGGCCACATACGCCATGCCCCCATAGGCAGAGCAGGCCCTGTTGTGTGCGTCCAGAGGGAGGAGTAGTGGTAGCAGGTCCGCCTTCAGACATGCCGGGTTGGAGAGGCATATCTCGACGGGATGCTGGTAGGGACACCTCCGACAGTAGAAGACGGGCATGACGCAGCTGAACAATGTGATGCGGTAAGTCAGTCGGTAACTTACGTTCAGCAGGGACAGGAGATCGCATCCCAATGTATGGAACAGGTTGGTTTTGTACAGCTTGAGCTGTTCGGCGTAGTTGGGTAGGTGTGTTGCGGTTGCCATTTCGCAGCGGTGCGTTGTGGTGGCGTGCTCCGGCTGTGTGTGCAGTCTGCAATGTGCACGCTCCGAGGTTGCTGTGAGCTCTGTGTAGTCGTAGGGAGACAGGACTTGTGTTCTGTTTGCTTGTTTGGAGGACACGGGCCCTCTTCCCACATGCTTCTCAGACAGTTCAAGGTCAGTGATGTGTGACTCCTTCCAATTAACTTGCATGTGGCCGACATGGGGGAGTGTTTTCTTCTTTCTTCCCCGTCCGTTGTGTGCTTCTGTGATATGCGCTATCTGCCCTGTGGTCGGTCCCTCGGCATGCCTGTGTTGGTCTATTCTTGGACAATGGCTGTATTCACCGGCTTCTGTCGTAGGGCTGTGGTTTCGGTTTAGGAATGGAAGGTCATTCAGTGCTGTCTGCTCTCCCTTGTGTGGGCGGCAGGCTGCCTTTCCGCTCTGTGAATGTTATTCTTGGGCCACCTGTTGTCGGTCCCCGTGCTCTTTGGTGTTCCGTTTATATGTCTTGTTCATATGTGCAGGGTGGTATGGGTTTTTCAGTGTGGTACTGGCGTTCCTCTTCCCGAAGGGACCCTGCTTCTCCTAGTTGGTGTTGCCGCCGCTGTGTGCTTCGCCATGTTTGTTACACTGGGGTGTGTCCTGCTGTTGCGTGACTTCACTGACATGTGTGCGTCGGTTGTGTGGCGTTGGGTGTTGTCCGTGAATTGGGCGTTGGGGACATGTCTGTGGCCGGCCTGTCACGTGTCATGTGCGTTCGGGGTGGGGCTGATGTGTGTGCTGCTTGGTTGTGTCCCTGTGTCTGTGTGCGACGCATGCATGGCGCTGCGGTTGGCCTCTGCGTTGTGCGCATGTGTGGCGGCGTCATCGGCGCTTTGGGGCCGTGACGGGGTGGTTGGTTCCTAGTCCCAGGTGGTGTGTACACATGTGTTCCGCGAAGTTACGATTTGGCCTGTGTGTCATATGTGGATGCAATGGTGGATGTGTAGTGTACATGCGCTGGTGGGGGTTGTCCGCTTTTCCGCCCTTGCACTGTGTGCGCTGTTTGCGTGCACTTGTTGTGTGTGTGCCTACCTGCGTCTCCGCGGTGCGTTGCGTCCTTGGTGGTGCATCAGCAGAAGCATGGGAAGGGCCTGCAGTGCTGGATTCATGCTCGGGGTGCCGCTTCTTCGTTGTCCGTGCTCTGCGTCCGTGTTACCTCCTCTCTTTCACGTGCGGTGTCTCTTAGCCGTGGGAGCCGTTTGTTTGCGGCATCGTAATTTATACGCCGGGCGGGACGTGTTTCGTCGGACGGTGTGTGTCAGTTGGGCTGCGCCGCTACGTGTACGGGCGCACTTTGATGGCGGACGGTGTTGCTGGCTTGCCGGCGGTGTTTGGCCTGCTTTTCGCATCGTAATTGGGCGGGCGTGTGGACTGCTGCGTGCCGGCGGTAACTGGTGGTTTTTGCATCCGCCAGCACGGCGGTTGTGCTTCCGCCCGCCATCGTAATGGGCCCCCAAGTAATGATTAATTAATGTAAACTAAATTACTTTCCACCATCTACCCCAATAAATACCATAACACACACCTAAAAATATTTACACTGTTTCCATAACTAATTTTACATTAATAAATTCATATCAATCAACAACAAATAGGTAATTAATTTAAAAAAAATTACTTCCCACCATTTACCACTATAAACACCACAACTCACACATCAAAATTATTACACAAATGACAAAATTAAAATGCAAATAATTGATTAGCATCAATTAACAAAGAATTAATTAATTATATTACCCTATAAGTGCCACCAACAATTTCGTATAAAATTATACAATTAACACAATTAATTAAAAATTAATTAATTAATGAATACCAAATAACAATAAAAATATAAATAATTATTAATAAATTAATTCACACAATTAACACTATAAAATAATAATTAATAAATATTATATAAAAAATATTATTAAATGTATTAAAATTAAAGGGCCGATTAGGATGGCGGGCGGACTTTAGTCCGCCCGCCATCCCAGTGGAAACAGGACCGGCCGCCAGACATGTGGCGGTCCCGCAGCCCTGATCAAGATGCGACCGCCACCCTGGCGGTCGCATTCCGCAATCTAACATTGCGGCGGATGCCGCTAACAGCAGCACCCGCCGCAATGTCAAAATGACATGTTGTGCATTTCCATGCACAACGTGGCAGGCACCGCGCGGTGCCTGCCACCTTGTGCATGGGAATGGAGGGGGGTACCATAAGTACCCCCCAAGTGCACCCCCCACCCCACTAGGGGCCCGCAACGGGCCCCCAAAGCAAATCAGCGCCAGCCTTTCCATGGAAAGGCCTTTAACCGCAAGCTTCCTAATATGGATGGCGGTGCCTGCTAGGCACTGCCACCATATCAGGGGCCAAGTCCGCCCGGCCGGCAATCGTAACGATTGCCGACCGGCGGAAAAGCGGCGGACGCACTTTGCGTCCGCCGCGATACCCCCGCCATTATAATGTGGCGGGGGGTATTACTCGTTACGATGCCGTAACGGTCGCCACCGCCAGCTCGGTGGTGGCGAACGTTACGACATCATAATGACCCCCTAAATTACTTCCCACCCTACTCCCCTATCAATTTAACATTGCGGCGGATGCTGCTAACAGCAGCACCCGCCGCAATGTCAAAATGACATGTTGTGCATTTCCATGCACAACGTGGCAGGCACCGCGCGGTGCCTGCCACCTTGTGCATGGGAATGGAGGGGGTACCATAAGTACCCCCCAAGTGCACCCCCCAGCTCCCCGGGGGCCCACAACGGGCCCCCAAAGCAAATCAGCGCCAGCCTTTCCATGGCGGCATCGCCGCCATGGAAAGGTCTTTAACCGCAAGCTTCCTAATATGGATGGTGGTGCCTGCTAGGCACCGCCACCATATCAGGGGCCAAGTCCGCCCGGCCGGCAATCGTAACGATTGCCGACCGGCGGAAAAGCGGCGGACGCACTTTGCGTCCGCACCGATACCCCCGCCATTATAATATGGCGAGGGTATTACTCGTTACGATGCCGTAACGGTCGCCACCGCCAGCTCGGTGGTGGCCAACGTTACGACATCGTAATGACCCCCTAAATTACTTCCCACCCTACTCCCCTATCAAACCACATCCCACTCCTGAAACAAATCACACAATTAACATAATTACCAATTAATTAATAATAATTAATAACAAATTAATAAATAATTATTAATACATTATGTCCCACAATTAACAATATAAAATATTAAATAAATAAATATTAATTATAAAAAATATTAATAATTTAATTATAATTAAATTACTTCCCACCCTATTCCCCTATAAACCCACAACTCGATCCTACAAAATAATACAATTAACATATTTACCAATTAATTAATCATTAAAAATGACCAGCCAATTATTAGGTAATTATTAATAAATTAATTACCATAATTAACACTATGGGGCCGATTCCGATTCGGGCCGGAAATCTCTCCGACCGAGCCGGACCCGGAGAGATTTCCGACCGAATCGGACCCGTGCAGCCAGACCGATCGAGTACGATGCGTCCGTATGCTATCGTACTCGAGTCGGTCGGACTCCCATTGGAGTCAATGGGAGCCGGTCGTACAACGCGTACGCGGGCTCCCATTGACTCAATGGGTGCGAGGCGAACAAGGGCGCCCCCTACAGCGGGTACGCGGCTAAGCGACTCGCGCTGTACACGCACAGGTAAGGGGGACCCATGGGTCCCCCCTGTGTGCGACTCATGCGGCTACGCGTACAGGGGGGTGCGACACGGACCCCCGAAGTACGGCTCTGACTGCTCTTTCGAGCCGGACAGCGCATGTCGGTCGGACTGCTCGCGGCGTGCATCGCACTTACCCGGACGGGGAACGTCTCCATTGCGCGGTGCGAGTCGTGTTCGAGCAAGTCGGTCGGTGCGGTTAGACCCGGGAACGAGTCGGTCAGAGCGGTTGGGATGCCCGAACGAGTCGGTCGGCGAATTTGCATCGTACTCACTCACCCGGACGCGCGTACGAATCGGTCGTGAAATAGGGCTCCGAATCGGATCCGATTATGCCGAATCCGATTCGGAGCCCTACCGGCCGAGATCGGAATCGGCCCCCATAAAATCAAAATGAAATAAATACTAATAAATAAAAATTAATATTCAATTTATTATAATGAAATTACTTCCCACCCTATTCCCCTATAAACACATAACCCGCTACGGAACTAAAACGCAAAATTTTATTAAAATAAAATTAATAACTTCTAAAAATTAACACATACATTAAAAAAAAATGCAATACTTATACAAAAAAATATAGCACATACATTTAACCCGTTGCATGCTCATGACGGCTCCACGCCGTCATGAGTCACGGGCGGCGTGTGCTCATGACGGCGTGGAGCCGTCATGTCGCTGCCGCTCTGCCCACGTGGGACTAATTCCCTGCCTGTGCGTGTGAATTAATGAGTGGGCGGGGTCATGACGGCTCCACGCCATCATGAGCACACGCCACCCGTGGCTCATGACGGCGTGGAGCCGTCGTAAGTACTGGAGCGCCACGCCCACCCCCTAGCCCCTCCCGCGCTGCGGTGGAATTCGCGGCGCAGGGAAGGGGTTAAAATACATACTAAAATACATAACACTAACTAAAAGAACGATATTTTTAACAACTATATTTTTGCAAACGATATTAATGACTTTTATATTTTGGAAAACGATATTTCTTACCTTAAACTCGATATTCTTGACCACGATATTCTGGCAGTGGATATTTCTGTATCGCGATATTTTGCACTCGATATTAGTGCAAGTCGATATTTCCTACTCAATATTCTGATTGTTTACCATTATTTATATTAATTCTATGGCAAACCTGATTAAATCATGTGGTTTCCCTGTGATTTCTTACCCTAATGACACACAGATTGTAGTCTCAGTCTCATGTGATGCTGAAGACTGTGGCCAAACAGTTCAACAAACATATGGCACAAATTGTCATTTGGAAGAAGGATAATTGCCTCAAAGTAAACTCGGATATGGCCAAGGTACTCTTGTTCGGCAAGTACACATCCTTTTGGACTGCTTCTTGGTGGCCACAAAATCTGTGCCCGCTCCCCTGTCCAGTAAATAAAGCTAAAAACCTAAGTCTTCCTCCTTCTTCCTTTTAAAAATATTGAAGAAGATCTTTCATTTCATTCCTCCAGAGCAAAAAAAAACTGTCATTTTTGCTTTGATCATCTCTAGGATTTACGATAGCAACACCCTGTATTTAGGCATCCACCAACATTTGCTGAGCAAACTCCAAACTCTACAGAATGTCAATGCCTGGCTACTCATAAAAATTGGCGGAGGCTTTTTAGCATTTTGAGGCTACCAAAATCATGTTAGCTTGATTTCTGGCACTGTGGTTTGTTGCATGAATAATAATGACTGGATAACAGATGATATCCAAATGCAACTGCATATACCTTGAAATAGGTTTAACAAGTGATTTCATGGCAGTTTCTTTGGTAATGTGTGTAAGAAAAGTTTGCAAAAAAAATTAAAGTCTTCTTATAGAGTTGAAAGGGATAGTAATGTGGAGGAAATGTATCTGCTGGGTTATACTCAAAATCTACTGTTTCCTCCAGGATTTGTAAATTTTTCAGTTCATGCCAAACACTGAGGTGTCGATTCCGATTTCGGCCGGAAAACATACTACCCGACACGGACCGAACCGTACACACGCCTTACAAATAGCCGAGTACGATGCGAAGCTTGAAAGTTACGACTGACTCGGCCGGAAAATATATTATACGTCCGAGTCAGCAGGAAAGGAGGCTCACGCAATAGACTCGTACGCGCAAAAATCGAGATAGCCAAGCGTCAACCTACAGACACGTACGTGAACGACTCCATGTAGCCAAGCATCAACACGACCCGACCGACTCGTACGCGAACGATGCCACATAGCCAAGCATCAACACGACCCGACCGACTCGTACGCGAACGATGCCACATAGCCAAGCATCAACACGACCCGACTGACTCATATGCGAACGATGCCACATAGCAAAGCATCAACACGACCTGACCGACTCGTACGCGAACGATGCCACATAACCTAGTATGAAAGGAACAGACTCGTCCAAAACAAATTACTCAAGAACAAGCATCAAGTGCTGTCAAAACGAATTACAAAATGAAAATAAAAACAAACAATGGAAACAGAAACAAGACTACCAAAAAACGCATTGTCATCTCCAAAAAAACACATGTTCAAATAACAAGACACACCCACAACACAACCATTATAAAGGGAGCCAAAAGCTCCCAACACCATTTGCTACTTCGACAGACATGCAAGCACACCACACCACTAGACAGACAACCCATCTAGCTACCACAAACACACACATCCCATCCATTAAACAACATCCACACAACTAGCACCAAAGAAACACACCTCCACTCACACACACTCACCCTCACCTTCACACACAGACACATCTCCACCAACACCCATCACCATTCCCCCAAAGAAGAATCCACAGTTCTTAGCTGCTGAGTTGGAAGTGATGATAGATTAAATCATCCGAGTTGAGCCACAGTTATTTGGCAGCTTGGCCCAACAGACCTCCCAGTCCCAGAGAACCAAGATGTGGGAGAGGATTGTCAACAAGGTGAATGCCCATTCACCTACCTTGCGCAGAAAGGAGGATATCCGGAACCGGTATTATGACGTTCGCAGGAGGGTAAAGAGGCTCATTGCCAGAGAACATGCCCTGAGCACCAAGACTTGCGGTGGATGTCATAAACCGGTGCATTTCACCACCTGGGAGGTGAAGGTGCGGGACCTCCTCCCACAGGAGGCCATAACTGGACTAGCTGGAATCCCTGAACCTGGTGAGTACATGTACAAATAGTCTAAATTCGCCCCAAATACACAGCCACAGACACCACAGCAACACATCTTCAATGTAACTATGTACACACTGTCATGGAACCCTGGAACATGCTGGC
The DNA here is from genome assembly GCA_963921515.1 of Calotriton arnoldi. Taxonomy (NCBI): domain Eukaryota; kingdom Metazoa; phylum Chordata; class Amphibia; order Caudata; family Salamandridae; genus Calotriton; species Calotriton arnoldi. The sequence goes on from CAWUFW010011196.1 coordinate 494,182, forward strand.
CCATTTTTCCTGTGTGGGAAGAGGAGTGGAAGCAATGACTACTGCCACCAGCACACACTAGTCCCCCCCAGTCCCACAAGAACACACCTGTCACTATGCTGTCCCTGAGAGTGAATGCAAATGCCCTGTCAAGATGGCTGACACTGGCCACGGTGTGGGGAACACTAGGCCCTGTAGGCAGTCCTGTACAGCATGACTGCAGGCACCACTGTCAGACATCTTGAATGTAACCTTGTACACACTGTCATGGAACCCTGGAACATGCTGGCCCATTTGTCCTTGGTGGGAGGAGGAGTGGAAGCAATTACTACTGCCACCAGCACACACTAGTCCCCCCCCAGTCCCACAAGAACACACCTGTCACTATGCTGTCCCTGAGAGTGAATGCAAATGCCCTGTCAAGATGGCTACACAGGGCCACCCTGTACGAAATCTGGAAATATCTACTGCCAGTTCTTGGCCTACTCACACAACTACAGACCATAACCTTAACTGCACATTACACACACTGACAGGTATAGATCAGTCACATGTGCCCTAAATGTGCATGCTACAAATGTGTGTGGAGGACAGGACACACTCTAATTAGCTGTCACACCACATAACACAAAACACACACAGATAAACACACATCTGGGACAATGCCCACAGACAGTAGATGTGAGGTGTAATGCAAGACGGCTGATACTCTTGTGTTGTGTCATGTGCACAAGGCATTGTTGTGTGTAGCATTGCAATTCAACATCAGTCAGCGGTCTCAGCATCCTTCAAAAATACCACCCTCACTGTCATTGCTCCTCTGACAATGATGAGTAAGGTGGTCTGTTAGCCATTGGAAAGTGGGCTAGAAGTCAACACAGCCTAACTCAAGCACTAAACACACTGTACCTCACAGCTCTGACCATGAAAAGGCAAAAGACCATACCTGGGAAAGATCTCTCTGTCCATGGAGAACAAGTAGAATGTACATGAAGTGATCATGTGCAAAAGTATGCAGCAACCAATAGCACCACATCAAGATAGACACATATGTGCAAAGTGAAGAAAATTATCGACATAAATATGACTACTCACATTGCATACATTCACCAACAATGCAAAAAATACACACGCATAACAACCACCATGTTGGGACATAGCAGAACAGCACAATGCGAAACCTCACACAAACTTGCTGTAGTCTCTAAGCAGGAGTACAAACTTGGATTATTCACCATTACAAGTCCAGTGTGGGCAACATTAGGGAATGTCAGATCATACTATTATCGCATAATACAACTACTCATGTCAGTTACTCCCCTTCTGCATGCCAATGTAATTAGTTGTGTTTCAAGGCCTGCCATGTAACAATGCATTTGTTAGAAGAAACGCGTTGCTATTGCATACGAGGTTACACATGTGAATGTCATTGATTGCTCACATCAACACATACATCCAAGCAAACACATCTAATGATGACACATATTCAGGAGAGTTAGTTTGCATGTCACACCAGCAATGTAACTGTGAGAAACTCCACAAAGGCAAGCACAGATGCACCATTCCTGCCAAACATAAGATTAGTTACAGTATGTATGTCATAGTGAAAACACTGATGTGTGAAATAACAACACACCTGGCTCATGCACAGTGTGACACTTGCCAAACAACTAATAAGAACAGTCAAGGATTTAAATACATGCACATTGATGCACAGAGCTGGACATGCTCAGTAAACCACATGTCTCCAAAATAACAATGTCCAATTACATAAAAGCTCAGTGTCTGTGACGATTGATGAATAGAAATAAGAAGGAAACGCAACATTATCCACAACATCTTCACATGTGGCTGTGCATGACAACATTACATCTGAAAATACACAACTAACATTGTGTCTCTCTACTACCCGCAGGCACTCCAGAACAGAGGGCATCATCTGTAGAAGATTCAGAGTCCACCAGCAGCTCCAGCACAACGTCGGACACTGAGACCTCCAGTGGGGATGACTCTCACACCTCCTCGTGCGATGGGAACCAACCTGGCACCTCCGGTGTGGGTCAGAATGTGGCACCAGTACGATCAGCAGCCCCAGCGACCACTCCTGCAACGTCCAGTAACATCCAGATGCCCCGGATCCCCACGGACACACCCAGACAACAAAACCCTGGGAGCACAGCAAGACAGCCCAATCTGGATTTGGCAGGAAATACCAGCCCTGTCAACAATGAAGGAGGACAGGAGCTGTCAGTGCGTGCTACGCCAGGCAATGTCCGTGCGGGTAGGGAAAGGAGTGGTGTGAGGGTGCGTGGTGGGAGGACACGTCCCACAGCTGGTGTCGGACAACAAGCTGACCCAGAGTTACAACGCATTTTTGATGTATATCGCGAATGCATTGGAGACTTTGGCCAGGTTGTCGGGATCCTCAGGGACATGAAACATCAGCAGGCTGTACATTTCGACCGGATGGACAACCATATGGACCGTGTGGACCAACACATGGACCGTATGGACCAACACATGGACCATATGGAGTCCAACTGGTCAAAAATAGACAATCTCACGGCGGTGCATAGGGACATACTTACATGCCTACGCCAAATAACCAACAACATTACCACACCTCCCAGTGTGCACTCCACACCTGTTGCCTCTACATCGGCAACTGCCACAGGGAGGGATGAGGAGTCTGGCGTAGAGTCCCCTCCGCCGCTGCAGCCTGATACTGAGGGTCCACCCCCAACAAAGAAGAGGAGGGGCCGTCCAAGGAAGGATGGCAAGTGAGAGACTGATGGACATGCATCCCCCCTGGAACCAAATAAATGCTCTGGATATCCTCCACTGTGTGCAAATCATTCACTTTGTTGACAGTCCCTGGACTCTCCCACATGGGATGGAGCATGTAAGTTGGACTAAATGCCAAATGGACTGTGGATCTCGCTCAGAAGGGATTTCATCTGACAACACTTCCAACTCCTCTATGAACTGTGGATGATAAATTTGGGAATGCAATCACCTTTACCTGTTAGATGTTGTCACATGCACATTAATAAATTCATGTTCACACAAACCCTGTGTCATCTGTGAATTGTACACTGTACCCACTTATTAGCTCATGATCTGTATCACCTGGCACTGTCTCACACTGAGGTGCATGAGTTCTGTGGTAGTGATTCTTCTCATACAGAAGTATGCACGGCAAAATAGGCCATTGTTGAAGGATGGATGGACATTAGTTTCACATCAGAACACACAATCCAATGACCTACTACCTCTGGTGTTTCATCATCTCAACAAAATATATGCAGAAGACACCCAATGATTCTACCACCCAGTAGCCAGCACCAACAACATCTCCGAAGCAAGGTAGCAATGGACACATTCACGCTCACTCACCCATGCTTGTCCACCCAATCAGGAATCAGAGTGTGTGTAATGTTCAATAATTCACGTCGGAGAAATAAACAATCTCTGACTGTTGTCCTACAATGCAGCATACGAGCTAGCCCCTGCAGCAGTAAACATGATTCCCAAACAACATACAATTCCATAATCAAACATAATAGTACAGGTGAAATGTGTTCACAACCTCAGTGTGGAAAGCACCACCCTCCCTTTGATGGTGACAGATTCTACAAACCATTGAAGAACTCTGTGGCAATACGGGTCAACCGCTCACCTCAGACAGTAGGAGTACTGGTCACAGCATATGCACAGCAAAGCGCTGGTGCGTATATGTAGATTTTCCATCTGTGTAGATTATTGCACTGTGCGTCAATGTAATGCAAGTATTCCACTTATGTGTAACAAAGTGTAGCATTTCATGGCGAAACTATCCGTGCTGACTAGATCTACCATTAAAAAGAGTCCTGTTTTTCAGGCTTGTGGCGCAGCCCTTCAACAGTACCAACATGATCTCATGTGGACTCAAAGGCATCTTGCACAACAATCACAGAAAGAATGTGTGCTAAAATGTCACACACAAAGCTATTATGTCAGCTTGGCTCCGGTAACTTTAGCATAATACAGCATGATCCTAGGGACCAGCTTACAATTCATCTACCGCCTCATGAAAAAATGTCACATGACACATACCAGAGATAGCCACGCAAGGTCAGCACAACACACATAGCACATGCAACATTAAACATTGCACACACTGTTGTCAAATTAAATCCATTGAACCGCACAAAGAAAGACCATTGTCTAATGAAATGAAAACCATGGCAGAAAAACATGATATGAACAGTTGTAGCATATTTTTGCAATGGAGAAGGCAAACATCAATGTGTGTAACAGGTTTATTACACAGGCAGAAGTTCTGCTCAACACAAAAGCAAACTGATTACAGTTCCAAGTATCCAAATAAAACAAAGAAAAGACAAATCTGACCAAATAGATTGGCTGTCAGAGAGTACTGGTCCAAATTGAAAATCCATTATGGAACAGAGTGGTGTGTACCCACACAACAGCCAAAGGAGCCTGTGAAGGAGAGCCATAGTACAGTCTTAATCACAACTTGCCATGATGACATATCCAATCATTGACTCACTATTGTCCATTGTAAATTCTGATCAATTGCTAGGGTTGAATACAACAATGTAGTGGAGACCATGATAACTTAACATACACTGTACAACAGCAAGGAGCCTGTGAATTAGCTGACCCACACACATATCACAACATATTGTCCGACTTACACACATCACGCTTAGGAAAGGCATCATCAGACATACATGCATACTTACACTCAAGCAAAGAAGTTGTCAATGAGCTGTCTCCTGACATCCACCTCCTCTTCCTCCTCCTCCTCCTCACTGGCAACGTTCCCCAGGCCTGGATCCTCCCATGAGGGAGGACGTTGGTCCCTGTCATCCTGAATGAGCGGTAGCTTATTCCTCACAGCCTTGTTGTGAAGCATGCAGCACACTATGATGATTTTGCACACCTTCTCCGGGGAATATTGAAGGGCACCTCCTGTCCGGTCAAGGCAGCGGAATCTGGTCTTCAGCAGCCCAAATGTGCGCTCAATCACACGTCTGGTCCGGCCATGTGCCCCATTGTAACAGACATCAGCAGGTGTGACCGGGTTCCTGAGTGGTGTCAGCAAACAGGGCATGTTTGGGTATCCTGAGTCTCCTGAAATTATCAAATATGAAGGATCAGTTGAGCAACAACAGGGTACAACCTGACAGACAATGATCACACAACTGACACTGACAACTTGACTCACCAACAAGCCAGGCACGCTCATTCATGAAGTGGGACATCAGCTGGGGGATCCGACTCATCCTCACTATGTATGCGTCATGTGCAGATCCCGGGAAACGCACACATACATGGGAGATGATCTGGTCCGCCATACATACCACAAGGGCATTGATTGAATGAAAGTGTTTACGATTCCTGTAAACCTGTTCATGGGCTCGTGGTGCAACCAAACCCACATGTGTCCCATCAATTGATCCAATCACATGTGGCATGTGTCCCAGGGCATAAAAATCATCCTTAATGGCACGGAACTGTGGCGGTGTGGGGAAATGAATGTACAGGTCGAGGAACCTCAACATGGCCTCACACACGTCCCGGAGCACTCGACTGAACATCGTCTGGGACATCCCACCAGCATCAGACACAGTAAACCGGAACAAACCTGTGGCAAAAAAATGTAGTGCCGCCATCACCTTTACCTTGGGGGTCAGGGCAAAGGGATATGTGCATCCAGGTAGCAAGTGTGGTGACATCTGGTCTGCCAATTCCAAAATTAATGCCCTTGTGAACCTGTATTTCCTCATGCACTCACGCTCCACCATGGTTTCAAGATCCTGGAAGGGTCTGTGGACATTTGGTGCCCTGAGGAACACATGACAAAGTATGTACACATATTACTATATGAATTATACTTCAATTAATACAGTATCAACAGATTGCGTGGCACTTACAATGATGACACAGTGAAGTCAGATGTCTGAGGTTGACCTAATCCAGAAATTACAGCAATGTGAGCATGAACATACACACAATTATTTAAGGTATTACCAAATATTCCTGTGTAGTACTGTGACTACTCGCTGTTCTCTGACACTGTCCATGTGATCAATTGTAACATGCACAACACACACACAATTAAGTATCAGCCATAGGTTCTTATGTCAAATTGCACATGCATTGAATGTACACAGACATGGACAAGGTATTCCGACCTAGCAACAACACTACATACAGACAGCTTGTCACCATGCACAACACTGTCATGGTCAGGACATTCAATCAACCAAGAGGGACTATGGGGCTTTTTTATATAGAGGTCCAGCATACATGCCCTATCAAGCAGTGAGAGAAAAGGGTATGCAGTTCCTCGGGTGGGTGAGAGAGAGAGAAAATAGAGGAAACACAACAGTAGAGGAAGGGAATTCCTCTTGTCGGAACTAGGGTCCTCACACACCCAGCAAGCTAGGTGTCATGCTTCATCATATGGACCTGCTCCTCGTCGGGTCGGCGCTGCAATACCTGACGGGCACCCATAAAGGGGCTCTTTAGCGGAGATCTTCAGTTCCTGGCCGTATGGTGCGGTGCGTGTGAAGGGCCTAGTGGTGTAGATGTGAGTGAATAGAGGTGGTTTTAAAACAAGTTGGATAGTCCGAAATATGACTTTATTCAGGCTGGCTATCCACCTGATTAAAAACAAACTAAGAGTGGCAGCTTGCTGTCGTATGGGTTCAGCTCAGCTATGCTCATCTCTGACGGTCAACATGTTTCATGCCTCGCGGTCCTAGTGATCCTCGGCAATTCTTCAGGACCTAGTGTAAAAGAACTATCTACACACTGTGGTGGGTGCGGATGCTACCTACCACGTTTAGTACTATGGAAACAGTCTCTCCATGAATTTCTGGTAACCTAAGAGAAATATATAAGGTAGCCACAACTATTTCAGTGAAGAGTACAAAGTCCTCTCTGCAGTATTACATTAACAATCCTCTCTCTCAGTGTTGGATCATACAAACTGTGGTGGTTATGACAGAGGAGGTATCAATTGATGGCCTCCGTGCAGGTTAGGTAACCTATCTTAAGTGAGGTTTAAAAACAAGCACTAGTTAAAAAATAGCTAAAAACAGAAGACCAGGGGACCATGTGCAACTATTGCACGTTTGGGAATAATTTACAAAGTAGGGTTAGCAGTCACAAGCAGACAGGTTGCACTTGACAGGGGAGGCACTCACCTAACTCAGTGCTACCACATGTTCCAATCCGTGTCCGAAGCGGTACCGGGACACCTAAAATCTGGTGTCCTACGGGTGACAAGATTGCACAAAAAACGAATTGAGCCGTGAACACCATCACACGGTTATACAGGTAGTGGTAAACTGCCTTAGTGCTATTGTACCAAGTGCGTAAAGGTAGCAGGGGAGGCGACCATCTGGAACACCTCACCGAGCAGTCCAGGGACCCTGCCACAACTAGAAGGGTCAGTCATGGTGTGCTTGTTGTTACCACTCAGACTAGAAAAGGGCGTGTACTGCCAACAAGTATGCGGGAGTACGGCCATGGCTAGTATCGTGGACCAACTGCACCCGTTCGTGTGCCGAATCGGTAGTATAGACGGAGATTAGCAGTCCGATGGTATAGCCAGAGCGTGGCCAGGCCCTCCCACAAACTAGTCCCTTTATGCCTGCAAAGTACACAAAGCATGGCAAAATCCCACATCTATTTACTCACGATTTGATTTTCTCCGGAGTGGGCTGGAAGACCTACCCCTCGCCGCTTGAACCGGGAAGGACAACGCTGCCATTGACTCGCGCTGAAATACTTGCCGGCGTGGGAGGGGCGGGGCTGGTTTCTGGGTTGTCGTTATGTGTGTGGGCACATGATCACATCGTAGATCAATGCTCAGAGAGGTGACAGCTCGTGAGACTAGGCGGCCATCTTGTAGTATAACTAAATCAATGCGGTACACTGTTAAACCGCAGGCCAGCCATGCCATCCGGTCGTTATCACAGTGGCAATGCCGAGCAAGATGTTTGTGGTATAACACTCAGTGCACAACACAAAGCAATAAAACGTGCCCGTTACCAGCGCGTAGATGATAGTTCCACGCAGTGGCTGCTCGTGTGAGTCGGCGGCCATCTTGTAGTGTAGTTTCTTCAATCCTGCTCTATGCTGTTGCAACAGGTCATCAATGCTATCAGGTGTGAATTGTATGGCTTTGTCGACTATGATGTATTCAATGAACAGACCGGTATAATCTATGACGCGCTAAGGTGTATGCAGCAGGTCATTAATGCTATCGGGTGTGAATTGTATGGCTATGTCGACTATGATGTATTCAATGAACAGACCAGTGTAATACCTGACACGCTAAGGTGTACGGGTAGCGTCAGTCAAGGTGATCGCTAGTACAGACCTCCTGACCCAATTTTAAGAGAAAAGAAGCCAACCTCCAAGTGCTACTAGACCTCAGTATGTCTACGGCAGATAAGTTTATGAGTCCGCTGATGCCGTCATCAGCTATATCAGTTGCTGTGTGTTACAGGTGGTGTGCAGACGGCATTGTCAACGTGTGGGTAGTGGCTCATCTATTAGTTAAGGAGGACCAAGGGATTTCGTCATTCATCCCATCCCAGTCTGATCCAAGGCGGTGAACCCATCTCTGTTCTATTCTGAACAGTGCCCTTTGTGTTATCCTGGGGTGGGTTTCTAGAACCAGCCATCGTAAGGAATCTGGGGTATGATTGTGTTCCTTGTAGTGTGTGTACATTTTCGTAGTGACCCTCTGACATCTTATATTGCTCTTGTGCTCTGTTATGCGTGTTTTTACTGGTCTAAGGGTCATCCCCACATATCTCTTATTGCACGGATAGGTAGCCAAATAAATACAGTGTGTTGTGTTGCAATTAGTGTGCCTCAGCATTCTCCAGGTAAAGGTGTCAGAGAAGGTAACCTCTTTGGTCACACCCGTCTGGTGACACACTGAACAGGTGCCACACGGGTAATGACCTATTACCGGGGGGAGATCCCATAGTGTTCTTTGCACATTATTACTCACACTCCTAGGTCTGGTGTGTATGAGAATGTCCTTGAGGTTTTGTGTCCACTTGAAGGCAAATCGTGGTGTAGGGATATTCAGGTCACCTGTTTTCAAAATTCCCCAATGCTTTTTAATAATGCCTTTGATGCGTGTCGAATTTGATGTAAAGGACGTTACACAAGTCAATGAATCTGTTTGTTCACTGGGGTTAGGCTGTAATAGAGACTCGCGGGGGTTGTTTCTAGCCCTCTTAAGAGAGTTTCTGATCTGGGGGTCAGGGTAACCTCTTAGTCTCAAATTGGAGCTTAACTGCTATGCTTCAGCCTTGTAGTCCGTAATGGAGCTACAGTTTCTCCTAATACGAAGAAATTGTCCAAAGGGTAGATTATCTTTAAGAGCCCTAGGGTGGTGGCTGCTATATAAAAGCAAGCTGTTCCTGTCCGTCGGTTTTTTGTACAGTGTTGTACTAAGTCCTGTGTCATTGAGCATAATACTCAGGTCTAGGAATGGTACGTTTGTATTGGAGATAGTGTAGGTAAATCTCAGATACTGATTTTGTGTGTTGATCCACTCACAGAAGGCCAGACAAGTTGGGTGGTCCCCCTTCCAAAAAATCAGTATGTCGTCAATGAACCTCCTCCATAAGGTCAGGTTATTGATGAAAGGGTTACTGGGGTGCCTGATGACGTTCTCCTCGAAGGTGGCCATGTAGATACAGCCCACACTTGGGGCAAAAGTACTCCCCATCAAAGTACCTTGGGATTGATGAAACAACTGTTTACTATATTCAAAGTAATTCTCCGTTAATGCCAAAGTGGCACACCCCATAACGAAGGAGATGGGGGTGGGAGAAGTCCATTCCTCTCTCATGAGCGCTGTTTCAACAGCTGTTAGAGTGTCACGTTGGGGGATTTTAGTATATAGTGCCTCCACGTCCAACGTGACCAGAAGGTTGATGTCACTTGGGTCATGTATCTCCTCTATGATACGGAGAATATCCGTCGTGTCGCATACATAGGACGGGGTCTTTTTTACTATAGGTTGTAAAAAGTGGTCAACAAACCTTGATAGGAGTTCCAAGAGTGACCCTATTCCAGAGACAATAGGTCGTCCTGGTACTGGTGTCGTGCCCTTATGAATTTTGGGTAGAGTATAGAAATAGGGTATTCTGGGGTCTTTGGTGATAAGAAAGTCAGCCTCTTTCCTATTAATCCACCCGTTACTCTCTGCTTCAAAGACTATGGTTGCAATCTGCGAAGTTAATCTCGGTGTCGGGTCAGTCGAGATAGGAGTATAGTACCTGATGTTCTCAAGTTGGCGCATGCACTCAAGGTCGTAATCAGTGGTGGTCTGTATCACAGTGGCACCTCCCTTGTCTGCCTGCTTTATAGTGATGCTTGTGTCAAAGGCTAAGGACATCGCAGCCGCCAGTTCCGTGTTTGACATATTGTGGAATGCATGCCCTCTAGGGATTGCTTCCAGCTCGCGGAGAATGGCTTTTTCAAATGTGAGCACTTCTGGTGGGACCATACTGTTGGTAGGAGTGAACGTTGAGGGATTGCGTAAGCCAGAGTAGTCAGATTCTATCTGTGGTTTATCCTGGAAAAATGCTTTCAAGCGGATTTTCCTAAGAAATTCTTGGATCTTGCAATTGTCCCTGAACCTGTCCACTCGTGGTGTAGGGACATACCCCAGTGCTTTCTCAAGTACTGTCTGTTCCAACCCCGTTAGTGGTCTATGTGACAGGTTGACTACTAATTCTTTTTCCCTCTGCTCCTGCTCCTGGTTTCCACTGGGTATTGTTCTTGGTCCTGCCACTGTAATCCTTTCTGTGTCCCTCTTTTTCACCCTCTTCCTCTGCCCCAGCCTCTGCCTAAAAAAGGTTGGTTGCCCATGGGGTAGAACTGAGGTTGCCCATGTGGGTACACCGGGAACTGCCAAAAGGGGGGGGGGGTTGTGTTGGACCTGCATAAGCCGGTGTGCTGTTGTAATGGGGGTAGGAAGACTGAATATTCCTCTTTTGGTTGTTACTCCCCCAACTACCAGTGCTCGAGTCACTATTAGAGGAGCCCCTCCTGGAGTTGTCAGAATTATCGTCAGAAGAATAGCTATTCTTGGCTACTTGATAATCTGTCTTCAAGTAAGGGTATACTTTCTCCTTATCGAATTTTTTAATATCCTTTTGTAGTTTAGATATCTTTTGCTTAAGCAGATACTCTCTGCTGTCAGCAATCTCGCTGTTTATTTCTGCCAACTTAGACTTAAAAGTGGTGTTCTGGATGGTAGATTTGAGTGCCCCTTCTGCTGCCTGAATCCTGGCCAATAATGCGTCTGCTAACCGTTGGGCAGTATTGATAATGAGTACCAAGAGGTCTCGGGTGCACTTCCAAGATACCAGACACCATTATTTTTTGAATGTAGGGTCTTCTAAAAAAAAGTCTGGGGAAAATGTTCACTATGAGTCCACTTGGAGCGATGTTAGCTCGCAAGTACTCGGTCATCAATGCCCCATGGAGCATGATCTTAACCCATTCTCTTTTCAATGCTGTTAATGAGGTCCAGTCTTCTGATTGCGTCCCTGAGGCCGCAGAACCCCCTGCCCCAAGGAGGGAGGGTGTTTTCCTTAAAATATCGGCTACTGCTTCATCATTGAAGCTGAGTCCTGGGTTATCCTCCATAACTGGTAGGTAACCTGGCCACCCCTTGAAGATGTAGGGGTAGAGTTATAACTGTGGGCTAGTCAGTGTAGGTAACACCGCTTGGTAACCTATGAACTAGAAGTCCCACGGGGGTAACCCGTGCACAAACTCAATCAACCAAGAGGGACTATGGGGCTTTTTTATATAGAGGTCCAGCATACATGCCCTATCAAGCAGTGAGAGAAAAGGGTATGCAGTTCCTCGGGTGGGTGAGAGAGAGAAAATAGAGGTAACACAACAGTAGAGGAAGGGAATTCCTCTTGTCGGAACTAGGGTCCTCACACACCCAGCAAGCTAGGTGTCATGCTTCATCATATGGACCTGCTCCTCGTCGGTTCGGCGCTGCAATACCCGACGGGCACCCATAAAGGGGCTCTTTAGTGGAGATTTTCAGTTCCTGGCCGTATGGTGCAGTGCGTGTGAAGGGCCTAGTGGTGTAGATGTGAGTGAATAGAGGTGGTTTTAAAACAAGTTGGATAGTCCGAAATATGACTTTATTCAGGCTGGCTATCCACCTGATTAAAAACAAACTAAGAGTGGCAGCTTGCTGTCGTAGGGGTTCAGCTCAGCTATGCTCATCTCTGACGGTCAACATGTTTCATGCCTCGCGGTCCTAGTGATCCTCGGCAATTCTTCAGGACCTAGTGTAAAAGAACTATCTACACACTGTGGTGGGTGCGGATGCTACCTACCATGTTTAGTACTATGGAAACAGTCTCTCCATGAATGTCGGGTAACCTAAGAGAAATATATAAGGTAGCCACAACTATTTCAGTGAAGAGTACAAAGTCCTCTCTCCAGTAGTACATTAACAATCCTCTCTCTCAGTGTCGGATCATACAAACTGTGGTGGTGATGACAGAGGAGGTATCAATTGATGGCCTCCGTGCAGGTTAGGTAACCTATCTTAAGTGAGGTTTAAAAACAAGCACTAGTTAAAAAATAGCTAAAAACAGAAGACCAGGGGACCACGTGCAACTATTGCACGTTTGGGAATTATTTACAAAGTAGGGTTAGCAGTCACATGCAGATGGGTTGTACTTGACAGGGGAGGCACTCACCTAACTCAGTGCTACCACATGTTCCAATCCGTGTCCGAAGCGATACCGGGACACCTAAAATCTGTTGTCCTACGGGTGACAAGATTGCACAAAAAACTAATTGAGCCGTGAACACCATCACGCGGTTAAACAGGTAGTGGTAAACTGCCTTAGTGCTATTGAACCAAGTGCGTAAAGGTAGCAGGGGAGGCGACCATCTGGAACACCTCACCGAGCAGTCCAGGGACCCCGCCACAACTAGAAGGGTCAGTCGTGGTGTGCTTGTTGGTACCACTCAGACTAGAAAAGGGCGTGTACTGCCAACAAGTATGCGGGAGTACGGCCATGGCTAGTATCGTGGACCAACTGCACCCGTTCGTGTGCCCAATCGGTAGTATAGACGGAGATTAGCAGTCCGATGGTATAGCCAGAGCGTGGTCAGGCCCTCCCACAAACTAGTCCCTTTATGCCTGCAAAGTACACAAAACATGGCAAAAACCCACTTTTATTTACTCACGATTTGATTTTCTCCGGAGTGGCCTGGAAGACCTACCCCTCGCCGCTCGAACCGGGAAGGACAACGCTGCCATTGACTCGTGCTGAAATACTTGCCGGCGTGTGCGGGGCGGGGCTGGTTTCCGGGTTGTCATCATGTGTGCGGGCACATGATCACATCGTAGATCAATGCTCAGAGAGGTGACAGCTCGTGAGACTAGGCGGCCATCTTGTAGTATAACTAAATCAATGCTGTACACTGTTAAACCGCAGGCCAGCCATGCCATCCGGTCGTTATCACAGTGGCAATGCCGAGCAAGATGTTTGTGGTATAACACTCAGTGCACAACACAAAGATATAAAACATGCCCGTTACCAGCGCGTAGATGATAGTTCCACACAGTGGCTGCTTGTGTGAGTCGGCGGCCATCTTGTAGTGTAGTTTCTTCAATCCTGCTCTATGGTGTTGCAACAGGTCATCAATGCTATCAGGTGTGAATTGTATGGCTTTGTCGACTATGATGTATTCAATGAACAGACCAGTGTAGTACCTGACACGCTAAGGTGTACGGGTAGCGTCAGTCAAGGTGATCGCTAGTACAGACCACCTGACCCGATTTTAAGAAAAAAGAAGCCAACCTCCAAGTGATACTAGACATCAGTATGTCTACGGCAGCTAAGTTTATGAGTCCGCTGATGCCGTCATCAGCTATATCAGTTGCTGTGTGTTACAGGTGGTGTGCAGACGGCATTGTCAACGTGTGGGTTGTGGCTCATCTATTAGTTAAGGAGGACCATGGGATTTTGTGGATCAACACACAAAATCAGTATCTGAGATTTACCTACACTATCTCCAATACAAACGTACCTTTCCTAGACCTGAGTATTATGCTCAATGACAAAGGACTTAGTACAACACTGTCCAAAAATTCGACGGACAGGAACAGCTTGCTTTTATATAGCAGCCACCACCCTAGGGCTCTTAAAGATAATCTACCCTTTGGACAATTTCTTCGTATTAGGAGAAATTGTAGCTCCATTACGGACTACAAGGCTGAAGCACAGCAGTTAAGCTCCAATTTGAGACTAAGAGGTTACCCTGACCGCCAGATCAGAAACTCTCTTAAGAGGGCTAGAAACAACCCCCGCGAGTCTCTATTACAGCCTAACCCCAGTGAACAAACAGATTCATTGACTTGTGTAACGTCCTTTACATCAAATTCGACACGCATCAAAGGCATTATTAAAAAGCATTGGGGAATTTTGAAAACAGGTGACCTGAATATCCCTACACCACGATTTGCCTTCAAGCGGACACAAAACCTCAAGGACATTCTCATACACACCAGACCTAGGAGTGTGAGTAATAATGTGCAAAGAACACTATGGGATCTCCCCCCGGTAATAGGTCATTACCCGTGTGGCACCTCTTCAATGTGTCACCAGACGGGTGTGACCAAAGAGGTTACCTTCTCTGACACCTTTACCTCGAGAATGCTGAGGCACACTAATTGCAACACAACACACTGTATTTATTTGGCTACCTGTCCGTGCAATAAGAGATACGTGGGGATGACCCTTAGACCAGTAAAAACACACATAACAGAGCACAAGAGCAATATAAAATGTCAGAGGGTCACTACGAAAATGTACACACACTACAAGGAACACAATCATACCCCAGATTCCTTACGATGGCTGGTTCTAGAAACCCACCCCAGGATAACACAAAGGGCACTGTTCAGAATAGAACAGAGATGGGTTCACCACCTTGGATCAGACCGGGATGGGTTGAATGACGAAATCCCATGGTCCTCCTTAACTAATAGATGAGCCACTACCCACACGTTGACAATGCCGTCTGCACACCACCTGTAACACACAGCAACTGATATAGCTGATGACGGCATCAGCGGACTCATAAACTTATCTGCCGTAGACATACTGAGGTCTAGTATCACTTGGAGGTTGGCTTCTTTTCTTAAAATCGGGTCAGGAGGTCTGTACTAGCGATCAACTTGACTGACGCTACCCGTACACCTTAGCGTGTCAGGTATTACACTGGTCTGTTCATTGAATACATCATAGTCGACATAGCCATACAATTCACATGCGATAGCATTAATGACCTGCTGCATACACCTTAGCGTGTCATAGATTATACCGGTCTGTTCATTGAATACATCATAGTCGACAAAGCCATACAATTCACACCTGATAGCATTGATGACCTGTTGCAACACCATAGAGCAGGATTGAAGAAACTACACTACAAGATGGCCGCCGACTCACACGAGCAGCCACTGCGTGGAACTATCATCAACGCGCTGGTAACGGGCACGTTTTATTGCTTTGTGTTGTGCACTGAGTGTTATACCACAAACATCTTGCTCGGCATTGCCACTGTGATAACGACCGGATGGCATGGCTGGCCTGCGGTTTAACAGTGTACAGCATTGATTTAGTTATACTACAAGATGGCCGCCTAGTGTCACGAGCTGTCACCTCTCTGAGCATTGATCTACGATGTGATCATGTGCCCGCACACATGACGACAACCTGGAAACCAGCCCCCCCCGCCCACGCCGGCAAGTATTTCAGCGCGAGTCAATGGCAGCGTTGTCCTTCCCGGTTCGAGCGGCGAGGGGTAGGTCTTCCAGGCCACTCCGGAGAAAATCAAATTGTGAGTAAATAGAAGTGGGTTTTTGCCATGTTTTGTGTACTTTTCAGGCATAAAGGGACTAGTTTGTGGGAGGGCCTGACCACGCTCTGGCTATACCATCGAACTGCTAATCTCCGTCTATTCTACCGATTGGGCACACGAATGGGTGCAGTTGGTCCACGATACTAGCCATAGCCGTACTCCCGCATACTTGTTGGCAGTACACGCCCTTTTCTAGTCTGAGTGGTACCAACAAGCACACCACGACTGACCCTTCTAGTTGTGGCGGGGTCCCTGGACTGCTCGGTGAGGTGTTTCAGATGGTCGCCTCCCCTGCTACCTTTACGCACTTGGTACAATAGCACTAAGGCAGTTTACCACTACCTGTCTAACCGCGTGATGGTGTTCACGGCTCCATTAGTTTTTTGTGCAATCTTGTCACCCGTAGGACACCAGATTTTAGGTGTCCCGGTACCGCTTCGGACACGGATTGGAACATGTGGTAGCACTGAGTTAGGTGAGTGCCTCCCCTGTCAAGTGCAACCCGTCTGCTTGTGACTGCTAACCCTACTTTGTAAATAATTCCCAAACGTGCAATAGTTGCACGTGGTCCCCTGGTCTTCTGTTTTTAGCTATTTTTTAACTAGTGCTTGTTTTTAAATCTCACATAAGATAGGTTACCTAACCTTCACGGAGGCCATCAATTGATACCTCATCTGTCATCACCACCACAGTTTGTATGATCCTACACTGAGAGAGAGGATTGTTAATGTAATACTGGAGAGAGGACTTTGTACTCTTCACTGAAATAGTTGTGGCTACCTTATATATTTCTCTTAGGTTACCCGACATTCATGGAGAGACTGTTTCCATAGTACTAAACGTGGTAGGTAGCATCCGCACCCACCACAGTGTGTAGATAGTTCTTTTACACTAGGTCCTGAAGAATTGCCGAGGATCACTAGGACAGCGAGGCATGAAACATGTTGACCGTCAGAGATGAGCATAGCTGAGCTGAACCCCTACGACAGCAAGCTGCCACTCTTAGTTTGTTTTTAATTAGGTGGATAGCCAGCCTGAATAAAGTCATATTTCGGACTATCCAACTTGTTTTAAAACCACCTCTATTCACTCACATCTACACCACTAGGCCCTTCACACGCACCGCACCATACGGCCAGGAACTGAAGATCTCCGCTAAAGAGCCCTTTTATGGGTGCCCGTCGGGTATTGCAGCGCCAACCCGACGAGGAGCAGATCCATATGATGAAGCATGACACCTAGCTTGCTGGGTGTGTGAGGACCCTAGTTCCGACAAGAGGAATTCCCTTCCTCTACTGTTGTGTTTCCTCTATTTTCTCTCTCTCTCACCCACCCGAGGAACTGCATACCCTTTTCTCTCAATGGTCAGGACATTGTCATGGTGTGATGTATGACCTACACAACACATTGATCCCCTGGGACAGTGGCCAAGCATAGGAGGATGATCTGTGAAGTGGTCACTCACACTAATCATGTCCCTCACACACACTGCTATAGTTGCACTGTAAGCTAGGATCATAATGTCAGTAGTCTTGTCTATTGTGTCTGTCCCATTTGGCATGTGCAGGACTACATCCACACAGGACATACAGCATGCCATTATTCATACATACATTGACTGAGTTGATGAGTGGGCATTGCATGCACGCGCCTGCCACATCCTGAGCGAGCCGGACTGACCGATTGAATGCTTTATTCAATGCTGTACGACGCGGGTGAGTTTTCAATACACGCCGTCTGCCACATCCTGAGCGAGCCGGACTGACCGATTGAATACTTTATTCAATGCTGTACGACGCGGGTGAGTTTTCAATACACGCGTCTGCCACATCCTGAGCGAGCCGGACTGACCGATTGAATGCTTTATTCAATGCTGTACGACGCAGGTGAGTTTTCAATACACGCGTCTGCCACATCCTGAGCGAGCCAGACTGACCGATTGAATGCTTTATTCAATGCTGTACGACGCGGGTGAGTTTTCAATACACGCATCTGCCACATCCTGAGCGAGCCGGACTGACCGATTGCATGCTTGAATCAATGCTGTACGACGCAGGTGAGTTTTCAATACACGCGTCTGCCACATCCTGAGCTAGCCGGACGCACTGGTTGCCTGTTGGTTGTCATGGTGACAGACGCGCATTTTGCATCGTGCACGATTCGCGTAGGGTACGATTCGGTTAACTTTTGGTACAAATGTATCAAACTCAAAACTGTCATGATGCAGGTATTTTGAAAGTTGCGGTAGGCTTGTCCGATGCGTCCTATCTCATGGATTGGACAAATTCATAGGATGCGAACGAGTCTGACCTATCGTTTTGTACGCATGGGACCTATTCTGCCTCTGCAGCACTGAAATAAGGCTGTGTCTTGCCCTGAGAGCTCACTTGCCTGCACTGAATGCTCCATACAGACATCTCTGCTACCACTGCTGCTGTCTCTGTATCCTCTCGCTCCAAGGATGGCACGTACTGTGGAGAGGGCCCCAGCATTCACAGAGGAGGAAAACCAGGCCCTGCTGGACAGCCTCCTACCACAGTACAGCAAGCTGTATGGGAAACCAGGGGAGCAGGTGAGTGTGCAGTCCACATCCTCTCTCATTGTGCATCTTGTCTGACTACCACTAATGGCATTGTGTGAAGCATTGGCTAGCATGTTCACTCTGTAGTTGTCACACCCAAAGTGTGCAGGTACCTGCACTGAACAGGTACTGTGCTGTGAGAGTGCATTTAGAGACGGTCATAATACCCAGCCAATGTTTCCATGTTGGTGATGCAGGACAAGTGTCCATCCACATAGTTTCACTAACTGTGTACATCAGATGCCCTTGTGAATAGCACATGTTTCTCCAACTGTGTGATGCACAAACATGTTGTATGTGTGTTAATGGCCCTTTAACTTTGTCATCCTCACAGGTTGATGCCCATCAGAAACAGGAGATCTGGCTGACCATTGCCAGGGCAGTTCGATCTGTGGGGGTCCACAGGCGTCGCATCCGCAGCTGCCAGAAGAGGTGGCCGGACCTACGTGGCTGGAGCAGACGCATTGCCAGAGTCCTGCTGAAGCTGTCGCCTCCTCGCAGTAGGGGCGGACACCGGACCCTGACCCCCCACATGCGCCGGATTCTGCCAGTGGTCTTTCTTGACCTGGATGGGCTGTTAAAGGCCAGACAGCAGCAAGGAGGGGGTAAGTGCATGCCTTGTCTGTGAACTGTGTCTAACATGATCTTTGCATTCCTTCAGCCTGGTTACGCTACCGCAGTTTGTCTGTCTGCTTGAACTAGAATCATGTCCTTTATTTCTGTAATGGCCCTTACTCATCTGATACACAGGTGTGTCCCTTTCTGTCAGTGACATGTCTCACGGGGGGCTGCTGTTGTCCAAGGTTGATGTGGGGGACCGCATCTGCTACTGGCAGTATGTATTAGCCTTCAGGAGTGTGTCATTTATTGAAATGTATCTGCACATTGACAGATATGTGTCATGCACTCTGTGTGGGCCATACATACGTGTCCTAGTCGATGCTCTGCCTCACCATATGTGCCTGGGGTGTTAGCCACACACACATGCAGCATGTGTGACAATGTTGTGATCTCTGAAGTATGTCCATCATGTGTGTCACACATGCATGGACACATGCCTACTGTTCGGGCTAATCCCATGTTGCACATGGACCAGGTCAGGTATGTCTACTCCGGACATGGTGTACACTCAGTTTTCATAATCATTTGTGTCAAAGTAAATTGGATGCATTGTGCAATGTGCAATCAGGTGTCAGCCTCTGTCTCATTGTGGAGTGGGCTGGCTTTTTAGACTCCTGGGGTGTAAATTATTTTTGGGTGGTCAGACAGCTGACATGTGGCTGTTGGATCTTCACGATGGGGTCACACATAGGTGTGTAATCACTTGACTGTGCCTGATGGTGTGTCCAAAATGTAAGTGCAGACAGCTGTACTTCATTGTCATCACAGTGTGATGTGCTCATATTGCCAGACTTGTGCTTGCTGTCACTCTACTGTGGCATATGTTGGAAGTGGGATCATCATTTGCCTTCACATGTGGGTTGCAGTGGGGCAACATGTGCACTTGACAGATGCAGGGCTTATATTCCCCACAACTACATGATTGAGATACAGGGCAGACTGTTTGTTTTGTGATGCACTGCCCAAGTGACAGAAGGCAGCAATGACTGATTACCCAGACTGCCCTGAAGCATGTTGTTTAAATTGCTCTAGTGTATCCTGCAGTGATGGAAGTTGTCCTGCATGCACTCAATTCTGCCATCGTCCAGCAAGACATGCGCACATCATGGTGTGTGGTGAAGGAAGCATATCCATATTACTGACAATTACTTTGTCCATCCCTTTACCTGACACATGTACAAACTCAGTGGCAGGAGATGGTATATGTGTGTACTGACACATTTCCATCACAAATCCTGCAGTTCATGCAACTGTTTATGTGGTGCATGTGTGCACAAATGAGTCGTGTCTGGCTACATGCACCAGACTGATGTCTCCATGGACATGTAGGATATGAGGGGCATGGTTTGCTGGCAGACTGACGTGTGTTTTACAAATATGTGTCTGCAATTAAGAGTATTTACTGCAAATGATGCACAAACGTGCACTGTCATGTGCTGTTCTGACTGTGATGTGTGATGTCTATACAGGTGACTGATGTTTCTCTGTTTGCCCTGTTGATTTGCAGTTACATCTACGGACTCTGGAGGAGACAGCTCCACGGACCATGAGGAGCCAGAGCACCAGACAGGGTCCGCTGCGGAGGATTCGGAGGGACCCAGTGGAATGGAGGGTGAGGGGGGCCACACTGAGGAGACCTCGGCTATGTCCACCTCGGCTGAGGAACACGCCAGCTTCAGTGAAGACTCCTTTGTGGAGGCGGGTGCCAGCAGCCCCCAGTCAACACCTAGCAGGTCTGGCCCCGCCACCACCACCATCTCCACCCTCCCTTCTGCTCCCATTCCAGATGTCCGTGGAGGCTCCCATGTAAGGGAGCATGTCTCCTTCATGCCAGGCACCGCACCACCTGCCCCTGTCTACCCTGCTGCCCTGAGTGTGGAGTCTGTGGACTTACTGAAGCAGCTCCATGTAGGTCAGACAGCGATGCTGAGTGTCCTCCATTCCCACACCAGTCTGTTGACACAACTGGTGTCCTTCATGGAGGGCATCTCATCAAGCATGTCTGCCCTACATCGGACCATTCAGGCCATGGCCTCCACACAGACGGCAGCAGTGTCCCTCATCCAACAGGCCCTCACCCCTGCTACCTCTGCCACATCCACAGTCACCACTCCCCTGCCTTTCCAACAGACACACACACCCGCACATGCATGCACCACATCAGGCAATGGCAGCACACAGACACGCATGCCAAAGTCTCGAGCCACAAGCACGCACACTCCGGGGACTGATGGCACACACACAGGGGATGGGTCAGAGACACACAGACAGGCATCCACATCCAAAACACCTTCCCTTGCCTCACCTACTGCCCCCACTTCCAAGCAGCTCTTCCTCTGTGACCTTGGCCTCTTCCCCACAGAACCATCTGCTCCAACTTATAGGGGGAAGAGGAAGTCACCCCGCACAGAGAGGAGTTCCCCTGCTAAACAGACACCCTCCCCCAGGCGCATTGACACTGAGGCCCCCACCCGCAAGTCTCCCCGGACCAGGAAGGGTAAGACACCACCAAAGGCACAGGCTTCCACCTCACACTCTCCATCCTGCAGCCCCCCGGATGCCATACACAGGTCCTACGGCCATTCCCTGCACCACGTTCACCCACATACCCATACCGCATACCCAGGATGCTTAGGCCCTCCCCCCCTTCCACATGCACTTCCACCCCCGCCTCACATGCTCAGCCTGTTCCTGCCACTGGTGTGGAAACCGTGTCTCCCCCCTCTGTCCTGCCCACCTCATCTGAACCCCATTTCACTCCTCTTGATGTTGGCACTGCAGTAGGAGGGACATCCCACCCGTCTGCTTTGGGCACTGCAGTTGAGAGCCCGTCCACTACATCTGTCCTGCACACTGCAGTGGTGCAGGTTGACCCCACATCTGACTTGTGCCCAGCAGTGGTGACGGCGCCCACTGTCAGACCCCTCCACTGCAGATGCTGGCGTCACTCCTGCACCCACCACACCTCCCCTGCCCCATTCTCCTGTCCCCTGATCCTGTCCCTGCGGTGCCTGGCCTGCCACTATGTATGCCCCTCCAAGGTGTGAGATGTCCCTGGACCATAGCAGTGCAGGCAATGAATGGATTACAAGTTTTCACCTGTTACCCTGGTTGGACTCTTTGATGGACTGGCCATTGGCCTATTTGCATCGTGGCATGAACATTCATGGAGATTTTATTGCTGAATAAAGCCATTTTTGTTATCCAGTGGTGTTGCATATTATGTACATGATGTTGATGATGTGTTTCATGAACTTGCTATTGTAATGGTGTCTGTGTTTGTGCTACAGCAACACTGCACTGTTATGTCTTTTCCCGGCCAATGACAGTGTGCTTTTGGGAGGTTTTACCCTAGTGTCCCTGTGTCTCCTGGATCATCGGCCTGCACATTCATCATGTTTGGTATCTCCCATTGCTGACATGGTATGGAACTTGTTCACATAACATCTACAGTCTCCACAGGATTCCTTAGTGTGTGTGTCTGTTGGTGTTGATATGTGTGTATTCCTCATGGTGCTCACTTTGCACATTGTCTGACTGTTCACTGGAGTCATTGTCAAGGGTCATGGCCATTGCTTGTCTGCACATGGCAGGGGTGGTTCTTGTGATATACGGCAATATTTGCCAAACCAAATCTATGTTTGTATGTGACACAACCACTACATTGCCACAACATTGCTTGTGCAATTTGTACTCGGACTCATGCATGCTGTTTTGGAGATGCTGCTATTTTCAGGGACACAATTACCTTTTGGTCACTGTGGTGATCGGGGGTTTATGTCCCATAACAACGGTGATCAGTTGCAGCAGGATATTAGTGACACACATTTGCATTTTGGGCACACATGTGTTGTGAGTCACATTGTATGTCCACTGCCACATTCTGTGTTGTGAGCATTTGTCACATTAAAACATGCAATGTGGCAAAGATGGTAGAGGGGGTGGTTTGCTTAGTCTCCCTATGTGTGTGTATCCTGGTGTTGATGGGCATCCTGCCCCCTATGAGTGGGGATGGTCATTCAGATAGGCATCCACCCCCCTCTGGGGTGTACAATAATATGAGTGATAGGCATCCACCCCCCTATGGGTGGGATATGCTGGGAGTGATAGGCATCTACCCCCCTCTGGGGTGGGCAATACTGTGGGT
This sequence comes from Calotriton arnoldi, assembly GCA_963921515.1. NCBI lineage: Eukaryota > Metazoa > Chordata > Amphibia > Caudata > Salamandridae > Calotriton > Calotriton arnoldi. The sequence continues at coordinate 517,473 of CAWUFW010011196.1, forward strand.
GATAGGCATCCACCCCCCTATGGGGTGGACAATACTGTGGGTGATAGGCATCCACCCCCCTATGGGTGGGATATGCTGGGAGTGATAGGCATCCACCCCCCTCTGGGGTGGGCAATACTGTGGGTGATAGGCATCCACCCCCTCTGGGGTGGGCAATACTGTGGGTGATAGGCATCCACCCCCCTCTGGGGTGGACAATACTGTGGGTGAAAGGCATCCACCCCCCTATGGGTGGGATATGCTGGGAGTGATAGGCATCCACCCCCCTCTGGGGTGGGCAATACTGGGGTGATAGGCATCCACCCCCCTCTGGGGTGGACAATACTGTGGGTGATAGGCATCCACCCACCCCCCTCTGGGGTGGACAATACTGTGGGTGATAGGCATCCACCCCCCTCTGGAGTGTACAATAATGGGAGTGATAGGCATCCACCCCCCTATGGGTGGGATATGCTGTGAGTGATAGGCATCCAACGCCCTATGGTGTGGGCAATACTGTGGGTGATAGGCATCCACCCCCCTCTGGGGTGGACAATAATGGGAGTGATAGGCATCCACCCCCCTATGGGTGGGATATGTTGGGAGTGATAGGCATCCACCCCCCTCTGGGGTGGACAATACTGTGGGTGATAGGCATCCACCCCCCTCTGGGGTGGGCAATACTGTGGGTGATAGGCACCCACCACCCTCTGGGGTGGACAATACTGTGGGTGATAGGCATCCAACCCCCTCTGGGGTGTACAATAATGGGAGTGATAGGCATCCACCCCCCTATGGGTGGGATATGCTGGGAGTGATAGGCATCCACCCCCCTCTGGGGTGGGCAATACTGTGGGTGATAGGCATCCACCCCCTATGGGGTGGACAATACTGTGGGTGATAGGCATCCACCCCCTATGGGTGGGATATGCTGGGAGTGATAGGCATCCACCCCCTCTGGGGTGGGCAATACTGTGGGTGATAGGCATCCACCCCCTCTGGGGTGGGCAATACTGTGGGTGATAGGCATCCACCCCCTATGGGTGGGATATGCTGTGAGTGATAGGCATCCACCCCCTCTGGGGTGGGCAATACTGTGGGTGATAGGCATCCACCCCCTCTGGGGTGGACAATACTGTGGGTGATAGGCATCCACCCCTCTGGGGTGTACAATAATGGGAGTGATAGGCATCCACCCCCTATGGGTGGGATATGCTGTGAGTGATAGGCATCCAACCCCCTATGGGGTGGGCAATACTGTGGGTGATAGGCATCCACCCCCCTCTGGGGTGGACAATAATGGGAGTGATCGGCATCCACCCCCCTATGGGTGGGATATGCTATTTGGGATAATCATCCACCCCCCTATGGTGGTGTTTCCTTTCGTGTACTCGTGACATTTTGGTGTGTGATAGGTGTCTGACTTACCTTCTGCGTCGTGCGCGTCGGTAACGATGGGCGTACCGTATAGGGAAGACATGCGCGATTGGATACATGGCTGCTCCGTCTCGTCCCCGTTGTTCGTGTTCTGGCGCGACTCGGAGCTTTCATTCATACGCCTTGTCCGGATGCTGTGACGTGGTGGAGCCGGCGCCCTCTGCGACGCGTATTGGGGACGCATCGTACTTGCGTATCCGGAAATTGGTTCATTTGCGCCTCCGCACGACTCGCTTTCTGTGTTTCCTGAACCTGTTCGCTACTGACATAGTGCACGAATCGGAGCGGACGATTTGGTCGGAGATTTGCCTGTTATACGCATCGTACTTGCTAGTTTGTAGGAAAAAGCTCTGGATATGAGTCGGACATAAGGTAAGCCTACGAATAGCATTGGGAAGGCACTTTTGACGACATCGGAATCGACCCCTAAATGAGTCCCTAAACCTGTAATGTCATAATTTTTCCGTTTGCGAACACAAACAAGTTCGCTATCAACTCCTTTTTTTCTTGTTTAATAATGCCTAAGAGCCCTTTAGTACCTGTTCAGTAATCAACCTGATGATATCTACCAAGCTACCTTTTAAAAAACTTATCAGATCTGCAGTTTAAACATCAGTTACCAAAAACACTTCAACCCTGCTTTCAGTACTAATGCTGTGCTAAAGGCAGATGATTTCTAAAACAAGATCATGACCTTATGAATGTCTCTGACATGGTGAAGAGATAACGTGCTAGTCAGCTAAATGGGGAGGGAGATTAATACCAATAGCCTTTAGAAGCAGGTGGTTACTCCCAAGAGAACAGAAATGGGCTGCAATATACATTATGTTATTTTCTGTCCCTATGCAGACGTTTCAGCTCATTTGTTTGGAATACACTTTGTAATGCAAATGAATCATGAGCCCAGGTCCATTCTTATCCATACTGCAGCCATACTCGTATGAATTGTTATTATCTTGGAAAAAACATTCAGAGTAAACAGGGGGACAAAACTATTGAAGGGATAAATAGGGAAGGGTGCAAATAAACATTGGTGTAATGATTACCTTACTTTATAATTTAGAGTAGGGTTTATAACTATATTTAGGGGTAGAAATTGATTTAGGAATAGGAATGCAACAGAAATAGCAATAGGAATAGGAACAGCAATAAGAACAGAAATAGGAATGGGAATGGGAACAGAAATAGCAAGAGCAATCAGATTGCAAGAAGGGTGGAGGTGAGAATGTTGATGAAGCTGAAATCTTGAGGAAAATAGTTCTACTTAGGCTTAGGGTTAAGGTGAGTAATAGGTTTAAATACCCTGGTTAGTGCATATAAATAATTCTCTACATCTTCTTGGGCTTTCTGAGCTATGGGACCATTCTGCTACTTTCTCTTTTCCACCAAAGAGCACAATGAGACCTTTCTTCTGGGTAGTTACATTAGTCAGGGACTCCAGAAAGGCTGCTCTTTCCAGGATGACCAGTGACTTTCTTGATTTTTAGTCTGTGAGCAGTCATGAACCATATTGGAACTTGGTGTCCGTCCCTCTTGACCGGAAATTATACTTCCAGTTCAGAGTGGGTGTTCTCAGTGGGGATTATATAACGAGGTGCGTGCATGTCTTATGCCGTTTCTCTTAAAAAAACTCACCATTTCATGTGAGGTTAGCTGAGTGCCATTATCAGTTATTAATACAACAGGAACACCTTCTTCCTTAAAAATCTCCTCCATCACAGAAATGGTGGACTTTATAGTAACATCCTTCATAAACTTCACAATGATCCACTTCGAATGTACATCCACTACATTGACCGCAAACATCAGGTCCACAGACAATTCCATCATGGGACCAATAAAGTCTAAACAAATGGTATGCCAGGGCTCCCCCGGATCATCAATGTGCCCTCCTTTACTCATACACCCTACTCTCAACCTCTAAACAAAAACCAACCGGTGCACCAAATAGTACTTATACATTAGAATAACCAAGAAGTGTGATTCAATTTCGAAGATGCATTTTCAAATCTTCTCTTTATTCAAATCGGTTCAGATGTGGAATGCATGTGCAGGGAAGAACAACGTACACGTTTCATCCAAAACATTCGACTTCTTCAGGGCTGCAAAGTGATACATATACACATATATAAAAACAATTACATATGTATAAAACAGGACTAAAAACATAACACACCATCATGTAACATCAGGGCACATATGTGTGTACAATAAAACTACAATCATTGTAAAATACAATGACAAGCCCGTTCCACTTTGAACACAGACAAAACATCAAGACAAAAAGAAAAAGAAATATAAAGATCAGTTTAAGACAAGCAATACATATAAGCACATTTTTATATATTTACAAAAAATAATATCACTAGACAATAGTAACGCTAATAAGCACCTGTATGAGTATAACAAGGAACATCATATCGAATACTTTAAGCACAGAAAAAACAATGCAATGTATGCATATGAGGATAATCCCAAAGATGCAAAATAATCTTACTGAGTACTAATGGAAATGCTAGGCACCTGAAAGTGTAACAAGGAATATCATATTGGAAAACCAAATACTAAGGCAAGGGAAAGCAAACAAGATAGATCCAACAGACCAAAGAAACAATAAGACCAAATACCTTTAGGCATGAAGTAAAGAGGGGTAGTGAGGCAGAAATAGGAAATGGGATACCCCAGTGCAATAGAATTTATCACTAGCAAAATAGGAAATTCGCAAAGCCCAATGCTAGATGATACCCATCAAGCGCTTAAAAATATATGAATGAAGATGATGCCACCAATTCACACTTTGAAAATAAAGTAGTAACTCTTAACTTTGTTGCGTGTAAATGACTGCTCTACTAATGCAAGGATAAAAAGAGCAGAGACATACCATTAGCTCTGTCATGTCCAAAAAGGACATGCGCATACTCAAAGGTAAGGCCTGTTGATACTTACTATATAGAAGATATTACTTCAAAAAGAAATGATACTTGAAAAAACATCAGGTAGAGTCAGTTCCTAATTTGTCCAATTAAGTAAACCAAGGGCATCTCAACCCTTAAGCTGGCACCTATCAAGAAACATGACAAAATCACATAAGTAAACATCATATAGGAAATCCAAATTCGGTCTATAGAATCAGCATATTTAATGATATGCAAGAAACATCAAGAACCCAAAGAGTCTGCCTGGTTAAGGTAAGAGTCATGATTTATGACACAACAGAGCCACTATATCCTAAAGGCCCGACCAAAAGGAGGGTTCAATGCAATGTAGTACCTGAACATAGCTATAACAGGAAGCCGGCCCATATTAATTAAAAATAAAAATAAATAGGGCTATCATGTTATACTGTGACCGAAGTGGAAGGCGATAATGTACAACCACAATATCCGAACAGTTAAAGAAAGTACAACAAAAAAGGGGTCAGCTGAGAAGCTGCAACTAGTAACTCACCAGCAATGAAATCACTGGGGGATACAATCCTGTTTATAGAGAACTGCGTATGAAATGCGTTCAATATAGAAGCAAAAAAGAAAGTCCCAATTTCTGGAACCCAATATAAACAAAGAAGCTGTAACCGTTGTACTATAGGGAAACCTGTATAAAAGACGATTATAATATGCCAATAAAAGGGGGAAATCCCAACCCTTATAAAGATAATATACTTAAACGGGCTAAAAGTATATTCCATAGTTAAAAGGTAATGGGCAACCTAAGTATCAGAGCAGGCAAGGGGACTATAATGAAAGACACGGTGAAATGTTACAACACCAAGTGACTCACCAGTGGAAAAAACCACCAGGGGATGCTATGCTATTATGTTGTGGAAAATAACAATTTGCGATAAGGCAGCAAAGGGGGAGGTCCCAGATCCTTATATAATAATAAAGCTGTAACAATTATATTGTTGAGAACCGCATATAAAACGCGTTGCAATAATCAATCAACAGGGGCGATCCCAACTCCTCATAAAGATAATTAAACTTAGTCAATTAAGCAGGGTAAAAATGATCTTACAGCCAAGTATCTCACCATAATACGCGCCGATATGATGCCTGCACTTCTCTGGTACCCACACAGTACTGTGAGCTTAGTCAAACCGAAAGAGACATTACGCCTCAAATTTAAAAATCCCTCCCCTATTTGGTGGTATGATACACCTGTATCGAGGCGTACCGGGAAGCAGGTAAGAAATGTCTCAGATGAAAATGCTAGTAAATCAGGGCAGCCATGTTGAAATGCCCCAACTCAAAACACCAGCAATGTGGAAACGACCGATCTATTAATAATCTTACAAAAAATGACTGTGAAAAAATAATAAATAATTAATAATAATCATTTCCAACCATACCCATAGTAAAGTAAATTAAGATAAGAATATATCCATAAAGTAAACGGGACTTAAGCGAACCGCTGACGTGAATCACTGCAAAACACAGAGAGGCAGCCATGTTGGAATAGTCTTAAGCACAGTGATACCCATGCTAACAAGGTAGACAGACACAACATTAGTAAAGCACCACATCAAAGTCTGCGGTACTCCCAAAGTCAACAAATAAACACACAAAAAAGACAGTGAAAAGCAGATGTGTGGTAATCCCAGAGAGCATAATAGCTCCACATAACCAAAGAATAGGAAAGACGTTAGGCTATTTGGAAGTAAGTGAATCGATAATACATTTTCAATTAATGTAGTCGTTCTTAATCCATAACAATGCCTCCACCAGAAGGTCGTAAACAAAAAATTGTATTAGGTGCACCGAATCACCCAAACAAAGAAGTCCAACAGGAAAAAAAAGGGGGTAAAAATCATGGCAAATGGAGGAGGCCATCCCGAAGGATGGGCACAAGATACTTCAGTCCCATATCCATTGTGCAGATCAGACAATCCAATAGTGTATAAAATAGCTAAATATTGGACCATCTCTGGAGGCATATAATAAAAACCATAAATGATACTAGCCCAAGCCAAAGTTAAAAACGGGCCAGAAAGCACAACCTCCAAATGGAGGTCTAAATGGAAGTGGCTGAAAAGTATAACCCAAGTAAGGAAACAGTCTTTGGGGGATACATTATATGCATACCTACATTGATAAACAAAGGTGGCATGTAATCAGACAAAAGATATACAAAATACAAGCAGGCTCTAAAAAAAATAATGAAGTTCCTCAACAGAATTATGACCATATTCAACACTACTTAGTTTACAGATCCAACCAGCCTCATTTTGTCTCAAGGAAAGGTCTCACTAATTTCCTCTTTTCATCCACACATGTACACACAGTTCCTTCCCCAGCAACTTCACTTACGATAGTATTCTATCTCCATAATCACTGTTTCTTGCCCCCTCCACCACCACCACATTAGATTTACATTCCTTGTACAATGAGTTAGCATCTTTACACATCCACGCATAGTGTCCCCTGCACCCACATCTCCAGCACTCTTTATTGATAGCAAAACACCTCTTAGAATCTGCAATGTGATATACACTACGACACCCATATTTTCACAACACACACCCCATCTTCCAAACCATCATAACTTCCCTCGTTAGCAACTGTAATGTCACCCCTCACTCTTTTCTGTTAAGTGCCTTCATACATTGCTGAGATTCCTCAATAGTAACCCTGGGCATAGTACTATGCTACGCTCGCGGAGCATGTGTAGTTTGCGCTACTACGCGCTACGCAAATTGCACGTAGCACAGTGCAAAAAAGCGTAGTGTAGCGGGCATTTTTTGCTTGCTCGCGGTCCTCAACGTCAAGTTGGCAACCGCAAGCGAGCAAAATCAACATCCCGGCGAGACTTTTTCCTCGTTCGCGATCAGTAACATCAATTTGCTGATTGCGAGCGTGGAAAATAAACCCTCGGCGAGATTCTCAACGCGGGAGGTCAGGTTTTCATTGCGAGTGGTCGCGCATGCTCGCGACCACTCGCGATGAGAAACTACCAGTCCGCGTTGAGAAAGCTGCCGCTCGAGTACAAATCTACTCGAGCGGCAGAAAACGACCGCTTGCACTGTGCAAGATGCCGTTTGCAATGATTGCACAGTGCGGACCAGCATCCGGCACTGTGCAATCAGTGCGAACAGCATTTCCCTACCGCACTACGCAGTTCGCGTAGCTACGCGTAGCTTGCGTAGTGCGAAGTGCACTTCGCGTAGCTACGCGTAGCGCTACTACGCGAACTATGCCCAGGGTTACTCAATAGCCTTTGCCATATCTATTGCCTCCTTAAGAGAGGGGTCTTTCGCTGCCCACAATCTCTCGTGAATTTTCTTATCCTTGCATTGTACAATGAGCTGGTCACAAATCAACTCATCTGTCATTGCACCCAAACAACATTTAATTGAAAGCACTCTGAGTCTCGATTCATCAATTAATTCTTGTTCCACCTGAGGATGGGTATAAACCTTGTACTGTACCATGACTAAGTTGAGTTCCTTTGCTTACCTGTTCTCAAAACGTTAATAGCCTCTTTGTACACATTAGTAATGGGTTGACCAGTGGCATATCAAACGTTTAAGGGGCCCCCCACCAATGTACATTGAGGGGGCCCCGCTCCGGATTTAATCCGGAACGCTCAGGCCTGAGTAGTGTGCTGAGGGGGCCCCCTGCAGCTCGGGCCCCCTCGCACTGCGGGGGATGCGGGGGCCTGTGTTACGCCCCTGGGGTTGACTGTTGGGTCCCACAGCTACCGGCAAATATTTAAAGAGTCTTTGCCCCTCATTATCCAAAGAGCTCAATAATAACACCTTTTTCCTTGCTGCCGATAAATCATGTCCATCAATGCTATAATTGAGTTCTACCTCACTTCCACCCAATCCCAAGGTATTGGTGGAGCACCCGCTTGGTTTAAAAAAAAATGGTGGAGTTATGATATTACTGTGAGCAGTCATGCTGGAGAAATTCCCTGGACAGAATGCCTGCTGCCTATAAGTTACTGTAATGAAAAAAACTAAATAACAATTGCCTCAGGAAACAAGGTGTGCAAATCACCATGAAAGATTTTGCACACTGATCAATGTGCCTGCGACATCCTTCACATGTTGAAAAATAGTGTGCAAAGCACTGCAGACAATGCTTGCACAAAATTGCCAAGCCCCGCTGCTTCCGGGAATGCACCTGCTCTGCCGCTGTCAATATTATGTGTTGGAAATGGGGGTCGCTAGTTGGCAAGGGTTTGCACCTTTGTCCAAGTAGGGATTCTTCCTTCTAGTCAGGATAAGGGAGTTACACTCCTAAAATAACTCCTGCTCACCCCCTTGGTAGCTTGGTACAAGCAGTCAGGCTTATCTTAGAGGCAGTGTGTAAAGCATTTGCACATAACCAACAGTAATACAGTGAACACACTACAAAAGGACACCACACCAGTTTAGAAAAATATCGTCGCGGGCCAGCAACGGTGTCGGGAAGACCAACAAAACATTACCTTTAGAAATGTAGGGCATCAGCGACCTTTCGTGGAACCCCGAAGGGCCGGCGTCCACAGGTGTCGGTTCCAGAGGTCGGTGCAGGAGTCGTCGGGCCCTTGAAGTCACACGTGTTGCATATTGAACTCCTTGTGGTTGAAGTCAGGAGCGCTGGCGTCGGCAGGTGTCGAGGCTGTGGTGCGAAGTGCAGTTGTGCGGCGTACGGTATCCTCAGATCACGGTGCATGCAGCGGCTCGGTGACAGTTGTCCAGCGGCATCGGTGAGACCAGAGCTGCAGTGCGAAGTGATGGGGTGCTCGTCGCAGTGCTGGCAGGTCACGGTGCAAGCAGCGATGTCGTTGTTGCTGAAGCGCTGTCGTCGGCTGATGAACTGGAGTCGATGGTGCCGGCGTCTGTAGGTCAAGGCTGCGGTGTGGGATGAGGACAGTGCGTCATGTAACTTACGAGCAGTGCCCTCGAACCACGGTGCAAGCAGTGGCATCGATGTCGGCGTGGAGTGGTGTCATCGGGGATACCAAGGTGGCGTCGTGAAGTGAGGCGGTGTGAAGGTCACGGTGAGACCAGGGGTGCAGTGCGGTGTGCAGCGGTGCCCTCTGCGGTGCCTTCAGGACACGGAGTTGGCAGCGGCATCGTAGACGGTATCGGGTTGGCTTTTCTTCTGTTGCAGCACAAAACACACAGTCCCCATTGCTGATGACAGATGAACTTGTAGTCTTTGCTGTTCCTGAGACTTCTTGAACAGGGGGCAAGCTCTACCTCAAGCCCTTGGAGAAACTCAATAAAGAAGTTTGAGAAAGTTCAGTCCAGTCCTTTCACTTCCCAAGGTAGAAGCAGGCACTGCAGGCCAACACAGCAAAGCACACAGCAAAGTGGTAGTCTCTCCTCACAGCTTCTCCAGCTCTTATTCTTAGCAGTCTTCTTGGTTCCAAAAGAGTTCTAAAGTTCTGGGGTCTGGGCCTCAATATTTATACTCCAAATTCCTTTGTCCTCTCAGGCAGAGGGTGTCTGTGCTTAGTCCAAACCAGTTTGGCCCTCTCTGGCCCAGTTTCCCAGCAGGAGGCAGAGACAGCATTGTCTACAGCAGACCAGGCCCATTCAGGTGCAAGGAAATCTCCTCCCACTACTCTAAATGCGGACTGGGCCTATTAAAGTGCTAGTGAAAACTCCCCCCACTACTCTGAATGCAGCCCAGGTCTATTCAGCCCAGCCCTGACTCATCCAGACTCTCTGGAGCCGCTGCACATCCCCAGCCCCTGTGACTCCAAAGCCAGACAGACAATACACATACTAGCAGAGGCACACAGGATGGCTAAGCAAGAAAATACCAACTTCCTAAAAGTGGTATTTTCAAACACAGAATGTAAAAATCACCTTTACTAAAAGATGCATCTTTAGATTCTGAGTTCAGGCATACTATACTTCATTTTCCTATCTGGTCCCAATGGGAAGGTATATTTATAAATTAACTCCCATGCTTTCCTATGGGCCAGATAGCCTTTCAATAGTGAAAAATTAAATTGGCAGTATTTCACTATCAGGATATGCCACAAACATCAGAGCATCTCCTACCTTTCACATACACTGCACCCTGCCCACAGGGGTACCTTGGGCCTACCTTAGGGGTGACTAACATGTAAGAACAGGGAAGGTTAGGGCCTGGCAAGTGGGTGCACTTGCCAAGTCGACATGGCAGTATTAGACTGCACACAGACACTGCAGTGGCAGGTCTGAGTTACCTTTGAAGGGCTGCTTGTGTGGATGGCACAACCAGTGCTGCAAGCCCACTAGCAGCATTTGATTTACAGTCCCTGGTCACACACATTGCACTGTACTAGGGATTGACTAGTAAATCAAATAACCAATCATGGAATCACCAATCCATAAAAACTATTTACCACAGGAGCACATGCACTTTAACACTGAACAGCCATGAGAAAGTGCGCAGAGACACTAAACCAGCAAAAACAGAGTCAAAACCGGGCAGTCAGAAAGCAAAAAGACAGGGGAAACACGCCAAAAGATGCCAAATCTAACACATATCCCCTCCAGCTGAAAGTAGGGAGAGCTATCCAACCTTCTGTGAGTTCTCTTCACTAAGGCGGAAGAACCTGGACAGGCCATCAGCGTTGGCGTGTTCTGTGCCAGGGCGGTGATCCACCGTAAAGCCCATTCCCTGTAGGGAGATGGACCACCTCAACGGTTTGGGGTTTTCACCCCTCATTTGCATCAACCATCTGAGGGGCCTGTGGTCTGTCTGAACTCGGAAGTGAGTCCCAAACAGGTAGGGTCTTAGTTTCTTCAGTGCCCAGACCACAGCAAAAGCTTACCTTTCTATTGCACTCCACCTCTGTTCCCTGGGAAGTAGTCTCCTGCTAATGAAGAGTACAGGCTGGTCTAGGCCCTCATCGTTCAGTTGTGAGAGCACCGCTCCCACACCATGCTCTGAAGCGTCAGTCTGCACGACGAATTCCTTGGAGAAGTCGGGTGACTTGAGTCGGGCACCGTGCACATGGCTGCCTTCATGGCATCAAAAGCTTTTTGGCAGGACTCAGTCCAGATTACCTTCTTGGGCTGCTTCCTCGAAGTAAGCTCTGTTAAGGGGGCAACAATGGTGCGATAGCCCTTAACAAATCTCCTGTAGTAACCGGTGAAGCCTGAAAAGGCTCTCACTTCTGTCTGGGTCTTGGGGGGCTCCCAAGCCAGAATGGTGTCAATCTTGGGCTGTAGGTGCACCACCTGGCCACTTCCTACCTGTTGTCCCAAGTACACCTCAAAGCCCTGTCTTATCTGGCACTTACTGCCCTTGACCATGAGGCTTGCCCTCTGCAGAGCCTTCAACACTTCCCAGAGGTGCTGCAAGTGTTCTTCCCATCTGGAACTGAACACTGCAATGTTGTCCAGGTAAGTGGCACTGAAATCCTCCAGTCCAGCCAACACCTGGTTGACCAACCTCTGAAAGGTGGCAAGGGCATTCTTCAATCCAAAGGGCATCACCCGGAATTGGTATTGCCCCTCAGGGGCTGAGAATGCTGACCTCTCCTTGGCCCCATCGGTTAAGGCAATCTGCCAGTACCCAGACGTCAAATCAAACATGCTGAGGAACTTGGCAGCTCCCAACCGATCAATGAGTTCATCAGCTCTGATAATGGGGTGCGCGTCAGTCTTGGTGATGGCATTGAGTCCACTGTAGTCCACACAGAACCGCAGTTCTGGAGTGGCAACGGGTGCAGCAGCCTTTGGGCCCAAGACCATTGGGCTGGCCCAAAGACTGTTGCAGGGCTCTATCACCCCTAACGCCAACATCTTAGAGACCTCCTCTTTGATGCAGGCCCTGACCCGGTCTATCAACCTTTAAATCTTGTGTATTACAGGAGGGCTGTCACCAGTGTCCACGTCATGGGTACACCAGTGAGTAACACCTGGGGTCAGAGAGAACAGTGTGTCAAACTGTCCCAACACCTGGTGACAGTCACCCTGCTGCTCTGGGGTCAATGTAGGGGAGAGGATCACACCTTCCACTGATCCATCGTGCTCCTTGGTGGACTGGAGGTCAGGGAGAGGTTCACTCTCCTCTTCCACCCCATCATCTGTCACCAAGAGCATGCTCACTTCGGACCTCTCAAAGTGCGGCTTGAGGCGGTTCACGTGGAGGACCCTCAAAGGGTTCCTGGGAGTCTGCAAATTCACCATGTAGGTGACATCACGTTTGCGCTTCACCACCTCAAAGGGCCCAGTCCACTTGTCCTACAAGGCACAAGATTCCACTGGGGCCATGAGCCACACTTTCTGGCCAGGCTGAAACTCTACCAGAGTGGAACTCTTGAAGTACCAGTGTTTCATCTCCTCCTGGCTTGCTTCCAGGTTCGCCTGAGCGAGTTTCCTGAAGCGGGCAGTTTGGTTCCTAAAGGCCAGAATGTAGCTAAATACATCCTGGGGAATTTTCGTGGGAGTTGCCTCTCAGCCTTTCTTGACCAAACTAAGAGGTCCTCTCACAGGGTGCCCATACAGAGCTCAAAGGGACTGAACCCTAGAGACTTCTGTGGCACCTCCCTGTATGCAAAGAGAAGGCATGGCAAGAGGGCGTCCCACTTACACCTCAGAGGTTCTGTTAGACCCTTGATCATGCCCTTCAAGGTTTGGTTGAATCCCTCCACTAAACCGTTACCTTGTGTTTGGAGTTGTGAACTTTTAGGTTACACCACACTCCTTCCACAGGGATGTCATATACTTGGACATGAAATTGGTCCCATGGTCAGAAACCACCTCTCGTCGAACCCCACGTGGAAAAAGATCCCCATTAACGCCAGGCCCACCACTGGCACAGTCGTTGTCCTGAGAGGGATTGCCTCCGGGTACCGGGTGGCATGGTCCACCAAGACCAGGATGTACCTGTTGCCCATGGCTGTCTTGGGATCCAGTGGCCCCCCAATGTCCCACATTGTCCATCCCAACCCTTTACCCTTCCTCACTTCCTCCCACTCTTACCACTTGCCTGGCAAGTTAGGCAAGACCTGCAATGTCCATCTGACTGCCTTCACATTTGGGGTCAAAAGAAGTGGGTGACAAGCCTGTCAAAGGTCTTGTCCTGCTACAAATGTTCTGCCAAAGGCACGTCATGAGCCAGACCCAGTAGGAAGGTCCTGAAGCGCTGGGGTACAACCAGCACACGGGCTGACCCAGGCTCAGCGACCTTAGGCTCGCTGTACAGGAGACCATTCTCCCAGTAGATCCAGTGTGATCCAGACTGATCACCAGCTGCCTGGATTGCTGCAAACCCTCCAGTGAAGGGCACGCTTTCTGCTCCCTGCAGAATTCTTCCCTGGTGGGACCACCTTCTTGCTGTCAATGGGTCAGCTTAGATATGTCCCCCAGTTCAGCTACCTGCTCCCCTGTAGGTACTGGGGCGTCCCCCTCAAGGTCAGCCTCCTCCCGGAATGTGGGAACCTCAGGGGTGGGTTTACCATGCCCACTGTCCTTTGTCTTGGCAGAAACCTGGGCCACTGTTTCAGGCTCCAGGTCCTTCTGATCACCTTTTCCGGCAACCATTTACCGAGTGGTCAGGCATGCCCACTCTGGCAACCCGAACATCTCTAAGTGAGACCTGAACTCAACATCCTGCCACTAGGATTGCTCCAGGTCGTTCCCTAGCAGACAATCTACAGGCATGGTAGGGCTCACAACAACCCTCAAGGGACCTGAGACCACCCCCGTTCAAAGGGAACCTGCGCCACAATACATTGGCGCTCTGAGTTGTCCACGGCAAACACTTGGTGGAATGCCCCGGGGACTACTTGCTCCTCAGAGACCAGGTGACACCGGACTGAGATCACGCTGGCTCCAGTATCTCGGAGAGCCTCCACCCTTTTCCCATTGATGGTCACCCAGGTGCTGTATTTCTTCGTGTTAGGGGGCACCTGGTTTCCTGGGACCATCTCACTGTCCCCTAGTGACACCAGGGTCATTTCTGCAGATCCCCACCCTTCTGTGGGCACCCCTCCTCCCCCAGCGCTACACTAGCCAACACCTTGGTCTGCCCACCGGTGGATGGCTGGTCCCTCTTGGGGCACTTGGGATCCCCCTTATGTGACCCACCTGCTTACAGGCAAAGCACGTCCAGGGGCCGGTCTCAGCAGGCTTTCCTGAAGAGACCCCCTGTTTCTTATCTCCTGGGGGATGGGAACCTTTACCCTGGGTATTAGTTTGGGGCCCTTTAGAGAACTCCTGTGCTTTACCCTTGTCCCCCCCACTTTTCTGCTGGGGACTCTGCCCACCATTGGCTGAGTCTCCCCCAAAAGCTTTATTGTGGACCCTGGTACTCACCCAGCGGCCTGCCTCCATAGCAAGCTTCCTGGGGTCAGTCAGCTTACTATCAACCAAGTGCTGGTGTGGCTCTGCAAAACATAGACTAGACAAGTGCTCCCATGCAATCAAATTGTAGAGCCCCTGAAAGTCGGTCACATTACTACCCTTCACCCAGCCATCCAGTGACCTGCAGAAAGAATCTACACATTCCAACCAAGTGTTGGCATCAGTTTCCTTACTGGACCTAAACTGATCCCTGTACTTTTCAGGAGTGAGACCATACCTTGTGAGAAGGGCCTCCTTCATGTCAGCATAGGTCAGGTTATACCCCTTACCCAACGCCACTTAAGTATCCCTTGCTTCTTCTGGGAAAAGAGGCCACAATTATGCCCCCAATTCTTCTCGGGGACCCCATTCATGTGTATAGATTCCTCATAACCCTGAAACCACCTCTGTATGTGAACCCCCTTCTTGAATTCTTTGCCTATATTTTTGGGGATGTGAACAATTCTATCTGACTGCACTGATGAATTGCTGCCACCATCAGTGCTGGATTTGCTCTTCAACTCCAGCTCCTCGAGCCCACGCTCATGGTCTAAAACCATCTTCTGTGATTCCATCTTGAGCCTCTCAAGCTCTATCCCATGCCTCCTAGCTTCCCTTCTGTCCTCCAACTCCTCTGGGGACAAACCACTGCTACTTGGCCTGGAGGGACCCCCCCTCCAACAGAACATCTACCCTAGAAGTAGGCTCCTCCGCCTCCCCACTAAGATCTACAGACTACCCACTGACATGTCTGGCTGCTACCCAGGCCCTCAGCGCCTTTTGTAGCTCCTCCTTCCTGGTGAGGCCTCTGACTTGGACCTTTAAGTTTTTACAAATAGCCTTTCACACCTTGAAGTTGTAGGTTTCCAACCTTTCCTCCTCAAAGGCCACCTTTAGGGATGCAATTGATGATGCTGCTGTATCAGGCATGATGCAGTAGGAAGTTAAAGTTCTAAAACGATAGAAACACAAAAATAGACCAGAAAAAAAACAGTATGTGGCACGTTATGGTCTGCGATATTGTAGTAGTGCACACCAATCACTGTAAGTCAAGTGCAAACATAAGTCCTATCCTCACTGCTGACAACCAATGTTAGAAATGGGGGGCTCTAGTTGGCAAGGGTTTGCACCTTTGTCCAAGTAGGGACCCTTCCTTCTAGTCAAGATAAGGGAGTTACACTATTAAAATAACCCCTGCTCACCCCCTTGGTAGCTTGGCACGAGCAGTCAGGCTTATCTTAGAGGCAGTGTGTAAAGCATTTGCACATAACCAACAGTAATACAGTGAAGACATTACAAAAGGACACCACACCAGTTTAGAAAAATACCCAATACTTTTATATATGCAAAACAAGATCAAAAACGATAAGAATCCACCATACAGTTCTCAGAAATCTTCAGCAATCACAACAGACTTGAAATACAGTTCCTTGAAGTCGATAGCTCCGTCTGGGGCTATCACAGCGTCATGAACAACAAATCCAAAAAGTTCTGGCTGACCGTGGCTTCGCGGGCCAGCTACGGTGTCAGGAAGACCCGCAAAACAGTACCTTTAGAAATGTAGAGCGTTGGCGACCTCCTGATGAGCCCCGAAGGGCCAGCGTCCAGAGGTCGGTGCAGGAGTTGTCCGGCCCTTGAAGTCACACATGTTGCAGATCGAACTCCTCGCAGTTGAAGTCGGGAGCGCCGGCGTCGGGCTGCGGTGCGACGTGCAGCGGTGCGGCATGCTGTGCCCTCAGGTCGCGGTGCAGGCAGCGGCTCGGTGATGGTCGTCCAGCGGCGTCGGTGAGACCAGCGCTGTTGGCGGCTGATGAACTGGAGTCGATGACGCCGGCCTCGGTAGGCCAAGGCACACACCAATAGCGAGGAAATCGGCACTTGAACACCATGCCAATAACAGCCCTTCAGCACCGCACATATGTTCAGCTGTAGGCGCTTCCCTCAATTTGAACACAGGACCACCCAGGTTGTGTCTATTATGCCTCTTCTGCACTTTCCAAGTCGTCGCCAAAATGTTGCACAGTAAAGATGCCATGGCACGCTAAGTGGGTGGTTTTCTAATAAGCTTTATTGTAGACATAACCTGGCGTCTGTCCTCTCCAAGGTGTCAGCATCAACTGAGCACAATGGAATTCCCTCCGCCTTACAATCTAAGTCAAAACCTTATAAATAGAACACATGCAAATGCAGGAATCAAACCCATGCAAATGTACCCACATAATAACACATTACTGCTTTCGAAGTTCTATAACCCTTGTAATGAGGACCAACATGTGTAGATTTCCTGTGTTTGGATTATATGGAGTTGTTTTTTAAATCACATCTTCATAGGTTAAGCACTGGGTTTGGCCTATATTTAAAAAAAAAGAACCACTGATACCATACATTTTTTTTGCCTCACCTCAGATTGTAAACAGCTAATTTAGTGTAGTGAGTACTGCAACACATTTTCTCTTTTTGTGTGGTCACCCCCAGTTTTTGCTGACTAGCATTGTGTTTTTAAACTCTGCACTCTGGTGCTTGCTGATCATTTCCCAGTGTATGTGATTTGACCCATGAAATATGGTAAAATTGGCTAATCCCAAATTGGCATTGTCAACTTTCCAGTAAGGCCATAGTATATGGTGCAGAATATACACCAATGCTATGGAGGTGAAATGTGACCTGCGAACTGAAACGCACATTGTGCCATTCACTAAACTGACAAGGAAAACATGGCTTCATCCCCTTTTGACAGAAAGTAAACCTACCCTACATTTATAAATTAAGTAAGTCACCTATAACTAGGCTTTTTAGCCCACAAGGTAGGGTACCTATTAATCTAAAGTGAAACAAGGAAGAAATTAGGTTTTGCATGTCCCTACATTGACTAGTCCCCAAAGGTCACTGTGGACCTGGACTATACTGTGCTAGTAGCCTCTGACAGATTGAGTCCTGGTGTCTAAGGGCTGTCCTGAGAGCACTAAAAGTGAATAAGGAGGCATTCCAGAAGCTGGGAAAAACTGAGACAGAATATTTTTGACCTCTGGAGGACTGGGACTAACCACACAAGGCCATCTACCCAAGGTGAGACTTTGCCTGGCAAGAATATCAAGCTTCCAAAAAGAAGACGTGAGTGGACCCTTGCAGCTTTGGCGTTATGTGCTACACTTTCCGGGCTTGTCTCACAGGAGGTTTTTCAAGATCCAAAAAAGAGGCCCACGTGTCCTGTATACATATCACTTTTGTGACTGCAATCCCTGCAAATTGCAACATCACTGTGATAGCACCTGAACAAAGGCTTTTGTTTATGTACAAAAGCTGAGTTGGAAAATTCTTTTTGATTTTGAAAGGGTTTATCCGACTCTATCAGCATCACAAATAAGAGAGGGTTTGAGAGGGCATCCTCCTACTATTTACATGTAGGAGAGGACTGTATCAATTGTTTGTGACCGCAGTTTGGTTTAGCCCCGGAATATGGAATGCACTGCCCCCAGAAATTAGGACAAACCCCTCTTCTACCTTAAACAAAAAAGAATGAAGAAAGTTTCTATTGAATGGATTCTTCCATTAGTTATCTTTAGTAACTCACCTCGATCACTGTCATGTGGATTTATCTGGTTCATGTATTTACCAAGCCATTATGGTTTACTGAATCGGTTTCTGTGTTTTGCAGCATGCCCCGGAAGGTGCATGTTTGCACTTTATAAAACTCTGCAAATAAATAAATAAACAGAATAAAGTTGCGATTTGTAAGAAATTGGGTTATTGGTTGAGGGGGATGGGAGCCCCACTCAGGCATCAACCACAATCCTTGTCAGAGTTAACCACAAAAGTCACTAAATTAACCTGTTGCTTAAACCTCTGGTAGTTTGGCAAAAATCTGTCAGACTTAACTGAGAGGCAGTGTGTAAAGCATTTATGCAGCATACAATCATTGCTAAAGTGAAAACACATCACAAGAAAAATCCTAAACAATTTAGAAAAATAGAGTGAATTTTAATAAATATAATGATATCAGAATGACAAAAATGTAATCAGTAGAACTAGAGCTATTCAATTTTGAAGTTTTAAGTAACTATAGTGCCTAAAAGCACAAAGCACCACTTGTGGGCATTTGGCCATGCTAGACCAGGGAAAACTCACAAAGTTCAGTCAGACCACGTTGGAGCATGGATCAGATACAGGGACCAGGTTGGCGCCACTGAAAGAGTTACCATCTCAAAGTCCGGCGCAAAGAGTTCCGTTAAAGGTGGAGGAAGCCGCGAATAGCTGGAAGAGCGTCATGGATGGTCAATGCTGTAGTGCAAAGAACAAGCCAGGGGGCGCGGGCTGTTGTCTCTGTATTCATAAAGCCAGTCAGGCATCTTGGACAGTTGTTGATGGAGCTTCACATTGTCTACCTGGGTTATTGTTGCTGTAGCGTGAAGTGGAGATCCCATATTTCTGGTCATGGCTGGTGGTTGCTGTACTGCGAATAGCAGGTCTTCACTGGAACCTCACTTTAATAATTGTTGCAGGTAGCAGAGTCTCAGCACAAAGAGATTCATTCATGGTTGCTCAGAGGCCAGACTTCAGGATTTCATCCCATCTTCTTGAGAGGAGCTCAGATTGTTGCCAGCCAAGAGTCCTGGGCCCTGGGGCACCTCTTGGGACCAGGAACTCACTCCAGGACATGCCACTAATGCACCGGCAGGCCCAGTTACAGAGCCAGCCAGGCAGGTCCAGTTGCAGCAGGTAAGCTAGGCAGTTGCAGGGAGGCCGCTGGAGCTTATTATGTACCTGTAACAGGAGTTCAGCTTGTGACCCTTGGAGTCACTCAGAACAACCTGGGATGAAGGTCAGCAGTTCCAGACTTCATTCCTAGAAAGCAAGGCAGCTCTCAAGCAGCAGAGTAGACCTCTGGCAGCAGGGCAGTAATTCTTTTGTATTGTTCAAAGGTCCACGAATGTTGTGAAGAGTTGGTCTGAGGTTCAAATATTTATACCTGGTGCCAGCATTTATGTGTGAATAGTAACCCTGTTCTACACCCACATCTTGATTTGCAAAGTTCTTCCCTTCCACTGTCAAGGCTCCACGAAGTCTGGCGTGAAAAAAGGCTAGTGTTGGGTTCCTTTGTACGTGCTCGAGGCAAGCCCTTTGAAGTGTAGGTAGGGCAGGGCATATCTCCGCCCTCAACCATCCTGGTAGGATAGTCCAGGACAATGGTGGAAGGCGCAAATGGTTAGGACAAAAAAATGCAAATTTTATGAAAGTGGCCTTTTTGGAATTGTTTCTTAAAATCTGACTTTGCCATTAAAGAGGATTTTAAACTACAATTCACTTGAGTCTAAACATGACAGGGCCTATTTACAAGCCCCTTGCGCCACCATGGCATCACTTTTTGTGATACCCCAGCGGCGCAACCTGCTGCCTCATTTTACCAAGAACACCTTAAGCCACCCTGCGTGGCTTTTCTTGTCCTTGTAAATATGGCCCCTTTACACACAACACTTTGCGTGAAAGGGGCTTGCCATGGGTGTATCCATGCAACACCCATGGCTTGTGCCACATTTCCAGATTTACGAGAAATCGTAAACCTGGAAATGCGTCAGAATGCTATGCCTCCCCGAGGAG
Organism: Calotriton arnoldi; assembly: GCA_963921515.1. NCBI lineage: Eukaryota > Metazoa > Chordata > Amphibia > Caudata > Salamandridae > Calotriton > Calotriton arnoldi. Next base: position 537,760 of record CAWUFW010011196.1, read on the forward strand.
GCAGATGGAGGTGCAAGGAGGAGAACTGTTTTCATTTCTCCTCTTTTTTTACTCTTTCTATGTGTGCTGCATAATGCAGCACACATTGAAGGAGGAAATCACCTCTTGTGATTGTTTATATGCAGGAAGGTGTGCCTTCCTGCACATAAACAATTGTTGAAAAAAAAGCTGTTTTTCAACTTCTACGTGTCCTGCATTAAGCAGCACACATAGAAGTTTAAAAACACCATTTCAGATTATTTATGTGCAGGAAGTGACACCTTCCTGCACATAAACAATCATTCCCCTCAGCGCAGGCACCCGTGCACTATTGTGGGCATGGCAGCAAATTGTGCGCCAGTGCAGGAAAGAGAGAAGTGATCCGTCATATCGTTGTAGATATAACGCATCCCTGTGCTTTGGAATTAACGCAGTGCAGCCAAATGGCTTGCAACACCACGCTGAGTTAATTACTTGTAAATGATGCCCAGAATTTCTACCTGCTCCCAATCTAAAGTTATCACTTATTAAATGTAATAAGTTAACCGAGCATTAGTCAATGGGACAGATAGGCCTCACAGTAGTGAGAAATTACTTCATGAGCTTTTCACTTTCGTGACATATAAAACTTATACCCACATGTCATACTTTTAAATACAATTCACTCTGCCCTATGAGACTTAAGAGTCTACCTTAGGGGTGACATATGTATTGACGCGCCACCAGGAACTCCAATTCCCATCAGCCTTAGCGGCAGGAGCCGCAATTGTGACCTGTGACCCTCGCCCTGTTCCGCTGCTGTTTCGCGCCCGGAGGCGCTCATAAGGGGCTCCTACCTCCTGCAACGCGGGACGCGCCACCAGGATCTCCAATGCACATCAGCCTTAGCGGCAGGAGCCGCAATTGTGACCTGTGACCCTTGCCCTGTCCCGCTGCTGTTTCGCACCCGGAGGCGCTCATAAGGGGCTCCTACCTCCCGCAACGCGGGACGCGTGCGGGCAATGCCCGGGCCAAGGGCGGGCCCATCCTCGACCGTCATTGACAGGAAGAGGCAGGGCAGGGCCGCCCCCCTTTCAACTGGCCTGTGGACTGAGGACATTTCACCCGGATAGTTCTTTTGTGATGAGGTACTGTGTCCATTGAATTTTTGCATTATACCTTGTGGTGCTTGAAAGTTCTGGCTTTATGCAGAACTCTGCTCTAACCCCTACATAGACCCATCACCTTGAACCTGTGTGCCAACGTTGTTTGATTATCAACTGGATATTGTCAGCTCAGAGCCATATAGTTGAGCTGTAGTGGGCAGGGTTAGCTTGCCTTCTTTCGTTGCCAGCTAGAAGTGCAGGAAGATGGGGAAAAGAAAATCTATGGAGGGGAGTGGGAGCAGTGGGGGGGGGTGGTAAAGGAAAAAAGGCAAGGAAGTCACAGAAGCACGCAGGTAATAACTGTGTCTTAGACCGAATAGATACTCTCATTAGTGAATGTGAAAATATCCTAGAGGTCGACCCATCTACACACTCTACGCAATCCAGCCCTGATAAAGCCCCTCACCGGCCTTCTTACCCCACCAATCCTAGTTCTAGCAGCTGTCCCATCATCCCAGCAATATTCCATGAACCAATTAGAAAAAGGGTCTCCGCATCCAACACAGAGGGAAACGCAGAGGTAAATCCAGATGTAGAGGGAATCTGCCATTCTTCCACCCCTCCCCCTGGTACCATCCCACAGCAGTCGGGACCCGTTATTTCTTGTGTAAATAGGTTTTTACCCTATCTGGACCTGCCTGACGAAGACAGGTAAGACAGGCCCCAGCTACCCCCGACTCCTTGCAGAGGGATAGGCCTTAAGCCTAACCTAGAACTTCAGGAAACACATCATCTTTTTAATACCCTCAGAATAGAAATAGAGGCTATGAAATCTTTGATTGAGGGCCTTACTTCCCTGGTCAATCGTCTAGTGCAAAAGGATTCTTCTCAGTCCTGGCCACAGAGCCCCAATTCTAAGACTGGTCATATCCAACAGCCCTGACAGGTCAATCATACTGGACGCGAGTCTGCTGCACATGGCATAGGCACCCGCTGTACTGGTCCCAACCTACCCCTTCCCGTGGGATCACCTCACAAGCCAGTGCCACCCCCCCAGACGGCCAAGCGCCCACCCAATCCCAGCAATAGCCATTTAAACGCCCGTCATAACACATCACCAATACAGGGCCAACCATTATGCTCTAGACCTATTTTCTTATCTCATGCCCAACACACAATATGCAGTACTCAATACAGGTCGAACCAGTCAAATATTTTTAACTCGGTCGTAGCACCTAAAATCTATATGGTTAATGTGCCCAAGCTTGGCTCTGGAAATGGGTTTGAAAATGCAGACTCTCTGACCAACAAAGTCAGTCATTGGATTCGCCAAGTTCGGGTTTGCCGTTCAGTTATACGGGATGACATTACCAGGGCTCGGAGGTGTACTTCTCCCACCAAACCGCTAGATCATATTGAGCTCACCCTGAAAGGGGTTGATCTGGCGGAAAACCTTCTTGCCCTGGAATTTCGCACCTGCCCGCCTGAAACATCCTCTATACAATTTAGGCGGTTTCCATTAGTCAGCCAGTGCAGTCGCCCTGCTAGGCAAACACATACTTTTTTGGCAGGAAGCTCCCCAATGGATGCAAATGATTGACTACGGAGCAAGCCCCGACTGCTTCTGGAATCTCATATTGCTCCTCTAACCTGTACTGCCCCCATTCCTAGTATCCCGATACCACCTATTGGTGACGATCAGATACATCGGCTATATCCCTCCTTAATGAAGAGAAGCAGGTTACCAGTGGCAAGTTATTTAATACATCGGCTGGGCAATCGGCATCTTGTCTTACTTCAAGCAAGCTGGCTGTAATATCATGGAACAGTGCAGGATTGAGGTCTAAGGTCACTTCTCCTGGCTGGCTCGCTTTCATCGAGTGTCATGGAATTTGCCTCTTTCAGGATACTTGGCTGGTGGACCCCCTTCACTGTATAGGTTATTTAAATGGTCATATTCCAGCTACTAGTGGGGGAAAAGCCCGTCCATCGGGGGGATTGACAATTTAGGTTTGCCAAGCGATCGGCTATAACATCCAGGTGCTCCCAACACAGAGTAGGGATATCCTTGCAATCAGGCTGATGATGGGCCCGAAAGGAAACATTGACATCTATAACGCGTTTATGCGAGAGGCCTAAATGGGGGGAAGAAGTCAGAAGTCCTGGCGACTCTCGACGATCTTCTAGACCTGCTCTCCCGGGATTCCCAAGTCCTAATTGCTGGAGATCTTAATTCGACCTTTCAGCCCCTTGCCACCGATGAGTACGACCTCACATGTGAGGAAGATACTCAGTGGGGCATCCCTAAACTGGATCTAGTACCCATAAAAAAGTGGACATATGCAGCAATCCAAATTAACTCCATTTGCCTGGAAAAAGGCCTATGGGCTGTAAATGGAGGATCTCCCTCAGACAGACATGGGGCAAACACATTTAACAATGGGCGTAGCGCCAGCCGGATAGACTATCTCCTAATTAATTTGCGGCTATGGCACGCTCTAGGGGATATGTCTGTGAGGGATCGGGTAGAGAGTGATCATAACCCCTTATGTGTGACCTCTGATTGATTACCAGAGAGGGTACTCACCCAGCTAGGTAGTGAGCTGACCACTCTTGATGTGGTCCCCACAAATGACATGAGACGATTGAAATGGGCGAAGATAATAGAGCAGCCCGAACTCCTAGCTGCTATTAATAATGGTATTAATGGTGCTATAGCTGAGCTAGAGACTTGCTCAGCCAATCCCGAGTTTCCTGGGAACATAACTGCTATTCACAACAAATTCTTTGTCTATCTACGCTCCCATTTTGTGAGGCAATACAAGACTAAGGGTAATCATCAAATGAAAAGAACCCATTGGTTTAATGATGAATGTAGATCGGCCCATAGGACCCTATGGGATGCGATTAAGGCAGGGGATCCTGCATTAGTACGATCATCCAGGCTAAAATACAGGGGGGCCCAGGAAAAGGCAAAAAAAGCATGGGATGAAAGTAGATGGCAGGACCTCAGACTGGCTTGTGCTAGTAATAGTTCCAAACAGTTTTGGAACATAGTAAAATGGGATAGGGGAGGCCAGCCACTGCCACCACAAAACCACGTAGCACAGGAACAATGGGTTAATCATTTTAAACCCCAATATGCCCATAGTATAGCTGATGATGATCGGATCGAGCCTTCGCATTTATTTTATCAAGTCACACCATTTGTCATGACCGATGTTATTACCGCCCTAGGAGCAGTAACGGGTGGAAGAGCACCGGGCCTAGATGGTATCCCGGCTGACATATTTCTTTATGACAAGTCAAGATGGTGCCGGTATATTGTTTTGTTGGCAAATGCAATTGCCCAAGGTGCACCTGTGCCCGACTCTTGGAAAGGGGCAGAGATCATCCCCATTTTTAAAAAAGGGGACAAGTCCCACCCAGGTAACTATAGGCCTATTAGCCTAATAGACTCTTGGAAAAAATAGTGGGGCGGTTAGTTTTAAACAAGGTACAAGATTGGCTACATGAGATGGGCATCTTAACTTCATTGCAGGCTGGGTTTCAGGCACATATTAGCATTATCGATCAGGTGTTTAGATTTACCCTAGTGTATTTGAGGACTGTGGTCTTAGGCAGGGCAGCTTGTATGCTGCTTTTGTCGACCTTAAGTCAGCCTTTGACCTCGTTTCCCGTAGCAAATTATGGATAGTGCTGCAAGAGTTAGGGATGTCCCCTGAACTGCTTTCCCTTATTGCTAGACTCCATGAGGGCAATTTTTCCCAAATCTGTTGGGGTACTCAGGGTGACGTCACCAACCCCTTTCCCATAGAGAAGGGTGTGTGCCTAGGCTGTGTCATGGCGCCACACTATTCTCTCTGTTCATCAATGGGATCGCAAAGTTTTCGGAGTCTACTCCTACTGATGTCCCAGAACTGGCAGGCATAAAAATTCCTATCCTAATGTTCGCTGATGACACGTTAATTATTTCAAAAACCCTGAATGGTCTTCAGCAAGCCTTGAAACTTTTTGAGGAGTTTTGCCTCATGCGGGGTTTGGAAATTAACGTGTCAAAAACTAAACTTATGTTGTTTAGCCCACATAAAGGATTTAGAGGAGGCATATTCATGAATAACCGTCCCCTGGAGCAAGTTAATGCCGTCACTTATCTGGGGGTGATAATGCAGAATGATCTGAAGTGGGATCGACAGCTTGACATGGCTACGTTGAAACACCGGCAACTATCTGGAGCTTTACAAATTGAGTTTAACACCTCTCTGACAAAACCAGTTAGTCCGGTGCTCCAAATATACAATATGAAAGTGGTCAGCTCCGCCCTATATGGGGTGGAGCTTTGGGGGTTTGAGATGTCGTCCAAACTAACAGTAGCTGAAAACAGGTTCTTACGCAAGGTCACGAGCCTCCCGCAAAGCACCCCAGCGTGCCCACTGCTCTATGACTTAGGCAGAAAAGCACTGGCTGACATAGCGAGATTGCGCCTGTTAGACTTGGCACCATTGGCGTGGGTCTCCCTTCCATTTTTTTGCTGTTGCCTCTTATGTTTTGCTGGTTTTAGATGCTTTTGGGCACTGTGCCACTGCTGTTCAGTGCCACAGTGCAAGTGCTCCCTACTGTAAATTGTGTTATGGATTAGTGACTCCATGATTGGATGATTGGTTTACTTGTCAGTCCCTAGTACAGTGCACTGCGTGTGCCCAGGGCTTGTAAATCCAATGCTGCTGGTGGGCTTGCAGCACTGGTTGTGCCACCCACAGAAGCAGCTTGTAAAATGTGTCTCAGGCCTGCCATTGCAGAGCCTGTGTGCAGTCTGTGACTGCCATGTCGACTTGGCAAGTGCACCCACTTGCCAGTCCCTAATCCTTCCCTTATCTTCATATCAGACACCCCTAAGGTAGGCCCAAGGGCAGGGTGCATTGTAAGTATAAGGTAGGACATGCCCTGGTGTGTGTGGCATGTCCTGATAGTGAATTACAGCCATTTTCGTTTTTCACTATTGCAAGGCTACCTGCTCCCCATAGGCCAGAATGGGCAGACTGACTATTACACTTTATAGTCAGAACTGACCCAGGGAACATGGTAGAAAAACGAATTTAGTATGCCTGAACTCAGAATGATAAAATACATCTTTTAGTGAAGTTGGTTTTAACATTCTTTGTTTGAAAATACCACTTTTAGAAAGTAGGTATTTTCTTGCCTAAACCATCCAGCTGCCTCTGCTCAGGTTGTGTATTGTGTGTCTGGATTTGTGAGTGACAGGGGCTGGGGGATTCCAGGAGGCAGGGTGAGTCAGCACTAGGCTGAATAGGTCTGCCTGAAGGAGGATGGGTGGGAGGAGTTGCACCTGGGTCTGAGTAGGGCTGTGCCTGCCTTCCACAATGCTGGCTCCACCTCCTGCCGGGCGTCTGATGGCTCTGCCCCTCACTCACAAAGGAAAGAAGGAGTCAGAAAAACAAAGTGCTCCAGGACTGACCAGAACTGGTTTTGGACTAGGCAGAGGCCTCTCTGCCTTCAGAGAACAAAGGGAAAAGGTGTATAAAAAGGGGACCCAGACCCCTAGGAAATTAGATCACTTCTGGGAAATCAAGAAACCTGTTGCCAAGGAGAAGAACCGGAGAAGCTGAAGGAGGAGTACTGCCCCTGTGCTGTTTTGCTGATTGGGGTTGGCCTGCAGTGGTTGCTTTCTGCCAAGGACAGGAGAAAAGACTTTGCTGTGCTTTGTCATCTTGAAGAAGGGAATCTCCAAGGGCTTGAACTGAGCTTGCCTCCTGCCTGAAGTCACAGGGACATAAAGACTTCACCCCTGCTGTTTGCCTGCATCTGGAACTGCTGTTTTAGCTGCTAACAGAGGGAAATTGCAACATCGACGCCGGCGAGCGACGCCGTAACCTGCACCGAAGCCGTGGGCACCGCTCGTGAAGAGCACGACGCACCGCCCCGACTTGCACCGTAGGCCCGACGCCTGCCGACGCCGTGCGACATCGACTCCGAAGCCGTCATCGAGGCCGCTGCCTGCACCGGAGCCGAGGACACCGCTCGTGACGCTCCCGACGCACCGTCCCGACTCGCACCGCAGCCCCGACTTCACCGACGCCAGGGCTTCATCATCGCGGAGCCGATCCTCGACGTGGGTGACCCCGAATCCATCGACGCCGCACCATCGTAAGGAACCGACGCCTCGCCGCCATCCGTGACGTCACCTCCCCGACACAGTAAGGAACCGACGCCTCACCTCCCTGCGCTGCAGTAAGGAACCGAGACATCACCTCCCCTGGGGTCGTAAGGAACCGACGCCGCCGGCGCCAACGAAGCATCACCTCCCCGACGCCGTGCACCGTCTTTGTTTTCATCGAATTCCAGGTACTGTTCTTTGTGGGTCTGCTCGACTCCAGGCCCGACGCCGCGCACCTCGCGGTCGGCGCCGTACTTTGGGATTTCCACCGGTCACGACGTCGTGATAACTCCAAGTGGAGTTATTTGTTGCTACAAGCTTTATTTTGATTGACTATCCTATTTTTGAAGATAACGTGAACTGTCTCTATCATTTTAAGTCTATTTTTGAGTACTGAATTGTGGATTTTTGCTATTGGGTCTTGTGATAAGTCTATATAAAGATTACTTATTTTTACATAAACAACCTGTGTGGTGTCCATCTGTAGTGTTTTCACTGTATTACTGTATGTGGTCACAAATGCTTTACACACTGCCTCTGAGATAAGCCTGTCTGCTCGTGCCAAGCTACCAGGGGGTGAGCAGGGGTTATTTTAGGAGTGTTTCCCCCTTATCCTGACTAGAAGCAAGGGTCCCTATTTGGACAAAGGTGCAAACCATTGCCAACTAGAGACCCCCAGCTCTAACATTGGTGGTCAGCGGTGAGGATTTGGACTTGCATTTGTGATTCATATACAGTGATTGGTGTACACTACTAGTGAGTGCAGACCAATACGCGACCACATACCTTTTTGATAGGACTTTTTTTCCTTGGAACCTTTATTTTTGTTGAGAACTGCCAATTTTCACCATGAGCAAAAAAGGATCCATTGCACCTGCAGATATTGAATTTGAAGAAGATAGGGTTGATACCTACACTGTGACAGAACTCAAAGCTGTTTGCAAAAAGTTTAAAATCTCTATGAGAGGCCTCACCAGGAAGGAGGAGTTTCACAAGGCGCTAAGGGCCTGGTTGGAAGCACGGAATGCCAGTGGGCAGTCCGAGGAGCCTGTGGAGGAGGCAGAGAATTTAGATGGGCAGCTTGAGGGGCCATTGGGCTTAACTGGGAGGAGAGCGCCTTCCAGGGAGGGCAGCAGTGTTTCTCAAAGGGCCTGTCTCCAGAGGAGCTGGAGGACAGGGACAAAAGCAGGATGCATGAAATGGAAATGGCCAAACTGAAACAGGGAAGCCATGATAGCCTTGAGCATAAGAAATTGGAGTTAGAAAGTAAGAGGTTGGCCATGGAAGAAAAGAAGATGCTTTTAGAGCATGAGAGAGTGGTGAGGGAGCTAGAGCTAAAGGCTAGGAGCCTAGAAATCACTCCCTCTGGTGGCAGCACACCTCCAGTGCCTGTAGAAAGTAGAGTGTACATCCCCAAGGAAGTTATTAAGGATTTCATGAAGGGGGAGGACATTGGGCAATGGTTTAAAGCATATGAGATCGCCATGACATCACACCGGGTCCCTGAGAAGGATTGGGGAGCGGGGTTGTGGGGCCGCTTTGCAGGTGAGGGAAGGGAAACCTTACTAGCCTTGCCCACAATTGATCAGATGTCCTATGCCCACCTGAAGGAAGCTTTAGTGGCAAGGTATGGGTTAACTCCAGAGCTTTATAGACAGAAGTTTAGGAACTGCAAAAAGCTGGAGCCTAGTACCTGGGTGGAGTATGTGTCTTATTTTTGCAGAGCATTGGATGGATGGGTGAAGGGTAGCAAAGTAAATGACTTGCAGGAGTTCTATGATTTAATTGCATGGGAGCACTTGTCCAGTAGTTGTTTTCCAGAGCTACGCCAGCACCTTGTTGACAGTAAGCTGACTAATCCTAGAAAGCTTGCTGAGGAGGCGGACCGCTGGGTCAGTACCCGGGTCCACAAGGGTCTTGTGGGAGACTCCGCCAAAGGTGGGCAGGGTCCCCAGCAGAAGAGTGGGGGGACAAGGGTAAACAGAAGGAGTTCCAAAAAGGGCCCCAAAGTAAACCCCAAGGGAACCAAGGTAAGGGTTCCCAGCCTCCCACTGAGAAAAGACCATGGGTCCCAACAGATAAGTCTGTTCAGAAGGGGCCCAAAGCATGTTTTAGTTGTGGTCAGGTGGGTCACTTTGTAGGAAGTCCCAAGTGCCCCAATACCGTGACCACTGCACCCACTGGTGCACCACCCCGGCAGATGGCTAGTGTAGCCCTGGGGGAGGAGTTGGGTGCCCAAGGTGGGTGGGGTCCCGCAGAGATGTCCCTGGTCTCTTTAGGAGACAGTGAGATGGTCCCTAGGACCCAGCTGCCTGATAACACTAAAAAATACAGGCAGTGGGTGACCATCAATGGCCATAGGGTGGAGGCTCTGAGAGACACCGGGGCCAGTGTGACAGCTGTCAGTTGTCGGCTGGTGTCTGAAGAGCAGGTGGTCCCCAATGTATTCTACCCTGTAGTTGCCGCTGACAACTCAGAGAGCCACTGCAAGGTGGCCCAGGTTCCCTTTGAGTGGGGGGGTCTCAGGTATCCTTCAAGTAGCTGTGAGGCCAGCCATGCCTGTTGACTGTCTGCTAGGCAATGATTTGGAGAGCTCCCTTGGGCGAAGGTGGAGCGGAGGTCTCATTTGGAGATGTTGGGTCTGCCAGAGTGGGCGTGTGTGACCACTCGGTCAATGGCAGCCGGTAAGGGTATTCAAGAGGACCTGGAGCCTGGAAGAAGGGCCCAGGTGCCTGCCTTAAAGAGAGGAGGCAGGGGGCGCGGGAAACCGGCCCCCGAAGTTCCCACGGTCCAGGAGGAGGCAGACCTCGAGGGGGATGCCCTGGAACCTACAGGGGAACAAGTGGCTGAACTGGGGGACCTGCCTGAGCTGACCCATTGGCAGCAGGAAGGAGGCCCCTCCAGGGAAGAATTCTGCGAGGAGCAGAAGAAGTGCCCTTCTCTTGAGGGCTTGCGGCAACAGGCTGTAAGCCAGGCAGCAGGTGATCAGTCTGGATCACACTGGATCTACTGGGAGAATGGTCTCCTGTATAGTGAGCCTAAGGTTGCTGAGCCTGGGTCAGCCCGTGTGCTGGTGGTACCCCAGCGCTTCAGAGCCTTCCTACTGGGTCTGGCTCATGATGTGCCTTTAGCAGGACATTTGGGGCAAGACAAGACCTTTCAAAGGCTTGTCACCCACTTTCATTGGCCCCAAATGCGCAAGAGTTCAGATACTCATTGCAGGACCTGTCAGACTTGCCAGGCAAGTGGTAAGAGTGGGAGGAAGCACAAGGCTCCTCTCCAACCTTTCCCTGTTGTCAGTACCCCCTTTGAGAGGGTGGGTATTGACATTGTGGGGCCTCTGGATCCCAAGACAGCCATGGGCAACAGGTTCATCCTGGTCTTGGTGGACCATGCCACCCGGTACCCGGAAGCCATCCCTCTTCGGACAGTGACGGCCCCCGTGGTGGGACGTGCACTAATGGGGATTTTCTCCCGTGTGGGGTTCCCCAAGGAGGTGGTGTCTGACCGTGGTACTAACTTCATTTCCAAGTATATGAAGTCCCTGTGGCAGGAGTGTGGTGTAACCTATAAGTTCACCACTCCTTACCACCCCCAAGGTAATGGGCTGGTTGAGAGATTCAACCGGACCCTTAAGGGCATGATTATGGGTCTGGAAGAACCCATGAGGCGTAAGTGGGACGTCCTCTTGCCATGCCTGCTCTTTGCTTACAGAGAGGTGCCCCAGAAGTCCTTAGGGTTCAGTCCCTTTGAACTGCTGTACGGCCATCCTGTAAGAGGACCTCTGAGTCTGGTCAAGGAAGGCTGGGAGGAAGCTCCCAGGAAAACTCCCCAGGATGTATTTAGTTACATGCTGGCCTTCAGAAACCAGACTCGGCGTTTCAGACAACTCGCTGAGGCGAATCTGGAAGCCAGCCAGGAAGAGATGAAACGTTGGCATGATCAGAACGCCACTCTGATCGAGTTTCAGCCTGGACAAAAGGTTTGGGTCATGGCCCCAGTGGAGCCCTGTGCGCTCCAGGATAAGTGGACCGGACCATTTGAGGTGGTGGAGCGCAAGAGTGATGTCACCTACTTGGTGGACTTGCAGTCTCCCAGGAACCCCTTGCGGGTCCTGCATGTGAACCGCCTGAAGCCCCACTTTGAGAGGTCTGAAGTGGGCATGCTCTTAGCAACAGATGCTGGGATGGAAGAGGAGACTGAACCTCTTCCTGACCTCCTGTATGCAAAAGAGCAAGATGGGTCAGTGGATGGTGTGAACCTCTCTCCCACCCTGACCCCGGAACAGCAGAATGACTGTCGCCAACTGTTGGGACAGTTTTCTGATCTGTTCTCCCTGACTCCCAGTATCACTGAATGGTGCATCCATGATGTGGATACTGGGGACAGTCCTCCTGTGAAGCATAAAACTTACAGAGTGACTGACAGGGTGAGAGCTTGCATCAAGGAGGAGGTCTCCAAGATGTTTGCCTTAGGGGTGATTGAGTCCTCTAACAGTCCTTGGGCCAGCCCAGTGGTCTTGGTCCCAAAGGCTGCCGCGCCTGGTGCCACACCTGAACTCCGGTTCTGTGTGGACTACCGAGGACTCAATTCAGTCACCAGGACTGACGCGCACCCCATCCCCAGAGCTGATGAGCTCATTGATCGGTTAGGGGCTGCCCAGTACCTCAGCACGTTTGATCTAACGTCTGGATACTGGCAGATCGCCTTAACTGATGGGGCCAAAGAGAGGTCAGCATTCTCCACACCAGATGGGCACTACCAATTCCGGGTGATGCCCTTTGGGATGAAGAATGCCCCTGCCACCTTTCAGAGGTTGGTCAACCAGGTGTTGGCTGGACTGGAGGATTTCAGTGCCGCCTACCTGGATGACATTGCAGTGTTCAGCGCCACTTGGGAGGAACATCTGCACCACCTCTGGGAAGTGTTGAAGGCGCTGCGGAGGGCAGGCCTCACGATCAAGGCAAGTAAGTGCCAGATCGGGCAGGGTTCTGTGGTGTACTTGGGACACCAGGTTGGGAGCGGCCAGGTGGCGCCCCTACAGCCCAAGATAGATACCATTCTGGCTTGGGAACCCCCAAAACCCAGACAGAGGTGAGGGCCTTCTTAGGACTCACCGGGTATTACAGGAGGTTTGTCAAGGGGTATGGCAACATTGTTGCACCCTTGACTGAGCTGACTTCCAGGAAGCAGCCCAGGAAAGTGAACTGGACTGATGCCTGCCAAAAGGCTTTTGATGCCCTGAAATCTGCCATGTGCACGGCGCCCGTGCTTCAGGCGCCCAACTTCTCAAGGGAATTCATTGTGCAGACAGATGCTTCAGAGCATGGTGTTGGGGCTGTGCTTTCACAGATGAATGAGGAGGGCCTAGACCAACCTGTAGCCTTTATTAGTAGGAGGTTACTCCCACGGGAACAGAGGTGGAGTGCGATTGAACGTGAAGCATTTGCTGTGGTCTGGGCACTGAAGAAGTTGAGACCATACTTGTTTGGGACTCACTTCCGGGTTCAGACAGACCACAGGCCCCTCAGATGGTTAATGCAGATGAGGGGTGAGAATCCAAAACTGTTGAGGTGGTCCATTTCCCTACAGGGGATGGACTTTACGGTGGAACACCGCCCTGGTACAGAACACGCCAATGCTGATGGTCTGTCCAGATTTTTCCGCCTTAGTGATGAGAACTCCCAGGAGGAAGGGTAGTTCTCCCCACATTTCAGCTGGAGGGGACACGTGTTAGACTTGGCACCATTGGCGTGGGTCTCCCTTCCATTTTTTTGCTGTTGCCTCTTATGTTTTGCTGGTTTTAGATGCTTTTGGGCACTGTGCCACTGCTGTTCAGTGCCACAGTGCAAGTGCTCCCTACTGTAAATTGTGTTATGGATTAGTGACTCCATGATTGGATGATTGGTTTACTTGTCAGTCCCTAGTACAGTGCACTGCGTGTGCCCAGGGCTTGTAAATCCAATGCTGCTGGTGGGCTTGCAGCACTGGTTGTGCCACCCACAGAAGCAGCTTGTAAAATGTGTCTCAGGCCTGCCATTGCAGAGCCTGTGTGCAGTCTGTGACTGCCATAGTCGACTTGGCAAGTGCACCCACTTGCCAGTCCCTAATCCTTCCCTTATCTTCATATCAGACACCCCTAAGGTAGGCCCAAGGGCAGGGTGCATTGTAAGTATAAGGTAGGACATGCCCTGGTGTGTGTGGCATGTCCTGATAGTGAATTACAGCCATTTTCGTTTTTCACTATTGCAAGGCTACCTGCTCCCCATAGGCCAGAATGGGCAGACTGACTATTACACTTTATAGTCAGAACTGACCCAGGGAACATGGTAGAAAAACGAATTTAGTATGCCTGAACTCAGAATGATAAAATACATCTTTTAGTGAAGTTGGTTTTAACATTCTTTGTTTGAAAATACCACTTTTAGAAAGTAGGTATTTTCTTGCCTAAACCATCCAGCTGCCTCTGCTCAGGTTGTGTATTGTGTGTCTGGATTTGTGAGTGACAGGGGCTGGGGGATTCCAGGAGGCAGGGTGAGTCAGCACTAGGCTGAATAGGTCTGCCTGAAGGAGGATGGGTGGGAGGAGTTGCACCTGGGTCTGAGTAGGGCTGTGCCTGCCTTCCACAATGCTGGCTCCACCTCCTGCCGGGCGTCTGATGGCTCTGCCCCTCACTCACAAAGGAAAGAAGGAGTCAGAAAAACAAAGTGCTCCAGGACTGACCAGAACTGGTTTTGGACTAGGCAGAGGCCTCTCTGCCTTCAGAGAACAAAGGGAAAAGGTGTATAAAAGGGGACCCAGACCCCTAGGAAATTAGATCACTTCTGGGAAATCAAGAAACCTGTTGCCAAGGAGAAGAACCGGAGAAGCTGAAGGAGGAGTACTGCCCCTGTGCTGTTTTGCTGATTGGGGTTGGCCTGCAGTGGTTGCTTTCTGCCAAGGACAGGAGAAAAGACTTTGCTGTGCTTTGTCATCTTGAAGAAGGGAATCTCCAAGGGCTTGAACTGAGCTTGCCTCCTGCCTGAAGTCACAGGGACATAAAGACTTCACCCCTGCTGTTTGCCTGCATCTGGAACTGCTGTTTTAGCTGCTAACAGAGGGAAATTGCAACATCGACGCCGGCGAGCGACGCCGTAACCTGCACCGAAGCCGTGGGCACCGCTCGTGAAGAGCACGACGCACCGCCCCGACTTGCACCGTAGGCCCGACGCCTGCCGACGCCGTGCGACATCGACTCCGAAGCCGTCATCGAGGCCGCTGCCTGCACCGGAGCCGAGGACACCGCTCGTGACGCTCCCGACGCACCGTCCCGACTCGCACCGCAGCCCCGACTTCACCGACGCCAGGGCTTCATCATCGCGGAGCCGATCCTCGACGTGGGTGACCCCCGAATCCATCGACGCCGCACCATCGTAAGGAACCGACGCCTCGCCGCCATCCGTGACGTCACCTCCCCGACACAGTAAGGAACCGACGCCTCACCTCCCCTGCGCTGCAGTAAGGAACCGAGACATCACCTCCCCTGGGGTCGTAAGGAACCGACGCCGCCGGCGCCAACGAAGCATCACCTCCCCGACGCCGTGCACCGTCTTTGTTTTCATCGAATTCCAGGTACTGTTCTTTGTGGGTCTGCTCGACTCCAGGCCCGACGCCGCGCACCTCGCGGTCGGCGCCGTACTTTGGGATTTCCACCGGTCACGACGTCGTGATAACTCCAAGTGGAGTTATTTGTTGCTACAAGCTTTATTTTGATTGACTATCCTATTTTTGAAGATAACGTGAACTGTCTCTATCATTTTAAGTCTATTTTTGAGTACTGTATTGTGGATTTTTGCTATTGGGTCTTGTGATAAGTCTATATAAAGATTACTTATTTTTACATAAACAACCTGTGTGGTGTCCATCTGTAGTGTTTTCACTGTATTACTGTATGTGGTCACAAATGCTTTACACACTGCCTCTGAGATAAGCCTGTCTGCTCGTGCCAAGCTACCAGGGGGTGAGCAGGGGTTATTTTAGGAGTGTTTCCCCCTTATCCTGACTAGAAGCAAGGGTCCCTATTTGGACAAAGGTGCAAACCATTGCCAACTAGAGACCCCCAGCTCTAACAGCGCCCTATTTGCAGGACACTGGGTGCCACAAGGAGTGCTGACACACAAAGAATACTGTGCACGAACACCTCATCCCCCATTGTCATTGCAGTAGCGAAATTTCTGGGATGGTCTTGGGCTATTAGATCACGGGCACTTCATGCACATTGATGGGTTTTACTAGCCTATTCTATTCTGAACTGGTATATAAGAAAAATGTGAATACGCCTTAAACGCTCGTGATTTAATCTCTGTAGCCCAGTATTAATTAACATAATGAATTGTACTCTTTTCATAGGCTTTTATTCTCTTTTTAGCTGTTTTTAAATTGTTTTATCCTATTTTTGTCATTCCCGATCCAAGATTTGAAGCGTCTATTCACGTTTTTTTAAATTACGTGTTTGTATTATGTTTTATGGAGTATGTATTGTATGTATTGTGCTTTTATGACAGTCGAATAAAGCTTGTTGGATTGGATTGGATTGGTATTGAAAAGGAAAGTTAAGGCCCGCAAAAGGTTTATTTTGACAGGATGCAATGGAATGCCTGAGACATGTTTTAAATTGCTACTTTAGTGGGTGGCAAATGAGTGCTGCAGGCACTTTAGTAGCATTTTTTTTAAAGACCTGGGTACCTGTGGTACCAGATACTAGGGACTTATATGTAAATTAACTGTGAAGAAAAGAGCACAGGCACTTTAGCACTGAACTGGTTAGAAGTGGCAAGATGCACAATCCTAATGTGAACAAAAATGACTAATGCAAAACAGGAAGAGTGAAGGCAAAAAGGTTTGAGGAAATACTATGCCAAGGATGTCAGGTCTAACACTGCAGAGTATGGGCCTAAGCTCAGCCACCAACTAAGGGAACCTACTATACCCAGACATTTCTGAAAGCTAGACACGTGGAGGAGTCAAAGGTGGTGCAACTTGTGTGTTTCTCACCAAAACCCTTCCAAAGCCCAAACTTTGGCTACAAACCAAAAATTCCCTCACATTTCGGTGAGGAAAAATGTCGAAATCTGTAGGGATCCACATATTTCCCACTACTAACCATTCCCACACATCCCTTGATAGAAATGGTACTCCTATTGTGTGGGTGAGCCTAGCTGCCGCAACAGAAAAAGGAGTAAAGGGCAACATGGCCAGTTAAAAGTTTCCACTCAAAACCAACTCTTTTTGCTATTTGGATGGTTGTGTAATTCGGATCTTTGCTCAGATGTCAAAACGAGAAACATACTAAGCCCTTGCATTTCTGAAAACTCGACACCAAGATGAGTGCTGTGTGGTGTGACATGCATGTATCTCATGAGGTTTTTCTTCCCAGAAGCTCTTGCAAACCTCGGACTTTGGTTAAAAACAGACATTTCCCTCACAATTTGTTGAGGAACAGTCCTGGAATTGGTGGGGTTCCGCAAAGTTCCTTCTTGAATATTGTTCCCACATATCTCCTGATAAAAACAGTACCCTACTTGCGTGGGTAGACCTGACTGACTGACATACTTATAAAGCGCTCGATTGCCGAGGCGTCTTGGCGCTAGGAGTGACTTGTTGCCGTTGCAACAGGCTCGCCGAGGTTAGTGTTGAGGAAAAAGCCAGATCTTGACCAATTTCCTAAAAAGAAGCCTATTAGACTGTAGTCTAATGGTAGTAGGTAGCGTGTTCCATAATTTGGCTGCTCGATGGGAGAGGCTTTTGCCTCCCAATCTGGCTGTTATTATTTTAGGAACCTGTACTAGCCCTGTGTTGGCTGACCTAAGATTCTGTCGTGGGGAGTACCAGGAGAATAATTTCTGCATGTCCGTGGCTCCCCCTCCATATAGTGCCTTATGCACAAGACAGAGAGCTATGAATTCTACTCACTGTCGGACTGGAAGCCAGTGAAGCTGCCTTATATTGGCGGACGTGGGATGGTGTTTGGGAATGTCAAGTAGTACTTGTGCTGCAGCATTCTGCAAAGACTGTAGTTTGGCAGTCTGGCCTTTGTCAATGCCCAGGAATAACGCATTCCCATAATCGATTTTTGAGAGGACAAGAGCTCCTATTACCGTTTTCCTGAGGTTTAAATGTAAACAGCAACATTTTTCACAAACTTTTCAATGTGAAGAAACAGGAGGAGGTTAAATGGTTAATTTGTTTTGCAAACTATAATTCGTTGTCAAATATAAATCCGAGGTTTCTTGCCTTAATAGCAGGAACGGGGCAGTTCCCCGCCTCGGATGACCACCTCAATTGGCTTCATACAGAAGGACCCTGCACAAACTCAATGACCTCAGTCTTTTCAATATTAAGCTTGAGAAAGTTTGAATTCATCCAGGCAATAACAGAGTTTAGACAATTACGAAACCTGGTGGCTGTGGCGTCCACCCTCTGTGTGACAGATACTACTATCTGGGTATCGTCCGCATATGAAATTAATGTAAGACTGTGATCTTTGATTAATCTGGCCAGAGGGGTGACATATATATTGAACAACGTTGGTGACCTAGTGCCTGCAACAGGAAAGGGTCCAAAAACACAACATGGACAGATCAAATTGTTCTACTGAAAAGCAACTTTGTTTTGTGATGTATGTAGCTGTGGATTTTAAGCATAAGCTATGCTGCAACGGGAACAGGTAAACCCTGGGACAATGGGGGCCCTTAAGGGGGACAGAAATACAGTAATGCCCTCTTTTGGGGTGGAGTCAGAGCCCTATGCATGTTAGGCCACCCTCATCCCTAAGTTTCTTACCCTGGTGTCTAGTGCGATTTATGTTCCCCTGTAGAAGATTTGGGGCAAATCCCCCAATCTGACTTGTGGGGATTGAAAGACTGTAGTGCCCTCTTTTTGGGGGGGCATAGCACTATGCAAGTTGTGCTGCCCCACCCCTTCATTGTTTTTCCCAATTTTCCCTAGAGTTTCATGGGCTTTCTGTCCCCCCAAGGGGGCTGGTTGAGGGTGTACACCCCCATCAGCCCCTTCAGAGACTGTAGACTGCAAGTATTAGGGGGGTAAGGGCAGCACAGGCCCTTGGCCAAGGGGCCGTTTGCCCTACAAAACAAATCCATGGTGTCTAGTGGAAACGCCAGGCGATCATATCCCAATCTGAATGCCTTGTGCTTTGGAGGGTAAGAGAGGTGTCACTGGAAAGTTAAGTTTATCAGCTTTACAGCAATACCTCCCTTTGGGCACAATTTCCTAGGAATTAAGAGAATGGGGCTGTTTTCGACCCTTTGGTGCTCCCAGTGTAACCAGAAGGCTGTTTCCTTGATGCTGTTCCTGCAAATGACATTATTGCATCAACGAGATGATCACGTCATTTGCAGGACCATCAAACACCCCTGGGCAGGAGGAGAGACCCAGGGTGATGTGATGGGAGGGCAACTGAGCAGCACACAACAGCTACTGCCTGGGTTCCTGGACTTAACATCCAAGTCAATAGTGCTCAGTTATGAGCACTATAGATGTGGAGGTCACATCCATATCGCCCAAGAGGTTAGTTAAGCACGCAATTCTACAAAACCTCTGTAATTTGTTATTTTGTGATTTGACCTATTCGCACAGGGGTTGGTTAGCAAAATCAGTTTGTATTCAGAAAAAGTTGGTGCACAGCTTGACAGCTTTTGCTTTTCTATGTCTCAATCTAGAAATCTTGAGCGGAAAACGTTGTGAAATGTATCTAGCCAACGAGAGAAGTCACTGGGAACAATATTTAAATTGTCCCGTATAGAGCTTTTCCTACCAAAAAACAGCTTCAGATGGACTTCAGCCAACGGTTATTTGACTTCGAGTTGGCCTCATGAGATACAGTCTTCAACCTTGCCAGCTGGAGGATTTTGATGTCTATAAAAAAGACAAAAGTAAAAAATTGACCAGGCCCTTCCACTTGGTGCATCCGACCACTGTTCCTATGCAGATGACCCAAAACCGTGCCAAGGCTCCAGACAACTGCAAATATTGACTTCTGATTGGCACTTTACTTTTTGGCCGTGTTTTTTAGCCTATAACAATGCAATTCATTTCTCCAGCTCCCCTGATTGAATTGCAATAACATGTATTTTATTAAAATGTTCTTGGTGTTTAGAAATTGATTGTGGGATTTTTATTGTGCTGTGATTGACTTTATAATTATTTTGGTAGTGCTAATTAAAATAATTACAGAGGACATGACCAATGTGTTCTTTTCTATCAACCTTTACAGGCAGATCATAAAACACATTCTGAAGGAGTAAGTTCAAATACATATGATAAAGCCACACATTTAAAATATTACAATATCAAACCTGGGACGTGTTTCCCAAATCAAAAGTGTCAATGAATGAAAGCAACAAGGAACTGTGTCTGTGCATTGTTCTATCTGATAATCATCACTACACAATGCCAACAATGTATGGGCCAAATTACAATAATGTATAAAAATATAGAGGTATTTTCAAATAAACACTCAAGCTCTGAATTAGAGCCTGAACAGCACATTTCTTGTCCACAATTACAGAGGAAATTTCACCTTTGCCAAAGTGACATTAGTAAATCTGCAATATTTGAAGTGTACTGGAAAGGGGGAGGTTTCTCCACAAAAGTGACTGTATTCTCCAAAAGAGGAGATACTTTGGGAACAAAATCTCAGATGATAAATCCACCAATGTTCATCTCTATTCTTAAAATTTCTAGCAGCAGCAAAAGTGAGTACTTTAAATTCAGTATACAATTTCAGTCCTTGGTATACCTAATTTCCATAACATGGTAGTGGACCATATAAACCTAGGGGCAGATTTCCAAGCCCCTTGCGACACTTTTGCGCAACCGTTGCGTCACTTTTGTGACACGGCGGCATAAACAATGCTGCCAATTTACAAAATGACGCATCTAGGGAGAGCGCACCGTTGTAAAGCCCTGCGTCACATTATACCTGCGTCGGGTATAATGTATGCAGGGTAGGCGTTCCCACGCAGGAAATCCTCGTAGAAGTGATACAGTGAAATCTACAAGATTTCACTGCACCTCTTCTAGAATGTCACTGCGTCAAAACCTTACGGCTGCATGAAGCAGCATAAAGAGTGACACAGTACGATGAGTGTAGGCCTCCCAAAGAATTGCTGGAGTTGCGTCGTGCTTGAGGCATGACTCTAGCAATGCTTGACTTTTGGGCCAACAGATGCGTCAGAATTTCTGACGCATCTGTCAATTTTTGCGCGATGGTGCGACGTATTGTAAATACAGCGCATCCATGGTGGCGCATGGGTATCGCAGGCTGGTGCAGGGAAACTGACGCATCTCTACAGATGTGTCAGTTTCTTGTAAATCTGCACCCTAGAATGCCTGAAATTCTGGTGGAGTTAACTTCAATATCTGATGCAGCCAATTCAAAGCTAGAGTAGGTTCTTTCTGTTGCATGTCTGCAAACTATGGTAAATAGAACAGGGTGGTTATAACTCTGAATTACAAAATAGCCACTTTATGGAGAGTCTCTTTTACCAGTCTCTAAATCATGTCCTTAAATTGTTTGTGAAGTCTATTGGATTCAGTCTCCATAAATGAATATACAAAATGCTTCAAGGAAATGCAAATGAAGAATCCAAAATATTCCCTGTGATAGACAATGGTGTATTATCAGTTGGGGGTACTTGGCTTAAATGCAATATGTGAAAGTGAATGCGTGAATAGATAAGCTTATATTTAAGGTTTAACATTCATTAGATCACATTTCAGAGGGCATTGGCAATTATAAGAAATAGTGAGGCTGTCTTAACAGTCCAATAGCCAATATCACATCAAATTAATGGTGCATTCTGCATACAGACTGTTACGGCCTGACTAAGATGTTCACTAGCAGAATTCCAATCTACTTTTGCAGTGTGATGGCCTCCTCTACCAAGGCAGTTGAGTAACAAAGAGTTTGTTCACCAGAAGGGAAGATCACTTGTGGAGAAATCCCCACTTGAAAATCTGCAAAGCCCTTTTTTTCCAGTGGAATTTCCTCCAGTATATGTTGAAACTAGCAAAGCACATTGGAAGTAAGTGTAGATTGTACGTTCCATGATACTAGTCTCCTTAACATGTTTGGAAGGATTCCCAGTGCCATGAGAACACCATAACGACCTTCCTGTAAATACCTGCACGGTACCCACAACTGGATTTGAAAGGAGCGTGTGGTGGTGTGCTGAATCTAGCAGGCAGCGATCACCGTGATGGCACCGAATCATAGTGGTTCGCAATTTGTGACATACTGCATGAATATTCATGAGGTAGGTTAAATAGCCCCCCAGTAAGACTAGTTTTTGTGAGCTGACCTATTAGTGCATAGTTCAGTTTGCAAAAACAGAATTGATTTGGTGCACACTTTGTTACTATTTTTACTGACTCCATTTTTTGTACATTTGACCCTAAGTGCTGCCATTGGTGGCCTCCAACATCACTGAAGACAGAGGATAGGTATTTGGTCTCTAGCCTGTCTTTGTATAAGGTGTAAATGCTTGGCTCTGCATTTGTGCCACATCATTGTTCATGTGCTAGTTTCACTCAGCTTTCTGAAGGAAGCTACATGGATGGCAGAATTAACAAAACAGTACACTAGAGCTGTGCAGAAGTAAATACAGGGATAAGGACAGGCACATGTACCACAATGCAATCTGTAATCTTACAATGAACCAGGGGTGACCTAAAATGGACACTCCACCTGTCTTATACTCAGGCACTCTTCTGAAGTCAACATATATTAAGGAGGAATCAGTGTGCAGTCATGGCCTACTACACAGACATACCAAGAAGAAGCACTAATCAGTATCACCACTGCGGTGCAGAGGAAAAGGGCCTGTACCCCACTACTATAATTAGTTGCCACCAATTGTGAATACTGTCCAAGCCTGGTGATGGAGGCAATATCCACTCACATCAAAAGGAGTACCATTTTGGGTTATACCTCTTTCACCCAGCAGAACCTAGCACCCTATTGGAGGCAATCATGTCTACTTTAATACAAGTGCATTGTATGCCATGACACTTGTAATAAAGCAGATGCTGTTAGACCTGTCAGCCTTAGGGTGGTCTTCCCCAAACCTTTTGTCTACTTACTTCCAATTTTTAGTGAAATTAGTTTTTGTTGGCCTTAGGACTCTGTGTACTTTACCACTGCTGAAAGGTGCTAAAATGCTTGTGCTCTCTACCCTAAACATGGTTTGATCGGCATGTACCTAATTGGCATATTTAATTTACTTATAAGTCCCTTGTAGAGTGGTATACCATATACCTAGGGCCTATAAATTAATTGCTACCAGTGGGCTTGCTGCACTTTTTGTGGCACTCACTTAAGTAGCACTCTAAAACATATTCCAGGACTGCCATTGCAACTTGATTGCAGTGCTACATTGCCATGATGACTTGGCATTTAAACTCCCATGCCAAGCCTTAAACTCCCCTTTTATATAATACAAGTCACTCCTAAGGTTGGCCCTCTGTAGCCCATAGGGCAGGGTGCTGTGTAATTAAAAGGTTGGACATGTACTTTAAAGTTTTTCATATCCTGGTAGTGAAAAACTCCTACATTTGTTTTTCACTACTGAGAGGCCTGCACCTCCCACAGCATAACTTTAGGGAATCCTTAATAATTGGGAGCTGGTAGATATGTCATGTCTGGTGCCTATGAAATTGTAATGATAAGCCCACTTTAAAGGTAAAGTTTATTTTTTCATTATAATTTTGAAAGTGCCACTGTGTTGGGTCACATGACTGGATGTAGCTGACAGACTGTGAATTCCACCCAGACAGTCAGACAATAGAGGCATTAGGTGTACCTCAATGGGCCATCTGCTGAAAGGATGGGGGTGGAGCTGAGCACAGCCCCACTTAAACCAAAATCGCCTGTGCTCTGCCTACACACAAAGGGCCTAACAACTCCGTATTGTCACTGCAGTCAGCTTAGAGGCAGAGCAGGGAAGTCAGGAAAATCCATGCACTTCAAAGAACCTTTCCAGAAGCTTCTCCCATCTTCCAAAAGAAGGGCACCACGGTATAAAAATAGGTCCTTCAGACTCACTCTTCAGTTGACTACTGGACCTGCAGAGCACCTCTGATAGTGACTACCTGCAGCTGTAAATTGCTGTGCACTCTGCCAGACCACTGCTGTACCTAGAAGAACTGCTTTCCTGCCTGGAACCTGCCTTGAACTCTCTGGGCCTAGCCCTGCATCTTCACCTGCTACCAGGACTATGAGAAGTGACTCAAAGGGCTAGTTTATTGGCCTCCTGTTCAAAGCTACACGGACACAAAAGGCTCCCATCATCTTGAACACGCACCTGGACCCATCTTGAGTGAGTACTGAACCCCTAAGTGGTGTCCTACCAGTCCTTGACCCAATGTTGTGGTGCTAAATGTGTCCAGATGGCCATAAACCAAAACTAAGGGCACATTTTGGACCAAAAGGGCTCTGAGAACTAGGAGGACACCAGGACCAACCTGCTCACCTATCCGCCCAAGGTGCATCGGTGGTTGGATTGACTTTGTGACTTCGCCCACTAGGTTCTTCTCTGTAGAAGCAAATTTGTTTCAGCAGTCCTTCGCCAAAGGGGTATCCGCCCTAGTGAAACTTTCTTCGGTAACACCCTCTACCTCGTCCATTTGGAGATTTATGACTTCCATTTTGGTGGCTAAGTCCAAACATAGAAATTTTCACTGCAGCTTCGATCCAAGGCCATCTGATGATGATGCTCTCTCCTCAGACACCTACTGCAGCCTTGCCCCGTCTAACCTTCTCAGAACATTTTTCTTCAAGAATTTTTCTAATTTTCGACGGCAATGGCTGACCGGGCCCGATCAACTTCTTGTATTCAAACCGTGCGGTCGGCCTTAACTTTCAACTTTGACCCGGTGTTGGACTAGATGTCTGCATTTGACACTTTGATCTTTTTGCTACTTTTAAAATTCATATCTCTGATTCTACTGATTGGCTTCTTTGTCATTTTCATGTCAAATACTTTATTAAAATGTACTTTATTTTTCTAAATTGGTTTGGGACTTTTCTTGTGCTGTGTTTTCACTTTGTTACTATTTGGGTGCTGCATACATACTTTACACATTGCCTCTAAGTTAAGCCTGACTGCTTTTTGTGCCAAGCTACTCTGAGTTAAGTACAGGTTGATTTAGTGACTTTTTGTGGTTCACCCTGCAAGGGATTGTGGCTGTTGCTTGACCAGGTCTCACACCCCAGTCAACCAACTGCCCATTTTCTCACAGATGGCATATCTGTCATGTAGAGGCAGAGTAACACATCTGCCAAACTCTAAATTAGGCACGAAATTCATGTAGAGAATCTTCCAGGAGGTTCTTGAAATGGGACTCCAGTACAAGAAAATATACTTGGTCTGGCAAAATTAAAAAATCAGGAGCAGATTATCACATGTACCCCACGCAGTGATTTTCATTTCAACACTTTATTTTGACCTCATTAGGATTACGGCAAAAGGCCCTTGTTCACATTATAAAGTAAAGCAATTTAATGTGGCACAACTCACATTCTTGAGAATTTATATTAATTTGAAATTAAGATTTCAAAATGATTACTTAGCATAAGAATGATGTCCACCTAGAGGGTAATCCCTACCCCCTCTTGAGAGTGTGGCTGGGTCTACTTTCATCGTAAGACATCAACAAGGATTGAAACTTCCAGCTCCATCTATCACTTATACGGTCTCTTGTGAGCTGGAACAAACTGTCAGAGTACCTGTGCTGAACATAGTGAATTTTCCACTGTAATCAGAAGTTCTTTTCTGGTCTATGCTGGACACACCTGCTTTTGGGTGCGCCACAGAGCACATCGGGAAAGTTCACCAGACCTGTATATTGGGGCCAGTGTTAATATTGAAAAAGTCGATGTACTCAATGATACATGTGTATAAAAACAAGATTCTGTGTTGTGAGGAGACCTGTACAGCGGCGTGAGCTTCCCGGGAACCATACCAGAGTCTACATCCTGATTCCAGATCGCGGAGGACCGGTGGGGGTTGCACGGCAGCAGCTCTGATGCCGTGTAATGCCCCCAGCTTGACAGTTCTCCTCAGAGAGCTGAGTGGGGCTCAGTGGCGCAAGGAAAACCGGGGCCCACGGTGAGAAGGGGGGCCAGTGAGGTGTGACTGCCGGATGCGAGGGATGCGTACAGAGGTTCTGGGATTCAGACTGCGCCGTGGCTGGATGCTCCGACGCGGAGCCTTACTTCTTCTGTAGATACGTCAATGCGCAGTGTCCTGGTCAGGATCCCTCCTCAGACAATGCGGACCGGGCTTGCGCCTCCATGTTCACCATTCACCTGCAGCCTACTGTCAACCACGCTTGCAGACAGAGAGAGGCCCACATGCCTTGGAGGGCTGCGTTATAACCGGTGGTGACGCCCTCCCTCTCCACATTAAACCGGAATGAGTGGGGGCTCTCTGGACTCCAGGTAGGACACGCTCTCCCTCCCTGGCTGTGAGGCTTCTATAACTAATAGTGCCCCGTGCCCATAGTGGCTCTCACCTCTCCGGCTGCTGCGGGGAATTACAGCTGTACAAACGGAAGCAACCTGGTGCCACCGCGAGAGGTCACCAGATGATGGCACATCAGTCTTGAAGAGGCGAGCCATGACCTACCATGGACGGCCCTGACGGCCCCATGCAGTGCCATTACTAACCCCAGGATGGCCGCCGGGACAGAAGACCGTCGACGTCCTATGATATAGGGAGCAATTTTCCAGCAGGTGATTAACCCCTCCTTTACTTAACATAGTGGATTGTGCCCGGGCTCAACATTGTTCTCCCTCCTCTGGAGCCACAAAGTCTGCCCACCAGCAGAGTGTGGGTGAACAAGTGCACTGCACTCCTGCCCTTACACAAGCAGGCTCATTAGTGACCCTTGGCAGGGACCTGTTCTCGATGGAGCACCTGGGAAGGACCAACCACCACAGATCTATCTCATGCTTTCAGAGGCCTGCTTGAGTTGACACGCTACCTGCGTATTCCTCCCCCCATGGATGCACCATTATCATCTCCCACACCCACTCGCCTAGCAGAATGCCCTCACGTCTATGGCTGCCGCCTCTGCTGGCAAACTGACTACCAATGACAGGCCCACATGGGTAGGGAGGCGACCTCTCCAGGGACCCAAAAGTATGAGACAGACACAGAACACGGCCAAGAGCCCCTCCAAAAATTGTTACCCACCTCCCTTAAGCTTTTCTTCTTGACATTCGTCCTACCTTCAACCTTTGATCTGAAGTAAAGATGGACCCCACCATAGGCACTCCCAGAGCAAAATATGGGCTGCCTGGAATCCTTCAACAGGAAGCCTCTCCCCAACCCTCTTGCACCGACAGAGAGTACACCCCTAGCCCTCTTCCACATAGTGGCCAGCTTCCTCCACCTAACCAAGCCAATACCATACGCAGCCACATATCGGAGCTGCAGTCACTATTGCATCTGGGATCTCTCCTTTGCCCATTTTACACACCCCACACTCACTGGCCACTGCATTTAGGACATCAGTGGAGGGAAGCACTTACATGCTTGAGTATTGACACAGACGAGTGGGGAATGCCTTCTAGCAAGGCAACTGGAAAGCCCGCAAGACAACTTCTCTTTACAGAAGCTCTAAACCAAGGCCGCCCCATCTTAGATACACAGGGGTCACCTCCTCGACTCTGAAACTACCTAACCCTCTGATGGCAACCTCGCTGGACTCCACCATGGAGTGGATACTCCAGGAAATCACTGTGGTGGGCCGGCATTTGGAGGGCATGGAGACATCCATATCTGGTCTCACAACTGAGACTAAGTCCATCCGTGCAGACATTGCTGGATTCCAGGGCCGAATGGATGGCTTTACAGCACAGGTTGCCGCAGTAGAGGACAGCCTCCATGTCATACCGGACCGGGACCAAGAACTTCTCATCCTCAGGAGCAAAGTGGTAGACTTGGAAGGCAGAAGCAGCCGGGACAATGTCCACTTCTTTGGCTTTCCGGAAAGAATAGAAGGATCGGACACCAAATCCTTTCTCAGGGCAGCCCTTCCAAAACTCCCAGGTCTCACTTTCGACCCGCCATTATAAATACAGAGAACCCACCGTATAGGATCGCCCTAAGCAGAAAAGAACACGTGACCACTCCCGCTCATTGACTGCTTCCTATGTCACAAACAGGCCCGCCAATTGATCACGGTGGTTCGCACCCTTGGCCCGTACGCATTTGAGGGCCATGAGATCAGAATGGCAGCGGACTTCTCAAAAGAAATAAACGACCGTCGCAAATCCTTTCTCGCTCTCAGGCCCCGCCTACAACAATTAGACATCAAGTATGGCCTCTTTGAGCCCGCACATCTATGGGTCACTAAGGATGAAATATCCAAATAATTCTTCAACCCAGAGGACCTTCGCCAATTCCTAGATAGCCTCACCCCTCAAAGAATGGACTGTGCTGCTTCTCTACCGGAGGACAGATCTCAATTCCCATCATCGAACTCTCTGACACCCTCTGGCTGGCCATGGCACAACCCAAGCTGATCCCAGAGCAGAGGACGAGACCTGGACTGACCAGTCCCCTCCTTGTGGGACAGAGTACAGGCTCTACAGGCATTGACTGTGCTCACGCAGGAAAGATACAGGGACAAATCATGCTCTCCTCTAAAGCCCTCTTCATACGAGGAGGGTGCGTCCTGAACTGTAACTGTAGCTGCTCAAACTCCTTGCACTCTAGGAGAAGATTGGAACCTGCCGCTCCGATGTCTATCAAAGAAGACAGCCGGCTGCGACCCACTTACTTACCATTCAGTACTTATTATATACTGTTTCTTTCTCCCTGATATCTTCTCCTACCTCCCTATCTTCTCTCATAACTGTGTACCTTTAATGTTGTAAGCCTTGCACGGCACAGACTAACCCCCCCCTCGATTTCCCTCTCCTCCATTAGTACTGAACCTCAATTATATATATCCCCCCTCCTCCCCTCTATTTCTAATCTATCCCTTACCCAGTGGACCGCTCACCATCCTCAACATCGACATCATTAATGAAACGATGCGCCTTCTGGCTGGCTCTGCTGCCAGAAGTGGCTCCTCCTTCATGAATAGCCCGTAAGTTTAGACCCACAGAATGTAGCCCTATATGCCCTCCAGAGTGGTGCCCTCCCATGTGCAGATCATCAGCTCCCCCCATCCTCCCTTCCCTCCCTACTCTCACCTGTCTCTCCCGATCCTAGTCCCCTCCTCTCCTTCCCACCTATCCCTCCAAGTGTGCATAAGAGGCCCCTTCCCCCCTCCGCACCCCACCAGAATATCAAGAACCATCCAAGAATAACATTGCCCCTTTATTCTCCACCCCCTTGTCCAGAGCCTTTCACTCTGTTCCCTCTTTTCCCCTCTTTCCCATCCCCGTACTGTCCCTTCCCTCATCCCTACCTAACTTAGTGCCAGATTCCCCTCCTCACCAGTGTAGCATCCACCTCTCTAGCCATCTTCCTCCCTCGGCCCTTCTTCCACAACCTAACACTTCTCCTCCCCCCTCCTCTACGACCAACCACCTTTCCAATCTCCAGAGCACAGATGGCAGCGACTGCCCCTCCCCCTCCCACCCACTACGAATTGTCTCATGGAATGTTAACGGCCTCACATATTACATGAAGCGCAAGAAAGTGCTCTCCTATATGCAAACAAAAAAAGCGGATATTGCCCTCTTACAGGAGACACATTTAGATGCCTTAGAATCGAGCAACCTACGTTGTGGATGGGTGGGCAAGGTCATCCAAGGAGGTGTGACGACACAGGCCTCCGCCGGAGAGAATCACCCACGGAAGCAGCTATACTTCTGCGCAAATCCCCGCCTGTGACAATTTTCAAAACTTGGACTGATCCAGACAGCAGGTATGTCTTCACCAAGTTGAGACTAGTGGACAGATCCCTGTGTGTTGGTTCAGTATATGCCCCTACGGGGGCCAAGCGCTCCTTTTGTCCTCAGCCTGAACCACTTGTTAGTGGAAATTGGGGCGTCTACCTATGTCATCGGCAGAGACTGGAACCTTGCCCGCTACGCAATCTTAGATAGGACAGGCCCCCCGGACAGGGGTAACGACGGAGATGGAGCCTTATTAGGAGACATAACATCTGACCACAGTCTGGTGGACCAGTGGCGCCTTTGCCACCCCATAGACAAGGAGTATACTTTTCTCTCCTCAGCCCACAGCACCCAGTCTAGGATAGATTATTTCCTAATATCCGATCCATAGTTGCAATCACCAGTGAGTCCCATATACTGAAAGCTGCTCTTTCTGACGGCTGCCCGGTTTTACTTGCTCTCGATGTGGGTCTAGCCTCCCCAGGCCGTAAGCCATGGCGACTGAACATCCAGAGATACAGCTCGCCCCAGGGCAAAGCCCAACTGCGATCTTACCTTTCAATCTCCCTAACCAACAACAAGACATCAGTTAATTCCAGTAGGACCATATAGGCGGCTGAGAAATCAACCATACATGGGTAACTGATGAGGGATGCAGCAGAGGCCAACAGGAAGGCAGCCCTCCGTCACATCGAGCTCGAAGACCAGGTCACCTCTTTCACGCGTCTATACTCCTCCCACCCCACAGTGCCCAATCACCGACGTTTAGAACTAGCCTGAATGACACTCAATAACCTATACACCTCCAAAGCTGAATATGCCTTTCAGCGCATAAAAGGCATACACTAAAAACAAGGTGAAAAAGCAGGCTGCCTACTCGCAGCACAGTTGAAACAACGTGAGGCAGCGATGGCTATCCCTGCCATTCAGACTGAATCAGGTGCGATTCTCACTAAACCTCAAGATATATTAAACACATTCGCCTCCTTCTATGAAAGACTCTACACCCCGGTAGCCCTGGCATCCGCAGACCAATTATCCACTTATCTTGCGGTTATTGATCTCCCATGCCTCACAGACGAAGGCGGAGAGTTACTGGAGGAAGACATCATTTAAGAAGAAATTGTGACAGCCATTGCCAAGTTACCCTACCACAAATCTCTGGGGGAGGATGGTTTTCCTGCTGAATACTATAAATGGTCTGGCGAAGAGGGAATTGACACCCTGCACTCTGCCCTACAAGAGAGTGAACAGACTGCCTCACTAGGCCCTACCTCTAATCGAGCAATGATCATGAATGAGGTCATTCCCAAACTGGGCAAAGACCAACTTTTCTGCAGCTATCGCCCCATCTCCATCTCCATCATAAATGTAGATGTGAACATCCTGGCCAGCATCCTGGTGGCACAACTTCGCAAGGTAATATTGTCCCTTATTCACCACACGCGGGTCGGCTTGGTCCCAGGCCGCTCTTCCAGAAACCACATCCGTACGTTGTCTCATACTTTGTGGACTGCAAAAGATATGCCAGAAGACGAAGTTGCCCTCTCCCTTGACGCAGATAAGGTGTTTGACCGCATTGACTGGAGTTACCTCTTCGCTACCATGAAACACTTTGACCTGGGTGACCATTTTATCTCCAAAGTCCGCCTGCTCTATGACAACCTCTTAGCCCAGGTCAACTGCGGAGGATTTATATCTGTTGATTTTCCGTTTTGAAAGGGCACCTGTGAAGGATGTCCCCTATCTCCCCTCCTGTTACTTCTGGCCATAGAACCCCTTGCTTCCCTCATCTGCCATTCTCCGCGGGTACAGGGCATACCCATAGCAGGTGGAATATCCGAACTATACCTCTATGCTGATGATATCCTCCTTACTCTCAGGGACCTCCCACATTCACTACAAGCCCTGCTAGAGGTCATTGACGGATTTGCAGCCCTGCCGGGATATAAGGTGAATTGGGACAAAAGCGAGGCCCTGCCATTATCCTCATGTACCACAAAAGCATCGATTGATGGTTATCCCTTTCACTGGAAACCAACACAACTAAAGTACCTGGGTATTTTAGTTAATCGAGGCCTGGAAAGAATGGTCACAGATAATCTGATGTCCCTCATAGCGCACATGGAAACAGACTTCGCAAATGTGGGGCAGATTGCAGGCTGTAAGGATGGTCACACTCCCTCACTTCACTTACGCCCTGGGAATGTTACCGATCGTAATGCCTCTAGCAACTCTGAGTCGCATAGACGCCCTTATATGGACCTTTATTTGGGGGATCACTCGCCCTCGTCTAGACGCAGCCAAACGTATAGCTCGCCGCTCCCATGGTGAATTGAGTTTGCCATCTTTCGAGCACTATTCCCTTGCACTGCACCTTTCACAGTTAGCCTACTTACTTCCAGGCCTGCCAGATCCCCCTCAGTGGGTTGCTATCGAACCCCCGCTTCTTGGCTGAGATGACAGCCTTGACTTTCTCTATGGAGCCTGCACCCCGCAAACATCCCCCCGCATCCAGTGATGTAGGCTACATATAAGGCATGGCACAGGGCACATCGCCTTCTCAGTGTGAACCACTGGTTGCACTCCAAAGCCTCAATCTGGGGCAATGATAGCATCCGAATAAATGGCCGTGCAATTCACTTTCCTATCTGGAAAACGGGAGGTATCCAGACACTGGATCAGGTCACCCAGCTTAAAGAGGAATTTGGTCTCCCTGTGCAACAAGCTTGGCGACATTTACAACTACAGCACTGCTTGAGACGATGTCTTGGCCCTAATCCTTGGTGTAGGAAAGTAGGATCTGCTTCTATGGTTACCCCCACTTTTTGCTAGATGTAATGCTGTTTATGACTAGTCTGACTGGGATCCTGCTAATCAGGACCCCAGTCTCTCTGCTTTCTCCCCTCAATTGTTATGGCAAGTACTTAGGTACATCCCAGATTGGATACTGGGGTACCCTTATCAGTCCCTAGTATATGGTACTAAGGTACCCAGGGCATAGGTACCCCAGAGGTCCCCCATAGGCTGAAGCATGTACTATGCCACCAATGAGAGACCATTCAAACTATCACTACAGGCCTGCCATTGCAGCCTGTGTAAGCTGGTATTAGCACCACTTACAAAAGATATAGGTTTCCCTATATCTAGGTTCACTGCACTTAAAACCTATAAGTCATCCCTACAGCAGACCTTTTCAATCCTGAGGGCAGGTCATTCTTCCACCTTGCCGCCAAGACCTGGATCACCCTGCCCCTCCACCTCAGGCAATACGCATCGCTGACCCAATTCAGGAAGGACCTCTAGACCTGGCTCTTCAAATGATCCTCCACCTAGTCTGACCAGCAGACCCCCTCCCCCAGCACCTTGAGACCCTCACTGATGAGTAGCCGCACTATACAAGACCCTGATTGATTGATTGAGAAATCTGACATTACATATTTTATGAGTCTGAACTGAGTAGTGGCAAGGCAGCCTCGGAGGCGTTCTCGCAGATGTCTCCTTTTTTGATAGTCAGCATGCTAGGAAAGATGGCGGTTGTTAATTTTTTCAACCGCTGGGCATGATACGCATGTACCCCGGGTGTGATATAGGGTGTAATTCGGATGTTAGAGAAAATCTGGATCTTGGAGATTAGGCGTAGCTTGTGCTTGGCCAAGAAGGGCCGGTGGTTGTCAAGTTGTTCCTCCTTTCTGCATAAATTGTTGTTATCTTTGTCCCAGAGCCGATTTTGGCAGACTATCAGGCTCGCTTAGTCCTGGGTACTGCACAGAGCCCCCCCTCATCATCGGGTAGCATGCGCTAGGAGCGGGGTAAGGTATTTTTTGACAAAGTCATCATTGTTTCTCTGTCAGTTTTTTCCTCTATTTATCTCAGTTTTAGTTTTTGATTGATGCATTCTTGATGTTGTGGTGCTGGTAAATTATTGCACCTGGATTTTTGTTTTTGATGTTGTGTTTTGTCGATGACTCAATGTGCTTTTAAAGACGTCGCTATTTCTCACAATCATTATTCCGTATCTAAATAGAGTCTATAATTTTGCTGCTAAATCCACACATTTGAACTAACAATTGTACTTTCTTTCAGGTTGTGACCCCTCATATGCATTGCTATTTGTAAAATGTTTATTCTAATGTATCTGTACATAATTTTGAGCTCATAGTAAAATAGTTGTAACCAGTAATCCCCGTGCATTTATTTCCTCACAACCAGAGTAGAATTTGAGATCACTTAATCCCAAGAGGCCAGAGGGTATCAGTCCCTTAAAAAAAGTTCCCAGCTTATCATGAAGTCACCACTAAAGCACATGCAAACTAGGTTCCCCACACAAGTTAAATGACTAATCAAGCATTGCCACAAATGGCACGCACACACTAAGGCACACGCGTTCCCCTGGCCAGAGGGCGGAACCTTCAAGACTAACAGAATCAAACACACAAGGACACACATTCTGACCGAATACGTAGGGCAAAAGAAGGCCAGGAGAGAGGCACTGTTAGAGCTGTAGGCCATCTTCAAGGAGGCCCAGACTGACAATCCTCTTCCAGAATCAGCAAGTAAGGCGTCCACAACTTCCCAGCCATATGTAGGAATGGAGGTGGTCCCCCTGATGCCTGCCATCCCCACTTTAGGTTATACCAGCCCACCGGTCGAGGGAGCTGGAACGCCCTCTAACGAATAACATACTGCTAGATCCAGACAAGGGAGGCTAACGGTCAGCAGGCCCAGGCAATCCCAGAATCACCCCAGTGCTAGAGGTCACTGAAGTTCGACCCCTGCCCCTCGCAGTCAGCCCTTCAATCCCCAGTGGTGCAGAGAACATGCACTCTCACCTGTCCAGATTAACACACTCATATGACCAGGAGATTCATAGCAGTTCTGTACAGTGACACAACTCCCAGTCCTCCGAGGTCTGATGACAAGGGGGAGCCACAGGGTATGCTCAGGAAGCTAAAGGGACAACAGAAAGCATGTTTGAGGGCAAATTCCTTCCTAGAAGAACGGTGCCCAGCTCAGAACAAAGGAGGCAACCTAGGTGGGAGTTAGAGGAGAGGTGTCAAATAAGGATGGAGAATGAAAGAGCTCTCACCCTGTAAGCGCAACGAGAGAACAGAGCAGCGCTCCCTCCTCCTGAGGAGGGCGGGGATAGGTACAGAGCACTGCTCAAAGAGGGGTCCGAGGCAGAACTAGAGGGGAGGCTTCTTTTCGGGACCTGAGCCTCACCAGATCACAGTGGCGGCTGGTGAGATTTGAAAGTGGTGAGGCGTAAAATAATTATTGTATTGCACTGCAGCGAGCGAGCGGGCCCGAACAACCTACGGAGGGTTTGGGGGGGTTCTCCCCCCGAGAACATTTTGAAAAAAGAGTGGGCAAATGATGCATTTTCAAGCAAATGTGAAAAAGCAAGAAGGTTCATAAAGAATTGTGAAAGTGTAGTTATGACATCAATAAAGAGATTTCATTTGATAATGACATAGGTTCCTGTTGTTTCTGAGCTCAGTACTGCCCTGCAGCAGTCATTTTGTACATACACTCCAATTCATAAGCAACCAGCTTAATAATCTATGTAATATTTCAGCCCACAGAAACAAGATAAAATTAGCCTTTTAGAAATCCAAACTGTATACAGTGTGCATACACACATTACAACCAGGTTTTGAGGGTCCTACAAAGCGAACAGTCCAAAGAAATTTGTAATGGGGCAGCGAGACTGGGGCTTGGTGCTTGACAGGTCTTACATACAAGCTGCAGAACAGCAGGTGTTCCTGCTGGATAAGTACAATCAACCATTCGCTATAATTGTGCAGATTTTTCCCTTATTTAAAAAATAAAATAAAATACAAGGCTCTGCTCCTTTCAGCAATCCTACCAAGGCAGGTCTTAAGGTGCACTCATGTAGCTTACAGCCGACCTTGGTTCCCAGTGCCACCATCCCTGCTCCTTACCTTCGACAGGGGCATGAAACAGCTGTAATTTCCTCAAGACATTTAAAGGCAGTTTTACTTACTTTACTCTAATAAGTGCAGTTTAAAGAGACATCTGTTCTTGTTTAATGGGTTTAGAACTACCATAATACAACTTGTTTTTTTTATTTAACACTTTACTCTACATTTAGTTTAAAGGTATCATTAGCCATTTAAAATACACTCACTTTACCGACCTCGTGAAGATAAAGGCTAGGTTGGCCCTGCCAGGGACGAAGCTGGTGACATGCAGATCAACACATGTGTGAAGCAGTTCCCTAAGCGGGCCATCCACCAAGCTTGCAAAGAGGGCTCAGTGGGCAGGGAAATGGACACAACCTGGCAACAAAATGGCGGATATTTGCATAAAATCCGTTTTGTGAACCCCATAATGGTAAATTCACAAGCAATTTGCATATAATTGCTAGACGTATCAAACTGTGAACCAGCTGCAAATTGTCCACTTGCTAATTAGCGCGCCCATGTGAAAAGATAAGAGTGGGGGCAGTTTGCACCTGTGACGACGGGTCATTTGTAATTGGGCTTTTATAATTGTTTTACTAAACTAATTTTCGTTTTTCTTTTCACTGTTTTTAACTACAATCTAACTCAAATAATTGGCGTAAACTATACAGGTCCTAATTATCGTTTGTTAAG
This sequence comes from Calotriton arnoldi, assembly GCA_963921515.1. NCBI lineage: Eukaryota > Metazoa > Chordata > Amphibia > Caudata > Salamandridae > Calotriton > Calotriton arnoldi. The sequence continues at coordinate 573,535 of CAWUFW010011196.1, forward strand.
GGCGTGGTAATTAGCAGATGAGTAATCTAGACCAGATTCTGAGGTTGATGCCTCGGTATGAGGAACATTGAAAACCATGCGCAAATTGCACATGAATTCACATGAAAAATGTCACTGTACAATTTGCCTATCATGCTTATTTGCCCCACGTTTTCCAAGCCAAACAACGAAAACAAACAACGAAAAGGTAAACACCCTCTTTGAGAACACTTGCATCCAAATTGCAATCCTTTTTAGGAGTTATGAAAAATTGCACCCAAAACAGGATTCACTGCCCAGTCGCAATGAGGTCTGTAGGAAGGAGCAAAATGTATGGCCACCTTCCGAATGTCACCGAATAGTTTTCTTCAGATTTCTTACCTCTCTGTACCATATTTGACTTTTTCCCATCTTTTCAGGTTTTTATTTTTATTCAACCCAGAACCACGACCTCGAGGTGCCATTCCCAAATTACAGAGTACGTGAAATATGTGTCAAAATGAATACACATGACTTCAGGAATCACTAGGGGGCCCGGCTAACCACAGGTAGGGAAATACACTGGAAAAGGCAGAGGCCATAGTGTATTTAGCAGTTGAAAAATAACACATTTCATTACCAATGTATTCACTCTACTGCATATAAACCGGAGCACACGCCACCTGTCCATTTAGTAATGCTGATTCTTGTGAATAAAATAGCGCTGTGTAGAAAAAACAAGAAAGCACAACATTTGGCATCCACAGTGGAAGAGCCATTGCTGTCTTTTGCTAGGTTTGCGCCACGGAAATACATACCACATACATACATACATACTAGGCCGATTTCGTCCTCTATTCTTTACCGTTGGACCTTTGTGCGCCTTGTACTTAAAGTGCATTATTTGGCTTCTATTTCGATATTATAAGAAGCCCATTTATGTAAGTCAGAGCTCAAACGATGTCATGTCAACGGTGGTTGTTGTAATGGTCAGGTTTGCCCGGCGGTCACAGTCTTAACGGGGTGCACCAGCAGATACAGATAAGTAAACAAGATGATACATGCCAAGATGGCGGCAATGACCAATTACCATCGCTCAGTGCAAAACATTAAAAACACACATTTGGAGGGTGCTCTATGTTTTCCCCCTTCCTCACTGTTCTTTACCATCTAGCTCAGCTTCCCTCTACTGATGGGAAACAGTGCTTCACATGGGGTATGGGTTTTAGTCAGTAAAGCGTGCGAAGTGTGGAACCGCGTTCCATTCACCGGTGATAAATGGCACTCTAAGCATGCCGTACCTTCAGCAGATTATTCAACTACAGAACTGTTTGTGCTAGGCTCTCTAATCGCAAGTGGCCCTTGAGTTCTTAGGCCAGGGCCCCAGGCTTTCCAGTGGTCGTTAGGCTTTGGTGCTCTGCTCTCTGGTTGCAGGTGGACCCTACTTCCTTAGGCCACGGTCCTAGGTTTTCTCGTGGTCGTTAGATTTCAGTGCAGGCTGTTTCCTAGTAGTCAGAGTTCGGTACAACTACGGTTTCCAGTCGGCAGGCACGGGGGCCGGGCTCTCCAAACCTAGAGGCCTCTGTTAATGATGTGAAATGGCGCAGAGATGGGACGGTGATTAACGCAGCTCGCGCGGAGGCCGATTCCCAGCGATGGCATTTTTTATGGGCTGAAGTTATGGCGCTATTACTGGAGCTGACGCTGCCGCACTGCGCGTGCAAATGAAATGGTTCACGCTAATAATGACAATAATAATAAAAATAAGGGGCGCGATTAGGTCGGGGCGCATGTGGGGGTCTGGAAGAGAGTGTCCTTGCCAAGTAGGGCTCAGGACGATGCGTGAGCTCCAGTAAATAACAATATCCTTACACGTTAGCCTACTCTTCATATAGCAGCATTTGTGTGCATTTCGTTGTAAAAATAAAACTTAACCTTAGCATCCGCACCTGGACGGTGTGTAATGCTGCAGCCGGTCCCGCCGCGTGTTCCAGAAGAGGGAGCACCGAAGCAGCAGGCAGGCAGCCTCCCTTCCCTACCCTAGCCAATCACAACGCTGCAATGGCAGCGTTGTGATTGGTGAGGCGCAGCAGAGAGCGCCCCAGCCGGGCCATTTTCTCTATGTAGGCTGCTGGATGCAGCCTACATAGAGAAAAAGGAGAGTGCGCATGACTGAGTTGGTCGGCCCTGGGGCCGACCAACTCAGTCAATACCCACAACAGTGGGTAAGCCACTCCCCCTGCCCTCGAGCAGGACCGCCCACCCGCCGGCCCCCAACCAGGCACCAGGCACTTCTGCTTTCTCGCAGTGCGAGAAGCAGAAACATAAAATGGTAGTTTTACCATTTTATGTTTCTGCCTTCTCGCACTGCGAGAAAGCAGTAGGGCGATGCCCCAACGCCCCCATGGTGGAGCCGCCACTGCCAGATCATCAGCGTAGGAGAGGGTCCTTCCAGGTAATAAGAGATCAAAGTACCTTGAAACAAACTCAATTAAGATGCAGGAGAAGCAACATGGCACCTTTGCATGCGCACGAGCTAAGCAGCAACGAAGATGTCCTCTACTCACCCGAATGTGTGAGATAGACACACTGACCCCAAAGGAAATAATGACCAGAGAGGAAGGTGAGATCTTCGCATGACCATTTTGCCACCTGCTAGTCCGCTGGACCGAAAGGGAGCACAAGTATGATAGACCCTGGCCAGAGGAGGGATCCTTCGAACCAGAGAACATGGCCGTTGTGGAAGACTGTATCCAGTATGGAGGGGGAGATCCCAAGTGGAACTTCCCCTACATGCAGGATTGCCTAAGAAGGTGGGAACGCTGTGTTGGAGAGAAGGCAGCAGCGCTACCCCAAGCCAAAATATCCCTGCTGCTGCAGAAGGGCATGTCAGGGACCATCTATGTGTCATGGGCCCAGATGGATAACAAATTGCTCAGGACCAAACTGCTACCATTGTTGAATGGGGTGGGGAAATAGATCTCATGTTGTGAGAAGAACACAATGGTAATAAACCTACTAATAGGCGACTTCAATATTCTGCTAAGCAGTCTCATCAGAGAGGGGACTAAAATGGTGTTCACCCCCATCCCAACGGTCACGCTGACCAACACCGAGCACAACGGGGCCACATTCGATTAGTACAGGCACCAGATATGGATGGCTTGAAGGAAACATTCATTGATTAGCCAGATGTAGGGGGATTAATGACAGAAAGCATAAAATCTGGGGATACCATAACAGATTTTTTGGACAGAATGCGGTAACGATGGGGACAAAAGACAGGACAACCACGGACCAATACAGGCCCTCAGGTTGCATTCTTCTATAACATCCACAAAAAGGGGCTGCCTACCGAAATACAAAGTGGTTTGGACAGCATGGTAGGGTTCGGACACCAAACCCTGGTGGAAGATAGAGGCCCACATATTATATTATTACAGAAAGAAACAGGAAAAGGACAGGAGCAAGCCTACAGTGACACCGCCAAGTTGGTCCAACACATATTAAAAAAGACTGCCCTCGAGGGGGCTGCATTGGCCGCAAGAGCGCAGATTTCACCACTCTTGAGGGAGGCTCCACTGCAAAAATCCAGAGGGTTTCAACCCAGTTATAAAGGCAGAGGTCAGGAAGTTTGGCAGCAGCTGGACCTCAGAGAATGTTACTATTGCCACAGAATGGGCAACATGTCTGACTAATGCTGCCTGAAAGCACACCATGAACAGAGATTGATAAATCTGGGCCAGTACCTGCAAAATCCCCATCCTCAAAACCAAGCCCAAGGTAAACTGAATGCACCTTTCCCTCAGCCACAGGGAAATCAGGCAGCCACTGTACCACCGCAACAGAGATAAGGTGGTTGGTCAAAGACGGTCGACCTCGGAGCTAGGGAACTGGGGTTGAGTCTCGGAAGGGATGCTCAACATCCGTGATTCTGGACAAATCACTTAATCTCCCCATGCCTAACAAAATTGAATGTGTCCATCTGTAACGCAACTGGTGCTCATGTGAAGTGCTCTGATACCCTCAGGTCTAGTTCATGCTAAATATAACCCCCCCCCCCACAAAAACAGAAGCAAAAGACAGGGAACCAAGCCCTGCAAGGATCAGGACCACAACCACAGCAGGGAGGGGTAACTGTCTGAGGAGGTAATGCCCTCACTCAAATACAAAACCCAAATCCGCAGTAAGATTAAAACCCCCAACGTGAAACATTCACTTCACACACACTTCAACATTAATTTAAAAATTAAAGACAAGTGAGACAACATTAGGAATTCAAGCCTTTACTTGTGCTCGGGAAACTCAGCGATACAAAAGGGGATGATGGACGGAACGTTTGAGCCAATCAAACACTCACCCCCAGTCAACTGATCTGGGTTTAATCCATCATCATTCTTTAGCTCACTCCACCACCCCAGTTCAGACATGGCCATATGCAAATCAGTCTGACCCTGTGCCTCATGGGAACAGTCCAGCCCGAACTGCCAAGCCATGTCTTCCCTGGACCGGAAACAAGCATCCTAGGACCGGTTTCTGGCATTCCAGCCGTCATCAGCCAGGCTTGCTTGAATCCAGTGGCAAAGTGAGCAAGGGACCCACGTCTGGGCATACCCCCGCCAACTTAGGGCGAACAAAGCGATACAAAAGGGGATGATGGACCGGAACGTTTGAGCCAATCAAACACTCACCCCCAGTCAACTGATCTGGGTTTAATCCATCATCATTCTTTAGCTCACTCCACCACCCCAGTTCAGACATGGCCATATGCAAATCAGTCTGACCCTGTGCCTCATGGGAACAGTCCAGCCCGAACTGCCAAGCCATGTCTTCCCTGGACCGGAAACAAGCATCCTAGGACCGGTTTCTGGCATTCCAGCCGTCATCAGCCAGGCTTGCTTGAATCCAGTGGCAAAGTGAGCAAGGGACCCACGTCTGGGCATACCCCCGCCAACTTAGGGCGAACAAAGCGATACAAAAGGGGATGATGGACGGAACGTTTGAGCCAATCAAACACTCACCCCCAGTCAACTGATCTGGGTTTAATCCATCATCATTCTTTAGCTCACTCCACCACCCCAGTTCAGACATGGCCATATGCAAATCAGTCTGACCCTGTGCCTCATGGGAACAGTCCAGCCCGAACTGCCAAGCCATGTCTTCCCTGGACCGGAAACAAGCATCCTAGGACCGGTTTCTGGCATTCCAGCCGTCATCAGCCAGGCTTGCTTGAATCCAGTGGCAAAGTGAGCAAGGGACCCACGTCTGGGCATACCCCCGCCAACTTAGGGCGAACAAAGCGATACAAAAGGGGATGATGGACGGAACGTTTGAGCCAATCAAACACTCACCCCCAGTCAACTGATCTGGGTTTAATCCATCATCATTCTTTAGCTCACTCCACCACCCCAGTTCAGACATGGCCATATGCAAATCAGTCTGACCCTGTGCCTCATGGGAACAGTCCAGCCCGAACTGCCAAGCCATGTCTTCCCTGGACCGGAAACAAGCATCCTAGGACCGGTTTCTGGCATTCCAGCCGTCATCAGCCAGGCTTGCTTGAATCCAGTGGCAAAGTGAGCAAGGGACCCACGTCTGGGCATACCCCCGCCAACTTAGGGCGAACAAAGCGATACAAAAGGGGATGATGGACGGAACGTTTGAGCCAATCAAACACTCACCCCCAGTCAACTGATCTGGGTTTAATCCATCATCATTCTTTAGCTCACTCCACCACCCCAGTTCAGACATGGCCATATGCAAATCAGTCTGACCCTGTGCCTCATGGGAACAGTCCAGCCCGAACTGCCAAGCCATGTCTTCCCTGGACCGGAAACAAGCATCCTAGGACCGGTTTCTGGCATTCCAGCCGTCATCAGCCAGGCTTGCTTGAATCCAGTGGCAAAGTGAGCAAGGGACCCACGTCTGGGCATACCCCCGCCAACTTAGGGCGAACAAAGCGATACAAAAGGGGATGATGGACGGAACGTTTGAGCCAATCAAACACTCACCCCCAGTCAACTGATCTGGGTTTAATCCATCATCATTCTTTAGCTCACTCCACCACCCCAGTTCAGACATGGCCATATGCAAATCAGTCTGACCCTGTGCCTCATGGGAACAGTCCAGCCCGAACTGCCAAGCCATGTCTTCCCTGGACCGGAAACAAGCATCCTAGGACCGGTTTCTGGCATTCCAGCCGTCATCAGCCAGGCTTGCTTGAATCCAGTGGCAAAGTGAGCAAGGGACCCACGTCTGGGCATACCCCGCCAACTTAGGGCGAACAAAGCGATACAAAAGGGGATGATGGACGGAACGTTTGAGCCAATCAAACACTCACCCCCAGTCAACTGATCTGGGTTTAATCCATCATCATTCTTTAGCTCACTCCACCACCCCAGTTCAGACATGGCCATATGCAAATCAGTCTGACCCTGTGCCTCATGGGAACAGTCCAGCCCGAACTGCCAAGCCATGTCTTCCCTGGACCGGAAACAAGCATCCTAGGACCGGTTTCTGGCATTCCAGCCGTCATCAGCCAGGCTTGCTTGAATCCAGTGGCAAAGTGAGCAAGGGACCCACGTCTGGGCATACCCCCGCCAACTTAGGGCGAACAAAGCGATACAAAAGGGGATGATGGACGGAACGTTTGAGCCAATCAAACACTCACCCCCAGTCAACTGATCTGGGTTTAATCCATCCTCATTCTTTAGCTCACTCCACCACCCCAGTTAAGACCCATATGGATTAAACCCAGATCAGTTGACTGGGGGTGAGTGTTTGATTGGCTCAAACGTTCCGTCCATCATCCCCTTTTGTATCGCTTTGTTCGCCCTAAGTTGGCGGGGTATGCCCAGACGTGGGTCCCTTGCTCACTTTGCCACTGGATTCAAGCAAGCCTGGCTGATGACGGCTGGAATGCCAGAAACCGGTCCTAGGATGCTTGTTTCCGGTCCAGGGAAGACATGGCTTGGCAGTTCGTGCTGGACTGTTCCCATGAGCACAGGGTCAGACTGATTTGCATATGGCCATGTCTGAACTGGGGTGGTGGAGTGAGCTAAAGAATGATGATGGATTAAACCCAGATCAGTTGACTGGGGTGAGTGTTTGATTGGCTCAAACGTCCGTCCATCATCCCCTTTGTATCGCTTTGTTCGCCCTAAGTTGGCGGGGTATGCCCAGACGTGGGTCCCTTGCTCACTTTGCCACTGGATTCAAGCAAGCCTGGCTGATGACGGCTGGAATGCCAGAAACCGGTCCTAGGATGCTTGTTTCCGGTCCAGGAAGACATGGCTTGGCAGTTCGTGCTGGACTGTTCCCATGAGGCACAGGGTCAGACTGATTTGCATATGGCCATGTCTGAACTGGGGTGGTGGAGTGAGCTAAAGAATGATGATGGATTAAACCCAGATCAGTTGACTGGGGGTGAGTGTTTGATTGGCTCAAACGCTCCGTCCATCATCCCCTTTGTATCGCTCTGTTCGCCCTAAGTTGGCGGGGTATGCCCAGACGTGGGTCCCTTGCTCACTTTGCCACTGGATTCAAGCAAGCCTGGCTGATGACGGCTGGAATGCCAGAAACCGGTCCTAGGATGCTTGTTTCCGGTCCAGGGAAGACATGGCTTGGCAGTTCGTGCTGGACTGTTCCCATGAGGCACAGGGTCAGACTGATTTGCATATGGCCATGTCTGAACTGGGGTGGTGGAGTGAGCTAAAGAATGATGATGGATTAAACCCAGATCAGTTGACTGGGGGTGAGTGTTTGATTGGCTCAAACGTTCCGTCCATCATCCCCTTTGTATCGCTTTGTTCGCCCTAAGTTGGCGGGAAACTCAGGGCTGCTGTATGTTTTGTCGATCGGGAATCCGCAATAGAGTCCACCATTCAAGATTCCTGTGGGAGCCTAGGCCCCATTCTGCTGCTGAACCCCCGGGTGGGGTGGACTGACCATCCCCCTGAGGGAGGGCAGTCCTAAGAGGGGGCAGGGCGGCTCCCGACCAGTACCTAAAAGCAGGCACCCAGGTCCCCTCACCCAAGTCCAATTGGGACGGGTTCCAACTACCAGATCCAAAGGACCCCATTCTTGTGCCTCCGGCCTGGGATCAAAGTTCCTTTGTGCCTTGTGGTTCCAACTGCAGCAGCCCCAAAAACCCAGAAGCCTCCAGCCAATGGCGGCCCCCTTTCAGTTCCAAAAAGAAGCTGTCCTCCAGAGTCAGGAGCCAGGCTTTCCATGTGCTTGGAATAGGGAATACCCCGTGACCTCCACCACAGAAGATCCAACAGATGGCGAATCACCACGCAGAACCGAGTCAGTCAGGAGGAGAGGTCTGCCTGAACAGCCAACTGTCCCAGCCCTATACTTCCGGTTAGATGAATTTCGACAAGTTCTGGCCTCACACTGTACTCTCATTTTAGCAATATGCTGCCTCCTCCTTTTCCTCAAAGATTTTCAAACATCTAAAAGCCTGCTCATAAGGTCATGTCCCTCCAAAACAACAAAAGTAGTGTGCCGCTGGTTGGAAGTCCCTGGCCCCAGCTGGGGACAGCAGGCCCAAAGATCCTGGATAAAGATGTAGTTGGAGGGAGAGGGAGTAAAGAGAAAATTAAAGTCCACAAAAGTCCATCACAGCTCTGTGGGATACACCGGAATATGCTCTCCGCCGTATCCAGCCTAGCAATCAACTAACACAAATGGCCTCATACACTGTCCTAGAAGGAGGCAATAAGCTCAATCTCCAACACTGCCACATCAGAAACAAATTGGGCCATGGCTCAGCTCTCTGACCCCCTCCGGTACACCACAATAGAAACAGCAAATCACATGAAAACTTAGGGAAACACCCAAAAGACCAGTAAAAAGAAGCCCAAAGCTAGCACAAGAAGAAGCCTCTAGAAAAAGGGTGTAGCCAAGACACCTGGTGCCTTTAGGGAGGGTCTCACTGCACGCCACGTGTCGGGACTGGAGGGGTATGGCCGTGACCTCAAGGCACATTGTGATCACCAACAACACCCAAGTACGGCATGGCCCCTCTTTATACATGAACCCGCACACGTGTTTGTCAAAAGGCACCCCCACACACACACTAGGGAAGGTAGGACAGTGAAAGTTGACGACACCCATAAAATGCTAATTAAATAACCAAAATTGTCTACATGCTCACAAAGACCACCCCTTGAAAAATATCCTTTTTCTGTTATGGTGAGGGGAGAGAACCAATTACTCATAAGTAAGAATTAAGGAAACCCATAAATAAACATCCACTAATTAAAAAGGAAAAAAAAGTGTTGATAGCATGATTAGGGCCACCTTCCAGTACCCCACTAAAATAACACAAATTATTGTAAAAGCATACCCTTAAAAAAAAAAGGCACATTTATCCCAAAGAATGATTGCAGATGGTATACGTAAGGATGCAAATGTTTTTTTAACTAAACCAACAAACAACAGCTCTTACCCAACAGGCCTGCAATCGAGCCACCAAAATGCACCACTTTTACAGGGGCCCGCACCTCTGCAGTGACCATTTTCTTAACCCCAACAAGACTTAAGTGTGCGAGTCAAAGACAACAAACTTTTCCTACAAACTTTTTCTGTTTCACAAGTAAAGAAAACCCCTGATCACCAGAGGACTACAGACGTTTCCCATGGAAGTCATCCCAAGACCTGCAATGTTCAATAATTTATGTATTGTTGTACAATTTTATACCCTCTGCTTACTATGGGTGTGGCCACATTCATACGTTGCCAAAGATCTGCCTAGTCACACGGAGTCCACCCCGACATTTTCACAGCGCTTGCGTAGGGACTTCACTCATGTTACTTAAAATTACAATGAACCGAACACTAGCATCCCACACACACTACACAGCACACTCTTACACAACACATGGTATAAGCACATTACAGCAGTGGCAGCCAAGACATCAGCCAGGTCATGTTACGTCTGTTCGCTGATACAGCATGCAGTACGTGTAGACAGGCTTTACTTGTCCCAAGAGATAGCCACCAAAAAAAGTGAAATGCCTTCTCCACCTGTACCTATGTGGGATTAGGGCCAAGCTACAAACCAACCGAGTAGAACCCAATTGAGTAGCAGTAAATGTGACCTGTTACAAGACCAATCCCACAGTACTGTATCTTTTCATCAAGCCTAGCGATATCCAAACTGAGCAAGATACTATGCCCAGGAGGGGCGTCATAGGGGAGGAAACGGTTTGACCCAAAGACTTTCCAGAAAAGAGATTCTTAGAGGTAACAAAGCCACTGCACCAGTGCACTAAAATGTCCACTCACGCTTCCACCTGTGGTCCCAGGGTGGCCCTTAGAGTGTCTGGGGTGGATATCTTTTATAACAAATGGACCCCAAACAAGGGGTTCAAGTGTAGAGCCATCCACCTCGATGATATGAAGGGAAATTAGTCTTGTAGGCAAGGGTTGAACACCAGCATAGATAACCTGTGTCAGGAAACATGGGGTACTGAGATAGGTAGGTACACATGGTTGGAATGTACGGGACAACCCCTAAATGTACGGAAACTTACACTGTATTCCTTGTGTTTCAGAGGTAAAGAAACAATTCCACTTGGCATAAATGAGAACTGTGGTGCCATACTACACATACCAGACATGCAATGGGGCACCTCCATGCTGATGGATACCCACTTGCAGTGCGGTGAGTTTGCCTACACACAGCTCATCCCTGTTCCATACTCCCTCGTCACCATACACACCCTGACCCTGGTCATTCCTGGAGAAGATCTGTCAGAGTTGTACCAACATCCACTACAGAAGAAGACAACTCTGTTGCATCAGGCTCGAGAGGAAATAACTTCTGATTATTTTGGCTGGGCTCAGTACAACGACATTCAGGAAAAATTCAGACTGTTTTCTGCCACACAAGTAAATGCGGGAGGGTCTGTACCCTTCTTCATCGTGCAGATGAAAGCGAACGCCTGCTGGTTGCAAATAACCAGATGGGAATTGTTGAAGATGATGAACAGTACTGAGCTCGGCCTTAATGTGATTCAGGAAGAACTAAGAGCCATCGGCCTCATAGTGATCCAGCATCGATATGTGTTTAACGTAATGACTGCAACGGAGGGAGGAGTGTGTGCCAAGATTGGCGTGTCTCGCTGCACATTTATCTCAGGCAACAACATGGACAATGGGACTCTGACTCTTGCCTTGCCAGCACTGCACCGCTTACAAACAGACATGCATAAGGAGGGAAGTGCCCCTGAGCAGGAATGGTCCGCCAACTCGTTTTTCTGGACCCCCTTGTGGTTGACTGGTCTGTGTACATCATTGCTGTCCATTCTCATCTTCATATTGTTTTTGTGTGCCTTTCTACAAGTGACAATTTCCTGCCTTAAAAACGCAGTCCTCAAATTGAGTAGGATGCAAGTAACTAGGGCATTAGTAATAGTTAAAACTGAAGTACAACAAGCCCCTAATAATGTAACTGTCATGATGTGTGGGGTAAATGATGTCATTGAAAATTCAACTAGAGGGGGTCATGTTATTATTGAAATAGTCAATGCTGATGTAGGCAATGATACATGTGTATATATAAACGAGATCAAAATCACCCGATTTGACCCTACCATCAACCCTGAGTCAGAAATATGTGGTCAGGCAGGCTTTGTGACCTAGGCCTTAGGCAACTGATTTATAGATCACAAGTGGGGTGGAATGTAGCCAGCAGAACAAATGCGCATATAGGAAAAACCCAGATCAATCCCACAGCGACACCACAATGGTCCGGGGAGGTTGGCCCCAATAAAGCACACATGGCCGGAGGGGTGAGTGAATTCCCAAAACACCATAAAGTTAGATGCCACATGAAGTTAGGAATACTCAGCCAATCAGGACACAGCAAACACAGCACAAGCAGTGATCACGCGCTCCCCATGCCGGACATGTGGACATGTTACCCACTGGCCCTCATTGTGTCCACGCACGGTCTAGACCCACCTGCATTTGTTATAAGGTGGGAGTAATTTATGACTCCCTGTCTAGACCCGCATTCCTCTTCCTAAAAAAGGTCTCTCAAATTGTTTTATGATGCTCCAAGAAATGTATATAATGGTGATCAGATCGATTGTACTTTAAGACAGTCCTGAGACCCCGACTCTGTAACTGTTCTCCCGGCCGAAGAGTTTGATTAAACCAACTTTTCCTGTTTTGTCAAACAACTCTTTCAGAGTAAATTCACATTTGAGCAACACCTGATACCTACATTGGTTTTAGGGTGCAACCATAAGGCTTGCCTGGGAATCCCAAATGGGGTTGTTCATCAGTGTGTGATCCTGGGAAAGTTAGAGTATCTATTTTAGCCTCAGTTATCTTTTTTGCCAAAATTGGCTACACTTGGGGCTGACTCCCAGCATTAAACAAGGTGTCAAATTTAAGTTAACAAACATTGGTAATGCCAATAGGTCTGGCTTATGAATGTAAGTGCCATTTGTGTCATTGATGGATGTAGAAACTCAATAAGTCATCATATACTGCATCTGTCACTCATCTTTGCACTCATTCACCCATGCATCAATCCATTAACTCATACTTCCATTCACCCTCTGATACAACCGCACAAACTCAACAACATATACAAGATAAATTAAAAGAATAGAAGTAGAAAAAGAAAACATGCAGGCATATGTTTGCAATAACAAACCTAAACACAGCAGCGGCTGTCCATCTTGCAAAGGCATTGTATATAGTCTATCACAGTTTTAAAGCGCAAGCATAATCGCCACATTTAGAACGAACGTGTTGGCCATCTTGCAATGTCATTGATAAAGCATTCCATAAAGATCTCCTGATTTAGAGGAAATGGTCACATGGAATGTGGCACACTGCAGATAAAATGAGTGGTAGAAAGCCCACTAGAAACCAGGGATTTTTTTTTTTATTGATGTTGGGGTGGGGGCTGCCCAAAAAGGGCATGACAATGCCCCCACCCCCCTCCAGAGAAATGTCACACTTTCTGCCCCCCCAAATTTCCTACCACCCAGCGTTCCCCCAGGTCTCCCAATAAAAATGGTGCCTCACTCGTGTGGGAGGCCCAAGTACCCGTGACAGGCAAGGGCCCAAAACGTATTGAGGCGACATCAAAATTGCCTATCACAAAACGACCTGGTTTTGCAAGGGGGGTCACCTGGGTTTTGGCCCCGTGCTCGGCGGCCACCTAGGGAAGCCTACCAAACCCACACATTTCTGAAAACTAGACACCCGGGGGATTCCAGGGAGGTATGGCTTGCATGGATCCCCCAACGTTTTCTTACCCAGAATCCCCTGCAAACCTGAAATTTAGCTGAAAAAAATCACTTTTCCCACACATTTTTGTGTGGGAAAGTTGCGGCATCACCGGGGTGACACAAATTTCCTACCACCCAGTGTTCCCCCAGGTCTACCGATAAAAATCATGCCTCACTCGTGTGGGAGGCCCAAGTACCCGCAACAGAAACTACAGCTAGGCACTTTGCAAAAAAAGGGTCATTTTTCATTGTGAAAATGTGGTGTGTCCACGTTGCGTTTTGAGCCGTTTCCTGTCATGGGCACTAGGCCTACCCACACAAGTGAGGTACCATTTTTATCGGGAGACTTAGGGTAACACAGAATTGTAGAGCAACTGTTATTACCTATTGACTTTCGATGCATTTCTGCCTTCCAAATGAAAGACAATGCGTAAAAAAGAAGTCATTTTGAAAAATGACCTATAATTCTCATGCATGGGTACTCCCAATTTCGGAAATGTGCAAATATCTATTGTTTCTAAACTATATATTTTGTTCCCATTTCAGAAATACATAGGTGTCTTTCATACCTATTTTTCCATGTATACATTTTCCCAAAATAATTGCTAAATACCCGGTACATAATAAAAAACCATTGCAAGACGCTGCTCAGTTATTGGCTCTGGGTTCGTCGGGTTCTTGGTGAACCTACAAGTCCTATATATCCCCACAACCAGAAATGTCCAGCGGATGCAACGGTATATCGCTTTCAAACAGCTGTCATAATTAGAAGAAGTTACAGGTGAAAACGTTGACACAAATGGCTGTTTTTTTCAACTAATTTTCAATTTTTCCTATATTTAACTGTTAGTTTCTATAAAGAAACCTTGAAGGATCTACACAAATGACCCCTTGCTGAATTCAGAATCGTGTCTACTTTTCTAAAATGTATAGCTTTCTAGGATCCATTATTGCTTTCATACCCATTTCTACCATTAACTGGAAGGAGGTTGAAACCACAAAAAATAGCAAAAATAGGCTATGTCCCAGAAAAATGCCAAAACTGTGTAAACAATTTTGGTTTTCTGACAAACGTCTGCTTGTCCATGAAAGCTGTGAAGATGGTGATTTCAGCACCACTACCCCTTTTAGATACCATTTGCAGGGAAAAAACAGACGCTTTCATCTGTAGCCCTTTTTTCCCATTTTTCCAAAAATAAAACATTTAGCTGTATTTTGGCTAATTTCTGGGTCCCCTCCAGGGGAATCCACAAACCCTGGATACCTTTAGAATCCCCATGATGTTGGAAAAAAAGAACGCAAATTTGGCGTGGATACCTTATGTGGTCAAAAAGTTACAGGGGCCTAATCGCGAACTACCCCAAATAGCCAAAACAAGGCTTAGCACAGGGGAGGGAAAGGCCTAGCAGCGAAGGGGTCAATGCAGAGTAATAATCTGCCCTTAAATACCTACTGACCTTAACATATGCTTTTCACAATCAACACCTCTCGACGACTGCCTTTATCTTAACTCTTTCTAATAAACAATAAGTCAAATAGCCTTCATCATTGGCTTGTCACCATAACCAATTTAAGCCCACTGCCCACAACGCAACCATCCGCCATGCAGTCATAAAAGTCCAAATGCATACCAAATTACCGTACTAAATACTAAATAATAAATACTATAGGCCTCATTATGATGTCAGTTGGAGTTGGCACCGACCAACACCATTTGTGTGTGAGAACCGACCGACCATAGGTTGGCGGTTCTGCACACCTCATTACGATGCGACAGCACATGGCACAGTCACAAACTCCCATTTCTCCATGGGAGCTTGTGCGGTGGGCGGAAAAGTTTCAATATGGATGATGAGTGGCCTCAATTGAATCTAGAACTTCCCATTCAAATGAAATGTTTTTAAGATGTTTGTTTCTACGTTAATTCAAATATTTTATAATTTGTGTATTTGTATTTGATGAATGCTTGTTTCTGTATTTTTTGTGTATTTTTGCAGTTCAAGTCATCGAAAATGCTGAGTCCATGGATCCCCGGCTTCGAATAATGATTCAGTGGGAGTCAACCTGATTCCAAGAATGGTTCATTTGGGTCCCCGGGTTCCAGTAGTGATTAAGTAGGGGTCACCATAAGTCAAAAGGTTAAGGACCACTGCAAAAAGTAGCTGCACGTATTTTAGACTTGCACATCACAGAGGTTGCTGCAGATTTGCTAGTACCAAGGATCCAAATGGGTGCGTGCTCCCTTGGGAAATAATGGATGCTCACACCTGCAACATGCACATCCGAGAGGTGGTTGCATGTCTGCATTATCACGCATCTGTATGTCTACATTATATGCACACTGGATGTGGAGATCGATATTTAGAATGATCATCCCAGAAGTGGGTATAAAGCTATACTATGCACAGTGCATAATACGCAGCATTAAATGGTTGCACATTTGAATATATTGACCCCAGAAACAGCTACGTACCTGAGTACCATATAACCCAAATATGTGTGTCTCGACAAATCACTTCTCCATGCATAAATTGGCAAACAGCTCTGAAATTCTGTTATTTTCGGCACGGTTTTCTGTGTAAGCTCAAGGTGCTTAAGTATGAAAGAGTTTTTACTGAAGGAGAAAAAAAAAGCTGAAAAGGTCAGGTCACAAAGGAGCATGTGCGCTCGATCTCTGAAATACAGTTGTTATCAGGTTGCAGGCTGGAAATTGAGCAGACCATAAAAAGCCATATGAATGTGGTGCAAAAGCAGTAACTGTTAGGAATCGCTCAAAAGGTGGTAGCCTACTGCCTAAATTGGTTGGGCTGGCAAGCAGGAGCTAGGTATGTCTTTAAAAAATAGGACGCAAACCTTGACATTATTTGAAACCCAATCACATTGACCAAATGATCAAAAAGATCCGGGGCCTCACTTACAAAAATGTTCTTATTTCTCAAAATCAAATAAAAACCAGACTTCTCTATGGTCCCATACTCTGTTTCCAAATAATACAATATTAAATACATTAAATACATCCCTAACTCTGATGTCCTCAGAACAATTTTTGTCCTGTTGATAGCACATATTTATCCAATGAATATTAAACATGTAAATGAATTAATGTACAGGTTGGCCAAAGGGCCAGCCTGGTCCAGCCAGGAGTATGTGCAGACTCTGTGAAATATGTATCTCCGTTATGGACTTAAGTACCCTACTGATGAGTATGGGATGATATAAAATCATGAAAGCCTCTGAGTAGAACGAAAAAAAATCCACTGGGGCTATTCCAAGTTAGTTATGTTTGAAACTGTCTTTATCCGAAGGGGAAGGTGCACCAAGAAACAAAGTAAATGTCCTCCAAACTTTATCCAAAAAGTATCCTTTTATTATTCTTGATATTAAAAAATAGGTGTCAGCCAACGCATTTCGTTCCACTGAGGGAACTTCATCAGGGCTCATATATCAAGACGAGGTGTAGTGTGTCAGTGCTCTATGTTAAAATATTTCAAATTAAAGTCCTAATGGTCCAAAAATCTGACACTTAGGTAACAATAGTGAATATGATCAATCTGTATTGTTCTCAGCGCTTAAGCTCCAAAATCCCAATGGCAAATTGTAAACCAGTATCCTTGATACGATACGTCCTCTGCCTGTAATCTTTCCCTTACCTAAGTGTCAGATTTTTGGACCATTAGGACTTTAATTTGAAATATTTTAACATAGAGCACTGACACACTACACCTCGTCTTGATATATGAGCCCTGATGAAGTTCCCTCAGTGGAACGAAACGCGTTGGCTGACACCTATTTTTTAATATCAAGAATAATAAAAGGATACTTTTCGGATAAAGTTTGGAGGACATTTCTTGTTTCTTGGTGCACCTTCCCCTTCGGATAAAGATTACGTTTCTGGTCTCCAGTAGAGCTTAACTGCGGCAAGCTCTGGAAGTGGATGCACATGACTCTGAATGCTTATGGAAACTTGGGTTTTGATGTGCTGAACCTGTGGTCAGCCGTTGATGGTGTTGCTTTTGTTATTATATGTTTGAAACTGTATTAAACAGGCCAGAAGACATCAAGCAAATCTAGAACCTGAGTTGTGAAAAAAACACCTTCTGTTTTAAAGCTTGGTAATACTAGCCTCTCTACTCTCTCCTGGACACAATTATCTAACACAAATGAGACAGCGAATTAAAATTAAAATTCAAATGAACAAAACTTTAGGGGCTCAATAGGTAGCAACATAAATGCCAAAAAGGCTTTTTATGTGATGTTTTGACTTTGATGTAATCTTACCTATTCATATGTAAGAACTATGGGCCTGATTTAGAGCTTAACAAATAGGTGCTCATGATGGATATCCTGTCCGCCTTATTACAAGTGCCATAGGATATAATGCACATGGAAAAAGTTGGATAGGATATACATGACATTTGTGAGAGAGGAACCTGTCTGACAAGCTCTAAATCAGGCCTTAGGTATGGACCCTTCAGTCCATTGATGTATGGGCTGTGATATGATGTTTATCAATTGGTATTCCTACATTTCTCACCACAGGCTCTTGAGCTGGGAGTTAACCCGGTTAGTCATGACATAGATTCCATTACCAATATTACATTTCATTTGTTTCGACAACAATGAGAGCCTCCCTTTCTCTGCTTCTTGGGTGTGGAATAGACACTTGGTAAAAATTTATTTACAAATTTTGTAATTATTCATTTATATTATGGCATTCAATTATGATTTTAGAAATGTTTCTCTATAGGTTGTGCATCTTTTTGCTGTGTCCATGTATGTCATATTAGGCTTGTTATCAGATGGATGTTATGTTTCTTTCATGGCAGTTTAGATGCACTGGTGGACATACTTGCATTTAAGAATTCCAGTACTTAATTTGTTCTTTTTCTTCCTAACTTATCATAAATTGTATTTGTAACTGTGAGAGTGCTCCGGACTCCTCCGTCTTCCACCTTAATACGCAATGCTTAACTGCCTAATGTGAGCGGCTGCAATTGCGCAGAGACCTCCACAGCAAATCCGTTCCTCCTGGCGGGTGAAAAGTGACTGAATACTGGCGTGATTGGGTTCGACGTGATCGGACCTGCCTGGCTCCCAAAATGGCGGTGCTGGCTCGTGTTCACTGATCCAGACCTGGCGGCTGTGTGTGTTGGCTGAGCCGGGCTCTGCAATCTGCACAGCTACAAGTGTTGCTGCAGACCCTGAGATACCAGCAGCAAGCAAATGCTACAAGAAGCTGTAGTCTGACATGCCCACTTGCAAACTGGAAAGACCCTCTCCAATGTAAGGAGCACCGGAGTTCTAGATTCAGCTACATTTGCAACCGGTGAGTGCGCATCTGGCCTGGTGGCGATCTTAACCTACCTGGCTGGGGTTGAGTAAATCTTGGAACACTCTGCTCGACACAACACCCTCTTGCCTACCCTCAGATGGAGAGGTTGGGTCAACACTGCGATGAGGGGCTTCTGCCAAAGGGGCCTTGGGCCTTGCGTTTGACCCCGGGACAGGGGTATGGGACGCAGATGATGAGACGGCTCTTGGACCAAGACACACCCAATCTTCCAAGACCACCTGGGGCCCATGGCTAGTCATGCGCGAATCCTCGAGCTGCGCTTGCTGTTGCCCCATGTTTTGAGGACACCGAGGGAATTAGCTGCTGATCCTCGAAGTGCGGCCTTCGCCTGCCGCCTGCTGTTGACTAGAGGTGAGGAGAAAGCCTGGGAGTGGGTAAAGATCATCTGTACCCTGCCTGACACCCCACCAAGGCAGTGGTTTCACCCCAGTCATGGCCCCTTTGTGAGGTGAACTGAGTACTCGACACCTCGCGAAAAAGCTCTGATGCGCTTGATAGTGTTGGCCTTGCCTGCCTCTCCTTTGTCACCCCGCCTGAAGTGACATGGAAATAAATACAGTGGCACTGGGCCTGAGAGCCCTGATTTTACAAGAAGGTATTTTTGGGTCTCAATCCTGGTGACACCTGTACTCCGGAGCTTACCCGGATGTATACTTGGGGGGGTCCTTGCTTGCATTCTTCCTCTGGCTGTGGACCTGTGCCTGCTGCCCTATTGTGAACTGTAGAGCTGGTGTGACACTATCCTGCTGACCAAACACCAATACTATAGATGTCCTCTTCCCCCCTCCCAGCTGATGATGCCTTGCAGGTCTGGGTCCTGCTGAGTGGGGGTCCGGGAGAGAGTTAGTGCAACTAGGAACTTTGAGAGGCCTAGGGTGTCAGGTGTCTTCCTTGTATTCCTCTGTCACTACACCAGAACTTTCATGGCTTTAAAGCCCACCTCTTTGGGGAGTGACAATGCCTACCCCTGCCCAATTGACACTTTTTGCCTTTTGGCTCCCTGGCCTCAACCGTGCTTTGAGGGGAGTTTTTCCCAGGCTTGGCTGCTCATGCTGGCACGTGGCAAGTGGGCCAGACCCCTGCCACAACTGCTCCACTCATTGGACAATAAATAAGGGGAAAGACAAACTGGCAAAGACCCATCTCTCCCAGTCATGCATTGATCAATACCACCCCGACTGGAGCGGCAGGGAGAGAGACCTCAGACAAATCCGCCACTGTGGAGGGGGATCTTGACTAAATTTTACAGGCTATCCATACCTCACAGACAGCAGTTGAAACAAACTTTGGGATGGTGTGGGTTGACATGGTGCTTCTTTGCCAGGATCTCCGCAATGCCACCAGCCGTATACCCGAGGTGAAGGGCCATCTCTCCACGATAGAAGACGAAGTTGCTGACCTTAATGCCAAGGTTTCTTGTGTCCTCACTCGTACTAATGAACTCCATCATCACGCTGCAGATACGGAGAACCTCTCGGGACACAATCATTTGCACTTTGTACATTTTCTGGAGGATGATGAAGTCCTAAAGGACTGGCTCAAATCCTAAATATCGGCTACTAAATTGTCACCCTGGTTCGCTGTGGGGCACGCCCACAGAGCACTTGCCCTCGGCCTACCCCTGCCTATGATTGCACAATTCTTTAACTTTAAGGACTGAGAGCTAATCCTACATGAAGCTCGTGCGCAAACTGTCCTCCACTACTAGAACTCAAAAATCTTGATTTTTCTGGATTACTCTCGGGAGGTCCAGGCCCGCCGCAGGTCTTACGAATTCATCAAACAGAAGCTCCAGGCTCTTCACCTCTCTTGTGCGCTGTTCTTTCTGGCACGTCTTAAAGTGATTCATGAAGAGAAGACCAACTTTTTTGACACACCTAAGTCCACGCAGGAGTGGCTGATGGAAGAGAAGCAGATTCATCGGCTGATCTCCTCCCCTCCTCCATCAACTGTGCATACACCCAGAACAGGCATCGGTGCTCGTGGCCACAGGTGACATGGCTGTACTAGCTCTCGGCATGGGAGACCAGATATGCAGACTGTGTCGGTTTCTCCTGGCTCCCGCTCTTCAACGCCGCCTCCACTGCTGTGACCGGACCCTTCCTCAGAGGCTCATGGAGAGAAATGTGCTCTGCCCTCTTGCTGAGGACCAATTGAGTCGCACACTCTCTCTCATTTAAGTGCATGCTTTGGCGACTTCTTCATTGTTTGGAAGTGAATTCTTTGCAGAGCATGCCCCCGGAATGGCTCTTGCCCATCGGTATTGGGAACAAATTGAGTGGAACATACCTTGATTTGCATTTTGGTCTCGCTAAAACATTCCTCACTCTATGAAACTCATAGCCACTCACGGAATGGCCCACACAACATACAGTCTTTATCTGCCTTTTGAAGGGGCCCACAACTCCACTACTTTCTATGAAGAACTGGTTATAAGTTGGGGTCGATGTTTTGGGGCGACAGATGCTTTTTCGGGGGAAGTATGTGGTGGGGGAGTTGTGGGCTAAGAGTTGCTTAATCATGATGTTGACACTGTTTAGGTATGTACCATGTCTTTAAATTTCTCTTACCTTTTCTAGGTTGTCACACAGTCTTAACACAGCCCAGCTCATAATAGCCGCACTGTACCCAGACGTACATGCCATGCATTCGCACTCAGATTCCTTTCAAACAGCTACAGCGCCCATAAGCCTTATGCATATTATATCTCTAACCCACCTATGGCCCGGTCTATGATACTGTCAAGGAATGTGAATGGTTTCTTGGGCCGGATTAAGCACTCAGCGGTTCTGAGGTACGCTCAACGCCTTCTCCCATCTATATTACTGTTGCAGGAGACACACCTTATGGGGACTAACTGCCCATTTATGGCCCAAAATGGATTTGATAGGGTCTATTATGCAGGCTCTTGTGGTGTGGCTATACTGTTTCGTTGTACGTTCCCCATGGTGGTTACCCAGACCTGGGCAGATGGTCAGGGTCATTATATTGCCCTCACATTACCATGTTTCACTGCTTGAAGCTCAAGCTCTTCGTTTAGAAGGGCAGATCAATGTTGACTGCAACAAGACTGTAGATAGAGAGCCAGCTATGCTGAGAGAAGAGACCAGAACTCACTCGCTCGAGGTAGCAAAGCAGATTTGGTGGGCCTCTACTGCCAGTATTTATGGATTGGGGGACAAAAACAGCAAACTGTTGCATTGGTTGGCATCTCGTCCCCTTGCAGGATGGATTGTCCCTGAGGTGGAGGACAACCGAGGACAAATGCATAGCTCCTCTCTTGCCATTGCCCAAGTCTTTGCTGACTATTCTGTAACACTTTACGCGGCCGTCCCATGTCCCGATGCAGAAAAATCCTCTCCCCTCATAGATGATATATCCTTGCCCACATTTTCTCATGTGGAAAGGCAAGCATTTGATGAGCCCATCACACTGGAAGAAATCAGGCAAGCGATATCATCAGTGGCATATGGTAAGACTCCTGGCCCAAATGGGTACCCTACGGAAATCTATACTATGTACAAAGATGCCCTCGCTCCTCACCTACTGAATTTCTACAAGTAAGCTGTCCACAGAGGCTCATTCCCCAGGGAACTCTATCAGACCACTATTGTGGTCATACAGAAGACACAGCTGCCGCCCTCCTCATGTGCTGAATATCGGCCAATCTTGCTAATTAATGGGGAGGTAAAACTTTTTGCAACTTTATTGGCCACTCGGCTGCGACTAGTTTTGTGATTTCAGATTCATCCAGTCCTATGTGGCTTTTTGCCTGGCAGGAGTACTAGACATTGCTTGCGGTGCCTACATGTAGCCTTAGCACATCGTCACCTACTCACAGCTCCGTTGGCCTTGTTCCTAATAGATTTTGAGAAGGCATTTTACACGGTGGCCTGGGGCTATTTAATTCGAGTGGCTGGGTTTGGTCCTCACTTTCGCAGTCTGGTGCACGTTCTCTATTCTAATCCAACAGCCCATTTACCTGGTGAATGGAATGATCTCTGATGAGATTCCAATCCGCGGGGGACTAGACAGAGGTGCCTTCTGTCTCCTCTACTTTTCAGCTATAGAACCCCTATATAGACTCATACAATGCGATGCCCAGAATCAGGGGTGGGAATGGGAACCAGGCCATGAAGACCGCAAAGCACTCTACGCTGATGACGTGGTGTTGTACCTCTCGCACCCAGGGGACAGTGGCCCTCGATGCCTTTGCCTCTTGAAATTGTTTGCAGAGGCTTCCGGTTTGGTCATTACCCCCTCCCCCCCAAGTTGGTTTTGGTGCTGCTGCGCCCTCACGAGATTGCTTTGATTGGCAAACCTCACCGTCACCTCAGTTTTCGCAACCTGGGAATAGAGGTGGCTCTCAATCCCAAAGTGATCTGTTTTCTAAACATTAGCCCTCTTACTCGCAAGATCACAGCTGACCTTAAGAAGTGACTGTCATGGGGCAATCGCCCTGTATAAAATGATGGCTTTACCAAGATTCTTTTACTTTCTCTAAAATTTTCCCCAATGCATCCCTCGTCATTGGTTCAGAGAGCTAGACTCACTAGCCATCTCCTTTCTCTGGAACAACACCAGGGCTTGCTTGGCCTTTCCCACTTGTCAGTGCGCTCCCTATGAAGGGGGTCTGAGAAAGGTTAATTCATATTTGTACTATCTAGCCACACATCTCTTGGTCATTAGCGATTGGCTTACCGGGGGTTGGTTGAATCCAGCATACAGGCGACAACTCAGCACAACACACTGGGTCTCTCACGTAATATGGCATTACTCTATGGTACTACTATACCAAATATGATACCAGGTGACCCATCTGGTATTTACTCGATAGGGGGCAGCCCAAAAACAAACAGGGTGGTGGAAGAAACTCACTCAACAAACCCTGTTATGGCATGGCACATGGTTGGGGAGGTGGCAGCACTCAAGGGATTTGCTCGTTGGGACACCATAGGCATCACAATTCTAGGTGATGTCTGGGCACGCTCACATATGGTCTCCTTCCAGGATCTCCAACAGTCCTACACACTCCAATACACAATTTCATAAATCTCTACAGCTGTGCCACACACTGCAAATCCATGTCCCCTCAGACACGACCATCCCAGAGTTCAGCCCTTTAGAAGCCATGATACTGATGGGGGGGCCTAAGCAATGGGGTGGTCTCCCAGATCTATTGCACCCTAATCCTTAATGGACCTCAGGCGTAAGACTCCCTCAAGACCCATTGTGGGGCATGGATAGGGCCCTTAGAGGATGCTGACTGGTGCAACATGCTGAAGGCCCCTAGAGTAATTGCGATTTCATCTAGGCTTTTCTTGGTGCAAAGCTATTACCTACACTGTGCCTAGCTTACTCCTGTCAGGCTGTTTCAGGTTGGCCTGGTGACCGACCCCAACTGCTATTGCTGTTCCCATATGCCTGTGGACTTCTTTCCCATGGTGTAGTCCTGTCCTGTCATAACCCTTTAGTGAGAGGCGGTGGTGGCTGAACTATAGGATGTATTGGACTGACGCTGGAACTCTCCCCTTTGTTGAGTCTCTTGGGGTGTCTTATGTTGTGGGGGGCACTAGGGCAGCCAGGACTTCATTGGGAACTGCTCTTTTAGTGGCTAAGAGAGATATTGCTGCACATTGCAAGATCCCCACGGCACCATTGCTGACATTGTGGAGGCGCGGAGTGGACTGGTGAGTGCAACTGGAAAAACATGTGTGTGAGGCCTGGGGATGTCTGGATAAACATGCAAGAATTTGGGGTAAATGGCTTGGGGCTTCGGGTGTGGACGCTAGAGTAGAATGAGAACCCAACAACTTACTTGTCTTTTTATTCCTGTATTCGCTGGTTTGAATAAGTTGCTGGGCTTGCTGATAATTATAATTGTCACAGGCTGGTGTATTTTATGGACTGAATATGTGACTTGTTGCTCCCGTCAAAAAATAATAAAATTTGTTTATCAAAAAAAAATGTAGACTGTTATACAATTTTTGAAAAATTACACTTCATCATGTTTCCATCGTGTGATCTTCTAAGTTATGCCCTATAACAGTTAACAACCAATGTATGCAATTTTAAGATTGCCATGAAAGACTGCTTCAATTGTCCTGCAGGATCTTTAGTGAATAATAATGTTAATACATGCATGCATTTCAGTCATTTCATGTTCAAAGAGCAATTCAAATTCTGAACAGTATAAGACACCAGTGCATAGAAAGGAGCAATAGGGCATCCTCATTTGAACAATTTCTCAGATGAGAGTGTCATTCGAATTTTGGATAAACTCATGGGAGAGTGATTTGGTGTTTGGATTGTCGGGCAGCATTGGTGATCCATTTCCTTTGTTTACATGCGAGATTACCACCACAAGCGGCAAGAAAAAAAGAGGCACAACAGCTTATTGGAAGACACTGTCTTCATACATTTCACTTGCACCCAGCAGGCACCTGTTGAGGATTAGAGAGACATGGAGAATACCCACCAGCTGTAGATACATGCAGCAGATGACTGCAGCCTATAGAGCTCCACAGCCTGGGCCACTTGCTGTGTTTACTCTTTCCCCTCTTGATCATTAAACTGCTGCGAAGAACAGCGGTTCCAGATATCTGGGGACATATTACAAATAGGGCTCGCTGTCTCTGTTAGCGCTGTTGTGCGCTTTTAAATTGGTGTGCCGGGCAAAAACCATATCAGTTCACAGGATTACTGTTAATACACAGTGCCAAGTTCAGTGGCAAACTCGCGGCTGCCCTTGGGGCAACACATTAGTAACACATTAGTAACTGCACTGCATGGGTATGTCTGGGGGGAACATGGAACCCCCCTTTTTCCATCTAAAGTGTGCATTCACTTTGGGCTGCCTTTTTGTAGCACACAGTCAGTTTGCCCCTTGATGGCCCCTTTGCGTCTGTGCCAATGTCTATAATATGTCACATGCACAGAAACAAATCTGCTCCCTCATGTGCAAGGGGCCACACCCAGCTGCAAATTACAAAATGCCTCTTTAATATAGCACCAGCTCTGCATGTGCTCCAGTACTATTTGTATTACAACGGGACGCGCATACGCGTCTGTGTCCCCTTCTGAAATATTACAGAGCCACAGTGTAGTGTCGCGCTCTAGTCGTTACGCGAGAGCGTGATGACATAGAGCGCGGCCACCATTTTGTGGGCGCACTGAGCGCCGAGATTGGAGCGGTCCGGATGCGTTTCCCGGCGCTCTCCTGCATTGATTAAATAAACCTCAATTAACCCTAAATGAGTGTAGCTCCTTAATTAGGGATATACCCGCAACATTACAGTGGCGACGAGACTGGGACCCGAAAAAAAAAAAAAAAAGGGGCGACACAAGGACCCACCGGAGAGCACAGCAAGGGAGGCCACGAGGAACATTGGCCAAGGGAAGTCATACTGCAGGAGAGCGTGGCAGAGGACAGTACCACAGCAGGCAAGCACCCACGGAGCAGGTAGTCACAACCAGGGGAGCACATACAGCCCACAATAAAGGAAGAAGGGATACAACCAAACCCTGCAGCGAGCAGAGTGAAAGAACATATCATTAGGCTCAACGTCACCCCGCCAGAATCACCTATTGGACATCCAAGGCCCTGGTGGGACAAGTGCAGCACAGTGAAGGGGGTGCCTCGGAGCCCCAACAAGACCAACCACACCACAGAAGCACAAGTGCACCGGGCAGTCCAAGGGGGGAAGAAGCTATACCAGAAAGACGCGCCGAAATGTGTGCGCAGGCGTCTTCACTTACGACACCAATCCCATTCTTACCTAAACCAGGCGATCCCTTGATGAAATGGGAAGATTGGAGAGAATATTTCATGAACTACTTAGAAGCCATAGAAGATGAACGTGGAGAGGCATTCCCCAGCAAGAGGAAGAAGAGAATATTACTCCACAACTTAGGCCCGGAAGGAATCAGGGTCTTCCAGAACCTGGTCCCCACACAACGTCAGGACGCTGATGATGACGTATTCCGACACGCGATAGAGGACCTAAACAACCATTATAGACCGGCAGTGTGCACGTCCATAGACCGATATAACTTCCAACAGAGGAAACAAGCAGTGGGTGAGTCCATAGACGACTACGTTGCGGCGTTAAAGAAATTAGCAATCACATGCAAATATGGTGCCTTGCATGACGAATTTATCAAAGACCAAATAGTCATGCACACGACAAACACAGCGATCCAAGACAAACTATGGGTAAACGGGGACGCTACCCTGAAGGAAGTCATAGCCATGGTGAAAAAGGCGGAACTATCCAAAAGATGCGCTGAGGCAGCGAAGAGAGAAACTACTGCGAGGCCCATGGTCAACAGAGTCACCGAAGCAGAACCGTCAGAGAGGGGCAAAACGACGGCGGCAGAAGGGAAGGTACAAACCAAATGGACTCCACGACCTACACAGGCAAAGAAACCGAATAAAGAGGGCACAGCCACGTGCTACAGGTGCGGCAGTCCATCCCATGCGGCATATGATAAACGTTGCCCTGCCTTCCGGGCCAAATGCATGTACTGTGGAATCGTAGGGCACTATGAAAAGGTGTGTCGCCGCAAGGTGAAGAGGCCAACGGTCAAGTACATAGCACAAGACATGGGAGTTGAAGAAGAAGGAGGAGAAGAGGAAGAAGACAATGTGCTGTGCATCGAAGAACAAGTACTGGGCATAGACTGCAGATGCGCCAAGAAACCACAATGTGACATGGTAGTGGGAGGAGTTCCGATCAAAATGGTGGCAGACTCCGGATCTCCGTATACCATCATTCAACGGACAGTGTGGAGCGAAAACTTCAAACCCAGCCTGGGATCACACCTCGAACCCCCAGACATACGTCCGGTCACATTCACAGGAGAACCCATCCCAATGGTCGGATATCGAGTCCTGAAGTTCGAATTCAAGGATCGTAGTGCAGAGTGCAGATTATACGTGGCTGAAAAGGGTCCCTCTGTTCTAGGATGGATGGACCAAGGCGACTTGGGCATACAATTGAACCCAGGAGGGGACACGCAAGTCCTGATGACCAGCATAGACAATCAGTCCAACTTCACAAAAATGAAAGGCGAATTCCCCACAGTGTTTGGAGGAAGAGTGGGTAAACTAACGAAATTTACACACAGAATCGACCTTAAGGAAAACGCCAAACCAGTGTCCCACAAGGTGAGGAACATACCATTAGCAATCAGGGACGCAGTACAACAAGAGCTGCAGAGATTGGAAGATGAGGGGATCATTGAACCAATAAACAGTTCGGAATGGCTGGCCCCGTTGGTGGTGGCGATGAAACCCAATGGCAAAGTTCGTTTGTGCATAGACCTACAAGAGTTGAACAAGTGTATAATAGTGGAAAAATTCCCATTACCAAGAATAGATGAAATGCTAGCAAAAACAAAAGGGATAAAATGGTTTTCCATCGTGGATCTCGCCTCGGCCTATCATCAGATAGCCCTGCATCACACGAGCCGTAAACTGACATCATTCATAACGCCATTTGGATGCTACCAGTTCCGCCGGATGCCATTCGGCCTGGCGTCAGCAGCGGCGGTTTTCCAGAAGTTGATGCACAAACTGTTCAAAGATATAGAGGGAGTACAATACTTCCAAGACGACATCTTGGTGATGGGCAAGGATCAAACCGACCACAACAAAAAGCTAGAAATAGTGTTACAAATCTTGGAAAGAAACGGCCTGACGGCGGAATGGGAGAAGTGCAGATTCGGAATGGCGTCAGTCACATATTTGGGTCATGAGATCAGTGATCAAGGCATCACGCCCAAACACGCCAATGTCAAAGCGATATGTGAGGCACCCGCACCAAAGAGCAAGGAAGAAGTGAGATCATTCTTAGGGATGGCTGAATATTATAGTAAATTCGTGCAACATTTCGCCACCAAGACACACCACCTGCGACTACTCATACGAGACAAAACGGCCTTCGGGTGGACAGAAGAGGCACAAGGGGAGTTTCAGAGAATCAAGGAGGATATCAGCAAAGCAGTTCCCCTACAAGGATATGATCAGCAAGGAGAATCCATATTGACCACTGATGCGAGCGAAAAGGACTAGGGGCAGTCCTTATGCAGGAAAGGAAGAATGGAGAGCTGGCGACCATCAGCTTTGCGTCCAGGTCACTGTCACCAACAGAACAGAAATTCAGTGTGATAGAAAAAGAGATGCTGGCTGCGGTGTGGGCCATGGGGAAATTCCGCCAATTTATATGGGGCACAAGATTTCAGCTTAAAACAGACCACAAACCCCTGGTCAAAGTACTCACGTCCTGTGGTCACGCGAGCGCTACACCCCGCATCGCCAAAATGACCCTGAAATTATTAGACTACAGGTATGATGTCGAGTACATCCCGGGAGCTAAGAATAAAGTGGCAGATTATCTCAGCCGAGCTTCAGCTATGGAGGAAGCCCCTGCAGGTACGGACGAGGACGAAGTCCGGGTGGCATTCACGGAAGATCATGAGAAAGTGATAAGTGGTCAGGAATGGAAACAAGCCTATGAAAATGACCCAGATGTTAAGGAAATCAAGGACTTCATACTGCAAGGATGGCCAGAAAAAAGGCACCTGAAGGCGGAACACAGGAAATTCTTTGAAGTACCGGAGGAGTTATCCATAGGAGACCAGGGAACATTCCTGTTTAGAGGGGAGAAAGTAGTTCCTCCCGCGTCGTTAATACCACACCTACTAGCAGTGTTGCATGAAGGGCACTTGGGCATTGTGAAAACAAAGATGAGAACCAAGCAGATGCACTGGTGGCCGGCAATGGGCAATCAGATTGAGAGACATGTTCGGGAATGTGACCAGTGCCAAAGAGCGGATAAATCACAAACCTTAATACGCCCGTCATTGGGGAAGTTCGACAACCCTGCCAACCCGTGGGAGGAATTGTCAATAGACATTCTTGGTCCAGTGTTGGACGCAGAGGGAACCCCGAAATATGTAGTAGTTCTCATAGATCGGTATTCAAAGTGGCCCGAATTAGACATACAGGAGGAGATGGACACGGAGACAGTTCTCAGATTTCTTACGGCTACCTTCCTCAGAGAAGGCATCCCCCGCTCCATTCTGAGTGACAATGGACCTCAATTCACATCGGAAAAGTGGAACAAATACATGGAACGAAATGGCATCAAAGTCAAACACACATCTGTCTACCACCCGGCGGGAAATGGTCTAGCCGAAAGGTTTAACCGTGTCATAATGGGTTCCATACAATCAGCCATATGAGTGGGGAAGGACTGGGAGAAGGAAGTGAGGAGTATGCTGTGGGCCTACCGAATTACACCAACTGGCACCGGATACAGCCCGTTTCACATCCTGAAGGGACGTGATCCTTTCACTAAGGACAATCTGGCATGGAAGGAAAAGACTGTCACAAGTAAATGGTCCCCGGCCGTAGTTCACCACAACTTGGAGAGAGCCCAGAGAATATACACAGAGCAGTACAATAAGAGACGCAATGTGAAGGAGACATCCTTGGAAAGAGGAGAGTGGGTCAAAGTCAAACTCGCCCAATTAAGGAGGAAAGTAGACAGCAAATACAGCTTGGCCATGCAAGTTGAACAGGTGTATAACAGAGCAGCATTGCTTAGTGACGGAAACGTCTGGTCGCAGGATCGAATGTCCAAGTGCAATAAGATACTGCAGTGGGACAGAGAGGAAAGATCAAGGACACAAGAGAACCAAAGTTCACCTACAGACAATGTATCACCATGCGAAGGAGAGAGGGACTTAGGGATAGAAAGAAGTGGAGTGGAGCAGGAAGAGGATGACAATCCCATCGCAGATGAACATCAGGAGAGCAAAGGCAAGACTCCCGAGAGAGAGAGCCCTAAGGGAACTGGAAAGAGACATGCAAGCATGGCAGAGGAAAGTGCAGAGAGTTCCACCTCTACTCCGGTAAGACGTACACGGGCAGGGAGAACAGTGGTAAGGCCAGCCAAATACAGAGACTATGACCTAGGAGAAGTGAAGTGACTTCCTGCCTGAGAGACTCACAGACTCTTATCTATATTGTGTTGTTGTTGTTGTTGTTCCGTAAAGAAGGGAGATATGTAGTGTCGCGCTCTAGTCGTTACGCGAGAGCGTGATGACGTAGAGCGCGGCTGCCATTTTGTGGGCGCACTGAGCGCCGAGATTGGAGCGGTCCAGACGCGTTTCCCGGCGCTCTCCTGCATTGATTAAATAAACCTCAATTAACCCTAAATGAGTGTAGCTCCTTAATTAGGGATATACCCGCAACATTACACACAGGGGTGCAAAAACCAGGCCTACAAACACCTGTTGCACCCCCTGTGGACGGAAGAGAATATATTTTGGCCCGAAGATTTTTTTTAAATTTCCTCTCATATTTGAAAGCTGTCCTCTACTGTGCCCAGTCGCGGTCCGTGGTAGGAGTGCCGGCCGGGCGGTGACGTGGGGCAGGGGAGGGGCAGGGTGGGGGGTAGTAAACCACGGATTACGGCGGAATACAGGTAAGTAAACATTTAAATAAATAAAACGAATTTCGTTGCGCGCACTGCATCGCATTTAGCATGATAGAGTGATGTCACATGAGGCAACTGGCAGTGACACAGTAGACCCCGCAAAAAACTCCATGTGAACAATTAACAATTGTGATACTGGTTAAGTTTTCTAGATCGATGTCACACACAAAAACCGACAACAGTAATGCAACATGTTAAATGGCACGTAAATGTGGACAAGGAAACCGAGAACAATTTTGTAACGAGTTAACTGCCAGCAGTGCTGTCACACTGGAGAACTGACAAGTGTGAACAGACGTCACACAGGAAAGTGACAGCAATGCTATCTTTCTAGGGACAGTACTGCGTGACATGTACAAAATACTGTGAGGTTACAGCTCTGATATCGCATGACCAGACTGGGACACTTCCGGGTGGCGAAGTTTGAAGGGAAGTGCATTTTTTTTGTAGAAATCAGACGTCTTGTTTTTTAATGACCAGGTTTGTAAGAAAGATACTGTGCTAGTAATTAACACACAACAATCAATCCACTGCACCACTTTGTGTGTTGAGACCTGCCATGCACCACTCACAGAAAGAACAATAGTAAAACAAAGCTGCAATTATATACCACAAATACTGACTGTGTCTTGGGTCAGATGGGATGCTCA
Source organism: Calotriton arnoldi (assembly GCA_963921515.1). Lineage (NCBI taxonomy): Eukaryota > Metazoa > Chordata > Amphibia > Caudata > Salamandridae > Calotriton > Calotriton arnoldi. Next base: position 605,261 of record CAWUFW010011196.1, read on the forward strand.
GCACCAAAAATGGTCCTATGCGGTTCGCTAACGTGGTTGTGGTCATGCTGGTAGTATTTTCAGATATAGCCTTTCAAATTCCTTTCCCATTAGCCAAGATATCTGCATAAGCTAGACAGGAGGAGGTAGCAAAAGACCAACATTTGGTTGCTTACAGTGAATTCAACAGGCACTGACTGGTCTGTACCGCACAGCTGCTATCAGTTAACAATAGACCGCAGCGCCAAGGAACTTCAGTGCCCCGTCTCGTGTCAGTCACACTGTCTCTGCTGTTTAGTACTCTGCCTCTTGTATTTATTTACCCCGAGCACGCTGTGGGCTCTTTGGTGAACTGTCATTCTAAGAAGTGAGTGCTGCCCATGCGCAGCAAGGCTGAGATTTAAGTAAAGCAGAATTGTCAAAGGCAATCTGGAGGGGTGGCTAGTGGGGTGGCTAGCGGGGCGGGGGCGTTGGGGGGTGGATAAGGCAGTGATTTTATGAAGCATTTTAAAGCGGCCACCGCTAGCCACTTTACAGCACTTTCTAGGTGGAAGAGGCAATGTAACTGGTGCTCATGGAAAGTGGTCCAATACCTTCGTATTGAATTGGCGCTATATAAAGCTGCAAAAACATAAAATAATAAATGAACAGCATTTCCAAGGGTCTGCCAATGCGTATTTTCTGGCGACGCGGGAGGGGAAGGTCGGCGGTCTGAAAGCAATGACGGGAGGGTTTTGGGAAATTAAAAGCAACAACAGAAAGGTAGAGGTGAATTGAAATCAAAGGCGGGAGGTTGGTTGTTGAGAGGGGGCACATAGCGGCACACTGGGTGAGATGCTGAAAGACAAGCAGCTACTAAACAGAACAGGTGGCCGCAGTTTTTCAACTCTGCCCCAAGTGCCGAAGCAACCGAAGGGAAACAGGCATGGACATAGAAAGAGGACACCTTACCAAATGAAAGGGATTATTTCAAGAAGGCAGTGGGTTTTGGTCAGAGCAAAGCGTGCGTCCTGCCTCATAGCTACCACCGTGCGCGCGGCTGCTTGCTCCCGAGGCAATACTCTATGGGAGTGAACTTTTGGAAAAAGGTGGGACATACACCCACCATTAGCTATTTGCAGGCTTCAATTTTTACACAACACACACACACACACACAAGCCAATCCAAAAGCGTGGGAGGAATCAGACCCCACAAGTACATACAACAGATCACCACAGCGCAAGCGCTGTAAGCTCGACCTCAAAAAAGGCAATGAAAAAAGCAAGAGAGGAAAATGGAGAAATAAAACATTTCAGATTTTATATAATTAACAATTTACAAATCTGTTTTTAAAACACGTAACTGGCACTGTAAGTGCAACAACAGTAATTTTTTTATTATATACATAGAATAATAAGGCTGCCACCTCACTGGCATATCACCAGCCCGCATTATATTTCTGTGATTGTGCCTATTAAAACAAGCATTGGCAAAGCCAATATGTTTGCCTATGAGAACGTTATTTGTCTAAGTCTTTAAGTAATGTTGTGTAGCAGCATGGCTGGAGTGCAGCAGAATGGAAAAAAAACAAAAAACATTTGCAATGCAAATTGTTTTCGCATTCGTTAGAGTTAGAGGTATTGGTGCTGTAAATGACAATGTCTTTTATCCTTGTGTTTTGGATTGGCGTGGATTGGATGTATGTGGTGTGGAGTGGAATTATGTGGTTTGGATTGGAATTGTTAGTTGTGGAATTGCATGTGGCGGAATTGTGTGGTGTGGAGTGGATTTTTGTAGTGGAATTATGTGGAATGGTGGGCAGTTGAAATATGCGGATAGTTATTATGTGGTATTGAGTGTACTGAAATTATGTGTAGTGTAATTGTGTGTCACAGAGTGTAATTATGTGGAATGGCATTTTGTGTTGTGAGGTGAGATGTTGTGGATTTTAATTATGTGGTGTGCTGTTTAATTTTGTGGCATGATGTGGAATTCTGTGGCATTGTTTGGATGTATGTGGTGTGTTGTGTAATTGTGTTGTTGAGTTGAAATATATGGTTTGTTGTTGAATTATGTGGTGTGGAATGAAAATATATAGTTTTGAATTGTGTGTCGTGGAAGTGTGTGGCGCTGAGGGTAATTATGTTGCATGGTGTGGAGTGTATTTGTGTGGATTGTGTTACTAAATTTTAAAATGATGAAACATAATTACAAAGAAAGGCGGCCTTTCATTGTGCACAAATTTACAAAACCTTATAATAATATGTAAAGACTTGTCCGAATATCTCAATTAAAAAATGCAGAGTGAATCCCCAGTGACATTTGTGTTGATGAATTTTAGGGGGCTTGAACAATGTGGGGTGCTGTTTGGGTTGCAAATGGTGCTAGGGCTCTGCACATCTGTGGAGGGTGGAGCACAAACCATGTTCATCTAAACACAGCCTGGCACATTTGTCAGAGGAGTTCTGATTCCGGGGGTCCAAACCATGCACCCATAGAAGTGTATATGGTTCCTGGGATTTTGAATTAATTCACTGCTCAGCAGGCAGCGAGCGTGTTGCTCGTGAAACTGTAAATGTATTAAACACCTCAGCATTGGATAGATATTGACTGAGGTAAACAAACAAGCATAAACATTTATGTCAGATAAAAGAGGGAAGACACCCGCATCATTGCTTCTGGCCACGCAGAGTAGGGTTACTGTTGTCCCTGGCCATTTCCTCGCTGCATTCTCGAGCTGTTATTGCCTTGTTTACCTTATGAGACCTGAGATGGGGGTTGGATCTTGCTGGGGGCAGTCCCATTTCTTTAATAATGATGCTGACCCATGCCTGACCCACCTCAATGCCAATGTGATTGCTTCATGAGTTTAAGGCTGGCGTGTTTGGGATGGCCATTCACCACTAGTGACTTTGATCAACTTGCAAAAACAAAACAAAAAAAAATCGCACTTTCTTCCCAAGGGCTCGGAAAACGAGTGATTTTATTATTACTGTACTTCCTGAGAAATGGTCTTATTTAAGCAGGATTCTAGTCTCTCTACACAATGAACACTAGTCAGCAGGTCTGTTCAGTAGGTTACATGTTCCCTGCTGATATTACTGTGTGGGTTTCCACCCCCAGAGGTGCCTGGAATTTCCTGCCTCACTGCCCTGGCCCCAGATTGTCTGGGGCAACAAAATACCAGTGTCAAACATTTTGTGAGAGTGCTCAGGCAGAGCCTTTGTGATGTGCAAGTGTGGTAGGTGACAGTTCCTCCCCCTCATCAAGTCAGAGATGGCCCCTCCTACTACCATCTATTCTCCTTCCACAATCGCCATTTGTGAAAAAGAAAGGACACCTAAACTGCAATAACGCTTGCTTGAGCAGAAACATGCCAAATACACAGAAAAATGCGTAGTGGTCAAGATGTCCGTCTGTTTGAAGCATGCAGTTTCAAGTGCATATGCGTCCAGGTTGAATTTCAACAGGGCCAGCTCAGTCTCACATCCATCCAACATAGATAAAATGAGTAGTGTTAAATTGGGTATCACGTGTTATTACAGCACCTACAACTGCAAACCTCTGGCATTATGCACTGTATAAAACTATTTAGCATCATCATTATTATTATAAACCTCCTAGTCACTGGTTTGAGAGTGGCAGGGCCAACTGACTTTTCAGCTAAGTGAGTTGGGTAATGATGACCACTTGTTATTTACAGCGCTATAAACCGGAAACACTTGCAAGCACTGGAAAAAGAAACAGGTTCGTATTTGATGGTAAGACCAACAAGTACACCTATCAGGTAATCTGCTTTAGATATCACCTGTGCTCTTCTATTTGCAAAATCAAACAGAGAAGAAAAGTGTGGATTTTTTTCTTCCTCAAATGGCTACTAGGCAGAGCTGCAGAAAACAGATGGTGAGTCAGAATGATAGCAGAAAGCACATTCAGGAAGAGGTGAGAGGAGGGGGACGCTTGCCTGACAACAGATTGAGCCAAGAGCTACATCATCACTACTGCGCATCCGTATTGGAGATCACTTTATGGAGTGGGGGCTCAGCGTGAAAAAGTTCTCATCTTCCAGAGGCAGTTTCAAGAACAAGGCAAGAGCAGGCCCCTGCTCTAAGTCTAGAAGAGCAGAAGGCCATTGGTATAATCGTAAAATTAGCAAACAATACAGGAGATGAAGAGGTGCAAAATGTCAGTTTGCTAAGGGTGGCAACCATGCACCGACTCTGGTTAGCTTTCTTTGGTATCCACTGTTTCCCTTGAAGAATCGTTAGAGGGGAGAGTTTCGTAACAGAACACATATTTTCCAACAACTCCACAGTATAAGTTGGAGAAACAAGGGCTCATGTGCGTTAATAGTTACAGCTCTGAAACAATGTACAGGATCACTTCTCCAGAGCAATCTTTACTTGCAAGCAAGTGAGGCACAGAGCACCCTCAGTCTAAAACTCACGAGTAACATTTCTATTCATCTTTTGTGCTTCCGGTGACCAGTCTCTCAGATGTAAGCATAAAACCACATTGGCAGATCCCCCCACATGACTCACAATAGCCATCTGTGAAAAAGAAAGGAAACCTAAACTGGAATAACGCTTGCTTGAGCAGAAATGTGCCAAATACACAGAGCAACACGCAGCGGTCAAGATGTCCACCTGTTTGAAGCATGCAGTTTAAGTGCAAATGCGTCCATGCTTAAAGTTGAAGCTTGACGTGCCGCGCAGATGAATGTATAAAGTGCTGCGTGCCGCCCTGATCAAGGAGGAAGCGCTCATTGCGATGGCCGACCAGGAAGAACCATGAACACGTGATGGCCAATACAAAGGAATAATGAGTGAACTCGCCTGAGCGTGAACCAAGCACCCAAAGGAGGGACAATTACAAGCAATGGACCAATAAAAAGGCAGCATTTCTGAAAAGCACAAAAAAGAACTAATGCCAATCGATGGGTTTGGTTAAAGCCCATATTGATGATACATCATGCCTCGCAGAGCAACTCATGCGCGCTGACTAGGCTCGACTTAAAAAGGAAATATGATACGGTCTTACCCCTTTTTTTTATTGCTGGTGGGGTAGGCGGAAGGGCAGGGACACAAGGAGGTAGGGAGGGAGGGAAGGAATGGGTGTGGGGGGCAACATGGACAACAGAGGGGGGTGGGAATAAAATAACATTTTGTTTTTTTCCAGGCTGGTGGCACAGCTCTGCCAAGTATTATGCATCAGTGGTTAGACTAATGCAGTTTAGTGTGGTAGTCCTCATCACTGCACTAAAATGCTTAGTCATGCATTTATAGTGCCTCCTAACACAGTGGCACTGTGAGGCACAATTACAGCGAATAGGCGCAGGTCATTGCAGAATTACAAGCAGTGGGCTGCCTGCTGGCAATGCTGTGCATACCGTGCTGCCATTGAGCCTGCATTATACGGTGCCACCTTCAAGATTCCGTTAATTCACTCACAATAATGAACACAAATTGTCATCACATGGCGCAGTGCCGGCCTCATGCACTGGCTGCAGTGCACAATAAAGTCAGGCCTCAGGTAGTCAGCCACGTGACACGCCATTGCTAAGGCTGTCAAACAGACTCTGAAAATGATATCCTCTCTGGAGAGTAAAAATCACCCTAAGACAACCTAGCAGTGCACTGCCCCTTGCCCAGACTGAGACAGAGAGTGATGATCCATCCAGGGGAGGCGTCGACTTGCCCTGTTGTATTTCAAAAACTTGCACACCCTGCATGGCACCGTCAGTGACAGTTAACTCAAGTCCACAAAGAAGTCAGTGATTGGATGATGATTGGCCAGTGACCCTGCAACTGGTGGGCAAAACTATGTTTTGTGTTGCTGGATGCCGTGTGCTCCCCCACAGGCATAGTGTGAGTGGAGCTGCCGGCACCTCTCAGACCATGCAGCGTTACAGACTCCTAGCCTCATTTGGCAGTGCTGTGTTTGTATTACCTTGTGTGCGAGTGTGTCGGCACACTGACAGACTGGCACTAGAATGTTTTTTTCAAAATCCTTCTGCCGGCCCCCAGGAAGGCATCGCTGCCAGTGGGGAGGGCCCACTGGGCCCACCTGCTGGCATGAGAAAAACAACAAGGGACTCGTATCACATGTGCTGCTCTGGAAATGCATTCACATGTGGGAGGGAACAGGATGGCAATCTGCTTGCGTCCAGTCATGGCAATGACGTGTTACGCTGTCATGTTTTAAAAAGCTGGCGTAGCTGCAAAGTTTGGTGGGATTTCAATAAGAAGGGAATTTGCCCCCGTGTACGCCCATGAGAGAGAGCGCAATGTCTCCATCTACTAATATTCCACACCGTCACCAGCAGCACTGAGCAGCAGAACATGACAGCAGACTAGGGAGCATTATCTCTGCACTATTTGAGCGTCAAAAGGCAGCCAGTGTGAGTCCACACACTGGAGCAGCTATAGCGTGAGTGTCAGCCCACTGAGAGCCAGCAGAGAGAGCTGGTAAGTTGCAGGCAGGACAACCATTAAGAGAAAGACAAAGTGATATGTCTGTCACTGTGCTGTTTGGGGTGATCATGTTTGTATGTCATATTGTGGTTTTCTGAAACAATGTGAAAAGGAGATTTCAAATCTAATTTCGAAGTTGTGATAAAGGATGTGTTTATGTAGCCAAGTTGCATCATGGCCAGACAATTCTACTCTTTTCGGAGACAGTAATGCCATAATTTGTTCATGGTGCTGCAAGGGTCAAAGTAGCCCTGGTAAGTAGTGGCCGGTCCACGAGTTTCTCATGTTTTTATAATGGAGGGTGGTGGTCATAGAAACCTTCCATTTGAGGTACTTAGCAACTGTTTCAAGATTGTTTTAGAACTTTTTATTGCTCAAAAGTCAGTCATTTCTCTTTCTATGCACTTCAGTGCTTGGGTTTACTCACAAGAAAGTGTCACTCTGAGTGTCACATATTTGGTCGTTGAATGTATCTCATAAGTAAGCTTAAACCATTGAAATGTCACACATAAGCAGCAAATAATCTGCTATGGAGGCAACATGGGTGGCTGGGTGAGTCAGGGGGACAACATGGACAATGGATGGTGGATGGGAGGGGCTCAGAGCAAGCACATGGACAACACATGTTGGGAGGGTGGGTGCAAGCAAACACTGGCAACAACATGGACAACGACTCAGGTAGGGAACAATACGGGCAACAACCGAGGAGGGTGAGTGGGGAAAGCAACAAAACAAGAAAAACGGAAGGAGCGAGGGTGGATGGGGTTGCAAGCAACAACAGAAGAAGTTAGTATTGGTGGAGGCAAGCAACAACACACGCAACAACGGAAGGAGGGTAGGTGTTGAAAGCAACTACACAGGCAACAACGGAAGAAAGGAGAATTGGTGGGGGGAAAGCAACAATAAGTGGTGCAACCATGGAAGAAGGGAGGGTGGGTAGAAGCAAGCAACAACATAGGCAACGATGGACTGAGGATGGAGGGTGGATGTTGTAACCAACAACCCGGGCAACAACGGAAGGAGGGAGGGCCAGGGTCAAGCAACAAGGGCAATAGTGGAAGTAGGGTGGGCAGGTAGAAGCAAGCAATAACACAGACAACAATGGAAGGATGGAGGGTGGGGGCAAGTAAGAAACAACACTGGCAACAATGGAAGGAAGGAAGGAGGGTGAGTGGAGGAAGCTACAACATGAGCAAAAGTGGGAGGTGGGACAATGGGCGTTGCAAGTAAAATTATGGACAACAACAAAAGGAAGTTGGATGGATGGGGCAAGCAACAACATGGACAAAAGTGGAAGGAGGGACGGTGGCTATGCAGCATGTATGAGGGAGGGACCCTAAAGGGGAGACGTACATGAAGGAGCCAGCTGAACAAGATGCACTCTGGTATCATGCTTAAACACGAAGAAAAAGTAATGCTCAAAAAACATGATCAGTGAAAGGATACAAGTAATGTGTGCATGCTCGAGTGGCGGGACAAATACGCAAAAAGAAAGGAAGCTTACGGCATCTTACCAATAAAAAGCAAACAAATGAGAGTGACAATGATTCCAACAAATGGTAAGCAATGAGCGGGCTCTAAGCCCACTTTTAGAAAACAAAAGATCTCAAATTTGCATCGCAGGCGCTGCCTAGGCGAGACCTACAAAGCAAATGCGTACAATTCTGTATGTTTTCTTTTGACATAAACCTAAAACAGCAAGTATGTGAATAAATCATTTAAAAGTGTCTAATTTTTCAATACTTATTAAAGGAAATGGAGGCATGATTGTTACTACTGTGGACTGAGCATTTTACACAAACTTGTTTTCGCCTACCAGCTCTTGGCTGTTTTAAAATAGCAAACGTAAGCAAATTATATTTTTTTCTACTGTAACCCGATTATCAAGTAGTTGTATGTCATGTGAGATAGCAGTCTAAACTTTTTAATTTACACTATGTTGCCTTCTGGGACTGGAAAAGTTTCTCTTTTAAGACTGACAGTACAGCTGAAAAATAATAGCAAGCACATTGCTGATGTGGCTAAATGAGAAGGACACTAAATATTCTGTGTGGGCATCAACAGTGCAATTGTCAATAGCTTGAAGAAAATCAGTACTTCCCAGGCACCTGCAGCACAAGCCCCAGTCAAACACAGAATAGCTACAGTAAGTACACTAGTACACCTGTGCATCGTTACTTCTTAAGGAGCCAAGAGAAGTGCATAAAATTTGAGGGAAACATTTTCAAATTTAAAAAAAACATGAAATTAGAAAAAATCCCAAGTCTAGATCTCCTTTTGGATTTTGGTGTTGGATGCATCGTCTATTTGGTTTGCTTATGGTGCAGAGTTAGTTAATGGCAGCAAGTCTGGTTTGCTACTGGTTAGAGCACATACTTGCCTTGCACTATAGCATTGTGTATTTTATATTTTGCAAAAATTCAAAATTAGTAGATAAAACGACAAGGCCATATAAGCTAAGTGAACAGTGTACCAAAAATAATGGCCCATACCGGCTATATTTGATAGCCCCTACATACCAAGTGTTAACACTTACCAGCATAGAATTTGACATGCTCTTCACCTGTTGGCTAAGTGAGCGCAGTATTTCTCCGTCACATCACACCCTTCCTAGTAATTTCCACTCAAGGGTTACCTTTTAGCCATTGGCCATTTGAAATGTCATTTTATTTGGCAGGGGATCACAGTAGGTCTATTTACATTTGACATTTTTAGCACACCCTCACATTCAGTTCTTGTGAAGGATACCATGTACCTGTACATTGCTATAATATTTTGTATCACCTAAGTTTACAGAGTTAACTCTTACCTTGATAAGATTTGAAACAGTTTTATGTTGGACTGGTGACTTCAGTATTTTCCCGCCAATTCACATCCTTCTTTGTTTTACAACATCTTCTTCTACAGGGACACCAAATATCATGGCTCATTTATTGCTATATCTTGTATCCCCTACATTTCAAGGGTTAACTTTAAGCTATTTACTAGCTGAAATGGCTTATTTAATAGGAGATTACAATATCTTTTAGCACTTTTGATACCATTCCACAAGCTTTCACTTCTGGGTCCATTAGGCGAAACCTAATATAATGACCCATATGGGCTATATTATATTGTGTCTCGTGTTTCTTGGGTTAAAACGAACCAGGAAACAATTTGATATGGTCTTATAGTGGTGTGGAAAACACAGTGCTTTTCTGACACATCATACCCTTGTTTATGTTTTCCACTGTCTCTTTCAATGGGAGGTACTAAATATTATGGAACATGCAGTGATGTAATATCTGCTATCCCTTACTTGTCAAAGTTTACCTTTTGACCATTGACAAGTTAAAATTGCCTTTTATTTGACAGCAGATGAAATTATCTTTAAGCACCCTTAAATGCATTTCACAAGCTTTCACATCCAGGCCCTTTGGGGGATATGAAATATAATGACCAATACGGGCTGTAATATTTGCTATTCCATATCTTATTAGATTTAAAGCTTACAAAGATACAATTTGATGTGCTTATGTTGGCATGGCGAACACAGTGTTTGTCAGCCATATCGCAGCAGTGTATTCCAGAGTCCCTTTCTATGTGTATACCAATTATTACGGCTCATGCTTTGCTATAATGTGTGGTATCTCCTACTTTTCAAGGTTTACCTTTTGACAATTGACAAGTTGAAATTGCTTTTTATTTGACAGCAGATTACAGCACCTATTAGTACTTTTGAAGTTTTTAATGCATTTCACAAGCTTTCACATTGAGTTCACTTTGGGGATACCGAATAGGCCCATACAGACTATAATCTTTTATAACCCCTATGTTTTTAGGGTTAAAACATACCAAGATTCAATTGGACATGGTCTTATGCTGGCTTGGTGAGCACAGTATTGTTCTGCCAACTGGTAGCCTTCTTTGAGTTTTTTAACATCTCTTTCTATGGGAATACCAAATATTATGGCTCATGCATTGATCTAATATATCTTGTTTCATGAGTCACCCTTTAGCCATTGACCAGTTGAAATTGCCTTTTATTTGATAGCAGACTACAGTATCTTTTCACATTTTTAATATCATTGCACAAGATTTTACATCTGGTTCCTTTAGGGGATAGCAAATATAATGGCCTATGTGGCCTTAAATATTTGGTATCCCCTATGCTTCTCGGGTTAGAACTTACCAGGATTCAATTTGACATGGTCTTATGTTGGATGAGTGAGCAAAGTATTTCTATGCCAAATAGAGCCCCTCCTTTTGCTTTCCAACATTATTTACTATGGGGATACCAAATATTATATCTCACTCATTGCTGTAATATCTTGCATATCCTACGTTTCATGGGTTACCCTTTGGCCATTGACCAGTTAAAGTTACCTTTTATTTGAAAGCAGACTACAGAATCTTTTCACATTTTGTACATCATTTCACAAGATTTCACATCCGGTTCCTTTAGGGGATACCAAATAAAATGGCATTTACGGCCTATAATATTTGGTATCCCCTGTGTTTCTTGGTTTAGGACTTACCAGGATTCAATTTGACATGGTCTTATGTTGGATGGGTGAGCACAGTATTTCTATGCCAAATACCACCTGACCTTTTGCTTTCAAACATCATTTACTATGGGTATACCAAATATTATGGCTCACACATTGCGGTAATATCTCGTATACCCCTATGGGTCATTGGATACCCTTTAGCCATTCACCAGTTGAAATTACCTTTGATTTAATAGCAGACTACAGTATCTTATCACATTTTGTTACATCATTCCTCAAGATTTTTCATTTGGTTCCCCTTGGGATACCAACTATAATGGCCTATACCGCCAATAATATTTGGTATCCCCTATTTTTCTCGAGTTAGAACTTGCCAGGATTCCATTTGACATGGTCTGATGTTGGATGGGGGAGCACAGTATTTCTATGCCAAATAGCACCTTTCCTTTTGTTTCCAAACATTGTTTGCTATATGGGATACCAAATAATATGGCTCACACATTGCTGTAATATCTCGTGTCCCCTACGTTTCACGGGTTACCCTTTTAGCCATTGACCAGTTGAAGTCTCCTTTTATTTGATAACAGACTTACAATACCTTCTCACATTTTTCACATCATCCCACAAGAATTTTCATCCGGTTCCCTTAGGGATACCAAACATAATGGCCTATATCGCCTATAATATTTGGTATCCCCTATGTTTCTTGAGTTAGAACTTGCTAGGATTCCATTTGACATGGTCTGATGTTAGATGGGTGAGCACAGTATTTCTAAGCCAATTACAACCTTTCATTTAGTTTTTCAACATCGGTTACTATGGGGATACCAATATTCTGGCCAACGCATTGCAGTAATATCTTGTATCTCCTATGTTTCATGGGTTACCATTTAGCCATTGACCAGTTGAAGTTGCCTTTTATCTGATAGCAGACTACAGTATCTTTTCACATTTTTTAGGATCTTTCCTCAGCATTTTACATTTGGTTCCTTTAGGGGATACCATGTATAATGGCCTATTAGGCACATAATATTTGATATCCCCATATGTTTCTGGGGTTAAACCTCACCAGGATTCAATTTGACATGTTTTGCTGTTGGATGGCTGAGCACAGTATTTCTCTGCAAAATAGCACTCTTCCTTTTGCTTTCCAAAATCTTTTACTATGGGGATTCAAAATATGATGGCTCTTGCACTGCTGTAATATCTCGTATCCCCTACAATTCATGGGTTACCCATTACCCATTGACCAGTTGAGGTTGCCTTTTATTTGATGGCAGACTACTGTATCTTTTCACATTTTTATATCATTCCCCATGATTTTACATCTGTTTCCTTTAGGGGATGCCATATATTATAGCCTCTACCGCCTATAACATTTGGTATCCCGTGTTTCTTGGGTAAGAAATTACCAGGATTCAGTTTGACATGTTCTAATGTTGGATGGGTGAGCACAGTATTCCTATGCCAAAAAGCGCCCTTCCATTTGCTTTCAAACATCGTTTGCTATGGGGATACCAAATATTATGGCTCATGCATTGCTGTAATATCTCGTATCCCCTATGTTTCATGGGCCACCCTTTAGACATTCACCAGTTGAAGTTGCCTTTTATTTGTTAGCAGACTACACTAGCTTTTCGCATTTTCTACATCATTCCACAAGATTTTACATCCGGTTCCCTTAGGGGATACCAAATAAAATGACCTTTACTGCCTATACTATTTGGTATCCCCTGTGTTTCTCAGTTTAGAATTTACTAGGGTTCAATTCAACATGGTCTTATGTTGGATGGGTGAGCACAGTATTTCTGTGCCAAATAGCACCCTTCCTTATGCTTTACAACATCGTTTACTATAGGGAATAAAAAATATTATGGCTCATGCATTTCTGTAATATCTTACCCTTTAGCCATTGACCACTGGAAGCTGCCCTTTATTTGATAGCAGACTACAATATCTTTTCACATTTTTTACATCTTTCTACAACATTTAACATTAGTTTCCCTAGGGATACCAAATATAATGGCCTCTACCACCTATAATATTTGGTATCCTCTCTGTTTCTCGGGTAAGAACTTACCAGGATTCAATTTGACATGGTCTTATGTTTGATAGTTGAGCACAGTATTTCTATGCCAAATAGCGCCCTTCCTTTTCTTTTCCAACATTGTTTTCGATTAGGGATACCAAACATTATGGCTCACACATTGCGTAATATCTCATATCCCCTATGTTTCATGGGTTACCCTTTAGCCATTGACCAGTTTTAGTTGGCTTTCATTTGATAGCAGACAAAGTTATCTTTTCACATTTTGTACATCATTCCACAGGATTTTACATCCAGTACTCTTAGTGGATACCAAATATAATGGCCTATACAGCCTATGATAGTTGGTGTCCCCTGTGTTTCTCGATTTAGAACTTACCAGAATTCTATTTGACATGGTCTTATGTTGGATGGGTGAGCAAAGTATTTCTATGCCAAATAGCACCATTTCTTTTGCTTTCCAACATCATTTACTATGGGGATACATATTATTATGGCTCTTGCACTGCTGTAATATCTCGTATCCCCTACGTTTCATGGGTTACCCTTTAGCCATTGACCAGTTGAGGTTGCCTTTTATTTGAAAGCAGACTACTGTATCTTTTCAAATTTTTTATATAATCCCCCATGATTTTACATCTGTTTCCTTTAGGGGATACCATATATAATAGCATCTACTGCCTATAACATTTGGTATCCCCTGTGTTTCTTAGGTAAGAAATTACCAGGATTCAGTTTGACATGTTCTAATGTTGGATGGGTGAGCACAGTATTCCTATGCCAAACGGCACCCTTCATTTTGCTTTCAAACATTGTTTGCTATGGGGATACCAAATATTATGGCTCATGCATTGCTGTAATATTTGGTATCCCCTACTTTTCACAGGTTACCTTTTAGCCATTGACCAGTTAAAGTTGTCTTTTATTTGATAACAGACTACAGTATCTCTTCACTTTTTTTTACATCAGTCTACAAGATTTTACATCCGGTTCCCTTAGGGGATACCAAATAAAATGGCCTTAAACGCCAGTAATATTTGGTATCCCCTTTGTTTCTTGGGTTAGAACTTAGAAGGATTTAATTAGACATGGTCTAATGTTAGATGGGTGAGCACAGTATTTCTATGCCAAATAGCACCCTTTCTTTTCCTTTCCAATATCGTTTACTATGGGGATACCAAATATTATGGCTCACGCATTGCCGTAATATCGAGTATCCCCTACGTTTCATGGGCTACCTTTTAGACATTCACCAGTTGAAGTTGCATTTTATTTGTTAGCAGACTACAGTAGCTTTTCAAATTTTTTACATCATTCCACAAGATTTTATAACCGGTTCCCTTAGGGGATACAAAATACAATGGCCTTTACCGCCTATTATATTTGGTATCCCCTGTGTTTCTTGGGTTCGAACTTACCAGGATTCAATTTGACATGGTCTTATGTTGCACGGGTGAGCACAAAATTTCTATGCCAAATAGCACCCTTCCTTTTGCTTTCCAACATTGTTTATTATGGGGATACCAAATAATATGGCTTACGCATTGCTGTAATGTATCGTATCCCCTACGTTTTATGGGCTACTCTTTAGTTATTGACCAGTTGAAGTAGCCATTTATTTGATAGCAGACTACAGTATCTTTTACTCATTTTTTACATCATTCCACAAGATTTTACATCTGGCTCCTTTAGGGATACCATATGTAATGGCCTATAATGGCTATATTATTTGGTATCTCCTTTGTGTTTCTCGGGTTAGAACTTACCAGGATTCAGTTTGATATGGTCTTATGTTCGATGGGCGAGTACAGTATTTTTTTGCCAACTAGCACCTTTCCTTTTGCTTTCCAACATCAGTTACTATGGGGATACCAAATATTATGGCTCACGCATTGCTGTAATGTATCGTATCCCCTACGTTTTATGGGCTACTCTTTAGTTATTGACCAGTTGATGTAGCCGTTTATTTGATAGCAGACTACAGTATCTTTTCACATTTTTTACATCATTCCACAACATTTAACATCCGGTTCCCTTAGGGGATGCCACATGTAATGGCCTATTCCGGCTACAATATTTGGTCCCCCGTGTTTCTCTGGTTAGAACTTACCAGGATTCAATTTGACATAGTCGTATGTTCAATGGGTGAGCACTGTATTTCTATGCCAACTAGCATCCTTCCTTTTGCTTTCCAACACGGTTTATTATGGGGATACCAAATATTATGGCTCACGCATTGCTGTAATATATCGCATCCCATACGTTTTATGGGTTACTCTTTAGCTATTGACCAGTTGAAGTAGCCGTTTATTAGTTAGCAGACTACAGTATCTTTTCACATTTGTTACATCATTCCACAACATTTAACATCCGGTTCCCTTAGGGGATGCCACATGTAATGGCCTATACCGGCTATAATATTTGGTATATCTGTGTTTCTCCAGTTAGAACTTACCAGAATTGAATTAGACATGGTCTGATGTTGGATTGGTAGCACAGCATTTCTATGCCAAATATCACCCTTCCTTTTGCTTACCAACATCGTTTACTATGGGGATACCAAATATTATGGCTCACGCATCGCAGTAATATTGAGTATCCCCTACGTTTTTCTGGCTACCCTGTAGACATTCACCAGTTGAAGTTGCCTTTTATTTGTTAGCAGACTACAGAAGCTTTTCACATTTTATACATCATTCCACAAGATTTTACATCCGGCTCCCTTAGGGGATACCAAATAAAATGGCCTTTACCGCCTATAATATTTGGTATCCCCTGTGTTTCTTGGGTTAGCACTTACCAGGATTCAATTAGACATGGTCTGATATTGGATGGGTGAGCACAGTATTTCTATGTCAAATAGCACCCTTTCTTTTGCTTTCCAATTTCGTTGACTAAGGGGATACCAAATATTATGGCTCACGCATTGCTGTAATATATTACATCCCCTACTTTTCATGGGCTACCTTTTAGACGTTCACCAGTTGAAGTTGTATTTTATTTGTTAGAAGACTACAGTAGCTTTTCACATTTTGTACATCATTCCACAAGAGTTTACAACTTGTTCCCTTAGGGCATACCAAATACAATGGCCTTTACCGCCTATAATATTTGGTATCCCCTGAGTTTCTCGGGTTAGAACTTACCAGGACTCAATTTGAAATGGTCTTTTGTTGGACGGGTGAGCACAATATTTCTATGACAAAAAGCACCCTTCCTTTTGCTTTCCAACATAGTTTACTATGGGGATACCAAATATTATGGCTCACGCATTGCTGTAATATCTTGTATCCCCTATGTTTCATGGGCTACCTTTAAGACATTCACCAGTTGAAGTTGCCTTTTATTTGTTAGCAGACTACAGTAGCTTTTCACATTTTCTACATCATTCCACATGATTTTACATCTGGTTACCTTAGGAGATACGAAATAAAATGGTCTTTACCGCCTATAATATTTGGTATACCCTGTGTTTCTCAGTTTAGAATTTACTAGGGTTCAATTCAACATGGTCTTATGTTGGATGGGTGAGCACAGTATTTCTATGCCAAATAGCACCCTTCCTTATGCTTTCCAAAATCGTTTACTAAAGGAGATGCAAAATATTATGGCTCATGCATTTCTGTAATATCTTGTATCGCCTATGTTTCACGAGTTACCCTTTAGCCATTGACCACTTGAAGCAGCCCTTTATTTGATAGCAGACTATATTAGCTTTTTACATTGTATACATCATTCCACAAGATTTTACATCTGGCTGCCTTAGGGATACCATATGTAATGGCCTATAACGGCTATATTATTTGGTATCTCCTTTGTGTTTCTCGGGTTAGAACTTACCAGGATTCAATATGACATGGTCTTATGTTCGATGGGTGAGTACAGTATTTTTTTGCCAACTAGCACCTTTCCTTTTGCTTTCCAACATCGTTTACTATGGGGTACCAAATATTATGGCTCACGCATTACTGTAATATTTGATATCCCCTGTGTTCCTCGGGTTAGAACTTACCAGGATTCAATTTGACATGGTCTTATGTTGGACGGGTGAGCACAATATTTCTATGCCAAATAGCACCCTTTCTTTTAATTACCAACATCGTTTACTATAGGGATACCAAATATTATGGCTCAGGCATTGCTGTAATATCTCGTATCCCCTATGTTTCATGGGCTACCCTTTACACATTCACCAGCTGAAGTTGCCTTTTATTTCTTAGCAGGCTACAGTAGCTTTTCACATTTTATACATCATTCCACAAGATTTTACAACCAGTTCCCTTGAGGGATACCAAATAAAATGGCAGTTTCCACCTCTATTATTTGGTATCCCCTGTGTTTCTCAGGTTAGAACCTATCAGGGTTCAATTTGACATAGCCTTATGTTCGATGGGTGAGCACGGTATTTCTATGCCAACTAGCACCCTTCCTTTTGCTTTCCAACATCGTATACTATGGGGATACCAAATATTATGTCTCACGTATTGCTGTAATATCTGGTATCCCCTATGTTATATGGGCTACCCTTTAGACATTCACCAGTTGAGGTTGCCTTTTATTTCTTAGCAGGTTACAGTAGCTTTTCACATTTTATACATCATTCCACAAGATTCTACAAACGGTTCCCTTAGGGGATACCAAATACAATGGCCTTAACTGCCTATAATATTTGGTATCCCCTGTGTTTCTCGGATTGGAACTTACCAGGATTTAATTAGACATGGTCTGATATTGGATGGGTGAGCACAGTATTTCTATGCCAAATAGCACCCTTTCTTTTGCTTTCCAATATCGTTTACTATGGGGATACCAAATATTATGGCTCAAGCATTGCTGTAATATCGAGTATCCCCTACCTTTCGTGGGCTACCTTTTAGACATTCACCAGTTGATGTTGCATTTTATTTGTTAGCAGACTAGAGTAGCTTTTCACATTTTTTACATCATTCCACAAGATTTTACAACCGGTTCCCTTAGGGGTTACCAAATACAATGGCCTTTACCACCTATAATATTTGATAGCCCCTGTGTTTCTCGGGTTAGAACTTACCAGGACTGAATTTGACATGGTCTTATGTTGGATGGGTGAGCACAGTGTTTCAATGCCAAATACCACCCTTTCTTTTGCTTTACAACATCGTTTACTATGGGGATACCAAATATTATAACTCATGTATTGCTGTAATATCTTGCATCCCCCATGTTTCACAGGTTACCCTTTAGCCATTGACCTGTTGAAGTTGCCTTTTGTTTGATAACAGACTACAATACCTTCTCACATTTTTACATCATTCCACAAGATTTTACATCCGGTTCCCTTAGGGGATACCATATATAATGGCCTTTACAGGCTACAATAATTGGTAACCCCAGTGTTTCTTGGGGTAGATGTTACCAGGATTCAATTTGACATCACCTTATGTTGCATGGGTGAGCACAGTATTTCTATACCAAATAGCACCCTTCCTTTTGCTTTCCAACATCATTTACTATGGGGATACCAAATATTATGGCTCACGCATAATATCTCATATCCCTTATGTTTCATGGGTTACCCTTTAGCCATTGACCAGTTGAATTTGCCTTTATTTGATAGCAGACTACTGTATCTTTCCACATTTTGTACATCATTACACAAGATTTTGCACACGGTGCCCTTAGGGGATACCAAATATAATGGCCTAAACGGCCTATAATATTTGGTATCTGTTAGACTTGGCACCATTGGCGTGGGTCTCCCTTCCATTTTTTCGCTGTTGCCTCCTGTGTTTTTGCTGGTCTAGATGCTTTGGGCACTTTGCCACTGCTGTTCAGTGCCAAAATGCAAGTGCTCCCGTTGTAAATTGTTGTTGTGGATTAGTGATTCCATGATTGGTTTATTTGATTCACTTGTGAGACCCTAGTACAGTGCACTACGCATGCCCGGGGCTTATGAATCAAATGCTGCTGGTGGATTTGCAGCACAGATTGTACCACCCACGGAAGCAGCTCGTAAAACGTGGCTCAGGCCTGCCATCGCAGCGCCTGCGTGCAGTCCTGGACTGCCGTGTCGA
The DNA here is from genome assembly GCA_963921515.1 of Calotriton arnoldi. Classification (NCBI taxonomy): domain Eukaryota; kingdom Metazoa; phylum Chordata; class Amphibia; order Caudata; family Salamandridae; genus Calotriton; species Calotriton arnoldi. Next base: position 624,283 of record CAWUFW010011196.1, read on the forward strand.
CGTGGCAAGTGCACACACTTGCCAGTCCCCAACCCTTCCCTTTTCTGCATGTTAGTCACCCCTAAGGTCGGGTGCATTGTATGTGAAAGGTAGGACATGCCTAATGTGCTTTGCATGTCCTGATAGTGAAATAGTGCCTAACTCGTGCTTCACTATTGCAAGGCTATCTGTTCCCATAGGCCAGAACGGGCAGTTCGTTTAGAACATCTTATAAACATAACTGTCCCGGGGAACAAGATAGAAAGGAAAAGTTTAGTATGCCTGAACTCAGAATGTTAAAACGCATCCTTTAGGAAAGGTGGTTTTCCTGTTCTGTGTTTGAAAATACCACTTTTAGAAGATGGGTATTTTCTTGCCTAACCATCCAGAGTGCCTCTGCTAGGGTTGTGTATTGCATGTCTGGCTTTTGGATGAAAGGGGCTGGAGGAGGACAGTGGCTCCAGAAGTCTGATGAGTCAGGGCTGGGCTGAATAGACCAGGGTCGCATTTAGAGTAGGGGGAGGAGATTTCCTTTTCACCTGAAGGGCCCGGTCGACCTTCAACAAAGCCGTCCCCACCTCCTGCAAGGAAGCCTCACCGGTGAAGACAGAACTGGTTTTGGCTAGGTACAGACACTTACTGCCTTCAGAGAACAAAGGATTATGAGGTATAAATATTGGGGCCAGACCAAAGAACTTTAGATCACTTCTGGGAAATCAAGAGGAAACCTTTGCCGAGGAGAAGAGCCGGATAAGCTGAGGAGGAATACTGCCCCGTGCTGTTTGCTGTCTGGGGTTGGCCTGCAGTGGCTGCTTGCTACCAAGGAAAGGAGAAGAAGGACTTGTGCTGTTTTGCTTTGTCCCCTGCTTGAAGAAACAAGATCTCCAAGGGCTTGAAACTGAGCTTGCCTCCTGTTCTGAAGTCTCAGGAACACAAAGACTTCACCCCTTCTGTTGTCCTGCAACTGGAACTGCGGTTTCAGCTGCTACAGAAGGAGCTTGCAACACCAACGCCGGCGAGCAACGCCGTAACATGCACCGAAGTCGTGAGCGCTGCTCCGATTCGTGACGTAGGCCCGCTGCCGTGCCGCATCAACTCTAAAGCTGACTTCATCATCGCAGAGCCGATCCTCAACGTGGGTGACTCCCAAATCCATCGACAGTGCACCGTCGTAAGGAACAGAGGCTTCGGCACCAACGTGACGTCACCTCCCGACACAGTAAGGAACCTTCGTCTCACCGCCCCTGCGCTTCAGTAAGGAACAGAGGCTTCTCCTCCCCTGGAGTCGTAAGGAACCGACGCCGCACAGCACCAACGAAGCATCACATCCCCGACACCGTGAACTGACTTTGTTTTCATCGTTCCAAGGTACTGTTCTTTGTGGGCCCGACACCGCGCACCTCGCGGTCGGCGCCGTACTTTGGGATCTTTCTTTAGTCATGACGTCGTTATAGCTCCAAGTGGAGTTATTTGTTGCTACAAAGTGAATAACCTATTTTTGAGAATATCGTGATAACTGTATTGTGAATTTTTGTCGTTTGGTATTGTTTTAGATAATGATAACTTATTTTTCTAAAACTGGTGTGGTGTCCATCTGTAGTGTTTTCACTGTATTACTGGATGTGTTCACAAATGCTTTACACCCTGCCTCCGAGATAAGCCGGTCTGCTCGTGCCAAGCTACAGAGAGGGTGAGCAGGGTTTTTTTTAGGAGTGTATCCCCCTTACCCTGACTAGAAGCAAGGGCCCCTACTTGGACAAAGGTACCCACCTCTGCCAACTAGAGACCCCCATTTCTAACAGTATCCCATGTGTTACTCGAGTTGGAACTTACCAGGGTTTAATTTGACATGGTCTTATGTTGGATGGGTGAGCACAGTGTTTCTATGACAAATAGCACCCTTCCTTTTGCTTTCCAACATCATTTACGATGGGGACACCAAATATTTTGGCTCACGCATTGCTGTAATATCTTGTATCCCCTCCGTTTCACTGGTTACCCTTTAGCCATTGACCAGTTTAAGTTGCCTTTTGTTTGATAACAGACTACAAAAGGTTCTCACATTTTTTACATCACTCCACAAGATTTTGCACACAGTACCCTTAGGGGACACCAAATATAATGGCCTATATCAGCTATAATATTTGGTATCCCCTGTGTTTCTCGAGTTAAAACTCACCAGGATTCAATTTGGCATGGTCTTATGTTGGATGGGTGAGCACAGTATTCCTATGCCAAATAGCACCCTGCCTTTTGCTTTCCAACATCATTTACTATGGGGATACCAAATATTATGGCACACGCATAGCTGTGATATCTCGTATCCCCTACGTTCCATGGGTTACCCTTTAGCCATTGACCAGTTGAAGTTGCCTTTTATTTGATAGCAGATTATAGTCTCTTTTTATCATTTTGTACATCATTCCACAAGATTTTACATCCAGTACGCTTAATGGATACCAAATATAATAGCCTATATGGCCTATAATATTTGGTATCCCCAGTGTTTCTCGGGTTAGAAGTTACTAGGATTCAATTTGGCATCTCCATAAGTTGGAAGGGGGAGCACAGTATTTCTATACCAAATAGCACCCTTCATTTTGCTTTCCAACGTCATTTACTATGGGGATACCAAATATTATGACTCCCTTATTGCTGTAATATCTGGTATCTCCTATGTTCCACAGGTTACCCTTTAGCCATTGACCAGTTGAAGTTGCCTTTTGTTTGATAACAGACTACAATACCTTCTCACATTTTTTACTTCATTCCACAAGATTTTACATGCGGTTCCCTTAGGGGATACCAAATATAATAGCCTATACGGCCTATAATATTTGGTATCCCCAGTGTTTCTCGGGTTAGAAGTGACCAGGATTCAATTTGACATCGCCTTATGTTGGATGGAGGAGCACAGTATTTCTATACCAAAGAGCACCCTTCCTTTTGCTTTCCAACTTCATTTACTATGGGGATACCAAATATTTTGGCTCACGCATTGCTGTAATATCTCGTATCCCCTATGTTTCATGGGTTACCCTTTAGCCATTGACCAGTTGAAATTGCCTTTTATTTCATAGCAGACTACATTATCTTTTCACATTTTGTACATCATTCCACAAGATTTTGCATCGGTACCCTTAGGGGATACCAAATATAATAGCCTATACGGCCTATAATATTTGGTATCCCCAGTGTTTCTCGGGTTAGAAGTTACCAGGATTCAATTTGACATTGCCTTATGTTGGATGGGGAAGCACAGTATTGCTATACCAAATAGCACCCTTCCTTTGGCTTTCCAACATCATTTACTATGGGGATACCAAATATTATGGCTCACGCATTGCTGTAATATCTCGTATCCCCTATGTTTCATTGGTTACCCTTTAGCCATTGACCAGTTGAGGTTGACATTTATTTGATAGCAGACTACAGTAGATTTTACCATTTTATACATCATTCCACAAGATTTTACAACCGGTTCCTTTAGGGGATACCATATATAATGGGCTATACCAGCTATACTATTTGGTATCCCCTGTGTTTTTCGGGTTAGAACTTACCAGGATTCAATTTGATATGGTCTTATGTTGGGTGCGTGAGCACATTATTTCTATGCCAAATAGGACCCTTCCTTTTGCTTTCCAACATCGGTTACTATGGGGATACCAAATATTATGGCTCATGCATTGCTGTAATATCTTGTATCCCCTACATTTCATGGGCTACCTTTCAGCCTTTGACCAGTTGAGGTTGACATTTATTTGATAGCAGACTACAGTAGCTTTTAACATTTTATACATCATTCCACAAGATTTTACAACTGGTTCCTGTAGGGGATACCATATATAATGGGCTATACCAGCTATAATATTTGGTATCTCCAGTGTTTCTCGGGTTAGAAGTTACTAGGATTCAATTTGGCATCTCCTTAAGTTGGAAGGGGGAGCACAGTATTTCTATACCAAATAGCACCCTTCATTTTGCTTTCCAACATCATTTACTATGGGGATACCAAATATTATGACTCCTGTATCACTGTAATATCTGGTATCCCTATGTTTCACAGGTTACCCTTTTGCCATTGACCAGTTGAAGTTGCCTTTTGTTTGATAACAGACTACAATACCTTCTCACATTTTTTACTTCATTCCACAAGATTTTACATCCGGTTCCCTTAGGGGATACCAAATATAATGGCCTTAACGGCTACAATATTTGGTATCCCTAGTGTTTCTCGGGTTAGAAGTTACCAGGATTCAAATTAACATCACCTTATTTTGCATGGGGGAGCACAGTATTTCTATACCAAATAGCACCCTTCCTTATGCTTTCCAACATCATTTATTATGGGGATACCAAATATTATGGCTCATGCATTGGTGTAATATCTTGTATCCCCTATGTTTCATGGGTTACCCTTTAGCGATTGACCAGTTGAAATTGCCTTATATTTGATAGCAGTCTATAGTATCTTTCCACATTTTGTACATCATTCCACAAGATTTTGCATCCGGTACCCTTAGGGGATACCAAATATAATAGCCTATACGGCCTATAATATTTGGTATCCCTAGTGTTTCTCGGGTTAGAAGTTACCAGGATTCAATTTGACATCGCCTTATGTTGGATGGAGGAGCACAGTATTTCTATACGAAAGAGCACCCTTCCTTTTGCTTTCCAACTTCATTTACTATGGGGATACCAAATATTATGGCTCACGTATTGCTGCAATATCTCGTATCCCCTACGTTTCATGGCCTACCCTTCAGCCTTTGTTCAGTTGAAGTAGCCATTTATTTGACAGTAGACTACAGTATCTTGTCACATTTTTTACATAATTCCACAACATTTTACATTACGATTCCTTAGAAGATACCACATGTAATGGACTATACCGGCTCTAATATTTGGTATCCCCTGTGTTTCTCAGGTTAGAACTTACCAGGATTCAATTTGACATGGTCTTATGTTGGGTGGGTAAGCACAGTATTTCTATGCCAAATAGCACCCTTCCTTTTGCTTTCTAACATCAGTTACTATGGGGATACCAAATATTATGGCTCACGCATTGTTGTAATATCTCGTTTCCCCTACATCTCATGGGCTACCATTCAGCCATTGACCAGTTGAGGTTGACATTTATTTGATAGCAGACTACAGTAGCTTTTACCATTTTATACATCATTCCACAAGATTTTACAACCGGTTCCTTTAGGGGATACCATATATAATGGGCTATACCAGCTATAATATTTTGTATCCCCTGTGTTTCTCGGGTTAGAACGTACCAGGATTCAATTTGACATGGTCTTCTGTTGGGTATGTGAGTACAGTATTTCTATGCCAAATAGCACCCTTCCTTTTGCTTTCCAACATCAGTTACTATGGGGATACCAAATATTATGGCTCACACATTGCTGTCATATCTCCTATCCCCTACATTTCATGGGCTACCGTTCAGCCATTGACCAGTTGAGGTTGACATTTATTTGATAGCAGACTACAGTAGCTTTTAACATTTTATACATCATTCCACAAGATTTTACAACCGGTTCCTTTAGGGGATATCAAATATAATGGCCTTTACCGTATATAATATCTGGTATCCCCTGTGTTTTTGGGGTTAGAACTTACCAGTATTCAATTTGACATGGTCTTATGTTTGATGGATGAGCACAGTATTTCTATGGCAAATAGCACTCTTCCGTTTGCTTTCCAAAATAGTTTACAATGGGGATATCAAAAATTATGGATCACGCATTGATGTGATATCTCGTATCCCCTTCGTTTCATGGGTTACCCTTCAGCCATTCACCAGTTGAAGTTGCCTTTTATTTGATAGCAGACAACAGCATCTTTTCACATTTTTTACATCATTCCATGAGATTTTATATCTGGTTCCCTTAGGGGATACCAAATATAATGGCCTATAACAGCTATGATATCAGGTATCCCCTATGTTTCTGGGGTTCGAACTTACCAGTATTCAATTTGACATGGTCTTATGTTGGATGGATGAGCACAGTATTTCTATGGCAAATAGCACCCTTCCTTTTGCTTTCCAACATTATTTACAACGGGGATACCAAATAATATGGCTCACGCATTGCTGTAATATCACGTATCCCCTACGTTACATAGGTTACCATTTAGCCATTGACCAGTTGACGTTGCCTTTTATTTGATAGCAGACTACAGTATCTTTTGACGTTTTTATATCATTCCACGAGATTTTACATCCGGTTCCATTAGGGAATACAAAATACAATGGCCTTTACCGCCTATAATATGTGGTATCCCCTGTGTTACTCGGTTTAAAACTTACCAGGATTCAATTTGACTTGGTCTTATGTTGGATGGGTGAGCACAGTATTTCTATGCCACATAGCACCCTTCCTTTTACTTTCCAAAACCATTTATTAGGGGGACACCAAATATTATGGCTCACTCATTGCTGTAATATTTTGTATTCCCTACATTTCATGGGTTACCCTTTAGCCATTGACCACTTGAAATTGTCTTTTATTTGATAGCAGACTGCAGTATCTTTTCACATTTTTTACATCATTCCACAAGGTTTTATATCCGGTACCTTTAGGGAATACCAAATATAGTAGCCTATACCGGCTATAATATTTGGTATCCAAGTGTTTCTTGGGTTAGATCTTACTAGGATTCAATGTGATATGGTCTTGTTTTGGCTGCGTGAGCACAGTATTGCTCTGCCAAATGGCACCCTTCCGTGAGTCTTGCAAAACCTTTTACAACTTTAAGGGTTACCTTTTAGCCATTGACCAACTGGAGATGCCTTTTGGTTTGATACCAGATTGCAGTCTCTTTTCACATTTTTGATTTCATCGCGCAAACTTTCACATCCGGTTCCTTTGGGGGATACCAGATTTAATGGCCCATACCGACTATAATATTTGGTATCAAGGTTTATAAATTACCAGGATTCAATTGCACATGGTCTTATGTTGGCTTAGTGAGCTTAGTATTTGTCTGCCAACTGGCACCCTTTCTTGAGTTTTCTAACATCTCTTACTATGGGGATACCAAATATTACAGCTTTTGCATGGGCTGTAGTATCTCAAATCCCCTACTTTTCATGGATTACCCTTTAGCAATTGACCACCTAAAGTTTCCTTTTATTTGATAGCAGATTATAGTATTTGTTCGCATTTTTGATAACATTCCACAAGCTTTTACATTCAGTTCCTATGAGGGGGCCTGGCAGACACCACGCGCAGCTCCAGCATTGCACTGCGCTTACCCGCGGCCCAAACCTGGTGGAGAGTCAGGGGCGGTGGCACACTGTCTAGAACCTGCTGGAGCATCCACTTGGGGTTGATACCAATGTGGGTATGATGGTGAAGCCGAAATCTGCTAAGAACCCCACCCCAGGCATTGGGGATTCAGGGGGCCCTCCGCCCCTCCTGATAATGGAGTCGGCACTCTGGGCCACTCTCTACAGTCACTCTTTACAGTTTGAAAAGATATTGCAGGTAATTCTGGACACAAAAGCCACTCTGAAGTCCAAGATCAAGGCAGTCTCCTTGGATGTGAACCTGCTCTGTACGTACCACAGGAAACTGGTGGACTGTGTGGATGATGCTGAATCCACATTAACCATGATGCGACCCACATTGCAGGAGCTCCAAACCCAACTGAAGGACATGTGGGCGGAGGTGACCTCTCCACATCGGAGGAAGCAGAGGGCTGCTCGAGGCATAATACTGTCCACTTCTTGGGCTTTCTGGCATGCTTGGGGGGGCTGAGTACAGAACTCTTCCTCGAACAGTGGCCGATGACCACAGTGCTGACAGGCAATGTACCCAAATTCTTCTCTGTAGAGAAAGCACATTGTCTACCTGGGAGGTCACTGCCATCGAGGGCCCATACGAGTTCTGTAATTGCAAAACATCTTAATGATAGAGATAGAGACTTGATTCTGAAGTTGTTTTGGATGAAAGGTCCCTGGCACTTTGAGTGCAGATTTTACTGTGGACATGCAGCATTTTCGCAAGTCGCATACTGTGGTCAAGCAACTCCTCCAGGAGCTAGGCCTGAAGTATGCTCTTCTTTATCCTGCTAAACTTAAGGTGATGGATGATGAGTGAGCCCATTCTTTCTTGACTCCTGGAGACGCATAAGCCTGGTTACATGCCAAGGGAATAGCGAAGCCCACATCAGAGGACCGCAATGCTGGTAAATGGCTGACATTGAAACTGAGGCGTAGGAAGAGCGGGGGACCCTGAGCTGCCCCTTCACGGCACAGGTGGCCAGGGTGCGAGCACAGGCAGGGCAAGTGGTGCTGAAATATGGCCAGAACTCTTTTTAGGAGTTACAGTCAGACCGTGCCTCTCACAGTCGGATACTAATGGCTCCATGGTGTTATGAACCCCTATGTACCCCAGTATAGGCCTAGGTAGTTACACAACCTTTTACCAACATCTGTCCTACCACTGTTCTACATAACGGGTCTGGCGCTGACCTTTTACCTGGATAGGTGCTACTGGG